>CM018694.1:79334190-80044190 GCA_009363875.1 Mikania micrantha | reverse complement strand
ATATACTTAAATGAAATACAACTCGTAAATATATTTATATGTAAATTTTATTAAATAAAAAATGAATAGAAGATTTAATTAATTGAAATTAATTATGTTTTATAAAATGTAAGGTTATAAATGTTATAAATAAAGTGTACAAGTGTTTATAAATGGTTTTAATTTAAAAGGTTAAACTACAAAATTTAACGGGCTAATCTAACAATTTTTGAGACCTAAATGTTTCATCTTATACCAACTATCCATCTTTCAAGAACTAAGACTTAGGTTGATCAAAAACGTTGGAGACTTCGTGAACAAACCTAAAAATCATATCCTTGCCATATTATCTTCCAACTTACATTATATTCATATCCTAACATAGGACATTGTGTTTTGTAAGGCTTAGATGTAATGGATATCAAGTAGGAAGCTCTACAGGTTGGACATGTAGGTTATATTCGTACTGGTTTCTCATGTGGAACCATAGAAGGAATTCAATCACTACCCAGGAAGCCCCTGCCCTGTCACTTACCAGTTGCTTCCTTCTCTTTCGTGGAAAACCAAGAACTCAGAAAGAAAGCAAACAAAAGAGTGAACTGTTTGCATCGCTCTCTTTGGTTCATAAGACTACTGCTGCTACTGTCTTACTGTGTACATGAACTGTGTGTGACTATATCTACCCGGCCCCAAGGGAGGCACTTGTTATTGCTTCTCAGGTGGTTAGTGAAATGCTTCTCAGGTGAGGAGCATGAACGACATAAGACTGATTGAATCAGAAGATTACTTTAATCGACTTAATTAGAAGCTCTAATAACTATTCAAAACTGATGGTATTTCAACCACGATAATCTTGGTTGGTACCAAACCCAATAGTGATTCTTTCGATTCGTATTAGAGTGATGGCCGCTGTTTCACTTGTCGCACCTCGACCGACGGCGGAACACGTCGGGCGCGACGTCGAATGCTCAAAAGCTCATGGTTCTATGTTGTAAATTTCAATAGTTAAAGCATCAATATTAAAGATTTAACAACCAAAACTTCATTTACATTAAATTGAACAAACATCTATTACATAGTTTCAAAATCCAAATTACATAACGTGAATAAGTCTAACATTGTTTAAATTTAAACTAGGTCAGCTAACATGAAACCTATCCTATGTCTTCGCAAAAACATCCACTTAACCTGTTACATATGCAAAATAAAGATTTTGTCAACTGTTTACATAGTTGGTGAGTAACACATACAGTTTATACTGTATACATAGAAAACTGATGCAATTCAATTAGACTACAAAGTTTAAACTCTAGCATGCATATCCTACTAGTTTGCAATTAAGTTTTTAGAACATCTTGTCTCCAAACTCATATCAATACTTAGCTAAAAAGCTTGGTATAACTACAAGTCAGCAATTAGTTTATATCGTCTCCAAACTCGTTCCAATGTAAAGCACAAAGTTAAGTATTTTCACAAGTCTGCCATAGTTGTACTTTTCTCCCTTTTTGCGCATTTGACCTAAGCCAAAGCGAATGTGGTATCCAACACTCCTTAGGCTACTCAGTATCGAATAACATAGAATCACAAAGCAAGTAGTAACACATAGGAAAGATTCAAACCACATAGATTAAAGGCATTGCATCTATAGATTTTGACTCTAGAATACTTGAATTTTGAATACAGCATATGTAACATCCCAAAAGTACAAAAATGTAAAATAGGGAGTATAAAATTACTCACATTAATGGTTCTCGAGAAAACTAGTATAATTAAGAAGAATCAAGATCAACGGTTGTATCAAACTGCATGCCCTGAAGACTGAACGTGTGTGGTCAGACAGCAGCTCAAAGGAACAAGTATGCAATCCGAATGGAAACATGGTTCAACCTCGTCAAACGAATGCAACGAGGAAGAGTAAACATTATGCTAGACATAGCTAAATGAACGGACGTCATAGGCCGGACTCGTTGGCCTAACGAGACTCTACAAGACTACACCAACTCTAAAGGCTGCCTAAACAAGGCAACCTAAACGAGCCTAATACCGACAACTAATAACCTAAGCTCAACTACTTAGACTAACAAAAAATAAATAAATGAATAATGAAAAGAAGAAAAAGAAAAAGAAAATTACCTCAAAGAAAATTTACTGGCTAATCCCACATCGGTCAGTGGACTGGGGAGATCTTGGTTCATAAGTGACAATCGCCTTACACCTATCGAGTCCTTTTGGACCGTTGGTCCAGACAAAACCGTGAGCTTGGGCAAAGCGGACAATATCGGGGTGTAAGGGGCCGGATGTCACAGATGGTATCAGAGACACCTTGGTCGCACTCAATCCGAGTGTGCTCAGCGGGGACGTTGAGGCCCTAGGGGGGTGGAATTCCACTCCAGTGAGACTGGCTAATCCCACATCGGTCAGTGGACTGGGGAGATCTTGGTTCATAGGTGACAATCGCCTTACACCTATCGAGGCCTTTTGGACCGTTGGTCCAGACAAAACCGTGAGCTTGGGCAAAGCGGACAATATCGGGGTGTAAGGGGCCGGATGTCACACTTTTGGACCGTTGGTCCAGACAAAACCGTGAGCTTGGGCAAAGCGGACAATATCGGGGTGTAAGGGGCCGGATGTCACAGATGGTATCAGAGCCACCCTGGTCGCACTCGATCCGAGTGTGCTCAGCGGGGACGCTGAGGCCCTAAGGGGTGGAATTCCACTCCAGTGAGACTGGCTAATCCCACATCGGTCAGTGGACTGGGGAGATCTTGGTTCATAAGTGACAATCGCCTTACACCTATCGAGGCCTTTTGGACCGTTGGTCCAGACAAAACCGTGAGCTTGGGCAAAGCGGACAATATCGGGGTGTAAGGGGCCGGATGTCACAAAAAGGCCTCGATAGGTGTAAGGCGATTGTCACTTATGAACCAAGATCTCCCCAGTCCACTGACCGATGTGGGATTAGCCAGTCTCACTGGAGTGGAATTTTTTATTGGGTACGGCCACTGTTGATGTAATGGGTTGGAAGGAGTTTAAAACTTTCATAATTTCAAAATATTGCCCGGCCATCGAAATCATGAAACTACAAGAAGAGTTCTTGAATCTTTCAATGATAGGTACGAAGTGTTGGAGATATACGGAACGATTTCATGAACTCACATGTCTATTTCCTGACATGTTTCCTACTGAGCTAGTTTTAGTAGAAAAGTATATTCATGGTTTGGTTCCTCAAATTCGTGAAATGGTAGCTGCTGCAAAAATTACAACTTTAGAACATACCATTATCTTAGCCAATAGATACACTGATGAGGCAATAAGAAACGGTACCCTAACAATGATAGATGAGGAAAGTTCTAGCGGTACTAAAATCAAGGCACCTAGTAACACAAGAGGAACAAAAAGGAAGAGGCCTTTTGGACCGTTGGTCCAGACAAAACCGTGAGCTTGGGCAAAGCGGACAATATCGGGGTGTAAGGGGCCGGATGTCACAGATGGTATCAGAGCCACCCTGGTCGCACGTTGTTTTAATACTTGTAATTGTTACAGAATGATAGTAGGTGAGAAATGATGAACGTGGACGAAAACCGTGCACAAAACGGAGTCCTGGATTGCTCGGAATCGAAAAATGAAGAAAAATTACTAAGTATTGGTCGACTGGACCCATCGCGGTACGCGATGGAGGAATTGAGAATCCTCCGCGGTACGCGATGCTAGCAAAATATCAAAGATTCTTCCGGAAAACTTCGCGGTACGCGAAGCCCCTTTTGGCTTTTGGTCGTGGTACGCGACGGATGAGGCGGTGGAACAAGTTGATCCTTTTATCAGATATTCATGCAGAAACTATTTTTATTATCTTTTTCGAACTCAGACGAACTCACAGGTGAAAGACACACACAAACCACCATCAAATCACCTTTTGAAGCTATCGGATCGTGTGGATCGCACCTGGGGACGTGTTTACAAGTTCTGATCGTCATTTTACCTGCAAAATCTCCGTCTGATTAGGTAATGATCCGTTTAAACCTTCTAGTTTGATTTTGATTGATTAGATCTTGATTTTGAACGTAATGACATAGTTAGGATTGTTGATTATTGCCTAGATGATGGCTAGGATTGATTATAAACAAAGAACACGAAGTTTTAACGGTTAAATCCTTGTTTTGATCTGTTGTAATGCCCGGTTTGCATAAAACCATACCCATGATTATAATGGTTTAATCCATTTGATTATAACAATGTAGGTGATTAGTTGGATTAATCCTTGAAATGCAAGGTTAAATCCAAGTGTTTCAAACTAATCACGATCATTAACATACTTATTGGAATGATTATCTGATGTTTATGATAACAGTCAGATTAGTATGTTAAATCTGGTTATTTCACCTATTCTGATGCTACATTGTGATATTTCATGATATTTGGGTAATCAATAATAAGGATTTATCATTCCTAAGCCATTAAATCATCTAGAAACTATTACAGTATCATAATCAACAACATTAACTATCTGGTTAATCAGGGATTATTCTGATTAATCAAGAGTGTCATCAACTTTGTATTAGGAATCTAATGCAATGTAGGTTCCTACATTATCATACATTGTATGATATAACATTAAATTAATTACATAATTAGTATCGAGTTGATGATTTACTAAGCAATGTCTTTGACATTGAACGTTCAGAAAGATCTAATCAGTAAACTAGAACATAAATAACTTATTAAATATAACTAAATGCAGAATCATCTCTGTACTATCAGTTTGGTGATACTCTGCTACCCTTATATTATCATGTGAGTTTCGTACAACCCCTTTTATTTTTAATCTTTTATAAACATCGGGGTGTAAGGGGCCGGATGTCACAAATAGTCACCCGAAATTTATCTTATGTCAAAACTAAGAATCCAACCTGTAGAGCTTCCTACTTGCTATCCTTTACATCTAAGCCTTACAAAACACAATGTCCTATTTTAGGATATGAATATAATGTAATTTGGATGATAAAATGGCAAGGATATGAGTTTTAGGTGTGTTCACGAAGTCTCCAACGTTTTTGATCAAACTAAGTCTTAATTCTTGAAAGATAGATAGTTGGTATAAGATGAATGAACCAAAGACCGAATGAGAAGGAGAAATGAAGATGAAATTTGGTAGGATTAATCCCTATATATATATATATATATATATATATATATATATATAAGGGAGGGTTCCAATGAAAACCTTCATTTTTGAGAAAACCTAGAAACTAATCACAATTGTTATCCATCAATTTCATTTTTCGTTTTACATTTTGTTTTATTATAAGGTTATATTTGTTAACAAAAATAAAAAAATAAAAAAATAAATATAACTCATTGATTACATATATGTAACTTGTAAACTATATATATGAGTTACATATATGTAACTTTATAGGTTACATAAACGTAACTTCATGATTAACATATTTTTATTTAAAAAAATTTGTTTATAACATTTATAAGCTAATAATAAAAAATCATGAATTTTTTTAAAAATTGATTGATTAGTAGGAGTTTTCTTAGTTTTCTCCAAAGTGATGAGTTTTCTTTTGAACCCTCCCATGTATATATAATTAAAAAAGGAAAATTATCATGAACAATAATATCATATATAATACAAGAGATAAATAATATATATATACACACACCTTGGCGCTAATAAGTCACATAGTAAAAGAGGTTAGGGTTTACATAGGCTAGAGTTGTTTGGTAGAGTTAAAGAAAAATGACAGCGATAGTTACGTTTTTGTGTCAGCAATGATAGTGGCTCCACCTTTACAGTCAACGATGATGGTTAAATGGGAGTGTGGTGCCAGGGGCTGCAGATTGACCCAGGGGCATCGGCCGGGCTACAAATTGAGGTGAAGGTGTCACATACGTTTGGAGGATCAAGCGATTGAAAGTGCTTGTCGATCAAGGGCACTAGTTGAGAAAAGGAGGGAAAGACCTAATTAGAGGGAATAAAACCCTCCTTTACGGGTTTGATCTTTTGCGACGACATGTTGCCGTAAAGGTATTATCAACAGTTGTGGCGCTTAGTGAACCGTCCGTGTGGTTTGTTGCCGCTAATAGAGGTATTGCCGGGAAAGACAAATTTTATTGTAGTTATTGTCACACCCCGAGCCGGCGGGGTTGGATCGGAGTCCCCGTCGGGCGGAAGGTTCCCGGGGCGCGATATCGTGAGCGATAATCAAAATGATCAGATTGTTTACATTGCACATGATATAAATGAGAAATGCTAAAATAGAATAGGATTACAAAGTTAAATTACATCCGTATCGTTTATAATTTAACAATGTAAATCTATCATAAACATCATAAGGTATCTATCTTGTAACTGCACAAGATATACAAAATAATTGTATAATGATGTTCCAAAAGTATGCAGGTCCAAAAATACTAAGTCTTCTATCAGAAGTCCTAGTCCAAAAGCATAAGCTACTTAATTGACCTGATCGTCACCTGAGAAGTCATGCAAAAATAAAGTCAACACATGGTTGGTGAGTTCATATAGTTTAGTAATTGAAAATGATTTGAAAACCTCTTTCGGTAAGACCCTAACCTCATTAACATCACATGTATTATCCACATCGGTATGCTTATATATAGGCCATACCCCTGAGTCGAGCCTACAACCCGCCCAGACGCCGTCCCACCACATACTAATATGTATATGACACTGTTGTTAATGATAATTAAGCATTTTTACCTAACACACACTCCCATTCACAATGATTCAAATGTATACTCAAAACCTTTGTCAAACCCTCGGGTAACAACCTTAATCTCATTAACATCACATGTATCATCCAGATCGGTATGCTTATATATAGGGCATACCCCTGAGTCGAGCCTACAAACCCGCCCAGACGCCGTCCCACCACATACTAATCCACATGGGACATTGTTGTTAATGAAAATTAAGCATTTTACCCCTACCATTAACCAAATGATTCTTCAGTTCTTTGTTCCTATAAATACAACAATTTGGAATCTATGTTGATTCCTTAAGTTCATCACAATAATGATCAACCACAGTATTTGTAGAAGCAGTTATAAATGCTTAATTAAATAAATAAATAAACATTTAATAAAATCTAAGTCCTAATGATTGGGCCTTGGTCAACTCGAGTAGACTAGTATGACAATCAGGTACTTAGTAGTAAAGGAGATCTGTAAATCTCATCAAACATGTGACATATAATCAATCAGTCTAGCTAGGATATCTTTTGATATATAGGCTTTTATAGTTCTTTAGACCGTCCATAGTTCGTATAGTTCTTTAGTTCTTTGGCACATGTTATCTTTGAGTATTTCCCAGATGTTCCTCAAAACAGTTAGGGAATACTGTAAATATCATCAAACATGCGTCTCATATTCGATCAGTCTAGCTAGGACATCTTTCAAACCTGAGAATGGCACATGTTATCTTTGATATTTCCCAGTTAAACCCTTGAAAGAGTTCTTTGTACTTAGTTCTTTGAAATAGATCGTTAGTTCTTTGACAACACACCCTTGAAATAGTTCTTTGAAAATAGACCGTTAGTTCTTTGAAAACACACCCTTGAAATAGTTCTTTGAAAATAGACCGTTAGTTCTTTGAAAACACACCCTTGAAATAGTTCTCTGAAAATAGACCGTTTGAGAGTAGTTCTTTGTTTTAGATCTTTAGTTCTTTGAAAATAGTTCTTTGATTTGAAGAGTTATTTATTCATGATGGATAAATAACTTGTTTTTAAGTCCAATAAACAGTTTACCTAGACAAAAGTCTAGAATAACAGTTATACATGTAAAACATATACAAAGTAAAAGCATTTAAGTAAACAATTTAAATAAAACAGTTTACGCATGCTTCTCAGCCCCGCGTTTTAAAACAAAAATGTTAGAAAAGGGGCAATGAACTCACCTGTGCTGCTATGTAATTGATCTAACACAAAATGCACGCTCTTGTTGTAGCTTAGGTTTCTTCAGTTCCTGAAATGTTTTATAAGAGTTTGAATACAATAAGTATACGTAATAGTCGTCGTACCTAAGGTTTGGTCGCGGTGTGTGTAACTAAGTGTCCTAATTTACTAAAGTGCTTCCATAACTTAATCCTCTAATCCAACTGAGATACCCATTTGTAACCCAATCCCATAATTATTTATAATACATACATTTAAATTTTTACAAAATTCGGGCAGAGTTTCCTTTGTTTTCTGTTCAAATCCAGACAATTATATTGTCTATTTTACAACAAATTTCCCAACAAGATAATAATAATAACTTTTAACTAAACTGTTATAAATAAATTCCATTTAAATTTAACATACTTTGTAACATCATTAAACTTAATTCAACAAAGTTTATAAAACATTTTTCTTTAATTATCATGACAATAATTAAATTACATGACATTTGACATGTGACGGGCTTTATTAAACCCATTGGGCCTACCTAGGCCCAATTAATGATCTTTGATTTCCCATTGATTTCGATACCTTTGTTTTGATTCTCATGAACTTATGATAATGTTATCCGTTTATTAAAAAGAATCTTATATCTACTAACAACTCATATTAAGTGGTTATTAAGAAGACTTTTGTTATAGTAACTCTAGCACATGCACCCACACATAAGTCCAAGTTGTTCTCTATGCATGGGTTACGTGGGTTCCCATGCACACACATATTTTGCCTTATGCATGTATACTTATCTAACCCCCGTGCATAATAGAAATTAAGGGTTGGATAAAGTTAGGGTCGGTATCCCATCCAAGGCAGCGAACCTTTTTGAACATTTCCCCAAGGGTTCGGCTAAGGTGAGGAAAGGTTCGGTTGTGACAAGGATAGACGAACCATTAAGGTTCGGCCTATAAGGGTTCGTCATGCTAGGGTTCGTGATGTTCCACTTAGGTTCGCAGCCCTAAACGTATCTCCTTAGGTTCGCTGTAAATTTCAGGTTGTAGAAGATACAAGGTTCGGCTGAATTTAATCCCTCAAGGTTCGGCTACATCCTATTGAAGTCTTAGGTTCGTGACACACCCATGGTTCGTCTGTACCAAGAAGGTTCGGCTGTAAGGGTTCGGGTAGCAGGTCCACAGGTTCGGCTACAGACTTGCAGGGTTCGGCTCCCAGGGTTCGGCACTCTAAATGATGGTTCGGCTGATCTTTCACCAGCCCAATAAGGTTCGGCCGCCTAACCCATCCACGAACCTGTATCAAATCATCTTCCCCATCGATCAGAACCTGTTAGAAGTTAATTTCTAGGCTTCCTAGTCGATTACAATGGTTTATCTAAGTGGTTACTATGTGCCTAAGCCGGTAAACACAACAAAAACTACATGGTTCGTGAAATGCATACTAAACCGAATTTAACTTGTAGATTTACCTCGAAATGACGGATGAAAGCTTAAAATCCTTGTACTTTCTTGATCTACGCAGTAAGAAGAACGTTTTGACACCAACTATGCTCGAATCCACCAAGAATTGAGCTTCAAATCTTAGAGAGAAGTGGGTTTTCCTTGAGAGAGTTAGAGAGAGAGAGAGATGAAACGAAAATGCAAGGGAGAGAGAGGGTTGGGTGGTAGTTGTGGTCTTTATGACCACATTAAATGTGTTGGAATACATCCGGTCGTTCGGTCTGGTTCGGTTTCGCGTAAAATACCGGTTCGCGTGGCTTTCATCATGAAACGACTCGATTTATAAAATTAAGATTTATAAAATTATTCTAAGTTGTGATTCCTAATAAATTAACTAGTATCTTTTATTTATTTAAATTTCAGAAATAGTTAATTTATTGTTTAGATTGAATCGTACGGTTGTCGTGCGTATTCGTTCGGATCGTCACCCGTTCGAACACGACGATAACTATACTTTCCAATATTATTTTCTAATTATCGGATATCATTCAGAACGTTAAACCTTCAGATTTATTCGTACAGATCGTCACCTATACGAACAACCCGTCGATTTAGCATTCACATAACAATACACGTGTGTTTTGTTCTGTAAAGACTCACATACGTTTATACATAATAAATCCTAACAGATAATCCCATGATGGTTCTATGTTGCCAGGTAATTATCTGACTCAAGAATCATAATTCTGAACTTTGTTTCTGTTAAATGTTTCTGAACTTGTTGCTTGATAACACAAAATGATAATAACAAATGAAATGAATAGAAAATGCACTGAAATGTATATAGTTCGTACATGTTTACTGTTCATGTTACTGTTTAAGATCACTGTTACGGTACGATTTCGGCACTGATGTTACAGTTATGCATGCTAAATTTGAATGAAAATGAGAAATTTTGTTTTACAGTTATAAAGGTAAAATTGGTTTTGTGTACGATTATAGTTTTTCTTATGCGGCTCATTTAACTAATGTGAGCTCGAGTTCAACTCATGTAACTTACACTAGCTTATGCTCGAGCTTGTTTCGTTTCAAACTCTATTTCTAAAGTTTGGCATTTCATTCGTAAGTGGTTTTTAAAGCTCTGTTCAACTCGTTTATTATTTATTAATTTGTTTATTTACATTTACAGCTAATATATGTCCGTATATTAGTTAAATTTTAGATATTGTATAATATATGTTATTTTGTTATTTATATTATAAGTTTAATAATTATAATAATTATAGAAATATGTGTTTAATATATTTATTAAATAATATATAAAATAGGCAAATTTAGCTTGTTTGCTTGCTTGAGTTCAATAAGTGAGAATCGGGTTCAGATGCGTCTATTAACAAATTATATTAAAGCTTGGGCTTGATCTCGGCTAAGTTTGTGTTTTTAACAAACCGGCATCGAGTAGCTCACAGTCTTTTTGACATGTTTACTCCTTTAGATGTATCGGTTCTAAGTTGATTTAACATGTGAAGGGTATTTTATTAGTTGATGTAGAGTCTTACTTGGTGTCGATCAAAGTTTGATTCTTGGGGATGACTGGCTAGGTAAACTATTTTGTGATGGCTAGTCACATGCAATGTTTTGGACATGGTGAAAAAGGGTTTTTATCATAATGTGAGAGCATGAATATCTCCATTAGCTGGCTTTAAATACTCAGTGAACTGATTGTCTCTTTGTGACATGAATGTCAGATGCTGGTCAAACATTTTGGTATATTATTTTGTATGGGCCTAACTTAATGTCATTTATGCTGTTGGAAAACACTCATTTTTCCGACGACGATTTTGTTGGAAATTTGTCATAAATCGATTTTTCTGACGAAATTCCAACTATTTATATTTGTAGGAAAATACCTGGTTGGAAAAATATTTCCGATCAACTTTCGTGGACATTTTGTGACAACTTTTAGACGGTACTATTTCTGACTCCCTTCCGACAAATTTTGAGACAAAAAATTTTTCCGAGAAATTCTCCTATGGCTCCACAATTAAATGCTAAATTGGATCTCATCATTATGGAATAATTCTCAATTTGGGACGACAATCATCTCCGCATTCCATGGTGAAAAAAAGACTTGTCACTTTTGCCATGTTTCACAACATCATTTCTTATGATTGCTTATAATTATTAAAGTTGTTTTTCTAAGATTTTTATAATCTTATTTTCTTCCTGTTAGCACCAAATGCACTTGATTATCGATTTAAAAACATAAATAGAGAGAATGATGTTACCAAACTACAACCTAGCTTCCCTTCAAGCGGGACATGACATAGTAGCATTACTAGAAAACAACTAAGATCGAGTTTATGTGACAATGGAAGATATCCTACTGCTTATGCTTCTATGTTCATGTTTCTGCTTTTATGTCCAAACCTCTGATAGTAAAGATATTAACCCTGGTGAACCGTTCGATATCGTTCTACAGGAACATGCTTTCGAAGCTCTATTGACTCAACAGCAGCGATATAAAACTGGCACGCTGTATGCGGTCAAGTTGCCTGCTAATTTATCAGGCATGCATGTCTTCTACATTAGATTCAGAACCAAAACATTGTGGAGAAAAGGAGCAAACTTTAGCAGCCTTCAAATCCCACCAAGAACTCTCCCAATGCCTTTTGTGAAGAGAATTGTCATCTTGTATCAAGATTTGGGAAACTTGTCATCTCAATTCTATAACAACACTGTTCCTGGATACTCGCTAGTGTCTTCTGTTGTTGGTTTTAGAGTTTATGATGCATCAAATCCTACAACCACAAAAGCCAGACGGATCGATTTTAACACAAGTGGTGCACCCATATCAGTTCATTTTCCAGGCTTGAAGTTCCCTAGAGGTGCTATGTGTGCTTCTTTTGGTACTGGCTCAAATGGCCCATTTACCCTTGGTAATATGAGTGATGAACATGTGTGTTATACTAGAAACTGTGGCCGGTTCTCCGTTGTTGCGGCAAAGAGGAAGAAAGGAGGAGTGTGGGTTCGGTGGGGAGTTGGGGTTGGGTTCATGACCACATTTTTCATAAGTTTGGTGAGTATCATGCTTGTGAAGATCATGAAGGTGAAGAGAGCAGATGAGATGGAGATGCAAATGGAAGAAGGAAGCATAGATCTTGAAACAGTTTGGATTGGTTATAGTAAGATGCCATGTGCAACAGTCACAAGGACTCATCCAAATCTTGAAAGTCCACGTATTACTACTTAATTGAGAAAATATTCCGTTTGTAATTTGTTTTTTAGAGTGTGAATTTTACCATCAGATTTCACAAGTTTGTTCATCAAATTTCGAGTACAGTAAACAAACAAACAAACTTACCCACCATATTCTTAGTACAGTAATCAGATCAAGGTATTGTTGATTTTAGAGTCAACATTATCATTTTCGTATGACTAAAATTTTGTTAATACCAAAGTGAAAGTTATAATATATATCATAATGATGTAAGTTAGATGTGTAGACCTAAGCTTGTTCAAGAATACAGTAATTTTAGGCGCCACAGACCAAGGGTTCAAGTAGGCTCACTCCGGTCATGGTGGGATTTGTAGCAACACCCCGGGCAGGGTCTTAGGGCAGAGCATGGGGGGTCTCTTCTCAGTCGTCATCGTGTAACATTGATGTTAAGCATGTTGGCTTATACATAGAAAGTTATTAGAATTGCTTCAAATTTGCAAGAGTGATGAAAATTTACATGGTAAAGTGATCATCAGTTGTAAGTAGTAACTTAGCAACAACAACCTTACCCAGTATATTCCCACTTTTCAGTAGGGTCTGGGGGATAGATAGATACTAACCTTACCCCTATCCCAATTGGGATAGAGAGGCTGCTCCGAAAGAATCTCCGGCTCAAAGTTATCGTTTGAAATTGATCATCTCAATGATTTTAACGTTATTTTCACAAAATAATTGAAATAACGTTAAAATTAGTGCACTTTTACTTTTGCCCCTTAAGGGCCCACATATATTCATTATATGCGTGCATCACAAATGGAGCGTTAGTGGTAATTGATCCGTTAGTGGCAATTGATCATAGGTTAATTTGTTCATCAATGGTAACTAATTAATGTTAAAGAACATTAACACTACTATCAACAAGTAGCTTGTTACTTTTGATACATCACTAGTTACCGCTAGAGGTGAACAAAAAAACCGGTTTGGGTTCTCAAACCGGTTCAGTCATGATCTTAAACCGGTTTCCAAATCGGTCCGAACCGCCGGTTTGTAATAAGTTTGACATCCTCATTTCCCAAACCAGTTTCCAAACTGGTTTCAACCCCCCAAACCGGTTTCAAACCTGTCCAAACCGGTTCTATAGGTTTGACATCCCTCATCTCGCAAACCGGTTTCCAAACCGCATCGGTTTTCACCCAAACCGATTTTGACCATCCGTTGACCAAACCGGACCGGTTTGAGCAAAAAAAACCGGTTTGAGCACCTCTACTTACCGCATGCTAATCATCAACGATAATTGAGTTAGAACATATATAATTAAGCAGTTATTACTAAAGTTTTTTTATTCACAAAGGTATTGATGAAGTAAATGAATACTGTTGATCGCTATAATTTCAATCCTGAGTAATGATAGGCTCTTTATAGAAGAGTTACATGGTTTCAAATTAAATGTTATGATGCCTTTGGTTTGTTTGGAGTTTGGACACACAAAATTTAGAACTTCGTTTTCATAGAGATCAAAATGCATTATCGTTCTTCTTTTTCTTCGTGAAATACATTAATCTAGCAGTACGTGAATGCTTAACGATTAAAAAACTATCCATGACTTTTTATGTGGGGAATATTTCATCTAATAATAAATATAAGTTTTTCTAATGGTTAACTAAAATTACTCATAGTTTTTTTTTTGTCTTTATAAAATCAATAAACTTTCAGTATATGTCCTATCATATGTATTTTTCTAAAATTAATGGAGGCAAATGAAACATATATGAATCTTTATTATTAATAACTGAATTTTTTTGTAATTAACTGGAAATAAGATGTAATCATGAAGAAAACAAATTTACGAATTAATAATAAAGTTTCAAAATTGTTAAATTTAAGTCAAATTGAGAAAATAATAATCAAATACTTATAAGTATTCATATATGTTTCATTTGCTTAGATTAATTTAGAAAATATAAATATTTATAAAGAATTTACATATAATTAAAACACTTTTGAAGAAACAATTTTTTTTTGATAACCTAATTGAAACACTTAGAAACCTAGGTTACTATTGTAGAAAGCTACTCACAATCATGTTTTGGCCTATAATACATATTAATTTTTTGTAGAGGACAAAACCAGTATTTTAACAAAAAATAACATTTCGACCGAAAAATTAACACTACAGACCGAAGGAGAGGGGGGTTGGGATAAACATGAACGCTCTTACTTAGCAAACATGATTGAATTGGAAACGAAAAGGGAATTAAATACGCAATCAGATAAATAAAAACAGATTGAGAGCTTCAGATAAATAAGCAATCATCAAATACCTTATAAATTCTTGCGTAGTTTTAACCACATGAAAAAAAAAAAATGAATTCCAACACCAAACTAATAAAGATAATAGTAAAGATTAAAGCTTGAGACTTAAATCAAGATCGCTTGTGGATCCATCTTGATCATTCTCGGGACGAACCATACCCATTCGTGCAGAAAGATTATTGGCACTGTTTTCTTGTTTGACCACATGGTTAATTGCAGCAATCGGGTTGTCACTTCCAGAAGAATCTCCAAAAAAATCATGAACCAAACCCATTCCCCCTTCACGCTTAAAAGAGGTGATGTTTCCATGAAAACTATTCAACATCTTTTGCCTATCAATGTATGTTAATCTAGTGGTGAACTGGTCTTGACGTGCGGTAGGTGCAAACCGATAGTTTAACGGTGGATTCGACCATGATGAGGGTCCTTCGATGTAATGAGGCTCGTTTCTAATGCCGAGTGATGATCTATGAAGTGAGGAACTTGTTAAATTCGCGAAGGAAGGATAATAAGTATAGTTACCATAATTTGGTGGTGGCAGTGACAATGGCAGTAAGTGGTGGCCATAAGACGGAACCTCCATTTGTCGCCTTTTGGCTATTTGCCTCTCTTGTTTATGGGCATTTTGATGACCTCCAAGTGCTTGAGAAGTTGAGAACTCTCTCTTGCAATAGTTGCAAGAAAAAACCCTAGATTTTTCTGGAGTTACCTCCTTTGAAGACTCACTTGCATGAGATGAAGTTGCACCCTCTAGATCTGAAGGGTTAAGGAGGTTAAGCTCTAGTACTTTCTTATCTTCCATATTTGAAAGTTTAAGATCTAGAAGAGCCCTTGAAGATGATTGATCTACAAAGACCTTCTTGGAACCCTCTTCTAATGCTTTGCTATCTTGGGTGATCTTGTTTTTCAAGCTTTCGCCTTCGGCTGATATGCTTGATGCCTCGGACCGACATTGCTCTGGTTTACGATTTTCATCCATATCGACCGATCGCGATGGATTGAGAGATGAAGGTGAAGATGAATTTGAAATCATATATAGATGTTGTTTAAATAAAGAGGGAGTTAAATGCATAATATCTTGTATAAATGGAAACATTGTTTGGGGTAATCATTGCATGGAGTAAAACTAGCACATAATTAAGCAAATATAATGGTTGATGAATTAATTATATCTCTAGTTTTGAAGGCAACACAATGTTCATCTTAGGATCTTGCTCATCTTTCATTGTTGGGAGTCGAAGCTACAAAGACAATTTTAAGCCCCTTTGTTTTATTTTTCAAGATAGTTTCGTCTTTAATGCAAGATATTAAGAAAGTCATTGATTTATATATATTAAGGAGAGATTTTCTCTATTAAAACATATATTATTTAAGAATACATTTAATAAAAAAAATCAGTTTTAACATGATGATTTAATTAAACGCATGCCATATTTCATGCAAAACAAAACTTAATTATTTTGTCATAAATAATGCAATATATTATATTTGGTTAATAATAATTTCTCGATTTATTTTTTTCATATATGCGCGTCAACTAAAGTTTTTTTTTTTTTAAATTAATTAAAAGATGGTGTATTAATAATATCAAGAACAATTAATATAGGATCATTAGTTAAATTATTTAGATTTTAGTCTATCTTTCGTATACAACAGCAATAATTTAACTGTAACATGGTTAAAATTTGGAAACAAATCATAAACCATGCATATATATACACACGCGGGTGGTTAATGTACAAACATGATAAACGGTACTAAACGTAGAAAGGAACCAGAACACACCATGTGTCATATAGAGAATGGTATTATTATCATACAAAATCATAGACCGTGGTATTGGATAATTATGGAACAAGTGTTAAATCACGTTATATAAAATTAACAACTGTCATTTGACACCGATAATCAAGGAATTGCCTAGGTAAATCACGGACCATTAATAATCATGGACTGTAATTTTTATACTCATAATCAAAGACAAACCGCATAAATCACTTACCAAATAATCACAGACCGTGTTATGTAAAAATCAAGGACCGTCATTTTAAATGCATAATCAAGGACCAACTGCGTAATTACAGACCAATAACTACGAACCAAACTTAAAAGTCATGGACCACGTAAAAAATCATAAAAACTATAGCAATGCCATACTCAAATTAAAGATAATAAAATTCTCAATTTTATGTTGCATTTTTTTAAAAAAATGATTAAGTGTTTAAAAGTTATTCGATTTAAAAAAAAAGCTGACATTGATTTACACACAATAAAGTCAACATGTGTATATTATTCTTTTTTTGACCTTACAGTTTTAATTCACACAAATTTTTAGGAAAAAGTTGAGACCACAAAATGTTAACCATTGATTAATTTGATCAAAGACTCAAAATCCACTTATCCTTCTCACAAATAACCCCTTTGTATTGGATCCGTCTTCTATATATATAGGAGCCGTATCTAACACTACTAGAAAAAAATAAATTTGCGACGCTAATTTTCGTAGCAAATGCGTTGCAAATCACACTTTCCGACACATTTGCTACAAAAAAAAATTGTGGTAAAAACCCTTGTTGCAAAATTTTAGCTACAAATTTGCAACACAAGTTACAACAAGTTTGCAACAAAAAAACTGTGTCGCAAACTTCCTACGCATTTGCTACGCCACACCCAATTTTCTATTTATCCGTTTAAATATTGTAAATTTACTAAATTAATTATTTGGGTTTTCCATTAGCTACGCATTTGCATCATTTTATATTTACCTACACATTTGCGACGTTTTCCATTAGCTACGCATTTGCATCATTTTATATTTACCTACTCATTTGCGACGTTTTCCATTAGCTACGCATTTGCATCATTTTATATGTACCGACACATTTGCGACGTTTTCCATTAGCTACGCATTTGCATCATTTTATATGTACCGACACATTTGCGACGTTTTCCATTAGCTACGCATTTGCATCATTTTATATTTACTGACACATTTGCGACGAAATATAATGCTGAAACGAAACATTATTTATCCAGTTTACAACCATTTTGCGACGAAACATAACTTATTTTCTTTTTGCTTGCAACAGATTTGCGACGAAAAGTAATTTATTCTATTTTAGGTTGCAACAGATTTGTGACAAAACACATTTTATTTTCATTTTTCTTTGCTACACATTTGCAACAAAAATGTTTTCAATAAAAAACTATTTAAAAACAAAAATATTCAGATTTTGTTAAATACTAAAATGATCTAATTCATCCCAAAAATTTCAAAAAGCTGTTTCACAAAATCAACCATAAACATAACCACCTAATTAAACAAGAAATTCATACATAAATCTTCCAAGTTTTGATGTCTAAAATAGAAAATTAACACAATTTAAAATGTCCAAAATAACAACCAAAATTCAACCCAACAATTAGTTTTTATCACGAGGACCAAAGTTACTTATAAACTCCTGCATTTGTCGACGCATGTTTTCTTGTGCCAGCTCATGTTGCTCTCGCAATCTTTGTTCGAGTCGTTGCTCTGACTCCTCTCTTAATTTTCTTTCGATTTCAAGTTGAGAGCCAAGATTTTGCACTTGTGATTCCAAATCTTTAACCTAAAATTTGTTAAAACATGCATAATAATTAGTAAAAAAATTCAATCTTTCTGTTCTTGATACAATAACTGCTTCAACCCATAAATAAATCAAGATTTCAAGATCCATCTTTTCATATATGTATGGATTTCTTTCATATCCATGTTTCCTGCTCACCTGCCATAGTCAAAGAATGTTAATGGAATTTTTCTCAAGTGAATCAATCATAAATTCACCTTAAAAACTAGCTTCAAGTATCAAATATTCAACAACACTTAAAAATTCTATAATCTTGAGTAATTCAAGTTTCTAACTTCTAATCATACTATTTTATTCAATTTTTAATACTATATGATATATATTTAAAAATTCAGGTTAACTGGTTCTGTTAACCATATAGACATCACCAGCAATCAGGTTTGAATTTTCTGCACTACTTCAACTCATGAGAAGATAATAAATCACGAAAGTCATTGAAACCAGTGGGTATGGTCCACAACTAAAAGACACAAATCAGCCACAATTAACCATGGGTTTTGTATTTTCAAAGAAACTTTCGGTCAACCTTGTCATATAAAACAAATTCAAAATCAAAATTATACACAACCTAAGGGCTAGGGCATCATCTATGATCTACCAAACCTCTAAATTCAACGCCGATCGATTGTTCATGCACAGGGCCGGCTCTAGCTTTGTGGAGGCCCAAAGCAAAAAACAAAATTGAGGCCCTTTTTAAAAAAAAACTTTTCTGTACAGAAAATAGATCAATCCATTCCAATGCTAGAGTCTGCTTGTTTTAGCAAATTCTTCAAATGCTTCCATTTGGTTTTGTATGCTCCCTATTGGCTAACTATAAAGCACATAAAAGAATAGCCCAATGATGAATCATATAATTAACCCTAATCAAATACATAAATTTCTTATAACTAATTGACTTCAAATACTTGCCTTGGATATAACTAATTGATTATCTTATATAGTATTGTGATTTTGGTTTTATAAAGTAAACCATTCATAATTTCTTATCCCTCAAATTGGTTTTACATATCAGCTTCATTAGACCCTAATTTTGAGCCAGATGTGCATGAAGCATCACCTCAAGGCCTTGAGGCTGGCCTTTTATAACCAATATTTTGATTCTCATGTTACAAAAATCACATTCAAACGGACTTCCGGACACCCATTAAGTAAATGAGTATGCAATCTTTAGTTCATTTAAAGGGAAAAAAAAAGAGAAAATTCGATGGACAATCAACCTGGTACTTTGATTTAGGTATAAGGTTAAATTTATATGGTTGAGAGCTTTCTTTCATTATTGAAATTAGAGTGTGTAATGTTGCTGATTATTTATATTTCTATGAACCAATGACGTAGTGCCTCAATGGTACCCAAGATTCTTCCAAATGGTAGGTCTTGGTTCAAATCCCTCCCGCAGCAAAAAAGGGGTATGAGGAGGGTTAGGGAGTTTTCCCAGTTGGGTTTTATCCTGGGGTGGTTGTGGTGGCTCATGGGAGGTCTAGGTAACTAGACCTTGGTGACATGGCCTGGAAACAGTGGGCTCAACGATTGAGACCTTCGCCGTTCAAAAAAAAAAATATTTCTATGATATTCATTAACATTATTTCTTATATATGTGCCTCTATTTTCTCTAGAAAATGAAGGAACTGACTACTAACCTTTATTTACTACAGTGCTGCAACAAATTCAGAGACCCGTGAAGAGGTGGCTATAAAGAAAATCGGTAATGCATTCGACAACAGAATAGATGCCAAACGGACTTTAAGGGAAATCAAGCTTCTCCGTCACATGGATCATGAAAATGTGAGCTTTCTTACTGATTTTTGCTGTTGATTGTATATAAAATAATGTTTATATAATTATACTTATTCAGTATGCTTCTAAATAATAAGGATGCTATAAACTTGTTTTTGGGAAATTTGAACTTTTCATAAATTTAAACTCGTAATTGAAGGTAAATGAACCAGTAACCACACTACACAAATCACAAGCAAAATCAATCAAATTAACCCTAATCAAAGCCGAAATTCAATCACATATAACTCAAATAATCAGCCTTATGCAATTATGCAGAAACCAAAATCACAAGTTCACAAATCACAAGTAATTATGCAAAATCAACCAAATAAATTGAAATGCGAAGACAGTAAGAGTCCCAATACGCAATACCTATCAAAGACGAGTGAGTAGTTGAGTTTAGGAGAACTGTGACTCGGAGTCTCGGACAATCGGAGACGATTGGCGTCGTGATTTGAGAGCCTGAGCAGATACAGTTGAGTTTAGTGTCTGAGAGAGTCTGATTCGAAGTCTCGGACACTCGCTCCTCGAACGACGTCCAGGCTCTGGCGATTGGAGTCTCCACGTCTCCTCCTCGTTGCCCTAGTTCCTAAACATATCTCAGATGAAGAAAAGTGGCTAAGCAGAGGGCGTGCGACGTGCCTCTTTTTTTTAGTCCGTGAATGAAGCCAAAGCAGGCCAACTTGTTTTCAAGCCCATAGAGTAATTATGTACATAATAAGCCCAAAAGCCCAACTTGCAACATATCAAATTGCATTTTGTCACAAATGTGTAGCAAACTTGCAACCCATTTGCGACGCAAAGTTTAATTAATTTAATCAAATTGCATTTTGTCACAAATGTGTAGCAAACTTGCAACCCATTTGCGACGCAAATTTTAATTAATTTAATCATATTACATTTTGTCACAAATGTGTCGCAAACTTGCAACCCATTTGCGACGCAAATTTAATTAAGACAAGTACTTGACACATTTGCGACGCAATAAACAATTTCTATGTGTAATGCGACCCATTTGTGACGCAACTAATCATTTTAATGTGAAATTCGACACATTTGCGACACAATTAATGAATAAATTAAAAGGTTTGTAGCAAATGTGTAGCAATTTGCTACACATTTGCTACTCATTACATACAACCATAACATGTTTTAGTTCTTTTAAATCCCAAATGATGTAATTTTTCACCTATCTTTTGCAAACACTTTATATACATGAAATAATTTCATTTTAAACACTTACATGTATTGCATACTAACGAACGTATACATGTAATATTAGAACTTATAGCTAAAGACATTTTATAGTTGCAGCTATAAGTATAACTCTAACGGTGTACACACATGCCTGGATTATTAAAACAAACATATAGGTTTGTGAAGTAAAAGTATTATATGTATAATGAAGTTTTAGAAAGGCTATAATGAAAAACAAATTGTATCGGTATCGTTAAAAAGAATGATTTTATTTTATTATGGTATTGCGTAGCAAATATGTAGCAATTTGCCATACATTTGCTACATACTATCCACGATATGAAATATTTGTTGCAAATGTGTCACAAATCTGCGACATATTTGCGACGAAAAAATTCGTTTTTTTTTTCTGTTGCTAATTTGACGCTAATTGAAAATTTGGTTCTTTCATAGAATAAAAAACTGTCGTAAATGCGTGGTAAATTTGCGACGCATTTTTTTGCGTCGCAAAATCCATAAGTATTAAATCTTTACAACAAATTTGCGACGCATTTATAAATTAAATTACATGTTTGTCAAAAATGTGTCGCAAATCTGCAACACATTTGCGACGCAATATGATTTATAAAAGTATACATCTAATTTATTATCATTATTATTGTTATTAAGGTAAAAATATGGGTGATAAAATATTAAATTAATGATTTACGACAAATTTGCGACACATGTTTTAATTAATCACGTTGAATCTCGAGTTTGTCGGAAATGTGTCATAAATCTGCAACACATTTGCGACGCAACTGGATTTAAAAAAATATAAACGCTCAACTTGATATCATTATTATTGTTATTATGTTAAATATGGGTAAAAAATTATTAAAATAATTCTTTACGACACATTTGCAACACATGCTATAATTAACTACATTAAATCTCTTTTTTGTCGGAAATGAGTCGCAAATTTACGACGCATTTGCAACGGAAATTTCATTTTTTACCTCCCGTCGCTATCTTGTGGCAAATTAAAGGCAAAATTTAGGTTTTTTTTCCTAGACTCAAAAGTGTCACTGATGCGTAGCTATTTTGCTACGCATTTTTTTTTGTCGCAAATTGATGTAGCAAAAACCATTTTTTCTAGTAGTGTAATACATAAAGCATAGGATTAATTCCGAACCTTTTGATCAAACTAATCAATGGATAAGATCTAGTGGTCTCCACTTTATACAACTTTATCCACAAAACAATCGTAAAATATAGTTAGGGTAAAAGAGGAACAACCACATTTTCTATGTTACAACAAGTTCCACTCGTTTTTTAAAAATTAAATAACTTTTACATGCTTTTATTATTTTTCAAAAAAAAATACACCATAAAATTAAGAATTATATTATATTTAATTTGAGTGTGATATTGTTATAGTTTTTTTTAAGTTTTTTTATGTGGTCCGTTATTTTTATGCTTGGTATGTGATTATTGATACACAATTATGCAGTTGGTCCTTTGATGATGCATGTTAAATACCGGTCCATGATTTTCATATAACATGGTCCATGATTATTGGGTAGTGATTATACATTTTGTCTTTAATTATATGTTAAAATATGGTTTGTAATTGTTATATAATATGGTCTGTAATTATTGGTCTGTGATTATCCATGTGGTCCTTGATTATATGTGTTAAATGTCAGTCTGTAATTTTATAAATCAAGGTCTGTAATTTTATATGCACAATATTGTCCTTACCCTGATGACACATGACGTGCTCATGTAGCTTCATACGTTTAGCACGTTAATTAAATTTATACGTTAACTGTCTCTTATATATATGTTTTAACTTTGGACGTTTAATTTTTACTTAGTAAGTTAGACAATAGACAACTAGGCTACTTTTATAGTTGTGTATGTACACGCGTAAATAATTAAAGCCATATAAACACAAAGGTAGGATTCATACCGGGTTTTACAACCATTTAAATATATAATTATTAATCCATTGTATATGAGTTTTAGAATGCTTTATGAACAAGAAAATAATCATACTTCTGTGTCCTTATTAATTGCGACTTGAACAAAAATATTTCTGGTAAAGCTAACTTAAATTATTATTGTTATTTTTAGTTTTTAAAATTAGAATAGTGTTCACACATAAATATATGGTTAAAATAGTTTTATTCTTCTCAGTGTTTTTTTAAACAGGGAAATGTATTTATTGAAATTTATTAGCAATTATAGTATACATATACATTTAATATATCTTATATTTTAAGAGGTTTGAAGTGCTAAACGGTGTCACATGACTTGAACAAAATATGGTAATTACTCGCTTAGCATTAAATAGAATATTTTGGTTGAATATCATAAGCTGGCATGAATTTATTACACGAAGAAAATGTTCTTAATTAAGTAAATCTTGATTTTATAACTTTTGATGATTTCATATTCTGTATGCGCATCAAGTTAAATTAATATGGTTATAATTTTAACATAGCTAGGTAGCACATATTAACAGTACGTTCCTCATTGTTTGATGGTAAAATATATATGATAAATCTACATCTGTGCATACATTTCAAGGAATTGTATATATAATGTGAAAATTAATCTTAGAAAGAAATTCTTAAATATATTTATTATCAACATTACAAATATATGGACCAGATAAGGGTTAAGATTTCTTTTTTATGATTGAGTTTTCACTGTATACAATCCTTTTTCAGTTTTTTATTTAATTTTAATATGAATTACATATTTATTTTCAAAATTTTAAATTAAGGTATAAGAATTTTGAGTTTTGATAGAGATACAATCCATACTCTTAACTATCAATTAAGTCCAGTATGTGGTTAAAAAAATGTATAATGATAGTATAATACTAGTATTTTTTTCCTAAATAGTGGAGAATAAGACGACATGTATTTTATTATATTAAAACAACAATACATCTGTTAAAAATATATGTTAACATTTCAATTTTATAATTTTGTATTTATACAGTTATACTTAAAGTTAGGTTTGTTTTGTTGTTTTATGGGCTTAAAGTGTGGATTGGATCAAATAAGGCTGTGAGCTAGCTGGGCCAGATATTTTATGAGAGGAGAATAGGAGATGGCTTATATGATAAGCTATGTTTTGTTTCTAAGGTTACGAAAAAACAAGAAAAAAATTTCTTTAGTTTTGAGGGTTTTATCTCTCAAGATCATCTCTCAAATATCAGACAAGCTCTTTGATCTCTTTCATAGTCTAGGGTATATTGTTTTTTCATTGATGATCTATGAATCGTTAGTATCTTTGTTCTATGTGAGTAGATCTAAGATCTACAATTTATTCTGGTATTCTCTGACTTTGTTTGTGAGTTTGCATTTGTTTTGTTCTGAGTCTTGAGGAGTCTTGGGGTTTTGAATCTTTGTATTAGATCTAGTTGTAGTAGATAGTGTTGATTGAGTTTGTATTGTTTGTTTTGTTATTCAATTGATCAAAGATTCATATGAATTTGTAAGTTGTTGATAATCTTTAGTTTTTGACAACATATGGAACTTTTTTTTTTTTAACAGTCATACTATCTTACTCCTACTTTACACCCAATATTTCACCCTTGTTTGGATTTGAACCCAAGACCTCCTTTTTAAGAGCAATGCCTCTATCAAGTGAGTTAGTTTCACATTAGCAACAACATATGAACTTAGAGTTAAAAAAGAATTAATAAATAACAATAATAAAATAAAAAACTTAAATTAGAAAGCAGGAACAAATCGGTGACTAAAAAGAAGTTTGATTTTTTCATAAATTACAATTCCCCAACTTAAAAAAAAAAAAAATTTACGTATATCTACTTGACTGTCCCTTTAAATTA
Source organism: Mikania micrantha (assembly GCA_009363875.1). Lineage (NCBI taxonomy): Eukaryota > Viridiplantae > Streptophyta > Magnoliopsida > Asterales > Asteraceae > Mikania > Mikania micrantha. The sequence continues at coordinate 80,018,868 of CM018694.1, read as the reverse complement.
CATATATCTCTTATCTAAAGTTTTAAATTACATATATTCCTTTATTTAAAAAAGAAAAATTATAGAAGAGGAGTATATATGCAATTTAACTTTTAACTTGTGTATATACATAATTAGAGCTGTAAATTGAAGGATACATGTCATTAGTCTTTTTTTATGCGCAATTAACGCCTCTTATGCTATAATTCATTTAATTTTGGAATAAAATAAAATTGATGTGGTTTAAAATCAAAAACTGTTGAATCATCGTATTGATAAACTAGATTATTGACCTGTGTATTACACAGAAATGCATAAAATAAATATTACAAAGCAATCCCTGATAGTAACATAGTTATAAAAGTAATATAAAAGTTCCAATACTTTTAAAATAAGAAAATAAAAATATATTTTATAAAAATCTAAACATTTTTCTAAAAAATACAAATAAGAATAAGGATCAAAATTTAATTGAAAATGGAAAGATTGAAATAATTATATTTTCATTAATATTAAAAAAAATGAATATTAATTGTTTTTCTTCAAATTTGGAAATTTGACTTTTTTGTAATAAATGAAATTAATTTTAAATGTGTTAAAAACGCCACATGGATAGCCTATAACCACGACACGTGGCAAATATGACGTGGATATGTTAATATAACGACACGTGGCATATTGTTATTCATTTATTATATAGTATAGATATAGATATAGATTTATCCATGTATAACTGTATAACTTAACATTGTATTTCGTGGGCCCATTTACTTGTCACACAGGCCCACAAGGTGTCAAAAATCTCGCCATCTCGGGGCAACCTTGTTTTTATTCTAACGTTAACAGGTTTTCGAATTTATCAAAAATAAAAATTTTTTGATACATTGAAAATTTATTAAGATTAAAAACACTTGAAAAACCAAATTATTATAAAATATAAAATTTACAATAATTGTTTTTAAAACAAAATGTTTAAAAAACAAATTTAACAAATAGTATTCAAAAAATAATGTTATTATTTTATTTTTTAAAGTATTAAGTTATATGAAATTTTAATAATATTTATATGAAAATATATTTTATATTATTTAAATTTCAGTGGTGACAATTTTTATTAATGCATGAGACACTAAACTAGTTACGTATATATACTAAGAAAAACTCATATATCACATGAATTTGATAAAGAAAAAAGTTGAATTCTAATTAGTATTGATTATTTATGAAATATAATATGATAGAACACCTTATTTATTGAAAATTTTTGAATTTAAAATATATTCTTCTAAAATTAAGATTTTTATTAAATATCTACATATTAAATATGTAAAAATGTATTTTTTATATCGTTATTATTTAACAAAAAAGATAAGATGGAAAAATAAAAATCAGAAAATGTTAATAAATAACATATGTCGTCTCATGTAATAGGAAAAAGATCAAGACGAGAAAAATTGAATAAAGTTATACGTCTTTAGTTATTTATTTGAAATCAAAAACTACTTCTCAGACTTGTATAAATAACAACACAATGTAAAACTTATGATTTACATAACAACATAGTTAAAAAAAAAAATAAGAATTTTATAAAACATGTAAGAAACAATCTAGGCCTTGATCAACTAATTGTAGTCAACCACTAAAACATAATGGTAGATTAGTGTTGAACTGTTGATTGTTTATATTTATATATTTAAAAGAAGTATGTTTTAAAGGTGATGATTTTATTAATATATACTAAACTATTTTTTTTTTCTATATATTTATAAATTGTCTTAACTATTATAGTTATGTTATTAAATAATCGTTTATTGCTTACGGAGAAAGATTGTTATTTCAAATTAAAGTTGACAAGCATTTATAGTTTAGGTTAAAGAAGATTGTTAAAGATAGCAGGTTACAAACTATAAACGAACTATTTGGATAAAATAAAGATTAAAAAAAATCACAAAAAATATGTGTACATAATTAAATTTGACCAAGTTATAATTGGTGAACAAAAATACAACCGGAAGCCACTCTTATCAGAGCCAGGTTTCGATCCTGGGACCTGTGGGTTATGGGCCCACCACGCTTCCGCTGCGCCACTCTGATTTGTTGATCATATTTCTGGCATTATTTAATATATATATATTATACAGAAAAGGTCGGGTCAGGTTTCGTGATAACGGATATAAAAGAGAACAATGCATAAAAGAAGGGCTTCGTAATTTCTTCCGACTTTTTAGAATAATCAAAAAAACACAACTACTGATTTTCAGAGGTAACAGGATCTTCGAGGTAATCGTCCTCTCTCTCTCTCTCTAAAATATACGCATCAATTCATTGATGTGATGATCTTGATTTGGGTTTCCGATTGATATTAGGGTTCGTGTTTGCCTAACAATTTCAGATCTTTCTTTCAGCGATGGCTTCGAAGCGGATCTTGAAAGAACTCAAGGATCTCCAGAAAGATCCTCCTACCTCTTGCAGCGCAGGTATCGTATTTGCATCCATCGATTAGGTCATGGTTTTGTTGTCTTGTTCCAGTTATGGATTTACGTCTGTTGCTTTTGTCTTTAGATTTGTTTCGTTGTGTGTTGAATTATGTTCCATTGGATGTAACTTGTGTTTGATTTCGTTGTTTATTGTTAATACATCTGGGAACAAAGGATTAATTGTTGGATTTTCTTTGCGGTTTGTGGGAATTGTTGGTAACATAAACAGATCTCTAGGTGTTGACTTCAGATCTTTGATTTTGCATAGTTTATGGTTGATATCATGTTATTATGTTTTTTATACGAGGTTTAAGAATGATCTTTAATGTTGTTGCATATTGTTGCAACCATCCTCTTCTAAGTTAGCCATAGATTTTGGGATAATGTCTTTAATTTTGTATGGTTTATGGTTGATATCATGTTATTGTGTTTTTTAATAGGAGGTTTAAGAATGATATTTAATGTTGTTTGTATTGTTGCACCCATCCTATTCTAAGTTACACATCTTCTACATATGTTTCAATTGATGGAATTACTACTATCAATTCTCGAAGTAAATCACATGTTTCTAGTATCGCTTCTGATTCTGAAAAATGTGCTATCTTATGTATCAAAGGCACTACAATCAATATTCTTGTGGTATGGTGTATTTTATGTAAATAACATGTTTTTATACGAAGGTTATCAGTCCCGTAATATATAAATCATTTATGGCTGTGTGGATCATGTGTATGGGCAATCTTACTAAACATACAACTTCAAAACGAAAAGAAAAAAATTTCTCCGTTTCTTCATTTGGTTTACCCTCTTTCTTGTAAGTGTGGTTTTAGGCCCTGTGGCAGAAGACATGTTTCACTGGCAAGCTACAATTATGGGGCCTCCCGACAGCCCGTATTCTGGTGGGGTTTTTCTAGTCACTATTCATTTCCCTCCGGATTATCCATTTAAGCCACCAAAGGTACTTGGTTCCATCTTCAAAAATCAAAATCCGAACAATTTTTATGTTAGTCAATAGAATATGTACATAATACATAATTTTTTGATACTTTGAGTGTAATATAAATTTAACATCAACTGAAAATGCATAATTACCATATTTAATAGTTTATGAAATCATAAGTTCGCAACTTTAGGTGAACTTTTTACATGCATTTTAAGGCTTAAACCTTTTGTAAACATAAATGTTTGCATTTCCATGTGTTCTTTTGTAGGTGGCTTTCAGAACAAAGGTTTTTCACCCAAACATCAACAGCAATGGCAGCATTTGTCTTGATATATTGAAGGAACAATGGAGCCCAGCTCTAACCATTTCCAAGGTAACTTATAATTCTAGTATTGATTTAAACAGCCATGTTTATTTTTTTTCTTGATTACTCCTCTGAAAATCTTACTTGGGCTACTTGCTAATGTGACAGATAGACTGTGTTGCATATATTTGAAAATGTTTTTCAAACTTTGGATTTGTTTTACTTAGGTTTTACTATCGATTTGCTCTTTGTTAACGGACCCCAACCCAGACGACCCGCTTGTGCCCGAGATTGCTCACATGTACAAGACGGATAGGAGCAAATATGAAACGACTGCACGAAGCTGGACCCAAAAGTATGCCATGGGTTAGTTACCGCTTTTTGCTACTTTTATGAAGAAAAAGATATATATGTAATGAATGAAAAATGTGTGAATTGTGTTTCATGTATTATTGTAATTTGTAAGACAGGGTTTAGAAGGAAACGGTAACAAACATGCCCATCCTAAAATCCATTTTATATTTGTTTTGTTTTCCTAACAATCTCATACTGTTCTATTTGTACATCTTTTGTTCACTGCTTTTTTTAAATGTGCACAACACAACACAAGTCTTGAATGTTGTATAAGTTTTTATTACTGTGAGGCTGTGTTAAGATCTATGTAGGGGTGCAAAGCCGAGCTCTGCGTTTGTTTAACTCACAAGAGTAAAAGCTTGGCTCGTTTCGAGCTTTAAAACCAAATTCAGCTCAGACCCTGCTTGTTTGTTATTTAATAACTTATATGCATTTATAAGTATTTTTGGATAGATTTATAGTTATATTTCTTATATATAATACAATATATATTTAATTAATAAATCAAATAGCGCAATGAGTGAAGCCAAAGCTAGGGTTCATTTATTAAATAAGCTTTCTTTTTAGGCTTGGGCACGTCTAAGCTCGTTTCAAATCTAGTTTTTTGCTGCTGATTCTTAGCAGCTCACAAGTTACTTGTCTAGTTCATGCCCTTAAGCCAAAACTGATCTGCTTTATATGAATGAATTCACATTATGATCTCTAATATTGGTTCATCTATTTTTTTCGAGATTATCATGAATCATAATGTTAGTTTTAACGAGTTCAAGAGCTAACATCATCTGTCATTCTGTCTTAGTTAGCTAGGTAGTTAAGGGTTTGTTCATGTGCTTGTAGCTGATGCCTGACAGGATCGATAGGATTCGGGCTTCAACCCCAATTATCAATTTATGACCTAAATTTCAAACTGCTAAGAGGATCAGTTTGGTTGATTTTACCAGGTTGGACCGGGACGAAACTACTATGGCTGAAACCAAATCATGGGCTAACTAAGTCAACAGCTAGCGTGGATCTTATGTGGCTGCATACTTGCATTATAACCAATTAGAGTCTAGACTCTAGAATGCAAAAAAAAAAAAAAAAAAATTATAATGGTCACACCCATCCCACATCTTCGACACCCTCTATGCATGTCGTACATGCATATACGAGGCATATAGAGAGACAATCATTGTTTGTCAATTTTTCAATGACAATGATTTGATTCTTATACGCCTCGTATAGGCCTATGAGACGTATATGTCATATATAGAAGGCTTATATGCCTCGTATAAACCTATACAAGACGAGGCGTATGTTGGTGGGATGTTAAAATATAAAAAAATCGGGTGTGTAAATAATTAGCCCCTTTATAATACGCAAACGGCCATCTATTTGTTTCTGATTCAAAATAGTGGGTTAGCACATTGCAATCTAAAATAACTAAACATCCCTAAATTGCTGAAATATAAAAATTCAAAACCAAAAAGATTTAAATAAATAAGACGCAGAACATAATAGAACTGTCGTATAAAAAATGTCTTCTATCATCGAGAATTTGATATGGAACCATCACTAAGTACTTTAGTTTGATTATAGCTTTTAAAGATCATTTAAATCTCTTGCACTGTGTTACTAAATCCGTATGCATATATTTTTTTTTCTCACACATTTGCATATGTATAGTAGAGGTGCGCAAATCCGGCTTTTTTAGAATCCGTTCCAGTTTTGGAACCAGTTCCGGTTAACAAAGCCAAGAACCAGCTCCGGTTCAGTTTTTGGCGGATACAGGTGGAACCAGTTCCGGTTTTTCCTGTTCCGGCTTTAATTTGTCTAAAAAACCGGAACCGTTTGTACCCACCGGTTCGGTATGACCAGTTCCGGTTCGGGTCGTTGATTCTGGTTCGGGTTTTTTTGCCACCTCTAAATTGTATAGTAATGCTTTAGAAATTTCAATACGAATCAAATTTATTTAAAGTCAAGCAAGGACTAGATATTAATTTCACATCATTTAAATAAGTAAATCTTCGAAAAGTTAATAATAATGACCACATCATTTGTCTTTAACAATCAACATCATGAATTAGTAATAGATTAATATCACTGATCATTATCCCTTAGCCGTACTTTAATTTGCGGTTGTAGGAGTTGAAGGTTACTTAACCGGCTTAGCGCTGTCCGATTGATTTTCCTGATCTAGGTAAATCCTTCGTAATAAGTCGTTAGTCTATCCATCTGATCTTTCAAGTCGCTCATCTGATCCTTATGTCCTCGGCAACTGGCAAGTTTCTCCTTCATCGGACAATCTCGTTCCTAAATACGTCTCTTTGAGTTATAGGGAATAGGAGGATTCGTTGAAAATGAGCCAAACGATTAGTTTATCAACTCATTTAGTTGAACATAGTGAGACTAAGGTTATGGTGGTTGGTTGACTAAAGGTTGGAGTGAGAGGATAAGCGCATATTCATTCTCGGTTCAAGTTTGATTCGTAAAAAATAAATCTTATAAAAATACAGGGTAAACATGCATACATTATAGCCTAAGCTCTAAGACTACTCTTATTGCCAACCCAAAATCAGGTTGAGTTGCCATATGAAAAACAAAATAATAATAATAATAATAATAATAATGATAATAATAATAATAATAAATGATTTTTCTAGCGACCATAGCCACAACCAGTTGCCCAAGCAACCCAAGTTGCAACCGAAATTTTAAACCCAAATTATATTTTTTTTCTTTTATAAATTTTAATTTTTAACTCGTAAAAAATTCTAAATACGCAAATTTGTTCTTTTTTTTTGTGAACATTCCTGCATAAAATTTTCAAAAAAAATTGAGTTATTTAAAATAACATATTGTGAATTTATCTGGTTTTATTTTTCTAGTTTTTTATTTCAAATAAATAATTATTTTTTTGAAAAATAAATATTTTAATATTATAAAAATAATTATAAATCATATTTATAATAAAGTTTAGATTAGGTTGGATTGCTAATGGGTAAGAAATGTGATATTATGTTGGGTTGTTTAAACATAAAAGAAAGAAATTCGTTTTTTATTAAAAGTTGGGTCGAGTTAGTTGTGATTTGTGAACGAGGCAACTCTTATTGAAAAAATATATATATATAAACTATATAGGCTAATAGGCATGCTTTGGGCCCGATGGTTATTCGTGGGCCAAATTAAAGTTGGTTTATGTTTTTTCTAATTCCTAAATAGAAAAGGTTGTATATGGTTTCTAAAACAATCCATAATGACAAATGTTTATGAGATTTAAACTGAAATCCAACCAAATATATAAACAATAGCTTCCATCATTGGAATATAAATTGAGATATCAAATTATATCATCTATATATGCTTGACGGTCTATTAATTACTGAAAAAAGATATCATAACAATAAAAAATTTGTTAGACAAAAATTAAACTACACCAAACCGAGTAATGATACTTTAGGCAAAAATTAAAAATTCGTATTCAAAACATATATTCATCGATATACAGAATAAATAAGTTCTTATCCAAAACTTATATCCACCTACCTGGATAAAAAAGAGATTAGAAAAATATCAACAAAATAATTTTTTATACGGTTCTCGATATCCAAAATTTTTTTGAAGTGGTTCTCATATAAGCAAAAAAGGTGGCAAGTCTTTTTTTTTTTTTTTAAGCGGTTCCAAAATCGTTTAAGGTTGTTCAATATTTTAAATTTTCGTGTTTCACAGCGGTTTGCTAATGAAAAGTTAAAAATTGAACATTTAACTAATATTACTGTTTTAACGCAAATTATATATAGTAAATTAGTAATTTGACAACTTTATACTTTTATTGGAAACGAAAATATGTGAGGTTCAGTTTTGACGACTTATACGTTAGTGCTTTCAGTGAGGAAATCATTCAGGTTGAAAGTTGAAACGCTATTCAAAAGAGGCATGTCATTATGGAGGAAGGCGGGCCTATACATGCATATGTCGTCTTCGTCGTCATACTCAGTATATTCTATCATTAGCAAAGCTAAGGTAAGGTCTAAGGAGGGTAAAATGTAGACAACCTTACCTTTACCCTGTACGAATAGAGATGATGCTTTTAATGAGACCATTGGCTCAATAATGCCTGATAACCGACACAAAAATTAAGTAAAATAACATGAAAATTAGTGCAATTTTACTTTTATATTTCGAGGGTCGACACGTGCTATCTATGTATAATAACACAAAAAATTATTTTTATAAAAAACCATGATAATTATATAAAAATTACCATATTTTAAGTTTTTAGCAAGCACTTACATTAAAGAGGAAGAGGTTGAATCAAGCCATGTGTGTAGTCGTGGCGAATGGATGTATATCGTTGTTAGATGGAGGAAGATGGGAGGAGGAGGAACTACAAAGAAGAACCGATAATGGTAGTTTAAAATTAATTTTGTGCTCAGTTTTTACAACCTATAAATTTTAGTTTGTATTCATACATTAATTAATGATTTAATTTGTTTACTAACAATTCACGAATACAAACATATATTTATACTATTTAAAAATAGTTATTGGATTTAAATACTTTCAACTTTAAACTCTTAGCCAACAATATATACTCTCAACTGAGGAAATGTTTATTGGCACTCTCAACTTTCAAAACATTTTTCATTGGCACTCCAATAGGTTAAAGTTTGAAGTAGTTAAATCTAATAACCTTTTAAAAAACAAATAAAAAGCAACATTCTTGATCCAATAATTTAGTCTAGGTCATCTAAACTAAATATAATGTTAGACAGTTAATATAACAATCATATATAACATACTTACCTCATCACAAAGCACAAAGAAACCACGATCATTATCATAATCATTCTAAAATAATATCTTAGATATCTAAGTTTAAAAAATAACTAGATTTGTAGTTTTTATGATCAACAACAAACAAGCGAAAGTAAACAAACGTAAGCTTAATAAAAACATATTACCAAAAGTTCAAAAATACAATTGAATAAATATGTCGTTTATTTAATTAAACAAACTACGTGAACAAAATTTTTATCAAACAACTCATTAACTATTCATTGAACCTTATGTGTAATAATCATTTCAATTCCATGCCTAGTAAAAAGAATAGAATATGTCTATCTTATAACAGTAGGACATACAAAGCTATATAAAACGAGCCGCATTAGTAAATGTTTTATTGCTATTTTTTTTTTCGAACAGCGGGAAGTTTTATCCAAATTAAAAGTAAGAAATTAAAAAAAAAAACTTATATTTATTTACACTTTTAAATAAACAATAAACAAAGGTCATTTAATTTTTATAGACAAGATTTTTGAGTTGAATATAAACATAATAAACTATGTCTAGAGTCGGTCAAGATCTGGGGACAAAGGTGGCATGAACCTTGGCTTTTACTATTCAAAGTATCTATTTAATTTTATAAATGCAGATTTACTTCTGTTTTTAGTTCTACTTTTCATAATTTAATCAATAATTTTCTGAAATAAACTTTAAAATAATATAAATTCACGTGCAAATTATATAAAAATTTAGTAAGCAGAGGGGTCGTGCACACGAGATGGGGAAAAAGTATTTGGACCCCATAAAATCAGGGTGCCCTTTTACCCATTAACTAATGAAGTAAGTAATGTATTTTTTTTTAATTCATTATTTGATTAATTCTACTTTAAGAGCACGATTAAAAGTAAGGTTCTATTATTTATTTACCCAACAATAATTCAGTACGCAATATTGGTAATGTTTTCTTTCAAAGAATTAAATGCATGAGAAAGGATGCCAGAAGAGAACTATTCGATATACAATATATAAACGGGTGTTGTTATTCTCACACCCACTTTTTTTAAAAATACACCCCTGAGACGGCCCGTAATGGCCATTACGGCCCGTATCAGGCCTCGGTCAAACATTCGCTCCTGACAACCTGTGCCAATGATTGGGAGCAAGACGGGCCGTACTGGCCAGGACGGCCCGTCTCATTCATCGTACAGACATTCCCTGTAACCTGGTACAATGATTTGACTGCAAGACGGCCCGTAATGGGCAGTACGGCCCGTCTTGTTTTTCAATTCTGACAAAAGGACACTGATTTGACCCAGTACGGGCCGTAAAGGCCATTACGGGCCGTCTTGAACATTTTCAAATTGGTATATAAGCATGAATCGTTTCAAACGAACGTGTAAATTTCAAATTCAAATATATTTCACGATAATTCATATCTGTAACGATGTCGTTTTGGGACGGGAGTTTTTTCAACTATTCCGTGCCAGATTTGAACGAAGAGCCTCCTGTCGAGTATTCATACGGCACGATAGATCTGAATGCTGAACTTAACGCTGATGTCGGTTTTGACAGTCAAGCATCGTATGGGTTCGTGTATGACGACTGTAAACAAAGTTACACGGAGGAGGGTTATGAAGAAAAGCCGGGGGCTTCAAACGTTAACCGGGAAACCAAAGAGGTAACTTAAATGAAACATAAATGTTAATAATTGTATATTATCGCTATCCATTTAAGGTATTTATTATTGTTTTTATATGTCAGGAGTTTATGACTGAGGAAGCACTGGTAGAGTGGGTGAAAAGTAGAGCAGTAGACAATGGTTACATTGTAGTCAAAAGAAGAACGAAGAAATCAAAGACAACAGGCAGTGTAATCAAAGTTTGGCTCATGTGTGACCGTGGTGGCGAGCACAATAGCATCGCAATCCTTAGACGGTCAGGCAGCAAGAAAATCGGTTGTCCGTTTCAACTGGTAGGGTTATACAACGAAGTTCGTGAATCCTGGAAATTACAGGTGATTAACGACAATCACAAACCTGCTCAGAATCTAGAGGGTCATCCATATGTTAGAAGATTCACGCAGGAGGAAGAAGATCTGGTTGAGAATCTGACCGAGCGACACATGGATCCTCGTAACATACTTTCGAGCATAAAGAAACATAACCATGCAAATGTATCCATCCCTAGGGATGTATACAATTTACAGCAGAAGCTAAAAAACAAGAAGAAATTCGGTGATACTCCGATGCAGGTCCTGGAAAACGTGCTTCACAGTCAGCGGTACGTTTACTATACCCGGGAGGATCCTGAAACAAACGTCGTGGAAGACATTTTCTTCTGTCATCCAAAATCGTATTGCTGGTGGCGTGCATTTCCGCACGTACTGATGATGGACGCGACGTACAAAACGAACCAGTACAGGCTTCCATTTATTCAAATTGTTGGCGTGACTTCCACACACCAAACGTTTAGTATTGCTCACGCGTTCGTAAGCAAAGAGCGTGAAGAGAACTACGTCTGGGTCTTGGAAATAGCTAAGAGTATGTTGAATAAGTGTATGGAGCCACGTGTGATCATAACAGATCGAGACCTTGCTGTTATGAATGCGTGCCGTAAAGTGTTTCCAGAAGCTGCAAAATATCTCTGCAGATGGCACATAGACGAAAATATTGCCAAACACTGCAAGGCAAGCTTTTCTGACGCAGACTGGAAGAAATTCAAAGGTCGATGGGCGAATTTGTGTAACTCTCCGACAACAGAGTTATACGACTACAACTACAACCGTCTGTACGAAAGAATTATCAAAGACGACAAAAAAAGTAAGCATCATATACCATAATTATTATCATCATATCATCATTGGTTTTTTGTTTCATTTCAGGGGTTCTGGAGTATCTGACGCACACCTGGTTAAACAGTTACAGAGATATGTTTGTAACAGCTTGGACCAATAGAACGCGCAACTTTGGTCAACGTACAACAAACCGGGTGGAAAGCCAGCACTCGAACCTAAAACGATTCCTCAGATCACCAAACAGCACGCTTGCCTCGCTTGTAGGTTTCGTAAATGAAATCGTGCAAGCACAGGAGGTAAAAATGAAACACGATTTTGAAACGAGCTTGATTAAAACTATGGGTCATCATAAACTACCAATATTTGATAACCTTCGAGGAAAGGTGTCCCATAAAGCTCTTGATTTGTTGGTCGAGGAAAAAGACAAAATAAGAGTGATGCGCGACTCAAATATGACGTGTGGCCACCAGCTTTGGACAAGTTGTGGGTTGCCGTGCGCTTGTAATATATCAAAATATTACAACACAGGTTCGTAATATTAAATGTAAATCTTAGATTTTTCGCACGTAGTTACTGTTATATTAATTCTAATCATAAATTATGCAGATAAAAAGATACCGCTCTCAGATATAGATATTTTGTGGACAAAACTTAACGCAACTAACCCAACAATGTTAGAAGAAGAAGAAATAGATGTTATAGGACAAATGGGTTTGGTTACAGAAGAAATAAATTCCAAACCTCCTGAAATAAAAAAGAGTCTAATAAAGAAGGTCTTGGCGCAGATATTTCCAAACAAAAGCGACAAAAATGCGCCTTCAGTTTAAAAAGATACACGTGGTCGTCCAACTTTAAAGGCACAGAAACAAAAGGAGCAAGAGCAAGACGTTGTTAAAGATTACTTAGCGTCCCTAGAAAGTACATTTGATCCTTCGAGACATAGTTCGTTTACAGGTGTGACCGAGAAATGTCAGAAACCCGTGTTTCGGCGCAGCCGTTCCACATCGGTATCAAAAGCAATGCCACCATCGGACTCGTTAAGTCAAAACGAATTCCGTTTTCCACGTAACATGAAGCCAGAAGGATTAAACAATGTTTATCGCTTCGGTCATCACATCATTCCTCTCCTTCAACCTTACGTTATAAACATACAAGATGTCCAGCCAGATGGTAACTTTGGTTTTCGTTCTGTAGCCGTAGGCTTAGGATTCGATGAAAGTCATTGGGCATTTATTCGACAACAACTCTTGCATGAATTGGATTTCAACGCAGATCTGTACAGATATGTGTTTAACTCCTATGACCCAGATTCTTATGATGTACTACGCAACACAATAAATTGGCAACAGATTGTACCTGCTCCCGCCGAACATTGGATGTTTATGCCTCACACAGGTTTAGTAATTGCTCAAAGATTTGGCGTCATCGTTCACCTTTTCAGCAGTCGAGGTCCTCAAACCATTTTTCCTTTGTGGACATCTGCTAATAGTTTGCCGCTACATAACGTCGTATCAGTAATTCATCTTGGCGTCCATTACGTTAATGTTACCTTACAAGGATGTTATCCTATGCCAACGGTAAATCCTATCTGGAAACGTTACCGAAATGATGCCGCATCCGACTGGGAGTTCGTATATCATGACAGGCTGCAAGAATACCAAAAATTCATAGATGAAAATAAGTTGGTCGACTACATAGACGTTTAAATGTAATAAACAAATTCTTTAATGAAATATAATAAAAGTGAATTTTTTTTGAATTTAAAAAAAAAATTTAGAACATTACGGCCCGTAATGGCCAGTACGGGCCGTACTGTTCTAGATTAAACTCAGTTTTTACTTTTCATTTTTAACTTTTCCACACACATACACCCACATTTCCTCTCGTCTTGGCCTATACACCCCGTCTTGGTGCTTCAAGCTTTCGATACCAGGTATGTATTTTCGCCCGTAGATCATGAATATGTGTTTAGATTAGGTTTTTGATTGAAATAGGACCTGTTTAGGGCGTTTTTAAGTTTTCGAAACATGAACAAGACGGGCCGTCATGCCCATTACGGGCCGTCTTGGCCATACCAGCCTAGTTTTGGCCTGGTATGCTCAAGACGGGCCGTCATGCCCATTACGGGCCGTCTTGGCCATACCAGCCTAGTTTTGGCCTGGTATGGTCAAGACGGGCCGTCATGGCCATTACGGGCCGTCTTGGCAAGAGTTTTTTTTAACGTTTATTCGTTTTTCGGTTTTTTCAGCTTATACATTTATTACTGAGATGGATGCCGAGATGCTACAGCAGGAGCAGGTCGCCCAGCAAATGCCGCCGTTAGATCCCGAGTCGCTTGCGCTATCGCAGCATGCGTGGCTCCAGTTCGAGGAGCATTCAGCGACGTTCATGAGGTGTCGTCGGATACTTCGGATGAGCGTGCCGACGCCCCGTTGTATAGATTGGGGTCTTCTAGCTGATGCCGGGGAGGCGGTTCGTGCGAGAGCCATCCTCGGCGAGGACACGCCGTGGACTCGCTTGTTCGATCTCGCGGACCTGCCCACCTACCGGTTGATTACTGTGGAGTTTCTATCCACATTTAGATACCGAGCTCACCAGGCCGCAGTTCGGGAGGCGGATGACGAGGAGCTTCCTCCGGATATCGAGTTCTCCTTATGCGGCCAGCACTTCGAGATGTCGATCGAGCGGTTCGCCGTGCTCTTAGGCATCTATTACGAGCCGGAGACCGTTCGTGATGACTTCGCACAGGCCCCCACGCAGGGGGAGGAGGGAGTTATGAGGGCCTGGTGGTCCCAGGTATCAGATACGCCCTTCACCGGCCCCCGAGTACGGGCCTCGGCGATCAGAGATCCACTGATCCGTTACATCCACCCCTGCATCGTGACGACCATCTCAGGTTGCGGTCAGAGCCAGGAGTGGGTGACGACGACAGATCTGCACTCACTCATTGCTGGCAGGCCGTGCAACCTGGCACGGTGTTTTGCGTTGTACTACGCCTCCTTCTACCACCGACAGGAGCGCGGTACATTGTGGGGTGGCGCCTTTGTCACCCACATCGCCCGCAGCAGAGGCATGGTTGACATGCTTGAGGATCTGCCGGCGATCGAGCCTCGTAAGCTCGATCGGCGGACGGTCCTCAGCATGAAACTTGCCGCTGACATCCCGGGTCTGGGATTGCGGTTTATTGGGCTGGACGGCCGCCCGTTTCAGCCGGCCCAGGTCATTGTATTGCCAGACCAGCAGCAGGATGGTGGCCCGATGCCGGAGCCCGAGCCGATTCGGGAGGAGCCGGTTCTGTCACCGCCGCGCGAGGAGGAGCCTCCGCAGCATCCACCGCACGTTTACAGTGCGGTGCGCCTGACCGAGCCACTCGAGGCGTTGTTGCACCAGATTGCCGCCCGGTGCGACGAGACGGCCCAGCGGATGGCACGCATCGAGCGACGGCTCGATCGGTACGAGGATTTGGTCCAGTGGACAGTCGCGTCAGAGCATGCGCGACGGGACGGGACACAGCTTCCACCGTTCCCGGAGCCACGCGTCTATGCAGACGACGGATCACACGCTGGACCATCCGGATCGTAGTTCATTTTGTATTTTTGCATTTTGTTTCCTTGTATATAAAACCGTACAGTGTATACATGTATGTTTCTTTCTGCATTTGTATTGTTTCTGTTTGTGTTGTTTAATATTTGCGCGAAAAACTTTATATTGTTTAAATTATTTTAATTAACGTAAACAAAATAGAAAATGAAATATTTAGTTAAAACGACATTATGACGTTTAATTAACGTAATAGCCGTGTATCGTTCAAATAAGTTACATAATAAACGTATATCGTTAAAAAATATTTAAATACGTAAATTATGATTAAATAAAATAAATAACACATATCGTTCAAATAATTCACGTATTAAACGTATATTGTTAAAAAATTTTTAAATACGTTAATTATGTTTAAATAAAATAAATTAACTCAAGACGGCCCGTAATGGCCAGTACGGGCCGTACCAACATACAAAACTGGTTGACACCCAAAATGGCCTAGAAAAATAAGCTTGGGGCCAAGACGGGCCGTAATGGCCAGTACGGCCCGTCCCACAGAATGTTTCACTGATTCCAAGAAATTCTCTGGAATGTTTGTCTGTACTCAATACCGGGCTGTAATGGCCAGTACGGCCCGTATTAGACCGCAGGGGTGTAAAAATATAAAAGTGGGGTGTCCAAATAAAACAGCCCTATATAAACACATATAGCGGTCAAATTTCACTTGTATTTGCTATTTGTTTTTATAAATTTTTTGCATGTAATTAGTTAAATTAATTCAACTACATATACAGGTCGATGTTAAAATAGTAATTCTGTTGATATATGTTGCGACATGAATTTTTCTGTAAAATGAATTGGGTAAAATATAATATTTTTATTTGACAATATAAATTCGAACTAATATACTTTTCGATGCTTAAAAGTACTTTTTAACATCAACCATATACTCAATACTTAAATGGAGTATTTTGTAACATTTTTACACAACTTCTGAATAAAACAAATTTATTAATTTGAAAAGATTTATATATTTATATCTATATATACTACATATTAAGCAAAGATTTTCATTAAACGCATGTCATTTTTAATTGGTTTCTCATTTCTCTCTTATAAAATTTGTGTAAGAAACTTTTTTATAATTTTAATTTTTTTTCTCTTTCGATTATATTAAATTATAATTATTTTCTTCAAACTTATAAATGATATAATTACAACATAAGTCATATATTTTTAAATTTTTATAAAACTCTTTTTGAAAATATATAATAGTTATTTAAAATATATAATTTTAAATTTTAATTATTTAACGTAAGCTAATCTTACTATCTTAATAAACAAAAATAATGTTTGCCACTTGTCACAATTTTAAACCATTAGTGCCACTTGTCAACTTCATATCACATTTTTAATTCTCACTCTTATTAAGTAAAAAATATTAACTCTCATATTCAATATTTATAATATTAATAATATTATTGATCTTTTTAATGCTAAAAGTTTTATAATCAATTAAAAATAATATTTTAATAATAAACTCTTTAAAAAAATTCTAAGATATTAATTTTTTCTAAAAATCAATATTTTCTAGAAATAAAAAAAATTTAAATATTATTATTAAGTAAAAATATTAACTCTCATATTCAATATTTATAATATTAATAATATTATTGATCTTTTTAATGCTAAAAGTTTTATAATCAATTAAAAATAATATTTTAATAATAAACTCTTTAAAAAAATTCTAAGATATTAATTTTTTCTAAAAATCAATATTTTCTAGAAATAAAAAAAATTTAAATATTATTATTAAGTAAAAATATTAACTCTCATATTCAATATTTATAATATTAATAATATTATTGATCTTTTTAATGCTAAAAAGTTTTATAATCAATTAAAAATAATATTTTAATAATAAACTCTTTAAAAAAATTCTAAGATATTAATTTTTTCTAAAAATCAATATTTTCTAGAAATAAAAAAAAATTTAAATTAGTATTTATTAGAACTTTTTTTTCTCTAAAAATTATGTATTCTAAATTTTTTAAAAAAAATATAATTTAGACTATAATACATAGATCTTAAATAATAGTTTTTTATAAACAATTGAAATTTTGTAGTATTAAAATTTTAAAAATTAATTTCTTCTAAAACTAAAGTTTTTTATCATTGTTTTATTACTTAAGTACTTAGTAATATGCATTTTAAACATTTTATATTAAACTATTATTTTATAATTTATAAATTTTTATTGCTAAGTATTTAATATTTTATATTAAATCCGTGTAACACACGGGGTATACGTTAACTAATATGAATGGGGTAAACAATTATGGTTATTTTTCCTAACAAAGCGCTTTGAAAAACGTAAAAAATATATGCGTATTTAAGTTTGGGCTACCTTCTAAGCGTACGTAAGTACATTTGTGTTCCCTGTAAAAAATATGATTTATTGGTTCAATTATAATGCCATTTCGACATAAGTCAAACCATTTCAAATTTTTTTAGGTGTATGTTTTAAGCAACAATTTATAAGAATATTCGTCAAATTTATTCATTTTACCTTTTTAAATATTTTTTTTCCTTGATTAAGGAAAAAAAGGTTAAAAGTTTCATTTGATTATCTTTTTGATAAAATAAATTAAATGCCTATTGAGATAAAAGATATGAATTAAATATTATTTCTTAATTATAACTATCTAAAAAAGTTATAAAACACAATATACACACACCTACACAGTAACACACATATGGTGGCCGGATGTATCAAATGATAGCCCACTCTAATTGTGATAACCTATTAACACATTTTGATTGTTTAATTAATTAATATAATTTAAAATAAGTGCTAAGTACATATTTTTATCATAATAAATGAAAATAAAACTCTATGTGTTACTCTCTTGTGTCTTCCTACTTTTAATTTTTTTTTGTTTTTTTATTAAATAATAATTTATTATTTTTTGTTAACATATATATATCACAACTATTTCAATTATATAATGTTTATTTTTATCAACTATTTTCTTTATTTATAACACTTGTAATAACAATGACATGAACGCAAAACATAATGGTGAGTGTATATAACACAATGAGCTGAACATAAAACACAATAAATAGTATATATTACACAATGATCTACACGTAAGACGCAATGATGTGTATATTACACAATGATCGAAACTTAAAACACAATGACCAAAATCTATTTTTCAAAAAATTAAGATAATTTGTGTTTTACAAAATTATGAGTTTTCAAAAATACAATAATGAAATAAACACAATTATGTACTTTTAATACATAAAACATAAAAAATTAAATAACAACAATTTATTTATTGCATAAAAAAATGAAAAAATAACACACTATGAGATAAAAAAATAAACACAATAACAAAGATGTATAAAACAATAACGAATATGTATTACACCAAAAACATGAAACATAATGACTAAAATAATCTTTTTAAAAAATTAGATAAATGTTACATGTCAATCTCACAATCATTTTCACACTTCTCACAAATCTAATTCTTTTTATTAAAACTTAAACATATATATTAATTTTAACATTTTCTTGAACACTTTTTTACAACAATCCGCTTTGACTTGCTTGAAACCCTTAAAATCAACGTGAGTAATATTTTAACTCAAATATATTTCTCTCATTTGGCCCAAGTGCCCAAACCTCACCCTTGTTTTAAATTAGACTCAAAAAAATATTAAGAATTAAAGTAATTATTATAGATATTAAGAAAAAAACTTAATTACCATACAGATTTTTATTATATATAAAAAACAATTATGAATAATAAAAGACTATAGCTATGGCAAGTGGTACACCCATTTCGTGCCAATTTTTAGCAGTAGATTGTTAATGTATATTTTTGTATGAGAAACTTAAACCAAAATGACACTTACCCTTGAGGTCTTTCCCTTAGTCGCCCACAGGTTCGAGAACCATGCCTTGTTACTAACAATTTAATTTGTATTAAATAAATAAAATAAAATGTATGATTGTAATTATTCCTTTTGGTTATCAAACAATTTTATGGTTGTTTTAGAAAAAAATGTTTCTCTCATTACTAATTTCATTAGCTTAAATCTAAATAAAAAGAATGTCTAAATTAATAAACTAATTATATTGCTTATCTAATAATTAATATGTCATTTACATTAGCTTTTAAATGTTTACATGATATTGCCTCTTGCAGACCGAATTCCTAAAACAAATTACACTAAAATCAAACACCTTAAATATAATAATATAAACTATTTTGTTAGTTTTATCATAATTTTATATACAATAACTAAAATCAAGTCAATGTATTACTAATATATAAAATAAAAGTTATATAAATAATATGCTAGTTCTTGAGCTCGTTAATTAAGTAAAACTTGGATCTAAGTCTCATTATTAGATAAACTTAATTTTATACTTGGTTAAAGCTCAAACTTTGTCTTGAGCTTGTTTAGTCTCGATTTGTTTGAGCTTTTAGCGTGTCGCATTTAAAACCTAATAAAAATGAACTATTAGTTATTGGATAAGGTATATCATTTTTATTAATTTAGACATTGTCGATTTAGATTTTAGCCAATGAAATTAGGAGTAAGAGAAACATTTTTTTTAAAACACTGTTTTGGTGATTTTTTTAACAACATCAATATGATAAATAAGTTTTGTATCACCACCTATTTGAAAAAAAACAGCAAAAGAAAAAAAAAACTCTCATATATGTAAAAACTGAATTTCTTTCTTTACACCTAGTTTTTTTTTTTTTTGAACGGCTTCTTTACACCTGGCTAGTTAATATAATGTTTTAACCAATGTGGGACTACCCCACTTGGTAGAGGCATTGCCTCTTAGAAAGGAGGTCTTGGGTTCAAATCTAAACAAGGGGGAATATTGGGTGTAATTTAGGAGTAGGAGTAGGATAACATGGTCGTTCAAAAAAAAGTTAATATAATGTTTGTTATTAACTTTTTTATCACAGTTTATATGAAAAACATAAATAATTTTATTTAAGAAAACAAAGTCTTGAAATTACCAAAACCTTGATGGAAGCTATCTTAAGAAGCACCAAACATCAAAAAAACAAATAAAGTTTTGGTTATATTAGTGATTGATTTTCTCCAATTGATTGGCTCAAAGTAAATCCAGCTTCGGGTTGATGCATTATTTGACTTCTATCATAGATTTTGGGAATTGAAATTTAAATTTACTAATTTTTTGAAAAAAAAAAATATTAATTATTTATAGAAAAACTGGAAAAGACAAAGCAAAGATCAACGCATTTATGTTAAATATAATTAAGGTACAAAGAAAACCTCCTTGGCATTTGTCGAATCCAGTGTACTTGTTTACTTGTCGATTGTTTTTGTTTTCTTTAATCTTGATTGTTTCATGATTGTGTCTTGATCGATTTATTTATGTACTGATAAACTCATTTTCGTTTTAACAATAAATGAAAATGTTCCTATTTTTAATTAATATCTAAATATTGTGCGTTTATTCGAAATATATTCTAGTTCACAAAGCTTATATTATTTGCAATGAAATCTTTATTATAGAGACTAACTTGATTATTAGGTTTAAAAAGCATTATTTGATTAGTGACAAAAACCCCATATTGTTTTATAATTGGCTGGTTTTCAAAACGTTCAAAGCAACATATTAATTTTTTTTTTATCACCCATGCATCTAAAGTGCTAAACTCTAACTAAAAATTAAATGCTAAAATAGGAATACTTAGCTATAAAAGAAACGTACCAAAGACATTATATGCTAGTGATATCTTGGTGATGTGATAAGGTTCAGGAACCACTGGATAGTAGATATGATTGCCTGCTATAGCTGGTGATATAACAATACTATAGCTGGTGATATAACAATACTCCAGTAACACATCAGTGATCCAAAAATTGGTCGTTCAAAAAAAAGCTATAAAAGAAACGTGTTTACGTTTTTCAAAAGCGTTGAACCAACCTAGAAGTATTTAACACATCCTACAGTGTTCAAACTTATTATTAGTTTGTGTCCAAAACGTACATTCATTTATGCTTTCTCACTGCTATATGTAATAAATTTGTCGGGAACAAATAGTTAGCTCAAATACTTGTAAATTAAAATCATGCATGCATTATGATCTAGCTAAGCATGTAAATGGAAGTCCTTGCTGGTTAAGATGATTTCTCGTACATACATCCCTTAACACGCTTTGGATACTTCAAAAGAAAATTAAATTTATCAGTAACCTATATTTGACCGCTCTCTTAACTCAATGAATAGTATAAAACCAACGGCTTGCATACATATATACACACGACAAGACAAAAGCAAGTATGCTTTCTAGGTCGAGACGTCGAGTAATAACTCTTGAACCCCAATCATGTCGCCAACGATTCGCTTGCAGCAATAATATATCACCCAAATTCAAATTTACATCATCAAATCTATTAATTATACCTTTTTTTTGTATCTTTGTTCCCTTAATTTAGACGGGCCGGTGCACTAAGAAGACAAAGGCCAAGACCGTCAATAACTTAATAACATACATGTATTGAAGTATATTAATGACATGTGCATTAATCTAAACAGAAAATGGTATGATATGATCCAAATTCATTAGCAAACAAAACGGCATGTGATTGAACATTCTCCAAGCATAAACGAAAATAATTTTGCTTTTAAAAAAGACAAGATTGTTAGCATCATTAAGAATTTTTATAATTTGACCCTTTGAATATGAGGGCTTAACTACTGCCAATCATTTATGGACACCTATGCATAACTTGGTTTTTAGCTAAAAAGTGTTAAAACCAACCTTTTCTTTGCCTAATAAAACCAAAAATAATATATTTTTTTGCTTACGTTTTAAGCATACCTTATTAAGATAAAATAAAAAAAAAAAAGAAGAAGAAGAAGAAGAATAAAAACTTTATCAATGTATGGAACCCATATTTGTCAATTTCAATCAGGTTCGGTTTAATAATTTATTCAAATTGAGTTATGCTAATTTCTAGCTATTATCTTAACATGGTCCATTAGTCATGAAAAAGTCTATTATGAACAATAATATCATGAATGCGACAATTGGAATGGCTAATATGTACCGAGGATTTTGAAAGAGCTACTCTCAAATTATCAAGATTGTTAGGGCCGATTTTCTTAGGCATTAGAGCTTAGTGAGGAAACCATAAATATTGATATAAGTATATAACCAATATATGCATAATTAGGCTAAAAATCCATTTGTGTTCTCTGGTGACAGGTCAAGCTCAAACACTTTTCATAATTTGAACATATCACAAATTCAATAATTTTTTAAAACATGAAACCCTAGCTAGTATGACATGTTTCTATACAAGTTTACACGAACATGACTTGTTCAACTTAATTAAATAATGTACGTTCATTTGTGTATATATTTATAGGGTGGGGTTATAGTAAAAAGGCTTAGATTGGTGAGAAGTGTGAGAAAAATTGTGTGCCATTTGATAAATAATTTAATGGTTGAGATCAAAGTTGTATTAAAAAAGTTAGTGGAATGGTACTTTAGTTATAGACATTTTTGTTGACTTTTTATCATGTTCCCCCCATTTTTTTAAACGGTCATAACTTTTACATACAATATTATTTTAAAAAAAATTACACAAAAAAACGAGCATTTTTTATCTTTAAAACGAATATAGTATTGTTATATAAAAAAAATTAAAAAAAAAGGTTTTCCTCTACCTTTTATATTTGTAATGCGTCATTGTGTCTAATTGTCTATTATTGTGTCTTTTTGTTGGTAATGTTTCTTTTAGTCGTCGTAGTGTCTAACTATTTTTTTTTTATAAATTCATGAGCTTTAAAAATAATATTGGTGAAACAACAAAATCACGTACTTTTTATATGTAAATCGTAATGATAAAACAAAACAAATTCATCTAATACAACAATGTGTATATTACACAATTACCTGAACGTAAAACACAATAACGCGTATATTACACAATGACCTTAACATAAACAAAATAATGACTATTACACAATGATCTGAACGTAAGACACAATGATGTTATATTACACAATCATCTGATGATAAAAAACAATGATGAATATATTACACAATGACCTGAACATTAAACACAATGTGTATATTAAACAATGACCTGAACGTAAAACACAATGACGTGTAAATTACACAATGACCTTAAAGTAAAACAAAATAATGACTATTACACAATGAACTGAACGTAAGACACAATGATGCTATATTACACAATCATCTGAAAATAAAAAACAATGATGAATATATTACACAATGACCTGAATATAACACACAATGATGATTATATTACACAATGTTCTGACGATAAAACATAATGATGAATATATTACACAATGACATAAACATATATGCAATAACGAAAATGTATTTTACAAAAAATAAAAACAATTTATGTTTTTTAAAATTATAAGTTTTATAAACATAATGGTAAAATAACACAATTATGTACTTTTAATACATAAAATATAAAAAATAAATAAGAAAAATTTATTTAATACATAGAAAACAATAACAAAATAACACAATATGATATAAAAAATTAAAAAAAATTAAAAAATTAAACACAATGACATGAAGCATTAAACACAATAACCTGAAGCAATAAACACAATGACCAAAATACCCTTTTTATAAAATTAAATTAATGTCACTTGTCAAAACCACAATCATTCCCACCCTTCTCACCAATCTCACTCTTTTTACTTGAACCAAATCATATATTTATATGTTGCTGATTTTTAGTTACAAATTTATATTCAAAAATATTAACATCTATAACACGCATCAATTTTAAATAACGAAATTAATTTAAAACTTAAATTTGAAAATAACTTATTTAAAAGTATAAATTTAACACAATTATTGGAGTAGATGTGAGTTATGCAACAGAAATTGAACACCTAATCTTACCCTACAAAGGCAAGCGACTAAAAATATTTCTTGCAGTAAAATATTATATTATTTTTTCATACGTAAATGATTAAATTTTTATTGCATGATGTGGAGCATGGTCCTAATAATTATTGAACCATGATTATAACTCCTAAGGGTTATTACTGACTAAATTATTATACACCTAATTTTGCTGTGAATTAATAATTGAAAACACCAAATTAAATTGCATTAAAACTAATAATGAAAAAAGTTAAATAATTAAGCTCTTCGGGGTACATTAATCTTTGGTAGGTTTGGAAATTATTGAGGTTACTAATTTAGTCACGTGGTAACTAATCGTATGTGAAACTAGTTTTCATATAGTTTACTTGCAAGGATTTCAAGCTAATAATATCACATTATTAAAGTAATATTTAACTGCTTAAACAAGTTTAAACACACTAAATTGTGTGTATATACACTAATATAATTTATATAGTAATAAGATACATGATTAAAATTGGTAATGCTAGATTAAGTTTAAATATTTTTAGTTAATAAAAAATACTTGTAAATGTTAGAGTAACTCATTTAACAGAAGGCTTGTCATTAAAAGATGTCATTTGTCCAAATTCACATAATAAATATATAATATGGATTAATCATAGGTGGATTAAACTTCATAAATTATATATATACTTGATTTAAAAAATAAAGTAACTATATATTCTTACCTAACTATTTAAATATATCTATTACTTATCGAAAGTTTTAAATTACATATATATCTTTAATTAAAGAAGAAAATTTATAGAAGAAAAAAAAATATATGTAATTTAAAATTTTGAGTTAGATATGTACGCAATTTTAGTTGTAAATGAAATATATATCTAATTCAGTCTTAATTTACTACAAGTATGATATAGTTACGTTCAAAAAAAATTAAAGAAAATGTATTTCAAACGACAAAGAAATAAAATAAAAAATTAAAACGGAGCAGAGCAACGCATAGAAGAGCGTAACTGCCATTTATAAAAGGCGCCAAAATCAATGTTGCCTCCCACAAAGTCACCACGTTGTTCCTGAATGTAAATTCCCCATGTTAACCGGGTTAAGAATTATAAAAAAATCAGGGATAAGAATTTAAAACTTAAAACCTCCAAGGTTAAATTTAATTTATCTCAAATACAAATACATCCTTCTTAAAGGGGCTTAAAACAGTATTATTAAAGCGTTTAACTTACAAAAATGACCATTTAGTAAACATAAATGTTGATGTGACTTCAAAATTTTGTAAAAATAATCATATAGATATAACTTTGAACAACTGACAAGATTATTGCGTTATAACACTTGGTTAAAGTTACATACGTTAGATCATAAAGTGATAAGGTCACCGCATAAAACAGGAAATAAGACAAGCACTAAATACATTTTTTAGGATTATATGATATTTAAAAATAAAAAGTACTTGAAGAAAATAAACATAAACATCGTATATTAGAATGTGGGTTATGTTAAATACTTTTACTAATAGTTCATATGGCTTTGTTATGCTGTAAGTTTCGTGTTCAGATTTTAAATTTACAAATTTAATACAAATATTTGTAAGATGATTACAAGCCTAGTTCTCTCAATTGTCGTCGTTAGTTTTTAACAAACATATATGAAGGCTAAACTTTCAATATGAACAATATAATCTGTTTCTGTATTTTTTTTTTCTAAAATTAGAATAAATTGAATAATCAAATAAAAGTTATAAAAAATAATTAAAATTTAAAAATCAAATAAAATTAAAAAAATAAAAATAAATGAAATAAATTTAAAAAAAAAAGTTAAGTAAAATCAAATAATCAAAATGGGTTCATGTCGGTTTTGGTAACAAGTAAAACCGAAACCGATGAAAAGAATGAGCCTATAGAAAACACAAAGCCAAACTATCGATTTGTGTTTTTTGTTGTGTTTGTGTTTTGTGCATATACAATCAAATAGTAAAAAAAAATGTTTTTTTTTTTTCAAATATCTGATTATTTGTGTTCATTTTTTATGCTATTTGACCAGCGGTGTATGTATGCATAAATATATACGTATGAGTCATATGTATGCTTATAATGCTTATCTATATCTACAAAACACATGTTATCTACAAAATCTTTATAGATTTTGAATTATAACACATTATTATTTTTTAATTGCATATGTATGCATAAATATCAAAACATATATACTTTTTATATAATGTACCAGTAAATTCCAATGCTAGATTTTAAAACCAGAAAACGAGCACCGAACCGAAACTCTTGTGAAAGCCGAAAACCAAAAACAAAATAAAACCGAATAGGTTTCAAAAACTTTTATTTCATTCCTTAAAAGTTATTCAATTTATTTGTAACCTTTAGTTGATTTATTTATATTTTTTAATTTTTATTCGATTCTTTAACTTCTATTCATTTTTAATCTTTTATTTATTTTATTAAGATTAATTTTTTTGATTTGATGATTTTAGTTTTAAAGAAAATCCCAAAAATGGTCCCTATAGTTTTACAATATTGCAAGCTTAATTACTCATATTTGGTAAAAACTAACGAACATTAACAGTTTGTACTAAAATTGTAACCATCTCACAAATATTTAGACTAATTTTACTCTTTTTATCTACTAACCGAATTTATAGCACCATCAAACCACAAGAACTATTTGTGCAATTTTATCTTTCTTATTTTACTAGATAATGATTATATTGTATTATTGTGTTTAAGAAAAGGGGCGAGAGAATTAAAAAAATAAAAGATATAAATGTCAAAACTTGTTCAAATTATATAATTAGAAAAACTGCGCGCGTATCTTTGTAGGGAGAATTGAATATGTAAAGTCTATGCAATGAATTTATATACGAGAATGAGAATATAAATTTAAACTCATATTAGTTTATGAAATATGTCTATATATAGCCATCAAATGATAAATAGTTATTAAAGAAATATTTAGTTATCAAGTATATATCTTGTATGATAATTTTTTTTGTATAATTCATTATAAAAGTAAATTAAAACCATCTTCTGAGCTTATTAACTGGTACAATTTCAAGCTTGCATATTTAAAAAAGTTGTACGGGTAACTTTTATTTAGTTTTAAATAATCTATATATGAAATGTTGGCACATGTGTGCTAATTAATAACATATCTTGTATATGCAACGGTTGCTAGGGTGGTTGACCAACATTAGTTAACACTAGCCTATAGTTAATCAACTTATAGGGTCATTAAAGCTGTTACAGGAGCAATTTCAATGACTCATTTGTTTTTTTCCCCCACAGAACGACTAATTTTTAGGTCATTGACGGAATAATAGAGTATCATCGTACCACCGGCAATACCCGGTCATGTCTATCACTAAGTCATCAATTTTGAAGAAACTCAATACTTTGAAAAAAACCCTTTTGAGGGATTCAAACTCAGAACCATGTGGTTCCTAAGCCTTATCCCACCGCCAAAATACCGGTAATTTATAATTAGGCCTGTAAACGAACCGAACAGTTCATGAACTGTTCGTGAACTATTCGGTAAGAAATTCATTTATGTTCATTTATTTAATAAATGAACGAACATGAACATGCCTTGTGTTCGTTTATTAATGTTCATGAACAGTTCGGTTATGTTCGTTTATTTACGTTCGTTTATTTGTGTTCGTTTATGTTCGTTAACTATGTAATGTTAGTTTTTGTTCGGTTAACTAACTAATTTACGAATGATATGTATTTATATTTAAGAAACTTGTCGTTTGTGCTCATTTATACTTGTTCAATTGTGTTTGTTTATGTTTGTTCAATAGTGTTTATATTCGTTTATAATTGTTCAATGGTGTTAAAAAAATGTCCATTTATGTTTGTTCGTTTATTTTAGCTCATTTGTGTTCATTTATGTTTATGAACAGTTCGTTTAACTTATTAACGAACGAACACGAACATATTCATTTTCTTAATAAACGAACACGAACACAAAATTCATGTTTGTTAATGTGTTCGTGTTCGTGTTCGGTTAAGTTTAAATGAACGAACACAAACATGCCTATGTTCTTGTTCGTTTGGTTCGTATACATGCCTAGTTATAATGCAGTTGGTCAATGACTCATTTGGTAGCATTTGAAGGCGTTACAAAGTTTGAGAGATTTCATTAGTCTTTTGATCTTTTCACTAGTTTGAAGTTTACAAAGGCAATTGAAGTAAATGTTAATGTAAATCATCCATAATGCATTCTAAATCATCCCATGATGTACAATTCGTGATATATCATGTGAGGCTAGGCATTTTGCTATCTCAATCGAGTAAATAAGTTAAGATAGCATTCATCAAACATGGGAGTTAAGTTTAGGGTTTTTATTATTAATTTTTTTGGTTAGTTTTCTTGTATAGTAAGAATTTCAAGTCACTTAAAAGTTGGAATACAAGTCCTGATTTGCAAATTTATTTAACCATAAAGATGCATTGTGTTTATGGTACGTGGTTTTTTTATTGATAATTAAAAGTTTAAGTCTAGCAATTAAGTTGGTCGTTGTCTTGTGTATGGGTGAGCATAAAATAATCATAATCAAAAATAAATTGAAAACCTCTTTGAATCATAACCGATTTTTACTGAAAATGACAGTTATGGTTAAGCGAAGTCATTAACTGAACTCTTCGGTTATGATTCTGGTTAAACCAAGTCATTAACTCACTTTAGCTAAACCGAACGAATTATTGTATATTTGTTTTTTTTAATATTTTCATGTGTATTTTTTTTCTTTTCAAGAAGTTACGGTATAAGTTAATTATAGAAAGTAAACCATAACTTTTTATTGTATTAAAATATTATAGGTCACGTGTGAGACTAAATATATTAACTTGTACCATAATATTGTAAAAAAATTAGATAACTTACTATTTATTGTATCTAAATTAACTTATACCATAATATTGTAAAATGAGTTAAATAAGAAAAGTAATAGAAAGTAAATATTATAACTTTTTATTATATTCAACAACACCTCCTTCCATGTCGCTGTTAGTGTAATCGTGATTGCAAAAGCTCTAAATGTAACATAAGAAATAATGTGAGAACTCTATGAAACAATTTAGATAATGTGTTATTTTTAACATAAAATTAACACTAATATTTAAAAAAGAATTAGATAACTTAATGTCTCTCTAATTAGTTAAATTATTTACTTTCTCCCTGGCCTCTTCCTTTTTCTATTAACAATTAAATTTATTGAAATGCCTAATTATTTATCCTTGAATGAGTTAAGCCACAAGCTAGCTTCATTAGATGTGTGCGCGCGTCTGCTTAATTCACCTACCTTATTGCTTGCTTCATGATCGACCACAGTTTTTTTTTAATTACATTTTTTATAGTCCTGCTTTAGCCTTCGATATAAATCAAAAGAACCGTCCAGGGAATTTGGCCTACTGGTTGGGGTTTCACTTTCTGACCGAGAGGCCATGAGTTCAAGTCCCGTCAGAGGCGATTTAAAGAACATTCAGGTGAAAGAAAGAATCTTGAGCTTAATCTCGGGTTCTGGACCAATGAGGGGAGATGTTTACCCATTCTAGGGCGTTCCCACGCAATCGGTGTGGTTGCGTATTACCTCTGACCGGTAGGCATTGTTAAGACAACATACGTCGTATGTAGGATCGTCGTTGTTAAAAAAAAAATCAAAAGAACCAAGCTGCTATCATTGGGCTTATAGCCTAGTGGTACTCCTTGACCACCAGTAATGGGAGGTCTTGGGTTCGAGTCTCGCCTGGAGCAAAATGTTCTGGTGAGCTAGGGGGTTTTCTCAGTGTGAGTTTCCTCGTAGATGGTGTGGTGGTTCCTTGATTCGGCACTCGCCAACGCCCGGCTTTAAATGTTTCCGGGGGTTGGTAGCGGTCTGTGATCGCAGCGCGTGGGTTGTTGGGTCCGAGGACTCGTTTAGCTGTTCAAAAAAAAAAAAAAAAAAAGAAGAAGAACCAAGCTGCTACACGCCTATACATCGTGTTCATCATGCTACCCATGCTGCTGATCGACTAGCTTCCACTTTTTAAACCTAGCTTACAACTACATTGAGACCAAGGCCAGCTCTTTATTCATTAAGAGCTTATACTTCTTAATTAATTATAACCGTGGTTAATAGGAAGTTTTAAGTTTGAATAATTAAAAGGTAGCATTAACAAGTAGTCTTTTAAACATTTAGGCTTATGATCACATTTTAACCATAATGAGATTATGAAAGGTCTTTAGTTTAAAGCTAATAACATGTGTTTTGTTACCATTAATTTTTTTATTAGTAACCCACTAAATAATTTAATTAAAACTTTTTTTTAATTTTTACTATAGATAATAGAGGTATGTCACGATTAAAATTTCTTTTTTGTATCTTTGACATTTGATTAATTTGTTGATTATCTTATTACTTCATTATTTGTTTGGTCGATTATCTTATTTCTCAGTATATAACCAGGGTAAAAAAAACATTCCATATCATTAACCAAAAAAACATAACCATGTTGTTAACTAGGTTCTTAGTTTGATTCGTAACAGATTTTTCATTCTAAATTCGATTTTTGTTTCAGTTGATGAATATACGTTTTCTTTTAATTTATTTTATTTTGTTAACAGAATAAGCAACAATTAAATATGTTGAATTTAGTTTGTTAAGTTTATTTGGTTGAGTTTGATTCATTTAGATAAGTTCCTAATACATATTGGTTTGGTTCATTGATATGCTTAAAATTATTCAAAACTTAACAAACCAAAAAGCATAATTTACGTTAGATACCAAGTTTGTAAAAATGACATATTATATTCGTCTTGAGCCTCTAAAATAACTGGGTCAGCCATGATTTAACCTACTCCCTGGTTGCTAAAAAGAGGCAATTACATATACCCTCCCTATAAATTTCATTTATTACATATATACCCAATCCAAAATTTTAATTACAAATATCCCCTTATAATTTCATCTATTACATATATATCCAATCCAAAATTTTAATTACATATATCCCCTCTAATTTAAAAAATTTCAAATATACCCATTTTAATTAAAATGAATTAAGGAATTTTGTTTTACCCTTACTTCAAAAAAATTTATAATACATATTTTACTCTTGCTTCAAATATACCCCTATTTTACGTTTTTTTCCCTTTTTTAGTGTTTTTGCTTCTTCTTTTTTCGTTTCTTTTTTTTTATTTTTAATTGACGGAGTTGGAGACATAACAAATGTAGTGTTTACGTATGTTTACATTCAAAGAGTTACAACGTTTAAAGAAAGTAAAGTTGGGTATATATGTATTTAAATTTTTTAGTTAGGTATATATGTAATTAGACCTCAAAAGAGGGGGATATATGTAATTAAATTTTTTAGTTGGGTATATATGTAACTAGGTTAGTATCCCGTGTATTACACGAGTTGAATTAAAAATATATAATAAATAATCATTAATAAAAATTTAGACAATATAAGAAATTTTTTAAATATAAAATATGACTAAAATTTTGTATAATTTAATACTTTAAGTAATAAAATATAGACACTAATTTTTTTAAAGTTTGTTTCTTTAAACATTAAACATTTTTTTAAATACTATTTTTAAAAATTTTATCTTTTATAATAATTTGGATTTTTAAAATATGTTTTTTTAATATTAATATATTTTTAATGTATTAAAAAAATGTTTCTTAGTTTAAAAATGTAAAAAAGTATTTCGTATTTAATATGATGTGTATTTAATTAGAGAGAGAGGCGGGAAATCAAAGGGGAGGTGCTCTAAAAACCCGTCACATGTCTTTAATAACTTTGATTTATTAGAATAAATAGATTATACCTCAAAAGAGGGGGAAATATGTAATTATACCTTCTAAAAAAGTGCCTCTCAAAGATGGAGCAATTTATCGAGTCTTCAAGATCCAATAACAATTATTAGTTAGGGGAGTGCATAAAACCAAAAAAACCGACCCAAAACCGAAAAATCCAACCCGAAAAAACCGAACCCAAATAGAAACCGACTGGTATGGTGTTAGTTTCTAAAAACCGAAAGTTTGGGTTTGGTTTTACCTTAAAGAAAAACCGAAAAAACCGAATACATGCGTATATGCATATATATATTACCTTTGAAAAAAATTCAACAATTTATAAACTGTCTATTTTTATTTTCTTAGTTTTGATATCAAAAGTTAAATAAAAATCATATATTTTATTATTATTATTGGCTTAGGCCTTAGGATACCAAAAAAACGTATGATTTTTACTAAATTTAAATATTTTTGTATATATTTTTAAATATTAAGAAGTGTTGTACTTAAAATATTTTTAATACAAATATAATATTTTAGTTTATTTTTTTACAAGCATAATTTAAGGCTTAAGTAGAAAAAACCGAAACCCAAACTAAACCCAAATGGGTTTTAAAAAAATAAAAACCGAACCAAACGGGTTTAAAAACCAAAAAAACTGAAATTTCGGTTTTAGGTTTGGACTAAGCCAAAAACCGACCCATGCACATCCCTAAATTTACTTGAACCCAAAAATTAAACTGAAGATGTTGAACAACTTGCTCGACTCTAAAGTTTTTATAAATTAGTTATCAGTAAATTTAGGATACCTTATAGTATAAATTCAATACATTAATCTTTATTGATGCTCAAACAAATCTGGAATCCAAGACTTAATTACTCACATCAGGAAACCATATCAACTATAAATGAGTGAAATTCTTATCATACTATATATATAAAAAAAATGAATAATTGCATATATTCCCATATTTATAAATTTAATTACATATATACTTAAGTCAAAAAATTAATTACATATATCCTATTTTTTATAATTTTCTTACTTTATTAAAACTTTAGGCTAGAAGATATATGTAATTTAAAAGATTTATTAAGAGGATATATGTAATTTAAAATGTTAGATAAGGAGATATATGTAATATATTTTTTAGGTCGGCTATATATGTAATTTATGAAGTTTATAGGAAGATATATGTAAATGCCCCTAAAAAATACCAAATACATAAATAAAAAACCCTAAACTTAATTTTCAAGTTTATAGTCTATCTTGTCTCAACCGACCACTATGTCGACCAAATAGTCACTAGCCACGAATTGTTTGAGGGGGTAAAAGGAAGGCATTGTGAGAGAGCAGCAGAAGTAGCGTCGGAGCTGCATACAAGAGTTTTAGCGTTCGTCAGGGATTTGGTAGAAAATTTCTTAGACCATCCTTAATGGGTAAGCCGCTAGGTTCAGTGGGAGAAGATTTGGGTGGGGTGGGGTGGGGTGGGGTGGGCGGGCACACCGCCCCCGTCCCCGGCGACCTCAAATGTGTTGTGCCAGCGGCCCCGCGCCCCATTTGGAATGCCATTTTCCTATTGGTTAGTTTTAAGAAAAAAGGACGCACACATCAAATATATTGGTGATGATGTGACTTAGTGGAGAAATTTTTCAACAAGGTAGGGGTTTTAACATTTTTAGTGAGGTCTTGACGTGGCAGAAAATTTCAGTGGGGTGGGTATTAAGAACGGTCTTAGGTACGTGGAGGTTCATATGGCTCAAGCTAGAGGTGCTCAAACCGGTCCGGTTTGGTCAAGGGATGGTCAAAACCGGTTTGGGTGAAAACCGGTTTTGGAGATGAGGATATCAAACCTATAGTTTGAAACCGGTTTGGAGGGGTTAAAACTGGTTTGGGAGATGAGGATGTCAAACATATCCCAAACCTACGGTTCGGACCGGTTTGGAAACCAGTTTGGGTGAAATCGGCTTGAGATCGAGATAGGACCGGTTTATAAACCGGTTTTTTCAAACTGAACCGGTCTGGTTGTGCAACTCTAGCTCGAGCTCATTTCCGATGGTTTGAAGAATTGAACCCTTTACTTATTAGGACGTCCAATGGGCTCCGCTCCATTTCCGATGTTCTGAGCAGTGAGCCCTTTAGTTAATATATACACAAATATACACATACTAAAATTTAAATTTGTATTATTCTTGTATCCAACTACATGTTATAAGTTTTATATCTTGAAGCCTTTTATTTGTTATTGTATAACTTCTAGACTTATTTTTAATATAATTTATTTTCTAATTAGGAATTTATTACATATGTCACTTTAGTAACAATAACTTTTATTACATATTTCCTAACTTTTAAAATTAAATATATATTTTCTTATGTGAGAAAGAAATATGTGATTGAGAAGTTTATTTAAAAGGAAGAATATATTTTAAAAAAGAAAATATGTAATTCACTTTATATATGTGTGTGTGTAATAAATGGTATTACTAAAGGAAAATATATAAATGTCCATTTAATTTATAAATTTAATCGAGAAAAAAATGCAATTAAAAATGCAAAAATTGTGTTTTTTTAATTCAATAGAAGCCCATAAAAATATTAATTTGGAGAGTGAAAAGAGTAAAAGACTTGCGGGTGGCAGGATCCTATAAAAAAGCAAGCAGGGACGCCAATTCCGTCTTCACGGCAACTATCTCCCATCGAATTCTCAAGGTCGCCGGAAAATTTCACACAAATAGACCACCGGAAAAAAAACACAGTCAACTTCACCATCGTTCATTTTTCCGGCAAAAGGCTTTTTGCTCTCGCTCTAAAAACCCCTTTATCTCTCTCTCATGTGTTCTTCTCGGTTCTTTCTCTCCGGTCTTACAATTCATAGCTTTATCATGCTCCCTCCTTCTCTCTTCTTTTTTTGCAACTTTATCTCCCTTTGAGATTTTATCGATGACCCTTTAATCTTCTCTCTCGCACGAGTATTCCAAATCCATCCCTCTTTAATTTATTCTTCTATCGTGAACGAATCTACCCCTTTTGCATTTCTCATAGTATAAATTCATCTCCTGCTTCTGTTCAATGCCAATTTGATCAAAATCTGTAAAGATAATGGAAAACCCATGTGATTTTTCGTCCATTAAGTTTACAGAGCACAAAACAGTCATTAAAATGCTGAGTAAATCGTCGTTACCAACCGGAGAAAAGGTTTCCGGTAGAGTTGTCAGGATATCGCTTACTGACGCTTATGCCACTGATTCTTCTGAAGACGAAGATGAATCATTTTCCGAAGGCCGGCAAAGAGTGAAGAAGTTTGTAAATGAGATTACAATCAACGATGTTAACATTCACAGTAATGCGATTGAAACAGGAAAGAGGAGTTCCGGCAGGACTCTTGTTAACCAGAGGAAGAATGCAGTGGTGAAACAACGGTTAAAGGTTAGCTCCGGTAAGAAGTTTCGTGGTGTCCGGCAGCGGCCCTGGGGGAAATGGGCTGCGGAGATCAGAGACCCGACCCGGAGGATCCGACTGTGGCTTGGAACTTACGATACCGCTGAAGAAGCTGCAATGGTGTATGATCATGCTGCTATTCAGTTACGTGGCCCCCACGCGCTTACAAACTTCACTGTCCCTTCACCAGAATCTCAACCATTGCCGGAGAAGAAAGTGCTATCTGTTGATTCCGATTACAACTCCTGCGAAGACTCACAAACCAACAACAATGTTTCCTCGCCGAAATCAGTTCTACGGTTCTCCTCATCATCGACAGAAGAGTGCGTTGGTGAGTCGACTCATCAGAGCCAGTCGGGAGTTACAGAAGCCAACTGTTCAGTCGCCGGAAACATCTCCGATTTCCGGCCATTCGACGACCATTTCTCCACCTCCGATCTATTTGATTTTCCCATACCGGATATATACGACCCGACAAGCTTTCCAGATACCATATTTCAAGGGTCAGATCAATCAGAAACGTTTTTACGGTGCGCCACTGACTTCGGGTTCGGATCCTCTGTTTGGCCCGCTGACGATTACCTTCAAGACTTCGGTGACATATTCGGGTCGGATCCTCTCGTTGCTCTTTAATAAAAACAGATGCGTCAACAGGGTGAGCATAGTTCGGCCAACCTGAACTCAACAGACTGCCCCGCCAGAAAGTTAACCGGACCGATTTGAATGGTTTTTTCACATATTCGGTCGGGTCGAGAATGCCCGATACGGTCTGGTCTACCCGACATGCTCCCCTTGCTGATTATTAATTTATTATATTCAGCAACTTTTTGTACGGGAATATTATTTTATTATAGTTTAAATTTGTTTTAGAGTGTTATTAAAGATACATTTATTGGTTATTAGAAGACATTTTTTCTGGTGTCCTAATAATACAATAATAATATATAATTGAGTAGTGTTAAAATGTTGATAGATATTATTTATATATATTTATTTATTTATGTGGAGAACCCGGATATCGTGATTATGTAATGCAAGGCACGTGTTAGAAAACGTGACCGGCAAATGTTAACTACTACGAAATTAGGTGAAGAAATGAGTTGAAATGAATGCTACATGTTTTATCATGCATCTTTTTTGCTACGTCTATTCAATGCTTAGAATTTTGTACCACAGTTAATGCTTGTAGTACTACACTTATTTTGTTTCGATGACACTGTAGTCTAATTACTCAATACTTTCGACTCCAACAACATGCATTTAATACTTACAAGTAATGTTAGATCTTTCTAAAAATAAAAATATATTTCTGTATATTCTTTTACTTTCAAGATTAAAACACTTGCCTAAAATAAAAATATATTTAATCATGCGTGTATATGTATATGTGTTTGTATTTGAATGACCGACGAATAAATTTTATGTTTGGTCACTAACTCTCATGAAACCCAGACTGCATTGGTGACTCAGCCCGCTTACCATTTCAGAGGAAATCCATCCTTTCGAAGACTTACTGTGGTAAAATATCTGGTCCACCTGAAAAATTTTATTTTAAGTAAAACTAGAATCCATGACCTTTACATTGAAAAGCCATATGGTTGCTTTCTTTCAAACTTATTGATCTAAGGCTCATTCGCTAATATATATATGACACACGCGCACATACGTATATGATTACATAAGAGACTGGTTATTCACACACCCACCTTTTTTAATTCAACACATTCATCGACCCTATACGCCTCGTATAGGTCTCTAATCATTGGCACTGACACCCAATTATTGGTCACATATAGAGCCGCGTATATGATCTATATGACGCGTATAGGTTTATACGCCTTGTATAGGTCCCCAATCATTGACACTGACAAATTCTGACACCCAATGATTGCCCCCTATACGTCTTGTATAGACCTATACAAGACGTATAGGGGTGTGGGGGTGAGTGTGTGAATAACACAACCCTTACATAATTATCCGACTCATAGTTGAATTGAATTTGAAAGATTGAACTCACGTACCCTTGGTTATCATATTATAAGTTCTTTAAATACATAAAATATGGTGAGTCAAGCTAATTTTTAAAGTATCAATAATATAAACACTTGATTGGGCTTTCGTGAAGCTTATACACTTATTTATTTATTTATTATAAACGAAATTGAAAAATGAATTTATAGATAAGTGTTGATATCCATTTTAGTCTCATACATGACACATGTTTCGAGAGAATTCACAAGACACGAGTGGTCCTCTCTGTGGTGTTGTTTGGTTGGTTGGTTTCATGATCATGGTAGGAACGTACAACACCAGTGACAAACACCAAATCTATTCACACCCCCCAATTTATCAAATTTACACATATACTATAAATTACTTCCACTTTGAGTATGAGTTATGATTTATAGTTTTTACTAACCATGTAGTTCATTGGTATGGTACTTTTATGTTATAATCTCATCACTCTAATGAAATGCATTATAAACAAAAAACAGTAATTCAAGTGCAACTTGTAAGGTATGAAAAAAATTCATCTTTGTAAAAAAATTCACAAAGTAAATAAAACAAGTAACATACAAATAATATTATAAACCGCTACATAACTGTTGGAAACCATCGTAACCATTGGCAACAATAATGACTGTTGGAAACCATCATCGCATCACGTAACCACTGTAACCATGGCAAATTGAGTAACCATTGGAAAGTACCATGTAACCGCTCAAACAACCTATTTTAAACGATCTAGATCTCGTTTCAAGAAAATCTAACAATACAGATCGATGTTGAAGCCGGTTACTAAGCCTGGTGTCAATATACATGTATAATTACCTTATGGACCATGAATTACAATAAATTTATGGGGTACAAAACACTAATTTATGGAATATTTGTAACAATCCAGATTTCGGATAACTTTTTTTTTTTATCTTTTTTTTTTCGTCATCATTACGGAGAGAAGATGGCCTACAATGATGTAGTATGTCCAAACATTTTGTTAAATATGCTGTCGAAAGAGTGTCGATTCATCACATGATTTGCGTAAACTACTTAATTGAGTCGCCGTATACAACAAAAAGGAAAGAAAATGAGTGGGAAAAAAAAAAAGTAAGCATGACTAATCTTAGAGATTTGGTTTGAGACCTATTAGAAACTTGCGACTTTTATCCCTTCCAAAGTTTCATTAGCGACGACAACCAATTCAACGACAAATGTTGTCATTACAGGCAGTGGCGGATCCAAGATTTTTTTAATGATGTGTCCGTATTTGTATGCTCTAATTTTATAGTACCGGACTTAAAATTTTTCGACTCGTTTCTATCGTTCGGGTCAGGTAATGATCGTCACATAATAAAAACCGATTAATTCAAAAATCGTGAATAGAATTAAAAAACACATAATATAAATTCGATAGTTTTTTGAAAAATTAAAAATAATATACTTACAGTTGTTCCCTACAAGTTTTCATCTTTTGAAAATGTTGCATTACATCTTCGACCGAAAACTTGTTGGAATAACTCCTTTTCAACATAACAAACGCAAGAATTATTCAAGCACTCATCCATCATCCTCTTACGCAATTCCGTTTTCACATTGAAGAAAAAGTTTTTTTAACACTAGCCGTTACAACCACTGACGTCACCTGTCCAAAAACAAATGATGTCACTTGAAAACACCGTTCATAAATGTCCATATACGCTGATTAATCGATGTTGTCCGGAGACATCAGTCTCACCTTATTACATCCGCCCCTGGTTACAGGATGGTATACGTCATATATTTAAGGAAAACTTTGATTTATTTTATTTGTTTTGCTAATTTTAGTTAATTATAAAAAGATTAAAGTATTTTATACTGACAGTTGATATCTGTCTAAGCTAAATTCACATTTATGAATTGCTATAATTTCTTAAACTAAAATAATGCACTTACTCAGGTGATGGGTGATAAGTATTTTTTTATTTTTTATTTTTTTGGGTCCAAGATGGTAAGATAATGGTCTTGGGTCCCCCGTAATCATATCATATGTAGCATTTTAGAGTATCTACATTTAAGGAAAAAAAATGTAATTGGTAGGCCAGGATTGTTTCAAACGTAGTATGGAATTTGTATTTTAAGATTTTGATTTTGACTCCTAGTGTGAATATGCGGATGTCTACTTGACTAAATGTGCAATTGTATTAATGTAGATTTGCTTAATGATTCACATTATTTTAAATCAGTTTCCCATTTTTATATGATCAGAAATTTTATATATATCAAAAGGTGGATTCAAAATAAAGTTGTGAACACGTATATTAATCCAAGAAGATATTATTGGAATTAGGCTATGTAATAGTTCCTTGTGAATGAGTTTTATCATGTATCAAATAAACATCATGCATAAGTAGTTATATTTAGTGCATGTGAGAAAACATATACTGTAAATCACATAGGTGGTGGTAGCTAGTATTATCAAGCAAATGATTATGGTCCATTACTTTTTTTTTTTTTTACTTCTACATTGTATCATGAAAGGACTTGATGGTAAAATAATCAAGTGACATATTAGATAGTACTTATTTATTGGTCAAACCCGTATGTGACATCCTACGAATAAGATTTTTTTGATTAGATATAAAGGGGATGATTACATTATGAACACATCTTAATTATGGTAATCCAAATAACTCTCACAAGATCAATCCAAATCTTTGATTTTTTTCATAACATTTTATTATACATGTATAAGACTATGTTTCTTTATGTATATAAGTTAATTCACGAGCGTACGAGAATTTGCACTAATGTAAAGTTTTGACAAATTTCAAATGTTACTAAAAAATGTCAAAACTGTACACTTGTGCAAATTCGCGTACGCTCGTAAATTAACTCATGCACATAAAAAAATAGTTTTGTACATGTATAATAAAGGTAATGAAAAAACAAAGGATTTGGGTTGATCTTGCCAGAGTTATTTGGGTTAGCACAATTAAGGAGGGTTAATATTTGATCATTCTCCTATGTATATGTTGTGGGTCAATTTTTATGGTATGAGATTCGGGATCGCCGAGGATAATTCGGAATATGGATTCTTAAATATCCTCAAATATCATGAACACTAACGTCACTAATCGATCTCTTCTTTGTATAGCTTGACTTAGTCTTGCAGGTTACTTATTGTGGACTATATTTTACCTTAAAAGTCGGGATATAGTCAAAGAAAACGTGGTGAACATGCTTAATAACGGCTACAAGTGGAGAACAAGTCACCAACGGTCATATTGACTAGATTGGACCTAAATATTCGGGGTTTAGTTGAAAGAAGCGCTACACGTTTAATGGATGTGGTAGCTGTCACATAGTCATAATTCCGAAATTCTCGCCGAAATATTTGGGAATATAGTTAATTGTATCTTACTATAAATTGAGGCATTTGATCGATTTAGGACGGGACTTTCAGACATCTAGCATCCATCTGATTACTTTTCACGACTCACAATCATATTCACGGCATTTGAAGCTCTGTAGCACTTTAGCAATCGATCATTTGTGCTCTTTCTTTGTACTTTCATTTTATTATATTAATAAGAACAAGACAGAGTGACGATTATCACATCCCAAGGTTTTTATTGCGGCAATCCTAAGGGATTAAGGACTTTTCCTAGTATAAATTTCGTGTGTTTGGCTATTTTTCTGTTTCATATTCTCAAATATCCTAGGGATCCTCAGGGATATTTTTAGTGAATTTTACTCACAAATTGTTTTCTTGATTGTAAAACACAAATCCCTACTAAACTAATTCGGTTTTGCTAAAAATTATATTTGTTAATTTTACCCGAAACAATATACTGGGAATGGTACAATTGTTAACACTTACTTATTGCTATAATCGAGTAATTATATCTTATTATTTTGGGGCCCACGTTAAAGTAAATTTAAAGGTGTAAGTTTTTTCTTATTTTTTAATTAATGTAAATAAGGCTCACATTAATTACATTAATTAAAAAAGAATAGAAAATTTATACATTTAAATTTACTTTAACGTGAGTCTCAAAGTAATAATATGTAGTTATTCGGTTATCGAAATAAGGAATGGTTAACAATTGATAATTCATATATATATATATATATATATATATGTTATGTATAATTTTTGTGTGTGTATTTCATACGTGTTTATATATTGCTTAAAGTGTTTATAATATTATAAAAATCATACGTGTCGTATAGGTTTATACTACACGTATAAATGCCTTAAGTAATTAAAATGATCACTGTTATAAAAACAAAACAAGATATATGATGCTAGATATACGTCTTCTATAAATCAACCACCAACAAACTTGTCATCATATAATACATATATAAGTATGTTTCGTATTAGCATATAAAAAATGCATGTTAAAATCAAATATGTGGATACAGATATTTATAAATGCGATTCATTTCAAAAATAACTAAATAAGTAATTGCTAATGAGAATATGAGACAAGATACTAAGTTAAAGATACTAGTTAAGGATAAAAGATTTGGATACAGAGCAAGTGGGCAATTTCAACCCTAATTCATAGAAAGTAGCCAATTACTTTATTACAAGTGTCCCCTGGCCACACACACTACTGTAAGCGGCTTCGGGATGTGTTCCTTCTCGGGCGTATGGTCCCCTGGTGCACAGTACACAACCAGCTCAGCAACCATGGTGCGGGTCCGGTACTGGCGCAGCCTTTCAGACGTTGATGGGGATTGATGGGAGTACCTATAGAAAACTACACCTAGGCGGCCAAAAAACAAAACATACCGCGGCTAAGAGGAAAGGTTAAGGGTCGCGGCTGAAATAAAAAGATAGGGTCGCGACTGAGATAAAGGAGCTAGTGCCGCGGCTAGAAGGAAAAGAGTGTGCCGCGGCTAAGAGATAAGGCGAGTGCAAGAACCATGGTTGAAAAGGAGCACGACCCGCGGCTGGGAGGCTTCAACACATGCCGCAGCTAAGAAGAAGGGAGTCGCGGCTGAGACAGAAGCGAGTCACGGCCGGATGTAAAAGATGTGCCGCGGCTGGGGAACCAAGGTGCATGCCGCGGCTGACTGATATTACAAAGGGAGTTCGCAGTAACATCAGGACTAGAGGATTTAACCAAAACTCATAACGAAACCTTGCACATACTTAGCCAATTCTTCGTGAAAGCTCAAAAGAGACAAAAGGATTGCTTACCTCATTACCTGGGGAAAGAAGACAAATACAAATGTCAGGGACAAAGGTCAACTATAAAGACAAACATTTACACACAAGAAGGAAAGAAGCCAAAACGATCAGAAAAGTACCTAGACCTGTTGTAACAAACTACCCAAAGAAGAATGTCTAAAACCAGATGTCCCAGGGAAAGTCCACTATAAATACCACACTATCAGCAGAAGGCAAGGCAGAACCAGGAAAGCAGAACAACACAAAAAACTCAATACTTGTAACCACATTCAACACACACTAGTTTCGTCCGGCTCTGGTTGTAATCACCATAAGCACTGCTAGGAGAGTTTGATACACACTCGTGTCAAAATCTTTGTAGCAACAGACGTATTACGCGCCTGGCTATATCTTAGAAACCATTCATGTGAAACACTGAAAGCGTATACAAGGGGTTTAAAATAAATCAAATCGAATTTTAAATTCGGTTTTCGATTTGGTTAACGGTTTCAGTTTTTTTTTTTAATTTGGTTTATTCGGTTAATTGATTAAATCTCATTCATATTTAAATTTATATTTTTATTATTAATATTAAATTCAGTTTATTTGGTTGAATTCAGTTTATTCGGATCTAATTATTCGCGGTTTATTTGATTTTTAATCGGTTTGTTCGGTTTTAACCGAAACCGAACCGAATTGAATTCGGTTGAATACGTTCGGTTAACCATTTCCCGAATTCGGTTCGGTTAACGGTTAGGGAATTTTTTTTGAAACCGAATAAACTAAACCAAATAAATCAAACAAACAGTTAACCGAACCGAGTATTCTATGTGACGTTTATACTACGGAGTATTCTATCATACGACTTTAGAATATGGGTAATGTGGTATCATACCACTCATATGAGATTGTAATAGTTAAACAACAGAAGTTGACGTCAATTATTCATATGGATCGTTTAGTGTTACATAACCGTGTTACATAACCCTATTGCATACAAGTACTGTAGTAACATACAACCTGTATTATACGTATCATGAGGGGATAAGATTGTATTTAATGTAAAAAGTTACAGACTTATAGGGTAACACAGTCTCAGGGCTGGCTTCACTATTTTGGAGGCTTTAAGCGGAATAAAAATTTAGCGTCACTTACTAACGGTTATGTTAAAAATCCTCTTCCTTATATCCAGGCTTGAGACAGACAATAAGAAATTATAAGTTTTTCATGGATTTATAAACTATAAATCTTCCATGAATATTAAAAAAAGAAGATATTTTATTTAGGCCTTTCTTGTATTTTCAGATTCCTTCCAAAGCCCACATAACTAAAAAAAATCAAAT
This sequence comes from Mikania micrantha, assembly GCA_009363875.1. Taxonomy (NCBI): domain Eukaryota; kingdom Viridiplantae; phylum Streptophyta; class Magnoliopsida; order Asterales; family Asteraceae; genus Mikania; species Mikania micrantha. The sequence goes on along the minus strand of CM018694.1, from coordinate 79,975,012 downwards.
GTCAACAAATTTCAAGTACATATAAATTTTTAAAAAATAATTAAAAGTCTATATTTTTCAAGGTTCTAAACTTTTTCTTGGGTTTTTGGGTTCATTAGGCCGGCCTGCATATATAGATCATATGAATATATGCTAACAACTAACAAGAGCCACCAACTATAAATTGTCAGTATGATTCGACACATTTAGTTCAGAAATTCAAGTCAAAATCTTCACCTGTTTTCTAAATTGTGAACGTCACCATTAGGCACCTCTCACCGACGGTCTCACATCCAACATGTGAGAAGTAAATCGTCTGATCCAGTGAAAATTGACTAGTATCGGGCTTTGAACCATAGACACCTGCTTTCTAAGAAAACGACAGTGCTTAAAAGAGATCGACTAAGAGAGAGGTAATTACATAAATTAAGTCCAACTTTTGACAACATTTAAGCCGAATAAGCCGAGGTTAACATTAAAAAAATAATAAAAAAAAATTAATATCAAAATGATGAATACCATAATTAAATGCTATTTTGATTTTTGGATGGTAAATATATAAGAGAAAATAAAGTGATCATTAAGTCATGATGACACCTAGACTAAAGTCATGTGACACACAATTCACCACCATCACGTATCATGCAAACTATAATCGCATGCAAAAATGCATGTTTAAGTTACGTTGTTTACGTCATCAAGAGTGATAGACATTTTTAATGGAGGTTGGGAAATTTTTTGTCTAGTGAATGTCGTTAAATATTTAAATTTTTGCACAAATTTAAATGAGATAGGTTAGGTCATAAAAAAATGATAAAATCAAACTAAATCACAAAAAACATAGAGTTGCTGCTCTAATTAGGGTGTTAAAAAAACCGAAAATTATACCGTATCGTTAATTGAAAAGAACCGAACAGAATTTTGAATTCAATTTTCGCTTCGGTTCTTAACAATATCCGAATTCCGATTTTGGTTTTCGGTTCGAAAAATGAAAAACTAATAAATATGATCAACATGTATAAGAAAGGGGGATATTTATTGTATTAACAAATATAAACTACACCGAATTCTGAATTTTATATAGATTTCTAAGCACACACTAAGCATTTGATAGTAAGCCTCATTCTTTTTTAATCTGGCTATTTTATTTTTTTTTATAGTTCATAAAGTATAAACCATTCAAAACATCAATTGATTTTGTAACTGTAAAAACATTTGATACATTTGGATCATTGTCATTGATAAAAATTTAAAAAAAAAAAAAGACTATGGTACTTTTTTTAGAACTACAAACCAACAAGAGCACTAATACACAATTTGTTTAATGAGTCATGAGATAGTAGTAGTAGTTGTGTAAACTTCATGCCTAAATTTGCAAGCTCAAGTATTGCATTGATTATGGTATATAGGATTGAAATGAATCAAACGTTTAACGAACAATGCAATAACGTTTTTGAATTGTTGACAAGAGGTTTGTTTACATTAATTCGTTTATTTACTTACAATTTTTTTTATATACTTGAAACATTAACCATGCATATGTTATTTATAGTAAATAACCGAGATGGTCTATGTGTTTTACTAATATTTTACTCTTGATCCCTAAATTTCATAAATTACCCATATGGTCCCAAACTTTAAATATTTGTAATACAAATAGTCCTTATGTAAGGCTAATTTCCTTTATGAATGATATGATATAAAATAGATATATTACCACTTGGTTTTTTTAAACGGAGCCTGGATACTTCAATGTAGTAGTCCAACTAAGCCAACCATAAAGTTGAAACGTACCGCTCATAACGGTGATATTGTAGGTTCGAGCCCTACTAAGCCTACCACCCCCTGCTCTTCTCTTTCAGCCCTTGCTGGTGAAGTCTCTATTGGTCTTATTCTTATTGTGCGCCTTGTGAGCGCGTTTGGATCCGCGAAGGAAATCGCTCGGATGTTCCCCTAACCCAACCCGGTCAAGTATGCGAGGGTAATTTGATGAACTAATACATGTTACAAATATCTAAAGTTTGAAACCATATATTTATCTATGACACCTAGGAACAAAGAATGAAATAGTAAGAAAACCTCATGGACCATATCACTAATATATACTCTACTTCATATTATACATACGTGCATAGTGTTTCATATTCATATCTAATCCAAAACAATGTTGTTTGGATAAACAATTTTATATTTATTTTCGACTACATAGTTATTTTGAATTGAATTAAATATTCTTTTTAACAATCAGAAAATTTTATAAATCAACTGTAGTTGTGATAAAATTCATGTGAATAGCCAATAGTTTGTGTTGGGGCTGGGGGAGACAAAGGTGACAAATTAAATTCATCACAGAGCTCATCATTTTTAGGTTATGAAGCAAAACCTGGCATTATTTTTTATTTTTTGTATTGAGAAAAAAAAGGATGGATACTGATGACGGGGGTCAATAGGTCCCTTTGGCCGAGCTAAGGGATATCCCAGCTACCGCCCAGCTCGGACGAAGTTTAGCACAGCCATATCCAGCTCAGACCGTCAATCACAAAAAGGAACCTGGGAAAGATGTTACGACCACTGGGTAAAAGGAAGTGGCTAAACAGATAAGGAAAGCCTGCAAAGCCTTTCCACATGAAAAGTAGTAACCAACCTTTCTCATGCAAGCTCCTGCAAAAGTGTCACTGCAGGACATGACTACCTTTTGACAAGATTAAGAAAACTTGATAACAAGTCAAACATTAACACCAATCTGGAAATATTGCCACAATCAACACATGCAAATGAGATCAATAGAAGATAAGATCCAGAAGAGAAAGATACTCGTCAGTCAAGGCCAGAACTCGAAGGCTATAAAAGGAGGACTCAAGGACTCAAACGGTACAACACATCATACTCATACTTTCTCAATACTCTTACACATTCAGTTGTTATCTTCTTCTACAATCGGTCCTTACTCTCACACCGGAGTCACGACCACAGGAGACCCCTCCTGTGGTGAGGCTAACGGTGTGCTTTGTGGTGATCGTAGCAGGGCTAGGTGATCAGCAGGACCCTGAAGACTGATACGGCAACATTGGCGCCCACCGTGGGGCAGAATTTTACATAACTCACAAGTAAGATACTCCCTACTTATTTCGATACTACACTAATTGTCCCATCATTTGCAGAAGGTTGTCCACACTCGCACAACATGGACGAAACTGGAAACGTTGAAAACCGGTTGCGAGACTCACCCATAATCGCAGACATGATCGAGCTCACTCCGGAAGGAGTACGTGACAATTTCCCTCGGCTGCAAGAGTTGGTGAGTAACTATGTAAGAGAGGAACGCCTCAGGGGAGTGAGGGTTCGGCTGGCATATGAAGGAGACTCTTCTTTGCCTTTGACACCACCACACCCGAACAATAATGATCCTCAAACATCTTTTCTTGCCCAAGTAAGTACTACCACCAACGCTATAACCCTTGTGCCATCTCAAACTTCCGAAGCAAATACTCAAACTTTCTTAGGCCTCATGGGAGGAATAACTCCCGAACCACCCAGAACGGAGGTCCTGCCTGTTAACACAAACTGGCCTTTGCAGTCTGTGCCTTTGAGTAACCCATATACCAACCCTTTTGCCACATATTCCATACTCTTGCCCCACATACCGGCAAGTACCGGTTACACGGGAGAACAATACTTTGGTGCTACAACCGCACAGCCCGGAGTCCAGGGCCTAGCTCAGCCGTTTTGGCAAAACCCATACTGGCACACTTACCCGTACCAAGGTTATCCCAGCTACGGTTTGGCTGGGATACCCCATGCTGGGACACAAAGCTTCGGCGTGCCCTCGTTCGTTACCCCAGCCATAACACAACCTCTAGCCCAGCCAATTTTTAACACTGAAGACCTGTCACAACCATATGTCCCAACCACACACACCAAGTTCTCAGCACGAATAGCAAACTTTGCTTTCCCGCCAAAAACCAAAATGCCTGCAAACATCAAAACATACGATGGTTTAGGCGATCCGGATGATCACCTGGAACTTTTTTCTGGTGCAGCCACCGTAGAGAGGTGGTGCCTGCCTCTGTGGTGTCACATGTTCTCACAAACACTGGTGGGTCCGGCACGACTATGGTTCAATAGTCTACCAGATGGCAGTATCGATACGTTCGAAGACCTCAGCAGAAAATTCTTGGCAAACTTCGTTCAACAAAAACGGTACACACGGGACCCAGTAGAGCTACACAATATAAAACAAAAAGAGGAAGAAGATCTTAGAGCCTTCATGGAACGATACAAGCTCGAGAGTCTCAGCATCGGCGGTGCTACCGAGCAGATGAGGATCTCAGGGTTCATACATGGGGTTCGTCCAAGACAGCTGGTGGAAGACCTTAACCGCAAAATCCCGAAGACAATGGAGGAGGCCATGGAACGAACAGAAGCTTTTGTCCGTGGAAAGGAGGCAGCCCAAATAATGGACGCTACGAGAAAGCCGAGATCGCAACAGCGAAAAAGCTCGCCTCCACGGTCGCGTACCTCGAGGTTCACACCTTTTGATCGGCGGTCCAGTACACGTTCCTATGACCATCATAGATCGTACAGTCACACAAGGGCCCAAGACGACGATAAAGACAAGGTGCAGTTTACTGCATTGACAAAATCCCCCAAGGAAATTCTAGCAACAGAGGAGGCACGGTTCAGCTTCAGACCACCCAAACCCCTACCAAAGGCCGCGGCAGAAAGGAATCCCAGTAAGTTTTGTGACTTCCACGGTGAAACCGGTCACCACACGAATGACTGTTTCCAATTAAAGAAACGTATCGAAGCGGCGGTTAAGTCCGGAGAGCTGGCCCATCTAGTCAAGGATATCAAAGGTAAGAAAGGACCTGGAGAAAAGGGCGATGCTGGCAAAGATAAAGGAAAGAAGGCTGAAATACTAATGGTGGCACACTCAGACACAGATGCTAGAGGCAACAGGCAAGTGTGGAAGCCTTAGATGCGGGTAAAGATTGATTTTTCCACCAGCACCAACAGTTACAACACGATCCGCCCCAATTCTGATCAATGCCAAAGTGGATGGCCAAAATGTCCACCGGATATATTGGGATGGAGGAAGTGCAGTCGAGCTTATGTACGAACACTGTTTTCAACAGTTGGATAAGGTAACACAGAAACGATTACAGCCGCATCAGACATCCTTGGTAGGATTTTCAGGAGAAACAGTCACTCCTCTAGGAGAAATAACCTTGCAGGTGACCCTAGGAGCAGGAAAATTCAAGCGGACTGAAAGCATCACATTTTTGGTGGTCCGGTGCCCATCTCGGTACAACATCATCATGGGGCGCCCAGGCATCAGCACTTTTGGCGCTATCGTGTCCACCGCCCACTCAATGATCAAGTTCCCAACTAAAGCTGGCATCTGCACACTCATGTCACAGCCAGAACATATGTTTGTAGCACAGGTAAACCACGCAGCTGCACCAATCCAGGGGCTCAGCATCAACAGCAAACATCCAGATCAGCTAATCCGCATCGGTCCTGACTTAACTCCCCAGGGACGGCAGAGCCTAGCCAAACTCCTACACAGAAGCCAGGACGTTTTTGCATGGACACCAGACGACATGACAGGCGTACCACGGTACATCTCCGAACATTCTTTAAATATAAATATACAGGCACAGCCGGTGGTCCAGAAGAAAAGAAGCATGGCAGCAGATCGCGGCAAAGCTGTGTGCAACGAAGTGGATAAGCTAGTCAAAGCAGGGATACTGAAGGAAGTTCACTACCATACATGGGTAGCCAACCCAGTGATGGTTAAAAAGTCAGATGGCAGTTGGCGCATGTGCGTCGACTTTAAAGACCTCAACAAGGCTTGTCCCAAGGATTGCTACCCCTTGCCAGAAATTGACCTCAAAGTGGACTCCTTGGCAGGTTACAATTTTAAATGCTTTCTTGATGCTTATAAAGGGTATCACCAGGTTTAGATGCGAACAGAAGATGAAGAAAAAACTTCCTTTCACACTCCGAAGGGCATATTTTGTTACACTAAGATGCCTTTTGGATTGAAAAATGCAGGAGCCACGTATCAGCGGCTAATTGACAGAGCGTTTGGCACCCAAGTTGGGCGAAATATGGAAGCTTATGTTGACGACTTAGTCATCAAGAGCAGCAGCGAAGAGGCTATGATGATGGATATTCAAGAAACTTTTGACAACTTGCGCAAAATCAATGATGTGTTGCAAAACACATCTGTTTTTCCATTTGTTTCTATTGAATTTCTGTACAGTTTTATTCGTTTTAGAGTCGATTTATGCTGGTTCTTCACAATTCTGTAATTTCATGCTCGTAGGTAATAAACATGTCATTTTGGTGCAAAAGATCAAGCAATTGAGCTCCTGGTTGGATGAAGACGGACCCGAAGATAAAATAAGTCAAAAGCTGGAAAAATACATTGTCGCGTACCGCGACAACTTAAAGAAACCCTGTCGCGTAGCGCGACAGGTAGAAATGACTATTTTGTCCTTTTAATGATTTCGGGTTTGACCCGACTATTTTGTCGGGTAGTGGGTATCCTCGCGTAGCGCGAAGGGTTACTTGATGCCTGTCGCGTTACGCGACAGGGTTAAAAGCGCAGAAAATCGAGTTTAAGGTTTGTGAAACGGCTGGAGACGGGGTGATTCGATTCTGGACGATTAGAGACGACCTAGGAGGCGACAAGAGGCTAGAGAACGAGATCGGAGTTGATTTTGATCATCGGGAAGCCCTAGACGAGTGATCCGAAGGGTGTAACGTGATCGGTTTACTTTGTTTCTCTTATATCTCATGTTTTCTTACTTTAAACAGATTATGGATTGTTTTCATATGATGTTTAGTGGCTAAACTCTTAGAACTATCTAGGTTGGATGATTATGCATGTTTGATTTTGGTTTGATTCGGTTTTGGAACATTATGATGTGAATGATTTATGATTTAAAAACTTGGTTTGGAATATTGGATGTGTATGTATGTCTTGGATTGTTAATTGATTGATATGATGTTCCTCATGTGTCTTGGCGATTGTCTATCGCAAAATAGGTGCATGCTAGAATCAATTACTGTGTGTTTTTGATTAGTGGATGAGTTGCTTAGGCCGAGTGATTCATAGGAATGTTTTATCGAGATTTAAACAGTTAAGATGTGTAACTTGCTTCAATAGCCGTGAGGTGAGAAGTTGTCGATAAGTCTTGGATGTAGGAATTCTAGTTAGAGCCTTTGTGAGAAGATCTTTCTAGTATGTTTATCATTTCATGTTTATCGAGTCCAATAGGAAAACCCAAGTTATCCCTAGCATGTAAGTAAACTGTGACTTTCGCGCCGTGAGGTAGAATGTTTAACAGTTATTTCTTAGGTGCTTTGAGATTATCGTACTGTGAGGTAGATAATCTGGCGGATACTTCATAAGTAGTTGGATGACCTGTGAGGGAAATCCATGTGTCCGGTGGTTTAACGGCTTTTAGGATCCTTAGTTGACTATCCTTGAGAAGGGTCGAGGGTGCTCTAGGTTTCCTTTGAGTTTAGTATTATAAGATCCCGGTATCACATTAGTTCCATCCCGAGAGAACCTTGTCAAGCATGTATATGATTCAAGCCTAGGTAGTGTTTCTTTTCTTATCTGGTTTAGTTTTTGTTTGCTCGTCTGTTTCAGTTTATTTAAGTCATTCTTAGTTTTGTTAGAAAACCCCCTTCCTTGTTATTATTTTATTTAAGTACAAAATTGTGTATAGATAAGTCCTAGAGTCTAGTTAGTACAGTCTGTAGAAGTCTGTGGGTTCGATATCCGGACTTACTTTTGTCGTGCTACATACGATAGGTACACTTGCCTGTCGGTAGCTTAGGTTTTAGAGAGTCTAGATTTATTACTTTTTGTCTAGTTTAAAGTCGGTTTTTAGTTAGTTTATAAGCTAAGCTCCGTCGACATCAATCAACATGAAGCTTAACCCCGAGAAGTGCTCATTCGGATTCTTGGAGGGCAAGTTCCTCGGCCACATCATCAGCAAGCAAGAAATCAAGGCCAATCCAGACAAGATAAAGGCAATACAACAAATGATATCTCCTCGGAGCCGTCGGGAGGTTCAAAGCCTCAATGGTAAGCTCGAAGCATTACATCGTTTTCTTTCAAAATTGGCCGAGAAGTCCCTACCATTTTTTAAAACTTTAAAAGGTTGTGCTAAAAAATTTGAATGGGATAATGACGCAGAACAAGCTTTTCAACACATGAAAGCCTATATAGCAGAGCTGCCACCTCTTACGGCCCCCCGGGCAGGAGAAGACCTCCTTCTATACCTGGCTGTTGGAAAGGAGGCTATCAGTTCCGTCCTCATCTCAGAACACCAAGGCCGACAGGAACCAGTATACTTTGTTAGTAAAGTACTGAAGGAAGCAGAGCTGAAGTACCCACCACTGGAAAAGGCGGTTCTCACAGTAGTACACACAGCACGGCGTCTCCGCCGATATTTCCAAGCATATCCTATTCGGGTTATGACAAACCAACCTTTGAAAGACATCCTGGCAAAACCAGAAAATTCCGGTCGCTTGGCCAAATGGGCCGTAGAACTGGGAGAACACGGTTTAACTTACCACCCACGTGTGGCCATCAAAGGTCAGGTGTTGGCTGATTTTATCATGGAAGGAACCTTCCCAACAGAGCCGCACGTACACGATGTGACCGAAACAAAAAAGCACACACATTGGCAGTTGTTCACAGATGGAGCCTCTAGTGTGGAAGGCTCTGGTGCAGGTTTATTGCTGATTGACCCTGAGGGTCTGGAACTCACTTATGCCATAAGGCTGAACTTCTCTTGTACAAACAATGAAGCCGAGTATGAGGCTCTCTTGGCTGGCCTACGTCTGGCATTACGCATGAAGGTTTCCCATCTACAAGTCTATGTGGATTCGTTACTAGTGGCCAACCAGGTCAACGGCAGTTATGAGGCAAAGGAGGATACAATGAAAGCGTACGCGAAGCAAGCAAAACAGTTGAAGACAATGTTTTTAGACTGCTCGTTGACTCAAGTGTCTCGCAGTCAAAACAAGAAGGCAGATGCTTTAAGCAAGCTTGCTTCTTTGGCTTTTGCCCATTTAACAAAAAAGGTGCTGGTAGAGGTACTTCACACAAGATCTACCGAGGGCATGATGGCGCAAGACATACAAGAAGAAGGAGACTCCTGGATGACGCCTATCTATACCTACCTCACATCAGGAATACTACCCGCTGATGAAGCTACAGCCGAACGACTTAAGCTGACCGCTTCAAATTACACAGTTGAGCAGGGCCTACTTTTCAAAAAATCTTACCTGGCTCCGCTGCTTCGCTGCGTAGGACCAGAACAAAGCACCTACCTACTCAGGGAGATACATGAGGGTATTTGTGGTAACCATTCGGGACCTAGAACGGTAGTAGCAAAGATCATGAACATGGGTTTCTATTGGCCTACAATGCACAGAGATGCTCTAGCATAACTACGTAAGTGTGAAGCATGTCAGTTACACGCCCCAGTAAAGCACACGCCAAAATATGACCTGGTCACTATCTCTGCGGCATGGCCATTCCATAAATGGGGCATGGACATTGTAGGTCCTTTCCCCACAAGCAAGGGGGGCGTTAAGTTCCTGGTGGTGGCAATCGATTACTTCACCAAGTGGCCTGAAGTCCGACCACTGGCCACCATCACGGGCAAGCAAATAATCAAGTTCTTTTGGGAGTGCATCATTTGTCGATTCGGGTTACCAGGTGTAATCATCACAGACAATGGGAAACAATTCGATTCGGACCCTTTCAGATCATGGTGCACTGAGTTACACATCCGCCAAGTTTTCACATCCGTAGCCCATCCACAGTCTAACGGCCAAGTGGAACGCATGAACCGCAGCATAGTTGATGGTCTCAAAACACGACTGGGACGGCATGGCAAAGATTGGGTGGAAGAATTGCCAAGTGTGCTATGGGCAATACGCACGATGGAAAAAACCAGTCACGGGAAAACACCATTCAGCCTCGTCTATGGCTCGGAAGAAGTTATCCCAGCTGAGATTGGAGTCACTTCCCCCAGGCAACATATGTTTCATGAAGAAGGCAATGATGCAGAGCTATTCTTGAACCTAGACTTAATAACTGAAGAAAGGGATCAGGCCAGCATCAAAGAAGCTCGTTACAAGCAGTCCTTGGCGAAATTCTATCATAAACTATAAATTATAAACTATAAACTAAAAAGAAAAACTAGGTAAAAATGCTTCCCCTTTCATCATCATCATTAAACCCGGCAATCTTGACCATAACAAGATAAATAGATAGAGTTGAGTAAACAATTATTGCATTTTGGGTTGAAATAGGTAACATTATGACATAGTATGGGTTGAAATGAGTAACACCTTAACACAAAGCGGGTCAAGATGGGCAACTTAAAAAGCATATGAACATAATAGATTTCAATTGTTAAGGATCATCAATAATATATTTAATGAGAATATCAATAAAAATTATTCAATTAAACTAATTGTTTAGTTACAACTCATTTTAAATTAAGCGAAATTGAATTTTTCTTAGAAACAACCCGTTTAAACCCAAACGGATTTTGCTTAAAACTTGTCCTGACCTGCACTCATCCTAACCCGTACCCGTCACCCAACCCAACCCACCCATTTTGCTAGGTATAACCATCATCTTCTTTCTATAATCTTTTTTTAATCTATCTTGAAGGTTTAATTGGTTGACTTTCGAAAAGTCAGAGATTTGTAGGGCAGTTTTGAAGTGCCACGAACATACAAAGGGGAGGCTTTAATGCACTCTCTGCTGCTCCATGGGTCTATTATTTAGTCCACACCCCATTATTAATTAACAGCAATGGTCGGAACATGCGTTTCTTTCAATATAACTTGTACTCTATGCTCTTAACATTATTATTATTAATATTATTGAACATCAATTATCACAGTTTATATAAGGAAACTGACACCCAAAAAAACTCCTGACTCGAGCACAAAAACTTTCATTCAAGAATTTAAGAGGGTATCATTAAGCTATAAAACATATGTTTCTAGAGTTATAAATTATAATTTAGATATGCCATACATATTAATTAAACCTTCATATTCAATTTTCATAGCATATATTATAACTAAAATATAATCAAAACTTGATAATGTATATAACGGATTAAGTACTTGTAATACTACAAAGAGTATTTTATAAATCAAACTTAACTAAATCATATCACAATATTGATAATTGAAGGATGCCCTGGTGAGGGGTGTTTAATATATATTTTTAATAATAATTAGATGGTTTTAATGTAACTTTTAATTTATATAGATCTATTACCAAGATGATGACCGTTTTGCCCCCATGGACACTGTCGCCATCACCACAACCAACTAGTACTAGAATGCTCCAGGCCGCCTCTACGCCAGACAATTTCCTTCTGGTACAAATTTTGGCCCACCGCAGGAATGATAGCCTTGGAAAGGGAAAATTTTCTTCATAACACTAGTTTTTTTTTTTAACCGTTAATTTTTGCATCACTGCAGTATCATCGTGTCATTAACAATATCATCCGATCATATCTACTATCAAGTCACTAGTTATGGAGGAAACTCAATAATTTTGAGGAAACCTCCTTGTAAGATTCGAGCCCAAGACCATCTAGTTTCTGAACCAACAAGATACCATTAGTATATAATGTCGTTGGTCCTTCAAAACACTAGTATTCTTGCTTATTTGGTTATCATAAAATCACTCGCCTTCAAAAAAAATAATAAATAAATATAAAAGAAGATATAAAACACTAAAAAAACACTAGTATTCTTGCTTATTTGGTTATCACAAAATCACTCGCCTTCAAAAAAAAATTTTAATATATAAGATATAAAACACTAAAAAACAACAAATCTTCACCACTTTTTTAACTTTTTCACGCCCACCACCCCCATGGTCGAACAGTGAACACTGCTTCCCATGACCACACGTACGCCTGCCCTCTTTCACGCCCCATCACGTCCCTGTGTAGTGGGTTTGAGCGCAATGGGGCGTGACCGAGACCCCTCATGCCTAAGTCACCCCACACTACGCATGGCCTTAACATCATCATTATTCTTCTTACATGTAAAAAATTAACATATGTATCTCTATAAATTTCCTATCAATTTTTAACCCTTTTATTTTTATTATTTTTATTTTTATTCCTATTTTTATTTTCATTTTCATTTTTCGACCAGCTAACGCAGACCCCTAGTATTTCTACTTATCAAACGAGACTATATTGATTACAATAATACTTAAATTCTTACCATTTGAGATTGACACATTTCTAGACATCTCGGTATCTTTGTACTAGATGTCATAATAGCCATTTATCAATTAATTAACATTTTATAAAGTATGCTACTAACATATACATAAGTAATTAAGCAACATTGAATAATTTTGGAAATTTATAACATTGAATAATTTTGAAAATATAAAGGAACTTCATATCATATGCATATAAACTTTGACAATCATAGATTTTTACAAGATTCTATAAATTTTATTAAGACAACGACAATTTACCCGGTAAAATCCAAATTTATATATTTTATTAAATTAATGTTTAAACTCTTTTTCTAAAATTAACCTCTATACCATAAAATGCCACCTAAATCATGATTTTCACCCCTGGTTCCGAACACCACTACAAAGATCCAGGTTTGTTTACAAAAAAAAAAAAAAAAAAGACCTGGATATGTCGCACATACCTTATCCATTGGATGATCATCAAACTTTGATATGTGATCATTACAAATAACCTTATATCTCTGAAGCTGAAGCGGAAGTCCACATGTTATTGACTCGAGAGAAGAAACCTGTGAAAAACATGTTGCATCATTTTTTCTTTGTTTCTACTAATGTTTAAATGCAAGATTACTAAAGAGATGAAAATATAACACTAACCAACACGCCCGAGGAAACAGCAATTACCAAGTGGTTCAAGAGCCTGATCTATCAGTACGCCAATGTGCTAGTACAAACAGAGAGGACCCATTTGCCATGTGGGTTAACCTGTTTAGACTTTTAGCGGTGAAGTGGAATCATCTACTGCCAGGTCATCCTGCATCATAGTTACTAACCTACCATGCTTACATATATGAAGCTTTTACCTATGTCCATCCACTTATTTTGCCTTGGTGACAAATGGCACAGGGGGACGAAGAAATGGAGATCAAGCATATAGCAAGGTCAACTGGAAATATAAAGATAATATGATAAAATGAATCTAATAACCTCAAAATGAAAACTGTACAAATTAGTGTTTGACAACCTATTTAACAATATGAGATTCCATGTCTAAAATGACAATATACATGAAAAAGAAAATATGAATCAAAACCCGAAGATGTGAGATGTACTCGCTACCATTGGTCAAAGTCAACACCTAATCTTGAAGGAGGAAAGAGTTCAAATCTTAGTTAGACCATCTGCAGCAGTTTCAGACATCCAGTGGAGTTGGCTGCAACCACCATGTCTGATTTTTGTCTCCAACAAACACTAGAAACAAAATGAGTGCTTTCATTTTCAGTCTCTTTACCCGAAATAGGATCAATAGATCCAAACTTGTGGGAAGTTATAGGCATAGGTAATGATTTATAATAAGCAAACACCTGAAAACAGAAAATAGTTTATGCAAATAACTTGTGAGACAGTCATGCAAAAATATAATAATCAAAGGCTCAGCAGGTGAGCCTGTCATGCAAGCGCAAGGAGCTTAAAAAGCAGGCAAAAGGAAAGCAGGACACGTATTCCAGGCTATTTTTAGATGTTTTATGCTAATTCCAGGCCATTTGTAAATCTTTCATACCAGTTTTATTCAAACTGATTCAGACTGTTTATTTCGCAGAATTTAGCTGGTTTTATCAGATTTTTTGTGTCAGGGAGCTTTGATGAACACAAGGCATTATTGCTGTTTTAGGCTGTGTCTAGGCTCATCGCCTTGGACTACTACGCATATTAATAGGCATATACCTCATTAGTTTCTGAACCACATGCAATGTATCCATCAGCAACAGATAGTCCAACAAAATTCTGAAAGAAAAAGCTTTTCATCAAGAATGTACCAAATGTGATCATCTAAACTCAAACGTTGAAACATACCTTCTCATTAGTATGACCTTTAAAGGTTAAGATGCAACTGCTAGTTGATACGTCACCAAAATCGGCTTTATTGAGGTCCCATAATTTTAGTGTGTTGTCAGTTGATGCGGAAACAAGGGTCCCACAATCCAAGAATTTGACATAACTAACAGCTCTGTGATGACCAGATAATGTACACAAAGGCGTGGAAATATTTCGAAGATCATAACAATAAGTTCTATAATCAGCAGACCCGAAAGACAGTAAATGTGTGGAGTAAGGAGAAAACTGGACACAACAGACATTTGCAACAGTTTTGATTGTATTTAAGCTCTTTTTCTGCATATGAAAAGAACAAAAGTTTTATTATTTGAGTAACTTATCTAGAAAGTTATTGATTAGTAGATAAAATAAAAGGTAATTAAATACTCTAATTCGTCAGCAATAAGATACTAAATTTCCAATAATTAGTTTATTTGTAATGATGGTAATGGGGAGCCTAAATTAGCTCCATTAAGGAAAAAAATAAAGAATGAAGGTATACAGAAACCAGAATTTTAATCAAAAAGGAAGAAGCATGCCTCATTAATGCTCCATAGTTTCACAGAACAATCATCACTTCCACTGGCTAATTTTATCGGGTCAACTTGAGAAAAGTCGACAGACCATGCTCTTCTTTCATGCTCAACATGATGAGAAAATGCATAACCGGTACCAGCATCCCATATCTGAGCACATCCACAAAAATAATGAAGAAACATTAGAAACATAATCAATTAAGGATCCAAATGATGTGCTTTATTTGCCTTCTTTATGCTTAAAATAAAAGGTAGCAAGCCTTTCAACTTTATCTAGATAGTGCAATTTCTTATTAGCATCGCTAAAGTAATTTGACATTTCAGAAGCTTGCTGTTGTGTTTGACCTATTTTAGGGAAATGTCTAGAAGCAATAACTATTAAAGTCTTGTTAATCAAAACAAACGAAACAGTATACAATATTTAGACCGCATGGTGTGCCCCTTGGTTGGGGCGTGGCTGGGTTTGTTTTGGGCGTGGAACACCGCCCCCTTGGGGCGTGGGCGGGCGTGGGAGGGCTGGGCGTGGCCACAGCAACGGCAATTTCCACCGTTTGAAGACAAGTGGACAGGGTGATTGTCTATTTAAATGAGATATATTTATATGTGGCCTAGATCATATTTACGCATGAAATGTTCAAAATACTAACCTTGACCACACCATCATAGTCTGTTGAAGCAAGATAATTTCTAATATAGCTGTTCCAACAAATGGAACTAAGCTTTGATTTGTTTGACATCTCAACAGCTGGATAATGAAAGTCGACAAAATTATTCGACAAGGCATGAAAATCGTATACTTTTATCCTTTTTGACACTCCAGCAGTTGCAAAATAATCCTCATCTCGGTTAAAACCAATTGAACATATAACATTTCCAATACTACTAAAATCACCATTTCTTAAAATACCCCGGACTTCAAACTTGCTATAACGAGCATATTTGCATAATCCATTAAAAAAGATCCCAAGGCGATCTAAAGGCTTTTCATCTGTTTCCATCTTTTTTGTTGCAACATCATTTTCCCGGCTTCTTAAAACTTCATGATCTATATTGATATCATCGGGATCAGGATTCACTATGGTGGACCTCACCGAAAAGTATGCATGTTCAAGAAGATTGATATTGTTTATAAACCACGATTCACCAAGACTAGATAATGTAGATGATGTTGGTTTCCTCTCAAAAATTGTATGATTTTCTTTATTGGGGGCATTCTGTCCAGATTCACAAGAAGACAATGTATTATTTGTTCGTCTTGACTCGATTTCTAAGATGTCAGAATCTAAGAATTTAATATCTTCAACTAATTTTGTGGCCTCTTTTTGCTTTTTTCCTTTCAGAGACGCAAGGAAATGCAACACTAAATCTGATTCTGTATCTTCATGAGCAATGGTTGATGACAACTGTTTCATAGATGACTGTTGTATTCCGCGTATCAGCTCAGACTGTAGGATGTCCCTGTTGAAATATATTTATCATGCATGGTACTTGATAAGAACAAAATTTTTCATAACAGGAGAAGTAACATAAAACAGGAACATGTAACAGTAGTCATAAGAAGATTTCACAACTAGCAAAATGTTTGAGTATATTGCTTGAATAATCGCCAATACATTAATCAAAGAAATATATACAGGATAACATGCCTATGAAATAGGAAACTATATCTACATATAATTACAAAGCATTCTACTAATATTTGTTTACAATATATATGGTTAACACACCCCCTCAATACGAGCTGGAAAGGGAAGTAGGCACAAACTAGACCGAAAACGTGTAAACAGATGGCGAGGTAGGCCTTTAGTGACAATGTCAACATATTGAAAATTCATAGGTATATGAAGAATTCGAACTGCACCAATTTTAACCATGTCCCGTAGAAATTGAATGTCAAGTTCTACATGTTTTATTAGTAGTTGTACCGGATTTTCAGAAAGATAAATTGCAGACATTGTCACAGTAGATGATGGTGGCCTTGTGCATCAGGACAAAACGCTCTCTAAGAGAAGATTGCGAAAATGCAAAGACAACTGGTTTCAATAACCACATCAGCAATACCTGATATTTGGCCTCGCCACTGGACTGAGAAACACTAGGTTGATGTTTTGATGACCATGAGATCAAATTATCTTTGAGGAAGGCACAATTCATAGAAGTTGAGCACTGACATTGCAAACACCCCCTAATCAGCATAAGAGTGTGCAGTGAGATGTAAGATCGAAAAGGTGATATACATAGACCATGGTCCACGATTCCTTGGAGATATCTCAAAAATCGTTTGGGAAACTGATGGGAAATTGCAAGAGTCAGAACTGTGCGAATGATAGTGGGTTTAACCACAAATTGTTTCATCACTATCATCTCCAACTTGTTGGCTTTTGCCTTTAACTACCAAACGGCCTTTGTAGCATTGTAACGTATCATTGACATGAAATTTGTGGCAAAAAAGCCACATGCATCAGATAATGTTGGTGTTTGGTTGTCTAGATACGAAAACCCATGTATAATTATCAACTAAAGCCCTATGTTCATTATGGCACAACAATTTGGATCAATGAGAGCTTTGAGGTGTGAGATAAAAAAAAATCAAAGGAGTTGTTTAGGTGTGCAAATTGAGAGAGACACATGGCTTAGATATGCTAGTTTTTAAACGGGTGATCATCTTGTGGAATGGAGGGGGGAGAGGAGTCGGTGTAGCATAAGTGGGTTGTGGTAGGGGTTAGCGGGGTGCATAAGGACGGAAGGTTGGGTTTGGCAACAGTGCATTCGTAATGAATCAATTGACCAATGGTTTGAAGCCTGGTATCCTCAAAATCAGATTACAAACTCAGAAAAAACAAAACTTTATTGAATCAAAATTGAGGTACAATTAACCCTAAAACTTAACCCCTATTTATAAGAAAAACAACCTCAAAAAGTCAAAGTTCTATCCCTAAAAACATGTTGAAAAACAAAACCATCTTAATCCAAAACAAATTTAAACTAAACTCTTTAACTTAAACCCCTGAACTATTTAATATTACAAGATTAGTCCAACAATCACCCCCCTAATCTTGTAATTCTTGATGTGGTTCTCTCTAGAACACAAAGTTCTTTTCAGCAACAACTTCTTGTATATCCCTTCTGCCATAGCTTGAACTTGCCATCACCTTCTTTCTTGCTGTTGTGAATCAGAAAACCATACAGCTTCAGTACAAAGCTGCTGTTGTCCACACAGGTTTACCACACAGGTTCTTCTCTTTTTCTTTTACCACTCAGGTTCTCTTACTCAACCCACACAGGTTCACTTTCTCTCCACACAGGTTCTCCTTCAGCCCACACATGTTCACTCTCTCCCACACAGCTCTTTTCTTCTCCCACACAGGTGCTATTACTCACACACATGTTATCTTCTTCTCCTACTCTCACCACCCACAGGTTGTTTCTCATGCACTATTTCACACGGCATCAAGGGTCCCTTATTTTTCTGTTTTGATTCACAAATTGATGATTTTTTCCCCACGATATCACACCTCATCGCCTAAATCACACATGGTTTATCACAGCTTGATCTTGAAGCCTTCACGTAACTTGAGCACCTCTTCTCAGTCCTCACAGTTGCTTGTATTGGACTATCACAACCCTCCCCTTCGTTCAAACCCATCATTGCTTTCAAGATGAATCCGATTAAAGCTCTCACAGCCGACAGTACCAAGGTTGAACCTATCACAGGTCATTCGCAGCCTTCACAGCTCCCAGTCAACCCTGATTGAAGACCTCGCAGCTTCCAATCAATCCCACGTTCGATCGTTCCCAATCTGAATCACACATTTGATCGAATTCTGATTGCCTCACGCAAATCGTTTCCTGACGGTTTCTTTTGTGCCAACTGAATTCTGAAATTGATCATTCCACCTGAATCGCACAAGATCCCGATCAAATTTCTTGATTGTGTCACACAATCAGATTTTCACAACTTCTCAGATTGATCAAACCAATCACAGGTTCGTATCACAACCCCACTTCGGATTCAATTTGCTGCCAAATTCTTCTTCTCTGTTGATCGGTACCATAGTTACCAAATTCGCTAACCATCCCACGATTTTCGAATTGGATCGTGATGTACCGGTTCGCAATTCGTCGACGATGCCAATCGCTCTGGTACGGCGAATTGGTTCGTCTGTGTTCAACGGAAACAGATCCGGTAAAGACCCTCCGGTACAACAACGATTCACATTCCGGCGACAAATCACGTTCCAGAGAAGGCGACGATTCACGTTTCCGGCGAAGGCAACGATTCACAAATCGGCAAAGACGATGATTCAAGTTCTGGTGTGAAAAATCAACGACTGAGTTGCCAAAAACCTAAATTGACACCATCTAATTCAATGTATATATCAACCAATTTCTACATACTAAGAGCAACGATTTCTTCTTCTAAGTTTTTCACCGACTTCTAAGTTCTATTTTGTTAAGAGAAACATATTAATATGTTTTGATTATGGCATTTTTTATCTTATGTTATTATTTTTTGGTAAAGTACCGCTTATAACGGTACATCGTACCGGTTCGTACCGAAATGAACATACCCTCCTCCGTACCGAATACACTAAATATAGCGAATCGCGTACCCGTATCGGAGCGTACCGCGATTTAGGTAACTATGATCGGTACTACAACTCAAGTCTGTTGCTGTAATCGTCCTTCTGGATCGTCTTCAACAGGCTTCTGATCAAGTCACGATAACTGCTAACCTTAAACTTCAGCCCCATCAACCAAGGGCTGCTCTCTTGATAAAAAACCGACTCTCAAACCGGCAGAGAGCTTAGCTCTGATACCAATTGAAGCCTGGTATCCTCAAAATCAGATTACGAACTCAGAAAAAACAAAACTTTATTGAATCAAAATTGAGGAACAATTAACCCTAAAACCTAAACAACCTCAAAAAGTCAAAGTTCTATCCCTAAAAACATGCCTAAAAACATGCTGAAAAACAAAACAATCTTAATCCAAAACAAATTTAAACTAAACTCTTTAACTTAAACCCTTGAACTATTTAATATTACAAGATTAGTCCAACAAGGTTAACCAACAGTTATGGTTTAGTCTCAGTTAAATTCGATTAATAATAAAATTGTTGAAAATCTACGAAAAACTTGCAAATAAGCTAATAGAATTGAGATATAATGATGATGAAAATTTAAGCAAAGCTCGTAAGACCTTGGGTGACAAAGAATGAGTGAACAAAAAAAAACCACATGAACCCTAACTAACCTCATGATATATATAGTCTCACATGTGACCCTTAATATCTTTATTTAATAAAAATCTATGACCCACTTTCTATACTTGACTTGCACCGATAAGTGAATAAAAATACACACGCATAGAAACATGAAGGAAAAAACAGCAGATATACAATAATAGGGTATAGTTAGGTTAAAGTCACTTAATGGCTTGACTTAACAATAACCATAATTGAATAGGTCGGTTAATGGCTTAGCTTAACCATAATCGTCGGTTAAAGTCGGTTTTGATTAAAATCAGTTATGAATCAAGGTGATTATCGTTATTTTTGGGTTATGGTTATACTATGCCCATCCCTAGAATATGGGTACAGAGTTGATTTGTGTGAGGTGTGGTTATGGGAATATTAGGGAACATGAGGGGAGATGAATCAGAGTCAAAGCAAGAGTAATCATGTGAGGGAGTATGAGAGGCATGGGGAAACACAAACTCGTCAAACGCAACGTGCCGAGAGATAAGAGTTTTGCCCACAGCGAGTTCAAGACACCGATAACTCCAGTTGTCCGTTGGATAGCCGAGAAAAACACGTGTGGATAACTAGTGAGCTTGTGCAGGCAATTTGACCACTTTTAGAACCACGTACTATTTATGACCATTTTTAGAACTAGATTTAGGACTAGAAAATGGCAAACGTTATGCTTCGACAATTGACATGAATTGAAAACTAAAGTCTTAGCATGTTTATTACAAGAAATAAGTTTTTGGAAAAAAGATAATCAAAAACCGGATATCTTGGGTGACCCAAACAATCATGCCAAGGTGCTTGAGGGGAAGTAAAAGCAACAGGAGCATGAGGAGTGGTAAGTGGTAACCTAGCATGTAAGCGGTTAGAGACAACTTGAGCCATTGTGGCGGTAGATGATCTTTTGGCTCAGGTATTCCATCACTGAAAAACCACGAGGACAAAAATCAACCAAAATAGAATTATCAACATCAAATTTTCTAACAGAGATAAGATTTTTTATAATGGTTGGTGTGTACAATATGAAGTCTCAGATGTTGATTCCAGAACTCAAAACGAGATGAGAACAAAGAAAAACACAGAATTTCTATTGATTAAACGATTGGTACAATTGAAACCATAAACCTAAACCCCTATTTAAACTAAAACATAAACCAAAAGCCAAAGATTTATCTCTAATAAATCTGCCTATTTTAAGGAAAAACAAAAACAAATAAATAAACTTTACTAATAAACCTTTAATTAATAAATAATACAAGATTGGTCCAACAATCACCCCCCCCCCTAAAAAAAAAAAAATCTTGTAACCCTTTATTCATTAAAGTAAAGGTAGATGATCTTCATCCGCTTGAGTCAAGTTGACCTCTTTCTTTTCTTCCCAACTAGGTCATTCCAACAAGTAATGTCCGAGCTCACCACACTTGTAGCACCTAATGCGACTTTTATCCCTTGGAACTTGCTCATCACCACGTCGACCTCTCCCGGACCCCCAACCTCTACCTTGGCCACGTCCAAAGTCTTCTCGGTTAGAGCTTTCACATCCACAATGCTCACATTTGTGTGACTTTTCTGTTGCCTTTTCATCTGACCTTGTGAATAACAGTTGATTTTGCTCGGTTTGGTTCTCCTCATCCTTGATCCTTTCCTCATACGCCTTAAGCCGACCCACAACATCATCATAACCGATTGTCTTCAAATCTACAACCTGCTCTATAGAAGTCACCGTATGAATGAAACGTTTAGGAAACCCATTAAGAAATTTCTTAACCAATGTTGTTTCTTCTATAACCAAGCCAAGTGAGTTTGCTCGAGATGCATACTCGGATAACTTGTTAGCAAAATCATCAATTACACCTTGATCCTTCATCTTTAGATTTTCAAACTCTCTCATTAGAGTTTGAAGTCTTGCCTCTCGAATCCGATCCGCTCCCAAGTGACGACTTTTAAGAACTCCCCACATCTCTTTTGCGGTTTGAAGATTTCCTATTTGCAATATTTGTTCTTCAGGAATGGCTTGGAACAAAAGAGCTATTGCAATATTGTTTTTCTTAGTATCCAGATTTATTCCAGGTTCTATCATCTCCCACACCCCATGAACATCAAAAATAACTCGCATCCTCATAGCCCATACCGTGTAATTTGTGGAAGATAATATTGGGCATTGAAGAGACATGGTATTGTTCTCCTTAACAGTGACCATGGCTTGATTTTCTGGTTGTGCCATACTCACAATCTTTTGTTCAGCCTCCTGGTTTTGATCACTGATGCTTTCACCTTGAAAGCTTGTTCACCAAACACGACAAGCTACTGCTTTTTTGTCTTCCTAGTTGCAAACGACCCCTTCAGCCCCTCTGCCGATATCGTTTTACTGCCCCCAAGTTCGTTGGTCTATATATGCCGACAACAGCCCTCAGCCCTCTGTTGTTCACGACTAATAGGTTTACCAAAAGAGAAGAAAAAAATTGACAAACCTTCCTGCTCCTTGCTTAGATCGACGCCAATCGGCCACATATCACTCCGATATTATTGCCGTTCACGACTGCTTCCCGTCGATAGTGATTGCCGATCGAGAAACAGATGCTTCCCGCCGATGAGTGACTTCCGATCGCAGGTATGAGCTTTTCCAAGCTCTGAACCAACTGAAGTCTCTGATGTTGATTCCAGAACTCAAAACGAGATAAGAACAAAGAAAAACAAAGAATTTCCATTGATTAAACGATTGGTACAATTGAAACCATAAACCTAAACCCCTATTTAAACTAAAACATAAACCAAAAGTCAAAGCTTTCTCTCTAATAAATCTGCCTATTTTAAGGAAAAACAAAAACAAATAAATAAACTTTACTAATAAATCTTTAACTAATAAATAAATACAAGATTGGTCCAACACAATATGTTATGTAGGTTAAGTGGACAAGTAAAAAAAAGGTGAACGCCACCACTAGGCGCCCCTCACTGACCGGTCCCACGGCTAGCATGAGGGAGGTAAATCGCGTGACCAGGGAAAATTGTGTGGTTCCGAAAGTGGACAAGTAGGGCAAGGTAAAATGGAACATCACGATTCAAGAATTGGTACACATGCACCATTGCCAACAAAAATCAAACCTTGATTTTACCTAGATCTAGGGCTATAATCGAGCTGAGCCGAGCTCGAGACTTTTCGAGCCGAGCCAGCTAGAAAATCTTTTCGAGCCAAAAATTCGAGCTCGTGGTCGAGCGCGTAAAGAAACTCGAGCCTTGAGCAGACACACGAGCCAACTCGTTTTTTTTTCTTTTCTTTTCTTCTCTACTATACATATACATACATATATATATATATAAATATATATTTGTATATTTAATATAATATACATATAATCTAATATATAAAATCTACTATATATGTGTGTGTGTGTGTATAGGGGAAGGTTCTCCTAAAAAGTCCTTTTTGCCTAAGAAGGCTAAGAAAGATTTTTAAAAACTCGAAACCGACTTAAACAAACTCCGATTGAATTCATTTTTACATCATTGGAACTGGCTTGTAATTCCCTAAAACCTAGACCTTAAATTATAAACAATAAACCTTAATAATAAAACCAAAATTATAAAAACAAATGATAAACCTAAAGATAAAATTTAAAGGCTAAAAAAATATGCCCTAAAATCCAAACTCTAAAACTAGTTGTTAAAGCTAAAACCAAAAAGCAAATATTATAGGGTTCGATGAGACAGATCCAATGCCATCGAAATGAGTTCGATCAGAGTTCGTTTAGGTCGGTTTTATATATTTTAAAATCATTTTTAGCTTTCTTAAGCAAAATAAACTTTTTATTTGATCCTTACTCTATATATATAGGGTATGGATAATTTGAAAACCACTTTTTATTGTGAAAACCTAGCAAACCGCTTGTAAAACGTACGTAACAAAACTAAAAAAACAAATTTGTAAAAGATACGTAAAAACGTAAAAAAATTCCGTCAGATCTGCTGCAATGTTACGTATGTTTTACAACGTAAAAAAAAGTTATAAAATATTTTTTTAAAAAAATATTTCTTCGGCGCTTTTTTTGATTTTTTTTTATAAAAATGTGCCCAATAATGTTACAAACCTGTAAAAAAATTTCAAAAAAAAAAAACGTTCGTTTTACATGAGTTTTCAAGGTTTCTCACTAAAACAAGGTTTTCATTTTATTAATCCCCTATATATATACACACACAATATCTAATATCTATATATATATATAGGGAGATGATCAAAAATTAACCCTTTCTTATTGCATTAACCGAATAACTACATGTCTACATCTAATTACTTTGGGGCCCACATTAGAGTAAATCTAAGGGTGTATGTTTTTTCTTCTTTTTTAACTAATGTAATTAATGTAAGGCCCGCTTACATTGATAAAAAAAGAAGAAGAAACCTACACCTTTAGATTTACTTTAATGTGGGCCCCAAAGTAATAAGATGTAGTTATTCGGTTAACGCAATAAACATGTAGTTATACAATATATTTATATATACATATATATATATATATATTTGAATATCTTATTCACATTCACATATTTATATAAATTATAAATTATTTATATACACACACATTATGTATAATATGTATGTATGTATGCATATATATATATTTATATAAATATATATTAAAATCGAGCCGAGCCAATGAGTCAAGCCACGAGTCGAGCTCGAGCCAAGCCAACCCTGGCTCTGGCTCAGCTCGTTTTTAACGAGCTTTTTTCGAACCGAGCTTTTTTCGTGCAAGCCTCGAGCCGCAATCTTTTTGAACAAACTTACCCAGAGGCCAGCTCTCCCGTGTCCATGTACCATTGGTCATCCTCAGAGTTAGCATTAAAATCTTGCAAAGCCTCTCTGTGTTTAGTGAGTTGAAGGGGATCATATTCATAAAAATGAGCTTCTACAACAGTAGGATTTGACCGAGTAGGGATTGCTTTATGCCTAGAGATGTTTAAGCCTAAGATGCAAAGGGAGTTCACTGTGGTGGAGATGGAGCCCTTTGGGCCAACTGGGCCTACCATGGTTGAGCCCAACCTGGTTTATTTGGAAACGAGCATGGAGGTGGTGTCTAGTAGGCCCAATAGGAAGCTTGTTGATGACTGCTTAAGGATCAAAGAGCCTAGCATGATTGGTGTTGTTGTTGAGGCATTGGCAGATGTGAGGAAGCACACCCTTATGGCTTTGTTGAGAAGACTGAAGGGCACATGATTGGTAGTTATTTGATCGTCCGTCACGAAAATGCTGATTTGAGGCTTGGAGCCGCAGTTGGTCATTAGAAACTGCAACGAGGATAATCGACGGGGTGGAGATGGTGTCTCGTTCAGTTTGTAGTTGATGTTTCAGTTGGAGCATGTTGCAGGTTGTCCTGTATTGGGGAAGACTTTAGTTAATGTATGCCCCCATTGCATCTTACTCAACAAGTAGTCCCCGAACACGTTCTAAAACACATTGCTCGTGCACCGAGTTGTTAACGTCATTAAGTTTATTGCCAAGTTTTTTGAGTTTATGGTAATAGGATTCAAGTGATGGCATGGCTATGAGACTAAGGTTATTGAATTTGTGTTCAAGGACGGCTGGCGAGCACCCTTTTTGCTCAAGAAAATAGGCAAATAACTTAAATCCTGTTCTAGACATCATAGGCTGTAAATCGTTGTCTAAAACTGGAACCAAAAGATCATCGGACAATGTCCCATAGATCCATTGTAGGCTGATCGCATCTATCTCAGACCATGTAGCATACACTTGGTATGCCTTAGTTGGTGCCTTGGTACAATCTATGTGACTCGTAACCTTGTATCCTTGAGCATGCAACTTAAACAGCTTGACCCAGGACAAGATACTTTTCCTTCGTCTAGAACTCGAATCTTCTATTGGAAATCTGTAAAGGGTTGTAGACCGGGTGAAGGGATTTGTCTTGGGTTGATGCTTCTTTATCTCCCATCATAATGGCAAGATCAAAATAAAGTTGTGAGGGTTGCAGATGTGGTCAGAGTGCAGAATCCTGATGGGGCTGGCTAGGGCTTGGGCACTAACCAAAGCTCTGATACCATGTTCTAAGAAATATTACTTAAATGAATGAATTCCATTACATTAATCATGGTTGTAAAAATCCCCGACTAGGCCGATTAATCGGCCAATTAATCGTTAGTCCCCTAAGGCCGACTAGGCCCGACTATCCGGTTAGGCCTATTAGTTGGCCGATTAATCCCGAATAATCCCGATTTATCCCTAGTCTCCACCCCACCGACCGACTAGCGACTAACGATTTCTACAACATTGACATTAATTAAAGGAATACATATAGATATCATGCTTATGAAATAGGAAACTATATCTACAGATAATTACAAAATATTCTACTAGTATATGTTTGCAATATATGCAGTCAAGACAATCAACAATACCGAGTTGTTGGGCGTAATGACGGTTCTGGATGAAGCAACCAAAGGCAAAATCCAGCTTCCTTGGGATTCTCTAACAAGTAACTAGGAGGAAGGATCCTCCGCTGTAGGTCCATCATAGCAACAGCATGGGCTCTTGCAGATTCAAAAGACCCGAGTAGCTAAACATCAAGAAACCACCAAATAAGTTGCATGCAAGCATCTTTCTGCCTAAACACTATCAAGAAGAACCGAAACCAAGGATGCATAATTATAGATGAAAGTAGGGGGGAAAAAAAACTCTTGTTATCTTAGCAAACTCAAATTGTAATGACTTATTGACATTTATGAAGTGCCATGTATTGGCACATGGGGGTATCTACTGAAAACAAGTAAAGAGAATGGTTTTCATGTTTAACCATGATCTAAGTAAGAAACTCCAATAAACAAAGATGGCATTTAACTATAACTCAAACAATGAATTTGATTAATACCATGTCATGACTACTGTTTTTTTTCCTAAGTAATGTGTCATATTGATTGAAGCCTTTTATTTTCATAGTTTTTCTAAATTGGTTATTTGGTTGTGATATGCTGACCCCTGGTTTATCCTTATTTTTTGGTCATTTTATTTTCTAGTTGGTTTTTTTTTATTTATTTATAGAATTCGTATTCATGACTCTTTTCCAAATTGGTACCACATGCCAAACGCCCAAACCTGCTATGCTATTTCAGTAGTAGTTACTTTATATGATCTACACCATTTAATAGGAAAAACAATACAACTTTCTCAACTCATACAACACAACAGACCACATTATGCCCTCAAGCACCACATACATAAATTTGTGTTGTCTCAAAATTAGCAAGCATCACCATAAAATTATCATTAAGAAGTAACAAGGGAAAATAACTGCATTGAAACACAATGTGCACCTCAAATAGAAGAACGCCAAGTGAGTAGATATTTGAAGACAATGAAGAACGCTTTTCTCTAGAATCCTCTGGACTGGCATACCACTCTTCTTCCAAGGCATCACCTCCAAAGTCGGACACTATTTGGGATGTAGCAGACAAATGTGGGCTGTCAGACATGCTTTGGATTGTATACATATTATCTCTTATAGAAAGCTTATCTTCGTTAAAACCATACCCAAAATCTTTGTAACCAGAATTTAAAGCAAATTGAGGCCACCTACAAAATGAGTTCCCATTTTCCCCATGCTTTCTTCTTTTTGAGTTATTGCTAGCACCAACAAGAAGATTGGGCTCCAATTCTCTCTTCTTGTATCCATCATTTTCCAAATTACCGAATTTTTTGTTCCAAATATTAGGTGAGCCCATGTACAGAACTCTGTTTAGTGGCATCAACTTGAAGTGTGATGGTCGTAAGGCTATCAAAGCTTCTCCACGAGAATGAGATGTATCTACAAGATCTAATATCTGCTTAAATATATGCATGCTCTTTGATTTGTCTACCTGGTTCTGACCAGATTTCAGCCATTCTCTCAGACTCAATGCTTCATGAACACCAGAAGCGCAACCTGTAATTTCCTTGCTTGAATCAGGTGCTGAATTACAAATCATTAAACCAGCCTTTGGGTGATTCTGACCACGAACATGAACAAGAGCATCATGAGCTGGGCCTGGCCCATTGCAAATGACACCCTTCCCTTTCAATGTGTTTTTCACAAAATATTGAGAAGACCCTGATTGAGAAAGCATCTTTGTTCGAGTCGCACTAGGATATACCAGCATACCACATGGAGAAGACTGTTTGTCTTCAAGTTGTGAAAGATTCATTGTGCCACTTTGAATTTCAACTCGTTTATTTGAATTATGCATTTTGTCGGGGAAGAAAGCATACCAAATGTTATGCGGACTATGTATCTTTTCTTTTGTATTTGAAGCACCAGTCTCCAGGTTGTCACTGCTGTAATTTCTTACTGTTAACTCTTCAACAACTGCCCCAGAATCATCCAAAGAACGAGTGCTGGTGCATTTATGTTCTCTTGTGCTGTCCTGAATATTAACATCACCAGGAATAAGCATCTCTTGCATATTTGAGCTTCCATGCTTCGTCAAGAACCCACTCTCTTTGGCCAGGAATCGTCTTCTACCAGTAGCATTAACCTCAGTTGCTTCGTTATCCACTTGTTCATCCATTTCCTTGACAGAAACTTCACTCAATGGTGATAACTCTAAGTCTACTCCTAAACATCAATTAAACTGTAAATTTCAGAAAAATAAGGCTTCAAATAAGGTTAGATCTGCAATTCAAGGCAATTGATGCGTAAGATATCTAAATGCCATCATAAATCTAGGGTTCCTCTATAGTCTTGAAATGTATCATTATATACAATCAAATTTCAACTCATGAAATAAAATATTCAACCAAAAAGACAATAAACAAAAATATCACATTCAAACTGAAGGAACATATTCAACTTTAAACTCACCCAAAATTTAGGGGTATTACAAAACGAATCAAATTCCCAAAACACACACTGAGAATCACAAGAACACTAGCAGAACTACTTACTCTCAATTTTCGTAATTTCAGTTGCTTTGCAAGATATTGAATCAGAATTGAAGTAATCAAACTAGTTAAACTATGTCGTCTAAATTCTCACAACAGATTAAGCTAAAAGTGTTGTCTGACAAGAAATCAGAAATCGTGCCAACTCTAAACGCATAGGGATAAGAACAAGAATCAAAATTAACCAATCTAATTGTATACGAATCAACATAAGTTAGAATAATACCTTCTTTGTCCTCAAACAAGAAATCGAACAAGTCCAAAATTCATCAAAATTAGAGAAATTACAAACTTTTTTTTTTCCTGATATTCCTTTTCCTTGATCTCACAACTTTGCAAAAAAGGAAATATGTACGGCGGAAGTTTCTGATATTTAATCCCTGATTGGTATTATTATTATTTTTATTTGTTAAGCCCTACATAAATAAATAGTGACTAATTTATTATTTAGATTCTTAAATCCGACAAAGCTTTTGTATTTTAATCATAAAGTTTAACATAATTTATGGAGGTAAGAGCTAAATTAAAATCAAGATAAAAAATATTATCATGTTTTATACAATCAATTTATATAAAAAAAAAAAAACCATTAAAATCACAGAAACAATTTATGCATTATCTTTTGATTATGATAATAAAATAGTTACATTTATTCATCTCTCTCATCAGATCTTTCAGCTTAAATTTATTTTGTGATTTGAAATATTAGGAATATAATTTTTAGCTTCAAAAGCTCATGTATCAAAACAAACCAAATAACTTCCTTTTATATTTTGAAGAACGTACAATCGCAAATTGAGACAACCATTTTTAAAAGACTATGTTAATCGGCGGTTAAAAGGTTTTGGTAGCTATTCGTTTATTTCGAGAGTAACTTTGTCAGTATGAAAATCATCTATCTTGAAATCGTTCAAAACTAACCAGGTTGCTTGTGATGCTTGATATGCCGTTGGCAACTCCGTTAATGGAAACCATTCAGTACTTAACCATTTAGCGCGTTTAGTTTAAATTAAATTACCTCTTAATGATTCAGTTCAGCACTTAACCATTCATCACCAATACCATGTTGAACCATTCAGAGGTGCAACCAAACATTCAGGCCTCTTAACCATTCAGACCCTCTTAACCATTCAGACCTCTTGACCATTCAACACTTAGACCACTCCCATTCACAACCAACCAACCAAAACTATTCTATAAAATATTAATTTCTCTCTCTTTCATACATACAACCAACCAAACTTAATTTTTTCACTCTCATTCACAACCAACCCAACCTAATAAAATTAACCAATCACAAAAATACAAGTTGCATATAAATCTATTTTACTAATATTATAATACCCAACCAATGGTTGGTGGGGCAACTTGATTGTGGGTTTTGGAGTAATTTTTCTTTTTTTTTTTGGCATTTGACGAACGACCAACCATCCAAATCATGGATGGGAGTGGTCTTAATGATTCAGACCAACCAAACAGCCCCTAAGACCACTCCCATTCACAACCAACCAACCAAAACTATTCCATAAAATATTAATTTCTCTCTCTTTCACATATACAACCAACCAAACTTAATTTTTCACTCTCATTCACAACCAACCCAAACTAACAAAATTAACCAATCACAAAAATACATGTGGCTCAATAAATTAGAAAAAAGTTTAAAAAAAGTTGGCGACCATGGTTGGTCTACCGACTTGATCATGAACTTTTGTTGCCAAACTTTCATTTTTCCTTTTTTTTATTTGTAAAATGACGAACAACCCAATCAAATGATCATGAATGGGGATAGTCTAAGTTGCTAAAGCGTATTTACCGATGATAACCAGGTGTTATTGGTTATTATAAAAGCTAATAGTTACTGTTCAAAGTAAATACTTTATTACTTGCTTTAGTTGCTTGTGATAGAACACTTTTTCTTTAAAACTCATGGTTACTACAATTCGTTACTAGCGATGATCTATTTTATGTAACTTGCCATCATCCATACTATTATAATTTTAAGAGTTAAATGTCAAAATGGTCCATGTGTTTATATCAAAAATGTCATTTTAGTCCCTAAATAAAATTTGTTGTCATTTTAGTCCTTCTAGTTGCCATTTTAGGGACTATATTGACAATTAAATTTCAAACATAAGGATTAAAATGACAACAAAAATTTAGACGAAGGACTATATCGGCAACTAAATTAAAACAAGGATTAAAATGGCAACAAATTTTATTTAGGAACTAAAATGGCATTTTTGATATAAACACATGGATCATTTTGACATTTAACTCTAATTTTAATTATCCAAAATAAAAATAATAATAATTTTTATGTGGAAAAAGATAAACTGACAGTGGTTGAAGATTAACATTGGAATATACTAATATTTTAGCATCGAGTTGGTTGGGCCATGTGATGACCAGAGGTTTTATGTGGCCTTCGAACCACCTACGTAGCCGTCGCCATTACAAAAAAGTCCAAATAAATAAAAGAAAATTAATAGACCGCCCAAAAAAGGAAACAAATCACACCTCCTTAATTGACCTATATATGTATTTTTTTTTTTTTTAAATATTCTCCCATGCACTCATGTCGGCTCACGACATCATATAAAACGGTTATTTAAATTCACCCATGCCAATGTGGGACTAGCCTACTTGGTAGAGGTTTTGTCTCTTAGAATGGGAGGTCATGGGTTCTAACCCATGCAATGGTGTAACTATTGTGGAGTAGTTTAGGAGGAGATAACCTTTGCCGTTCAAAAAAAAAATTTAAATTCACCCACTTCTATATGTAACTTTTAATCATCGTCTTATCTTAAATAAAGGTTTTCATATGTGTCAATTTTCTAGACCACTTAAATCTTGTTTTACCACCTCTCTTTCATAATAAATATTTGCATGTAATTTTTTTGTTAAATTTTTCTTCTCATCTTTTCTCTCTTATTAAATATTAATGATTTTATTTAACTTAGCAAATAATATGCTTAAATCATAAATCAAATTCTTTAATTTTTTATAAAACATTAGAAATATATATATATATATATATACTATGTTATATATTTTAAACAAATAATTTTAAAATTAAAATATTTCACATGTGTAAGTGTGTAATACATCTATGTTTAATGTTATGTGTGTGTCTATATATATAATAATATTATTATTATTAGTTTTAATATAATTTTATAAATTTTAAAATATGTAATAAAATTATTTTAATTATGTAAATTTATGAATATATAGTTATAAAATCGCATATTTTTTATTTCGCAAACCCGTGTTATACACAAGTTTATAACCTAGTAACTAATTAAATATGATCAAGTAGATTTACACCACGCGCGCTATGCGTTATCACGTTAAAATTAACGTCTTCAAAATTTTATGAAATACAAATAAAACATTTTTATCAGCCTACGATAGAAAGAAAAGCGAAAAAAGAACGGATGAAAAAAAATATATAGTTAAAGTGTATTTTAGTAATGACTACTTTTTTGGTCATTGTGTCTTTTATATAGGAGTTGTGTCATTTGTACAGATCATTGTATCTTTTGTGTTTCTGCTCAATATTATGTTTTCTAAACAATTTAAAACACAATGGTGTTGCAAAATACATAATGTTAAGCAAGGATGACACAATGATTAGTATAAATAACACAATAATCTTTTAAAAAGACACAATTACCTGTAAAAAAGACACAATTACCTGTAAGAAAAACACAAAAAGATAATTATACACAAACGTTTAAGGAAATACACAATGACGATAATTAGACACAATAACTTGAAAAAATTTCATTTTTTATAGCAACACTATACTAATTTTAAAGATAAAAAATACTTGTTTTTATTGTATGTTTTTTTTAAAAAAAATTATATCGTATGTAAAAGTTATGAACATTTAAAAAGTGTTGGGAAAAAGTGATTATAAATAAATTATCTTCTAACAAAATTTTCTTTTAAAATTTTAAATTTTCTCTCAAATTTGATCTAATTTTCCTATTCTAATAAAGAACTATTTGTAGGAGACACGTGTCACGTTCTGATTAAATCTGAAAATATTTCACATTCTGATTAAATCTGAAAATATTTTTCCCGCTTCTCTCACATAACAAATCCTTTTACCTTTTAGTAAGTAAATATTAAAAAATATATAATTTTTCTTATTTCAATAATTTACTAATTTATTATAAGTTAATAAATAATAAGTCAATATATATTTGTAATTTTTTAGTAATTAAATTATACAATTAAATATTAAAAAATTATAAATCTTCTTAATTTAATATTTTACTAATTTATTATAATTTAATAAATTATAAAAATATTTAAATTATACCTTATCATAAAATATAATTTTATAATTATTAAAAATTTCTTATTATTTTATATTAATAAATTATATTTTTTAATTATTAAATCCTTGTAATACACAGGGTTTTAGGCTAGTAATCTAATAATCAATAACCCTTTTTAAACTTTCTATGATAAGAAGTCTATTTAATTGAACCTAATCATACATGTATATAGGTTACTTTTAAATATATATTATTTGGTTTGATTTAACACGTTTCTAGTATAATAAGTTGATGCAACCATGAGTTGTTGCGAGCATGTGCTGCTAAACACGCTTATGAACATAAATTGTGTTGTTTTCTCATTCACCGAATGGAATGAATATTTACACACCCTTCCTTGTATACTAAGCTTAACTACATAGGCAGCCCTGAGAATTGAGATGTCCAGGATAAATTGGAAGAAAAGACCCCTAACTAGCGAATTCAAATATTAAAGTAGGGGTGATCAAAAAAACTGAAAACTGTTTAAAAGCGAAAAGCGAACCATATTTGTAACTGAAAAATTGAACCGAATTCTGAATTCAATTTTTGGTTCCTAACTGCATCTGAATTCCGAATTCGGTTTTTGGTTCGATCATAATTGTATCCGAATTCTGAATTTCAGTTTTGGTTTGGTTATTGGTTCCATTTTTTAAATTTGGTTTATTCGATTAACCGATTAAACCTATTTCAGAATTAAATTTATTATCTTATTAATAATATATAAGGTTGAATTCAATTTATTCTGTTTTTAACCGGTTTATTTGGTTTATTATATGTTTATTCGATTGAATTCGATTTTTAACCTTTTAATTGGTTTTTAATCAGTTTATTCGGTATTAAAATAACTTTCAATACCTTAAAGGAAGTTCCTTTTTGTACATCTAAAATCATGTGTTTATAAATAGTTATTTTTGGTTATCTAAAACTTGTTGGTTCTCATTTGAATGAATTTTTATATATACATATATATTAAAAACTAGGTTAGAAACCCATGAATATCATGGGTTGGATAAATATAATATGTTATAAACAATATTTTTCATAAACAATTGTATGTTTGGCATCATGAAATGTTTATATACATAATGACTTTTTAAAAATAATAAATTACAAATAATGAAAATTTAAGAATTATAAAACTATATATTAAGATATTATATAATTGAAATTTTCTTAAGATTTGTTAGCTTTTAATGATTTTAATAAGAAGAAGAACCACATATTTGATATTTTATTATAGGGGCTTTTACATATTTCCTTCTAACTTGTAAAATTACATATTTCCCCAAATCATGCTTTAAGAGCATTATATATTATGTATTGAAATTTTGTACTTTGAGAAAATATGTAATTTTTCAAATTAGGAAAGGGAAATATGTAACTCTCCGTTTATTATATAATCAATTATTTAAAATCATTAATATTTAATATAAAAGATAATTGGTATTTAATAGAAGAGAGAAGAGAAAAAAATTTTTATATAGTTCATCAAAAGCGTCATACTTGCTACTCTTTTATTATAATAAAGATTTTGTGCCCCTAAATAAATAGGCCTTGACAGAGGTCGGGTTTGCCTCTCCCTCGGGCCGCCCCTCAACTACATAATTAGCTAACAACAAACAACTAGCTATATACATAATACTTCACATCCTCTCTCAAGTTAGAGGTGAGGAAAAGCAAATGATGTTGTCAATCTATTAAGCTTTTCGTAAAAATATTAGCCAATTGATCATGTGTGAATATGAGTATGTGTTGTCATTTTGTCAATCGTGAACACAATGACAATCAAGTTCAATGTGTTTAGTATGTTCATGCAAAAAAGGGGCTCCTAAAAATATAGATAGTAGATTTTGGTTATCGCATTTTAGAGATATAGGAATGATATCAAGACATGTAATTTAGTTAGCAACCGAGTTAATCAAGAAAAATCAGCAGTGACCCATCTAAGATCCTTCATAAGCAAGAGTATATAGTGTTGCATTCTAATGAGGAAACAAAAGCAAAATCTGGACGAGTATATGTAAGGTAATTGAGTTTACCTGCAAGTTTGAGGTATGGACAATTCATAGGGAAAATTCGGCAGCATTAAACTCAAATAAGAGATCTTTTGCAAACTTACACTGGCTTATAACAACATCTTTAAAAGCTCGTCTTATCGATTCCTAAAAAGTAATCAAGATGCTCAAGATCATTAATCTTAAAGGTAAAAAGTAAAAAAGCTTTAAGACTGTCAATCTCAGATTGATCATTGCCTGTCATTAATAAATCATCGACATAAACTACAAAAACTATCATTAAGCTTATGGATTTAGAAAACAAAGAATGATCATTTTGAGGATGAATGTACCCACAAAAGTTAACAGCAAAAGATTATAGGACAACATTTTTTGTAAAGTTTTAATTGCATGGTGTTTTATGGCATGAGTTTTAGGTTGTCTTAAAAATTTTTACTATTATTTTTAAAACTTATATGATTTACGCTTTAAGGTTTTACGGCATAGAAATTTGATATTTGAGATTGTGTTTTTATCCAATTCAAACGGGAAAACCTCTAGTTGGAAATGTAGTCCAAAATGATCATTTATTACTAAATTAGGGAAAATAATCACCATGGAAGCTACTAATGTTAGCATCAAAAGCACAATTTTACCATCAAAATCACATCTTCTAACCAATCATTCTTCCATCTAGACAGTAGTCACAGTACTATAGCCACTGTACAAACTATAATCTGGTTTCATAATCCCATCTGCTCCTGTGTGTTAAATCTACCTTCATGAAAAAACCTCAAAAGCATCCTTTAAAACCAAAATTTACAGACATTTCAGGGTTTGAATTCTAATCAGCTGACCTTTCTTCTTGACTTCTTGAAGCAGGGAAGAAAGGGTCATTTTTCTTTTGATATATGTTAAAGAGCTGCAATGAGTACTTCTTGGCAAACATTCGGCAATGAACAAGATCAAATTGATTCAACTCTGGAGGTGTTTTCCTTAGCTTTCTTTGAGGATCGCCATCAATGAGCTTATAAGCGAGCTCAGATATTCTAGAGACAAAAAAAAACAAATATAATTAATCCCAATATTAGATATAAACTAAAGAAGTTGAGTTTTCTGATTAGGAAATGAATATTTGAAAACAATGTTTTGATCTTACCTTGATATATCAGCTCCATGAACAATAATTCTTTGTCTGTGAATAGCACATATACCATTCAAACAGAGTTCATCATCTTTTTCAAGATCTTTCACCATGTCAGACTCAGATTCCCATCTTTCTTTTTGTTTCTTCATTTTTCCAACAGATAACATGTACAATTTATTAATTTCAGTGTCTGAACCTGAATCAGAGGCAGAACTATCCAGCTCGGTTGAGATTTTTGCTGACTTTCCATGAAGCTCTCTTTTCATTACGTTTGAACCCCGTCTTCTTTTAGATCTAGAGAAGAACTCTAGATCATCATCACCAGTATTATATTCTCTCTTGATTTCTTTTGAAACCAGTCTTCTTTTAGATGCAGAGATAAATTCTAAATCATCATCGTCAGCGTTGTACTCTTTCTTGGTTTCCTTCGTAAATTGCTTTCTTTTCAAAGTTGATATACACTTGTGATCATCATCATCATCATCATCATCATCATCATCATCATCAAGCAGAATGATTTGAGGCAACTTTGGTTCTGTTTCGTTCTTGGAGTCATTCTTTTCACTAAACAATGGTGATCTATTGCTTTCTGTGACACATAAAGTCTACCATAAGATTTTGGACCATACACTACTTACATTAATAACCAAAAATCTCCCAAATTAAGATAATTTCTTTCCAAATATGTTGTTTAAGTTTTGATATGGTAATATCTACACTTGATCCTAGGATAAATAATCAAGTAGACAATCCAACATACATACATATATAAGAAATCAACAGTAAAACAAGCAAAGCATATCAACAAATTGGTCTTATTTAACATAGATTTAAAACAATGCTTTTACAGTTCTATATATAAACTTATGTTTTGAGTTATTACATTGTATCTTTAAATCAAAAACAAGTATTTACCTAACTATATATTTCTCAAACAGATAATGGAATAAACCAAAAACTAAACCTAATAATTGAATAACTCGAAACCGGAACCCAATAATTAAATATCCAAAAAACCGAACCAATCAGCAATTCAGCACCCCGAACAAAACAATAGGTCGCACTGATCTCTTTTGATTTCAAGAAATTTATACAGAATTAAGAAATCTATACCAGCAGCACGATCTTTTTGTTCCTTATTCTCCAAATTGATACCTGAACCCATAGATTTCTTGGCTATTTTCCCTAAATTCGGAACATTATCATCAAAATCCAAAAATCGCTTATCGTAGACCCTAAGATTTCGTTCGTGCTCAGCATTCAGCTTCCTCATTGCATCAATCTCGTTTTGTTTCTTCTTCAACTCATCGTTTAACTTCTGATTCGCCGTAAGCAACAAGCCTTTCTCCTCCCCAGCCTTGGTCGTTAACTTCTGGTTCTCCGATAGCAACAAGCTTTTCTCCTCTTCAACCTTCGCTAATAACTTGAGATACTTCTGTTCTATATACTGTTCCCGCTCCTTCAACGTTTTCGCTACGTACTGGAACTCTGTTGCGAAGAATGATGATCGGAGCTTAGAAATGAGCTCCTCCACCGTCGGAAACACCGCTTCCGACCCACAATCTGCGATTGGGCTTGCTTCGAAACCCATTTTGCTAAAGTTTGATGCACTCGATTGGTTGAAATGGGACTAGCTTTTTGGAGGGACACGCAAGCAGAAAAACCCTGAATTCGAAGAGACGTGATCTCTCGAAAAAAAAACCGTCACGAATATCTTGATTAAAAACACACACTTTGCCCCCCTACAAATTATAGGCATTTCTCAAAATATCCTATACCTTTTAATGTCCAAATGTGTGTTTATGTTTATGTCACCCGCGGTAAAGCTAAAACCTTTCATTGTAGACGGTGCGGGTTTTATTTTTGTTAGGGTCAAGTTGAAGGAATATTTAATTTATATGACGATCCTGAGATTTTTCCTAGATTTCTGGATGAGGGCGAGGATTTACCTATCACAAGGTTCCCATGCATCTGGTAGGGCGGTAGGCGTGCCTCCGGTGAGCCCGGTTAAAACAACATATGTGAAACATTGTCTTTAAAAAAATATGTATATGTATCTTGTTTATTATTAACTCGTGTTTTAATGATACTTAATGCTTTGGGTTTGATTATTTGAATAAAGCAAAAACATATACTTTAATTTACAATTGATCGGATTGTATGAAAAATCATTTGATTTAGTTAAACTCGGATTATTTAAAGGTTCTTAATTATTTATTGATATACCAATGTAGTATAATCCAATCCTTAATTAAATCATAAGATATATTACTTTTATTTAATATATTATGTCGAACTAAATTATGCATGCTTTCAAATCTTAAAGTTCATAGTTATATAAGACTATAAAGTTGTTAGCTCATACGTTTATTTGAAATTTAAAGGCTTTTTAGCAAACAATCTTTTAATTGATAAGATGTTTAAATGATTTAGCTTTTTTTTTTAGCCTAATCATTAAAACATTTGTTGGTCGTTTCAATATGTGTCATTAAGAGGTTATCAAACAACTCAGCATCTAACCAATTAAGATGAAGTCTTTTAATAAAATCAATAAAATACTATCAAACAACGCTTATTTTTTATTTATTTAAATAGGATGTCATGTGTTTAAACATGTGCAAAGTTTAATTTAAACTAGCTTAGGATAATAGTTTACTTTAGTTTATGAATACAACTCATACATGTGGTTTGCTAATATTTTACTTTCGGTCTCTAGGTTTCATAAATAACGTATATGTCTCAAACTTTAAACATTTGTAATAAACATAGTCCTTAGGTCAACAAATTACATTCTTTCACCTAAGGATTATAGGTGTTACAAATATATAAAGTTTAGGGTCTTATAAGTAGTTTATGAAACATAAATACTAAGAATGAAATACTAGCATATAAAAGCATCACTTTGGTAATTTACTCAAAATATAATAAAAAATAAAATGCAAGAAGGAAAAAAAAAACTGATTGTTTAGAGAATTTACTCCCCGTTTACCGCGTCATCGGTTTTCTTTATCAACCACATGCGTTACGTTGTTAGATCCGGCGATCAAACAACGTGATCTCAATCAATTTTTTACACCGAAATTTCTTTTGCGCATTGATGTTTTGCGTTCTTCTCCCTCACAATTCCAGGTAATTGATGTCTATAATCATGCATTGGGGCAACATCCTGCGTTGATTTCTGTTTCCTTCAACTTAAATCATCTGTATATAATCTCGTATATTCCTCCGTTCTTCTTGGAATTTATTCGATGAAATCTCAATTGTGAAGGTTTTCTGTTCATAAATATGCATTTTGTCGCTTCGCTTTACAATCGCATGCATTTGTAAATTGTATGCAAATGCATCTATAGTTTGTGCGTCTCTACGTACAACGCTTTTGTAATTCGCGATGTTGTGTTTATGTTAAAATAAAGAGTATATGCTCATTACCAATGTTCCTGCCGGATTGTTGTTGCATGATTATTGCGTATGTGAAAGATGCAAAATGTGATAACAAAACGCATTAGATTTCAACCGATTTTAGGTGAAAACTCACTCTAGGCAAATCTAAACTGTGTAGCTGTGTAAATGATGAATGTATTGAGATAAATGAACAAAAATCTGTATATAAAAACATAAATCTTATCAGTTTGGAGTTTATTGTGGTTTGTATTGAGATTCAAGTTTTTGTCATCCCAGAAGGGCCAGGTATTGAGCTCATGTATCATGAAATGTTCAGATTTTAATTGCGAGGGTGCCATTGGGCATAGGAATGACTAAATTTAGATGGAATCAATCAATGAATATGTTCCTGGATCATGTTAGATCCAGAAAAAGAACAGCAAAAACAGATCGTAATAGGTAACAGCTATCTCAATACAAAACGATGATTCTCAACTTGAATGGAGCGCATATCAGGAATCATTATGTGTTATTCATCTTCTAATTCAAAATTATGTATGATTTAATTATAGGTTCTATCACATATGATTTGGTAATGAAAATTTATAGTTTTTACATGCAGAAACGGATACTAAAGTGGAGACGATTGTGAAGCTTGTTAAGAGTGTAAATTCCGTTACCAAAGAAGCAAAACAAAGGAATTGATCTGAAGTTATTCATCTGATTGAAGAGTTTTATAAGCATTATCAATCAATGTGTTCTTTATATGAAGATTTAAGGGGTGTAAAGAAAAAATGCAATAATGAAGAAGATAAAGAAGACATCGAGTCTACTTCATCCTCATATTCATTAAGCATGGAATCTGCGGCGTATTATTCACCAGGTAGCGGATCGAAAACACCAAATGTTGATCAACCGAAAGTGACAACAACAGATGGTCAACGTATAATATCTGAGAACTCTTGCTATTCTTTAGAAGCTTTGGGTCTTAAAAGTCCATATAAGGAGGATGAAAGGGGCGGAACAGCAGAGAAGCTTATGAAAGTAACTGATAATTTAAGAGATTGTTTAGTTGAAAAAGAGAATAACAAGTCACCCTCAAAGATGAAGGCGTTAGAAGACAGAATTATCGCTTTGAAGCTCGAGGTTGAGACCTTAAATTGTCAAAAAAGTGAGCATGAACGCGAATATAAAGGCAGACATGATGAATTTCATAGAAGATTAAAGGACACTTCTGGATTGCAGCTTGAATTTGCTTTTAAAGTGAAGGAAGGTGAAATTTTGAAGAAATTAGACGAGTGTGAGAAGTTTTTCAATGGTAAGATTAAGGAATCCATGGATCTAATCAATAAATTGGAAACAGAAGTGAATTCTTTACGTTCTCTGAATAAAAACTTTTCTCATGAAGAAGTACAAGAAATGGTGTCTCTGAGAATTCAAAATCAAGAATCAGAAATCAAGCTCAACAAACAGATTAAAGAAGCTTCTGAATCCCTTGAAATGTTAAAAAGTTTAACTGAGAAATTAAACCAAAAGACTGCTAATGAAGAGGGTTTAGTCAAAGAAAGAGATGTGTTGAAAGAACAAGTGAAAGATTTGGAGTTGAAGATTGAAAAACTGAATGATGAAAATAATTTGTCAAAATATGAAAATGAGAATCAAAGAACAATTTCTGAACTGCAGGAAAAACTCCAACAGAAAGATGGTCACATTTCTACACTTGAATCAGAAATCGAGGATGTCAAGAGGGAGATGAAATCCCTAGAACAGAAATTCAAGTCTTTGGAAATCGACAAACTGGAACTGGAAGGAAAAAACGACATTTTAGCAGCAACACTTGAGGAAAGAGAGATGCAACTGAACAAGTTAAGCCAGGAAGCATATTCCAGTTTCCGGACCCCGGTAAGGAAAATGGGAGAAATGGTGGATGAATTCAGAAAGAAATCCGAGGATGGTATACGTATTTTGAGTAGAAGAATCCGTGTGGCAGAGCAACTTCACAATGAAACCCGGGAATGGTACAAAAAAACCCGAGAAAAAAACGAGCAAGACAGAAAAGACAGCGAGTTAGCATTGCATAGCATCAAGAATATGATATCAACTGTGAGTGACACGTTAAGCGTTTCCGAGACGTTTGGGCTCAGGTTTGTCGAGTTTTGTGAAGCCTTCACGAATCGCGTGTCCAAAGTGTCTTGTGAGATAAATTTTGTGAAAGATTGGATGAGAAGAAAGAATGGTGCTTTGGTACAAGTTAAGAAAGATTTTGATGAACTTGTGGTTCAGTTGGATGATAAAGAAAATGAGATTCTAGGATCAAGACAAAAAGTGTTGAAACTAGAGAGCAAGTTAAGGGATTTGGAGAAGATTGTGAAGGAAGATGATGAGACCTTGATTGTCTTGAAAGAGGAGAAAAGGGAGGCAATTAGGCAATTGTGTGTGTGGATTGATTATCACCGTGGTCGATCTGACTTTTTTAAGAAGGCCTTTTTTGAGTTGCTTGCTAGACATCAAAGACCAGGTTAGTTTAACCTCCGAGTCGTTAGCTTCTTGTAAGAAATCAAATACCAGAATCTGGGTTTTCTTGATAGAAACAAGGAAGCTGAAAACGAGTTTCTTGTACCGGCTTAAAGTAAATTGGCCTTGGTTAATGTTTGCCTGTAACCCTTTTTGTTGATTTTATTTTTATATTTTTTCGGTTAATTTTGCCATTAGGTAATCTTGATTGATGGTACAGTTAGCATTAATACAGGACGTTTGGCCTAATGCTAGAGGTGCACATTCAAATTGATTCCCAAAATCAGTTTGAACCAAACCGATCCCAACTCGACTCCAACATCAATTTTAAATTGGTTTACGAATATATGCATATGTGTGTGATGAAACACATAAAACAAAACCAAGCAGGATTTAAACCGGTTTTAATCTCAACCAGCTACCTGGATTTCTAACCAGAACCAATTTGGATTTGTAACCATTACAGTTTGACGAAAATCCAGTCTGTTCACCTCTACCCAAAAATCATTAGTAAATGTTAGAAGTCTTAACTTAAGAATGACCCATCAATCCTTGCACATCCTTACCAAATGAACTCAACTTCACACCAAATTTTATATAATGAAGGTAATTTCAACATCACCATAAAAGATTAAGTGTTTAAAGAAACAGTTAAGATAATCATAACCATAATACAAATCATACAACTCTATAAATATCCTTATTAGGTGGTGTTGGTGTGACACACCAAAAAACCACAGCAAAAAGAGAATGTCAGGTACGCATCGGGGTCCACTATATCAACACTAATAACTTCTATATCTCCCAGTAACTGATAGATAACTGTGAGAGATAAGACAGACGACAACAACAAAAAATTATGACCTCCACAATTTATCCCTCCTAATTTCTCTTCTGCTTGCAAAAACAGTATTCATTCAACAACATTATTAATATAACTATAATGTTTTTCAATCAGATATCCTCATCTCTACCCCAAGTAGATCCTTAACCACCTCATACGACACAAACGCAATCGCTATTGAAGGAACCACCTGTTTTCACAAAACAAAAATAAAAAATAATTTCTTTATAGGATTTCTAAATTTAATAAGATAAAATAAAAGCTGATACTAACCTTGACTGAGTTAGGAACCAAGCCTTTGTACAAGGCACCAAAACCTTCATAACGAACAGTT
This sequence comes from Mikania micrantha, assembly GCA_009363875.1. Taxonomy (NCBI): domain Eukaryota; kingdom Viridiplantae; phylum Streptophyta; class Magnoliopsida; order Asterales; family Asteraceae; genus Mikania; species Mikania micrantha. The sequence continues at coordinate 79,931,608 of CM018694.1, read as the reverse complement.
TTCCTGAAGGCGTCAACCATACCAGTGTACTCAAGTGCTGATTTGCCATCTGCAGTGACAACTGAAGCTGCATGCTTCCAACCAACCATTTGCATTCTTCTGCGGATGACATCAAGAGGATAAGCAACGGTTTGACCCACAGTTCCAGCTGCAGCCCCACATGCAAGCTTTGTTGTCACACTTAACTCAGCATCTTCGGCTAGCCCAAATGCTCTTGATTTAATCAACCAATCTTTTAATGATTCATACACAGCGAAGTTAAGACCCACATATGGTATCTACATACACCACAAAAGAAAGACCTTGTTAGAGCACTTTAAAAATTTCTGGGTTGGGATATAATGAGTCAAAACATGTACCTTTTTGTTTGGCCACCCGAAAAACTTGCAACTTTTTTGGGGTGCCAAATATGAGTACAAAATCTATAGTATCTCAATAATAATATGAACTTTTGAAAAGTGAAGTAAATAGTTTTATACTTTTATATATTGAAAGTTGAAACTACATTTTGAACGGCCTTCAACATGTTTGACCAGCTAGAGATAAAACATAACCCAAATTGAGCCAATGCGTGAGCAAATGGGTCCAAACAACCACATCATTATTTAAAGGAAACATGAATATGTTTGTTATCTAAAAATAACCAAAGGTCATATCCCAAAACTAATGCAACTGTTTCCTTTGCAGGATGCCCCCACAATAAATATCATGTACGTATACCTTTTGGCATCTTTTCAATCAAGATACCAAACATCATCTTTGTCATTACTGGGATATTTTAGACATTTGACTGGAAGTCAATCACGTCTACAGAACCTTGTTAAGTCAGACATTGCATTTAATTTGTGGGCGTGTGAATAATTCAAATAAGATGATGCACTACCAAAATTATTGATATTTTAACTTACAACACCAATGACAGAAGGAAGCCACCCTTTATATAACGCACGTGGACCTTCTTCACGCAGTACGGTTCTAAGAGCATGCGCAATCCCTCGATATTGGCTTGAAGATTTATCTGTCTGTAAACATTAAAGCAATATCAATAACGGTGACAACCTACCAAAAAACTCGTACAACTATTGAAAACATTTAATATCAATAAATCTTGGAGAATACCTGCACAGTAAGACGACCTCGAACCAAATCCATCGGGTAGGTAGCTGACATGGCGATTATTCCAGCACAAGCGCCAGCTCCAAGTCGTAACACAGGGGTGAGTTCAGCATCCTCTGAAAAACAAATATAAAAGATTACCGTTTTATAGGTTCATCCGTGAACAGGTATTCGTCAACTCCTCAGACTAAAGATGCAAAATATAATAAAAAAGATTAAATTGTCATACCATTTCCAGGTTGTTGTCGGTAAAGCCACAAAATCCCCCTGTTTATGACAATGGGTAAGCACGTTAAATCAGATTCAGTAGATATATACATCATAAAAGCATAAAGAATGAGAAAAGAAGAAAACCCACTAATATGTATAGATATTTGTCTCGTTAAATTATACATGCAGGTATGCACAACTTCATATACAATGTGAAGCTAGATTATTATTTATGTCTACTAGTTTAAGAACTGCAACACAATATAAGAAAATGCATTATGTAAAAACAGAAACAATAATTTAGAAAGGTCACATACTTTGATGCTTCTTCATAGCTAAAGAACTTGACAGCAGAGTTTGGAACGATACGAGCACAATTGGTGCCATTTCCTTTAAACAGTCCACGAAAACCCTCTGTTCTCCATATATATTTCAACCCCTGAATGGTACCATTATATTTGATCGCATGAGGATTTTGAACCTGTATATAAAAAAAATAAAGTATGTTGAGTTTTTTTGTATTTTCTCACTGGTTAAGAAACGAAAGAAGGTTATCTCAACTTGATACAAGTAAACCAAACAATAGCCATTGATTAGCTTATATGAGTCATTTGGCTTTTACATGAATTGATATAAATACCTATAGCAATGCAATATTTATCATGTTTTTTCTTTACAATTCTAGTTACATTTAATCAAAAACAATTTTGTTACAACAGCCCTAAATATACAAGTAGATTCATTCCTCTACAACATAATTTTATGACTAAATAACCTGTGTTTAATCATATTTTAGTCACATAGATTCAATATTAGTCCAATTTTGAGATACAGACAATAAGTTTGTTTATTAGATTGTCCATGAAAATAAAAAGAAACTTATAGGAACATGATCTACCTGGAGCAAAATTTTCAGTCGTTCTAGAGGAGCAACAGCAGTTCTTGATCTGTAGGAAAACACAACCAAATAAACAATATCGCTTGTTATAAACCAAGGGAATAATTTGAATCTTCTTTTACCAAAACTTTATAGTTTCTTGCACCACTACGCAAGCTGATATAATTCTGCCATAATGTTTTTCTAGAACATATAGTTTAGTTTTCCTCAAACTATAATCGCCTAACCCTAGAAGAAATTCAAAATTCAAGGTGACTTTTAAATCTTGCAATCAAAGTTGTATTACTGCTGATTTTGGTTCTCACTTTCAATGTCATCAGGCCAATGATTTTCGGATACAGTCACTTTCTATAAAAAATTAAAATTTCTTCAATAATATCATGTTTCTGTGTTACGTAGATTAAAAGCAACAACCATTCAGTTGGTTGAGATCGTTCAGTGTACGTAGCTCAAACTAAATGCAACTATACATTAAAATCATTCAAAACAGATCGGAAGTCCAATTAAATCACAGCAGTAACATCGATTAACATTAAAAAAAGAGAAACAAAAGAACTAACACTCCACCGGCGACGCCGCCGGCGACAAGCGACTTGCAGATGCTGAGTAAGGCGTGGCGGCTAGGAGCTTTAACACCTTCACTAGCAATCTTCGCTTCTTCAGCGAGATTAGCGATCGTCACGGTGGTCTTCCCTACCACATCCTCCGACGCCATGCGAACGACCTAAACCCTAGGAATGGAAAGCGGAAATCGACCGGAAATAAATAAGATTCGCCGTCGCAATGCCGCCTCCGGCGATCTCAAGGGATGTGTAAAATGAATAAAATTATATAGAGAAATTAGAAAAAAAAAAAAAAAAAAGTGTGATTTATTCAATGCGCAAGTGCGTTTGAGAAATATTACGCGCGCGCGTATTGGATTGTTTTTATAACATATGGCCTCTATCAACTGCCACCAAACCTTTATTTTGTTTTTGTTTTTGTTTTTATTTATTTTCTATTTTTTGTTGTTTTTGTTTTGTAACACCCAAGGGATAACCCAAATGTGAGTCGAAAGCTCACTACTTTCTATTATATAAAAGGGTTTGCACCTTCATGTTATAATATTGTAAATTTATATGATGATTGAATTAAAATTCACTATTAACAGCTTGATTTTATTGGATTTTTTGTTAAAGATTTTAAAATGGCAGTTCCTATTATTTGAACAAGTCTAGTTTCGTATTGAAGTAGATTGATCCTTAAATACTCTTGAGGAGTGAAAGCCATTTTGATTTGTTGGTGTTTAATGTTCTAAATATATTTTTGGTAAAATATGAAGTTTGCATTTGATCATGTTATGTCACACCATACTTGTGTGTTGTGTTGGTTGTACCTTAACATGATTGGGTTGTAAATATATCTAAGGTATAAAAAGAAATTGTTTACATGAGAAATGAAGCCTATACGAGAATTGTTACATGTGGTTATACTTAGGCCACTACAATAAGCCATATAATGATATAATAATTAATTTATTGTATGGCTAGAACTATGAAAATATGTAGCAACAATAAAAATCATGATCATGTGACCCATGGCCTCGTTTGAGTTAGAAAGCTCAACGCATGTGAATTGTAAATTGGTTCAAGTTTTTTAGTGACTCATGGAAAATGATAAAAATGGGGCCATTTTCTTAGACAAACTAAGGCTAGAGGCAAATTAAGTCTCTAAGGTTAACAAACTAACTACCATATAATCATTAATCAATTAACCAAAATACAAATTAACAAATTAACAAATGTAACTACCTGGTTAGATTAAACATATATGCATGTAACAAAATTTACAAAACTACCTGAATCTTGATCAAATGTAACCAAAATACTAAAATAGAAGTTCCTGATCAGACATTTTGCAACTCTTGTTCGGCTTCTAAATTAGAAATCAGAATAACTATAGTCTGTGAGACTCAAGAGATTGTTTCACACTTTCACTTCGTCCCTTCATAACTCAAGTTCAACACTTCTTAATAGGCCCTGTATTTTGAGAATATGAGAGATTGAGAATGAGAATCAAGAGAATGAGAACGAGAATATAAGGAGAATCTAAGAGAGTGAGCAACTATGTCCGACCTTTTGCGAACCTGAGAGAGAGAGATTGTATTGTGGACCTTTATGGCTTCATCTGAGCCTCTTAGAAGTCCAAAACATCGGTTGTCGCATCCTCTTCGTCTTCCTAGTCTCATGCGGCCTAACGAGTGACGCCCTCGTCCTTTGATTGACGAGTGGAGTGACATTGTGGCAATTGGTAATTGCTGATTGAAACAGTTGGAAGCATGTAACCCTAGGATTTAGATACATCGTCTAGCTGCCTTCTCACACGCATCTATGATTTTAATCCACACATGGGTTGCGCTTGGGGTGGAGTGCATAGTGCCAGGCTACCGAAAAAATAAAAATAAAAAACAAGGCCCTAATTAAGAGAAAGCCTAAAGACAGAGCTTAAAATTTTATGTATTATAGTGGCTCTTAGAGTTGTGAGCAAGCTTTGACAGTTGTCATCAAGGCCGAAATTTAACTCACCATATAAACTTTATTTTTTTTAACTATGAACATAGTTTGATCACACAAATAAAGAGAAACACATAAATGCTGGTTTGATATACTTTTACTCGTCCCACAAACATCCATTATCTAACATACTCTTAAATTTACACCATGCTACTTCAATGACACTTATTTAGTTTGTAATAAATAAGAATATAAGATTAATGAATACAATAATAGATTGTTACGTGTAACATTGATCATTTTGTGTAGATTTTGTAACAACTTATAAGGTTATTGATTTGTTATCTTTAAGACAAAAGTTTAAGCTATAAGAAACATCTTACACAAATTTTCATACATCAAATAATAATACAATCCGACCCGTCTTTAAAGTCTACACAAAACGAAAGGTAAGTGTTATATATAATAGATTTGTTTGCATTGTTAATGGATAATGTGGGATCTCCATTATTGGTTCGAAATTATCGCCGTGTCGCTTTCCGTGTGGAAGTTCGGTTTTATGTTTCTTGGCCCACTGCCCAACTTTCAACAATTGGTGTCCCATGTAATTATATTTTTTTTGAACGGCGAAGTTCTCAATCGTGTGAACCCATTGTTTTCAGGTCATGTCACCAAGGTCAGTGGCGGAGCTTGGCCGAACTAAGAGGGGGGCGGAAATTTTTGAAACCCAAAATACATGTTAATTTTTTGAAGCGAGGGGGGGCGAAACCACTATTTTTAACTAAAAATAACATTTCGGCCGAAAAATTAACACTACGGACGAAAAAAGAGGAGGGGCGGTCGCCCCCACCTGCCCTCAAAGAGCTTCGCCCCTGACCAAGGTCTAGTTATCTGGATCTCTTACGAGCACCACAACTACCCCAGGAGGAAACCCCACTGGGAAAACCTCCTAACCCCCCTCAGACCCTTTTCTCGCTATGGGAGGGATTTGAACCCATGACCTCCCATTTAGAAGAATCTTAGAGTACCATTGAAGTAATGTCTCTTTGGTGTCCCATGTAATTATATAATTGCCTATTAAAAAATGTAATTGCCTATAGAAAAAAAGATGTGTCTCATGTTTCACGATCTACTTTCTATTACTAACCTTACTTTACGTTAATGAACTAGCAAAGTTACCCATCACGTCTCAATGCATTATGGTGGCATGAAAAATTAAAACGCATATTCTTTCCAATTTATTATGTCAAATAACAATGTAATATCAAATAGAAAATTTATCCTAAAAAGAGTTTATGTTGAAATATAGACCAATAGAAACATAGGATTAAGCTCAACTAAATAGGTTGCTTATTCTAAAAAGTTTAAGAAGTATTATTGACCATTGTATCTATAAGATCAAATTTGAAAATAAAATTTTAGAGAGAAAATTTACTGATGAGTAATTTAGCCATGACCATTTTCTTTCCACCTATTATAAATGTTAATGATTTTTACATATGATATTTTTAAAAATATATATATCATAAAAACAAGCATTTTTTATCTTTAAAATGAGTATAACATTGTCATAAAAATGGATTTTTTTTAGTTCATTGTGTCTAATTATCGTAATTGTGTTTTTAAATGTTTTTATATAATCATCTTTTTTGTGTTTTCTTACATGTAATCGTGTTTTTTTTAATGTCATTGCGCCTTTAATACTCGTTATTGTGTCATCCTTGTTTGAAATTATGTATTCTGCAACATTATTTTGTCTTGAATTGTTCACTAAAACACAACATTGAGCTAGGAAAGATAAAAACACAATGATATGTTCAAAAAACACAATGAACAGAAAAGGCAAAATTTTTTGTATAGCGACACTACACTTATTTTGTAGTTAGAAAATAATATCGTATGTAAAAGTTATGAACATTTAAAAGAGCTGATATGATTTGATAAAAAAAGTCAACAAAAGTGACTATTACTAAAATACTCTCAAGAAACTTGATTTAATTATAGTCGTTGATTAATGATCTAATAGCTAATGATTTTTTAAAACTTTTTAAATAAGGAGCGTATTTAGTTTAACTTAACTTTAAAAACATATATAAAATAATCACAAAAATATACTATATTTAACCGTACTCATTTTCATAAAAAAATGTATGTATGTATGTGGGAGAAGTCAGGTGTAATGATCATCATATTTCAATGAACACAACAGAACCTTGCAAAATCTGTTTTTTTCTTATATTTGTTGTTTATTTATATCACTTTGTCATACTCTCATAAAGACCATCACCAACACAAAGGGTTTATTGTCGGTCCATAACCTCCACGTCAGCCTACCTGCCGCCCTCTTCTCCTAGAGGTGTTCAAACCGGTTTTTTTCTCAAACCGGTTCGGTTTTCAAAACGGTCCAGCTTGGTCATCGGATGGTCAAAACCGGTTTGGAGATGAGGGATATCAAACCTATAGAACCGGTTTGAAACCGGTTTGGGAGATGAGGATGTCAAACCTATTAGAAACCGGCGGTTCGGACCGGTTTGAGATCATGACTGGACCGGTTTGGAAACCGGTTTGAGAACCCAAACCGGTTTTTTTTGTTCACCTCTAACTTCTCCCATCTCCCTCCCTGTGATTGCCACTCATTTTAATTTGAACTAAACTAAAACCTTTTAAAAACGACTCATTTTATCTAATATGATTTTGCTTAAAACTCATCATAACCCAGACTCATTCTAACTTGTTATATATAACCCGTTCATTTTGTTAGTCTCTGCTCTTCCACAATTTAATATCACAAGAGTTTACATGGGCATCCCATTAGAGATAGTCCTAGCTCTGACAATTAAAAGAGCAAAAAAAAAATTCTCACTTCTATAGTTCTATATATGTATTTTTAATTATTAGCTAAAATAGCATATTAGAATTTAGAAGAAGGAAAAAGAAAAAGAAAAAGAAGAAAACTTACAGCCTGGGCCCTGACGTGACGAACGTCAATACGACAATACGTCATAAAAGTATTATTGGCCTATTGGGTTTCTTAAAATGGGCTTGAAATAATAGTACAAAGGTAAATTCACAAACTCATAAAGGGTGAGAACTTGGAACAAAACTTATATTAAGTTTGAGCGCCGATGCACCCATGAGTCCATGACCCATAAGTTTGACACATGGGCCCTAATGAATAATGGATCATGGATGATATCAAGTTGGGCCTATACGGTTTATAAACCAAACCCGCATAGGTTTAAATTTTAGCTGTGGTGAATGGTGATCGAATAATATCAACTAATAATACTCACCTCGTGAGACACGGATGTCATCAAACCCAAACCTGATGAAAAAAGTTGAAATTTAAAACATATGTGATGAGTATGATATCCAAGTAATGAGGCATTAGATTACTTTTAATTTTTTCATGGGTATGAATGAGTATGGAGTTTGTTGATATACATGTTTATAAACATCTGATCCAATTACCTGATAAATTATGCATGTAAATTAAGGGGTTGGATCTACTAAAAGGAGATTTTTGCCTAAAAAGAGTAAGAACCAATAAGAGTTTGACATATATAATGCTAAAAATAATAGAAACAAAAATCTAGTATAAAAAACAAAATCTAGTACAAAAATATACAATACAATCGAATCCAGTACAAAATTATACAATACAATCGAATCCAATGCAAAAATAAAAAATCTAGTGCTAGAAAAATAAAAATCTAGTACAAAAAAATAAAAATGTAGTTCAAAACAAAAAGTACCGTACAAAAAACATAAAAATACAATACAAAAAAAAAGCTTGTACAAAAATAAATCTAATACAGAAAATTAAATAAGATGTTATATCTAAATAATCATGTCACATGTCAAAATTATATTCGTTATTACTCTTTTTAGGCAAAAATCTATTTTCATTTGATCTTTCCTTTGTAAATTAATTATATACCAAACTTGAATTTCTTTATTTATATTTATTTTAAGTACGTATAAATTTATTTTTAATACATGTTTTATGTTTTAAGTTTGAATCGATTTAATTTAAGTATTATATCTCAGTCCCACTTTTCTTAGCATATACATGCATTTCTTTCTTTTCATTTTTCCCTAATCATAGACATGCTCCTAATCTCAGTTCTTGGATCCCTTCCATAACTCCTCTTCTCCGAAATAAATAACAAGTTTTTCGTTTTATGAAACTTGTAAGTATAGAATATTATTTCATAGATATATTAAAAACTGAGCCGGCTCCAAGAATGAAAAAAAACATAAAAATGTTAATAACTTTTTAAACGTTAATAACTTTTACATACGAAATTATTTTTTGAAAAAAAAAATACCATAAAAACGAGCATTTTTTATCTTCAAAATTTGTTTACCGTTATAGAAAAAAATTGTTTTTTAGTTTATTGTGTTATTTGTACTACATTATGTCTTTTGTACATGTCGTTGTATCTTTTGTGCTTCTGCTCAATGTTTTATTTTCCTGAAAAATTTAAGACAAAATGATGTCACATAATACATAATGTCAAGCAAATATGGCACAATGACGAGTATAATTAGCACAATGATCTTTAAAAAAGCACAATCACCTGAAAAAAAACACGATAACGCATATGGACAATTTTGTACAAGTCATTATGTATTTTGTACATGTCATTGTGTCTTTTCTGTTTATGCCTAATGTTGTGTTTTCATGAGCAATTTTATACAAAATGATGATGCTAAATACATAATGTTAACCAAGGATGCCATAATGACGAGTATAAATAACATAATTATCTTTAAAAAATATACAATTACCTATAAAAAAACATAATGAGCTGAAAATTTTTATTTTTTATAACAACACTATAATCGTTTTAAAGATATAAAAATGCTCGATTTTATGATATAATTTAGAAAAAATAATATCGTATCTAAATTTTATGAACGTTTAAAAATTAAGGGAAAATGGTTATGACTAAATTAGCCCCTTACAATTTCCCTCTAAAATTTTAAAGTTTCCCTCTTAAATTTGATTTAATAATCTAATAGTAAATGATCATTCTTAGCATTTTTATGATAAGAAGATTATTTAATTTAACATAATCTTAGTTTACAAATGTTTAAACTTGATATAAGGTCACACGGAGTGGAGCATGGGAAGAGCCCGGGGAGAAGCTCACCAATCCGGGGCCGGCCGGGAACACCGTGTCCCCCGGAATCGGCTTTGGGAAAATCGGGGAGTGGAAGCCATTTGAGGCTGAGCGTGGGAGAAGGGTTGACCATTGAAAAAGTGGGGGAAAATGGGAAAAATGGGGAGATTAAAAAATGTGGGGAAAAGTGGGACGACACCATGCAAATTGGGGAAAAGTGGGGAAAAGTGATTTGACGCTGATGTGACAATGGAGAAAAGTGGGGAAGATTGGGACCACTCCGTGTGGCCTAATCTCAAGAACTTGCTATTATTGTAGTCATGTTATTTAAAAAAAAAAAAACCATTAAAGTAAATTGCATAAATTTCAAAAAGATGATCCGTATTATTTAACTACTAATTTTTTTATCATATTTTTTTAAAAAATATAATATATCTGAAACTAAAAAATTCCAAAGCTTTTTTATTATGCATCCTCTAATCATTTCTGAATTGTTTTATAAAAACATAACCACCATAGTTCAAAGCTATTTTATATGTATTTAGAAACATTGTTGAGTCTCTCTCACTTTGCTTTCGGCACCCAAAGAAGCTTAACCCACAAAAAGCACTTCACCCATCCTTTAGCTTTTGCTTTATCAAAGCACCTTTCATTTGAACACAAATATAGATATATCTTCAAACCAAACGACATCGTTCTTCACCATTTATATGCACCACTTCAAATCACAATCTGCTTTTTATAAACTTTGATCAAATGAAGCAACCGTACAAGCTAAATGGGGCCCCATCTGATTCCAATTCCCTCCAAACTTTCTCTTTTCTTGGAGTATGTAATTAATCAGGTCATCAACATGCACTTTTCACCCACTCACTCAGTCTCAATCCAAGAACACCAACTTCTTTGTTTTGTTTCTTCACTGGCTTTTATAATTTAAACTCCCACGAGAAAGATTCAATCTTGAGTGATATATTTTATTATAATCTTCTGTATAATGGGTTTTGATCGATTCTATCATCTGGGTTTCTTGTAATTTGGCTAATTTGACGTGGGTCTGTTGATAAAATAACATTTTGGTCGGAAAAAATGGAGGAAGAAGGTTCGACGGTGAGATTAGTTCGGTGTCCTAAATGTGAGAATCTTCTTCCTGAGCTTCTTGAGTACTCTGTTTACCAGTGTGGTGGTTGTGGTGCTGTTCTTCGAGGTATTTATTTATCAATCTTTTACCATGTTCGTGTAATGTAGATTACTGCATTTGTGTGTTTTGTGATGTGTTTATAGATGCATGTATCTGGTTTTGACCGTTGATGGTCAAATTGGTTGGTGTTCAGCTTCAGAATTTATAAGAATTGCGTTGATTGTTGATGTAAAATTATTAATTTCATTGATAACTGCAACTGTGTATATTCTAGCGTATATATAGATGAATGTATCTGATTTTGACCGTTGATGATAAAATGGTCAATTTTAACTTTGAAATTTGTAAGAATTGTTTTGGTTATTGAGAAAAAAATTGTTGATTTTTGATTGATTTCATAGAAATGTTGCATGTTAGAACACACTGATATGGATATTCATGAAGATTTTGATTTCTGAGTGTACTAGATTTGACTTTTCTAATGTCAAAGGTGAAATCTGTTAGCACATTGAAATGAATCAGAGATATGTCTATTCCTGTAAAAGCCCAAGCAAAACTGTGTCAACAAATTTCCGATTTGCCCCTGATGGGTTGGCCATATGTGAACTCGTGGTTTTGTTTTCGTCCGAAGGGTTGCTTGCCAAACAAAATGCATCTTGATATAGAAGATGTACTCCCTCTTATAAGAAAGATTTTGTTCTCCCCCAACCAATGTAGGACTTACAATAACTGTAAAATTATCCCTTTCTTGGCCTTTTGGTTGTTTTGTGTGTGTGTGATTCATTTTGCTATTTGCATTATCAATTATCGTTCATGGATTTGAATATTTGATGATGTCAAATGCGTACAAAGGCATAATTTTACCTACTTTTTGCTCAATTATATGATATATGCTTGTTACATGAAAATCAGGAAAACAATCTACCCCAGCCCGTGAAAAAGGTTCATTAGAGAAACTTGATAATGAGAATGAGCCAAGGGTAGATCCGTCCATGCAAATGAAAGTTGGTTTAGAGTCTAGTTCTCCAATTGAGAAAGAAAGTGATGAACTTGAGGTTGGTAATGGTAGCAGGAAGGGTAGAATCATCCACAAAAAAGTTCCAAACTTAACCCCTAGTTCATCGTCGAGAAAGGAGAAGCGTGGAATTTTAACCGATTCTGATCAAAGTAGGAGAAGAAGGCTTGATTTCAAGCATGGTGTGTCCAGTGAATCTCAAGAAATCAGTCACCCATATGGACCTATTAGGTCGAGGCCCGTTGGATTTCATAGGAATGCTAGCACAGTCGAAAAGGGTAGATTTGGAAATTTACCATATTCAACTGAGGTTCCTTCAAGTTCTCACTCGAGTAGTTTTAACAAGTTTGGTGACCACATTGCTAACCATGGTGGTTCACATGAGCTCTCAAGGGTTCAAGACTTGGAGAATAATAGAGTTGAACTTCTTAAGAAACTTGATGAATTGAGAACCCAACTTAGCAGATCATGCAATATAGCCGAAAACCCAAATGGAAGATTAAATGGACCGTATCCTTGGACACATCAGCCTCCACCACTGCCACATCAGCCTCCACATCATCATTATCCACCTCCAGTGTACCATGACCCTTTTCTTGGTTACAATCAACATGACACCCTTCTTCATCGCTCCTCATGTTCTTGTTCACAATGCTACAACATAAACTGGCAGCCAGTTCCTCCAAAGGTCCGTCCTTTTTCATCTTTTACTACCAGAGAAACCAGCTACCAGTTACCTGAGCCTCTGAGTTACAGTCCAGGTCAGATTCCACGTCATCATGTAGGTTCCTTTGATTTGGGAAATGATAGTTTTGGTACTACATATCCAAGAAGACGGGTTATTCTAAGTCATGGAGGTGAACTCGTATCTCAGCCTGTATCTGGTGGTGCCCCATTTATAAGCTGTTGTAACTGCTTTGAATTATTAAAGATTCCTAAACAGGTTACATTGGAGGAAAAGAATAATCACATGACAATAAAATGCGCAGTTTGTTCTGCTTTAATATCATTGAGGCTTGAAGATAACAAAATTGTTGCTTCAGCTTCTTCATCTGTTGCACAACAAAAAGTCAACAAAATAAAGTCAAACAGAAGCCTGAATAGCTCTCTTGATTATGATAAATGTGGTTATAATTTTCATTCAACAGATTCTGAACCAAATCTATCAACCAGTGGAGCTGAAAAGTATGAGGAGCAAAGCCCTGACAGTGTAATAGATAAGCCATCTTCCCCTGTTCCAATTTCAGAAAGTCAAAATGATGAGTTGACCAAAAGTCAAAGAACCAATCAGGAAAAAGTGACTGTTGATCATAATAACAAGAAATCTTTAAAAGATACATTGGTTGCAACTGAGATAGATGTCCCTTTAACTGAGTACTTAAATTGTGATGTTGGTAAAGAAGATGATCATTTAAAGAATAAGAAAGCGGGGCATGAATCTTTTTTTGCGGGTTTGATAAAAAAGAGAATTAAAGATTTCTCAAGATCAAGTAGTGTTGTAGAGAAGGGAAGATCGGACGTTGTTGTTAATGGTCAACTTTTGACCGATCGTGCTATTAAAAAGGCTGAGAAGTTAGCAGGGCCTATTCATCCTGGAGAATACTGGTTAGTGTATCGTATTTTTAGGACATTTTGACACAGGTGTTTGCTTTGACTTTTATGTTCAAACATGTTCTATTTCAGAATCAAATTCAGCTATGATTTTCTTAATAAATAAGCATCATCATTCTCTTGTTGGTGTTTATATCTTTTGAGGTGTTATTGACCATCGTAATTTTACTAGATTTTTGGGAAAATTTGGAAATCATCAACTTTGAAACTGGTGTCTGATCTCAAAGTCAAACTGCAACTCTTTGACTTTGAGTTCAAACCTATTTTCTGTGGATATTTTTGAAATATTGACATCATCATTCTTCAGTTATAATAACATAGTATGTAGCCAGTCATATTTCCTCTAAACTTACACAAAATTGTCAAATTTCACACCAAAAACCAGTCTTCTTGACCTTATAAGTCAAACTATAAATGTTCTTTTGTTTTAGTTACAACACCATCATGTTCTTTTCTTCAACCAGGTATGATTCCTTAGCTGGATTCTGGGGTGTGATGAACCAGCCTTGCCTTGGCATTATCCCTGTAAGATCAATTATTTATTGACTTATTAGTTTCAAATTCATTCCATTTGGCCCATTTGACCTAAAAAGTCAATCCAATTGTTACCATTTTGCAGCCATTTATAGAAGAATTTAATCATCCAATGCCCAAAACATGTGCTGCCGGAAACACTAGAGTTTTCGTTAATGGCAGAGAACTCAACCAAAAAGACTTGGATCTTCTTGTTGGCCGAGGTCTACCAACAACAAAAGATAGATCTTATATCATTGATATTTCTGGGAAAGTTGTAGATGAAGAGACAGGGGAAGAACTTGATGCTCTTGGCAGGCTTGCTCCAACGTAAAGTTTGATTTTTTATCCGTTATTCGTTGACTTTTCTCTTGAATATAAATTTGCTCAAGTTAGTTTTGTTGATCATATGAACAGGGTTGAAAGAGTAAAGCATGGATTTGGCATGAAAGTCCCGAAAGTTGTTGCTAAATGAATAAAGTTTTCGGTGTTGATGCAGTTTTTGGTCATTTTATGCGCGTATATGATGATACTATTTAAAAAATTTAGTATGTAAGGTAGTTAAGTTTCAATATAAACTCATGATATAAGTTTTACATATATGTTAGTTATAGTGTTGATGTCATGGGCACATTGTCACATCTTTATTTATTTTTAGATCCATAAATTGAAAATATTTAATTGTTGTAGGCGCCAAAATGAGATGGAAAGGGACTTGCCAATTTCCATTTTTGTCTCGGTTGTTAATATATTTATTATACCTAATACATTAAATGTAGCATGGAATTTATTTTATATTTATTGCAATATACATACTTTTTAACGTTAAAAATATATAAAATATAGATCTATTGGTACATCGGTGTACCGTTAATCTAACCCATCTAAAACTATGAAAAGATACTCCGCAAATAAGAGCACGGGGCATAACATGGTGATGGCGATGAAAATACTTCATTCTTTCATACAATGACAAGGATACACAACAATAAGCTAGAAAAAAACATAATGATAACACGCAATGAGTTTAAAACATATATTTTAAAATATAAAAGCTAAAATCATATAGTTCAGCAAGGCGGTTCAAAAATCATATGATACAACATTTTAACATATTTTAAAAGTATTATTAGCCACATATGAAAAAATATAGTGAAAAAATATAGTTCAAAAATCAAATTTAATGTGAATATTGAATACATAAAAAAACATTATCTTGTATATGTAAAATAAAAAATTTTGAAAAAAGAAACAAAAAATTCGGATTGATTTTAATGGGGTTATTTGGGTTAAGAAAATAATCTGGATTAACAGCGTATCATTTCCCTACATATGTATGTATGATCCCTTACGTTCTTGCGTGTTAAAAAGTAAGTAGTTTTTTTTAATATATACATAAAAAGATTGAAATCTTTCCAACAATATAATTATCAATCGAGAGAATATTTGCATTAGATATAGCAGAAAGTGGGTCAAGATCAAGTCAGAAGCATGTGCATCAAAATTTTATTTTATTTTTTGAACAGCATTTGAAATTTATTGTTAAAGGTACCGGTATTTTAATTTCATCCTTGTGTTTTAACAGCTATTTTTTTTCTTTTTTATAAAACTAATATTATAGTTAAATAATCTGAAATAAACAAAATAATAGGTACCATAAAAATACAACAACAACAAGCGTACTCAGTAAAATCCCATTTAGAGTGGGGTCTGGGGGGTAAAGATAATGACACACCTTACCCCTATCTAAAGTAGAATAGAGAGGCTGCTTCGGTAGAGTCTCCCGGCTCAAAAAACGGTTTTTCCTTTTTTTTAAACATAACATAACACGCAACCACAACCAGAAGCATGAAGTACAAAGCACCAACAAGAAAACACCAAAGATATTAAACGGACATGTAAACATTACACGGAGAAATTTATGTAAGAAAAAGCGATCACCCAACCCACCCTCCCACAAATAAACAAATAACACATAAAACACCTATCAATAAAACCCAGAACATTAAACAGGCACGTATAAACACACAACATAAATCCAAACATTCATATAACACATAAGACACGCATAGACACATTTACAGGTAAACATATATCAACCCACCACCCCGCAACCATTTAAATAACACATATAACACATATCATAAAACCCAACCCATCAAACAGACACAACAATAGCCTACTACCCCTATGTCAAGAAACCTATGAAAGGACCTATATATCTTGCACCTTTATTCTACGTCTCCACTGACTCCTATCATAGATCATGTCCTCCGAGAGGTGTAGCGCTGCCAAATCCTGTCTTATCTGCTCGTCCCATGTCAACCTCGGTCGTCCCCTTCCTCTTTTCCCCTCCACCGTGAGCAACTCTATTGTTCTTACAGGCGCCGACTGGTTTCTTCTCCTGACATGTCAAAACCATCTCAATCTTCCTTCCCTAACTTTGTCCGAGATGTTTGCCACCTGTAATCGTTCCCTAAAGACCTCGTTTCTTATCCGATCAAGCCTTGTGTGTCCGCACATCCATCTCAGCATCCTCATCTCTGCCGTCTCCAGCTTTCTAGCTTGGTTCTTCTTAATCGGCCAACAATCGGTGCCGTACATCATGGCTGGCCTAATTGCCACAATATTTATTTGGATTACTAAAATCCTTATTACAAAATTTATCACATACTTGTATTAAGTGCAAGCAACCTGTAACAACCCATTTTGGGGAACTATTATAAGTAAAATGTAATTGGAGTATAAATTATGTTTTATTTTAATTTGATGGGTGTTTTGTTAATATTTGTTAATTATAACCAATTGGTGGATGTTTTAAGAGTGTTTGTTTATTTTAACAATATGTTGGGTGTTTACTAACTTAACTTAGTTAGTTATAACTAGTTAGTTTCAACTAGTAATAGAGGGACCAAAACTGCCAATAGTTGAAACTTGTAAAGGGTGGGTTAAGTGTTGACTTGGTCAAATCTGGTCATAAGACCATTACTTGCTGAAAACGTGAACAAGGAAAGGGGAGGAGGAGGAAACTCAAGAACTCCAAAAATTTATCAAATTGGAGGTTGAATGTGGATCTGATCTTGAATGCAAGTTGAAATTGGAGTTCTTCTTGTGTCAAGCTACATCTAGGTAAGAAATTTTGATGTTTTTGTTGGGGTTTTCGTGGGTTTCTCATAGGGTGTGGGTTTGATGGATCAAATCCGAAATTAGAAGTGTAGATGGTGTTATATGTTGTTAACTATCATGATAATCATCAAAGAAACAACATTTTGTTCATTTCTTGCATGATGATGTATTTTGATAAAAATGGAGTTTTGGGGTTGTTCATGGTGATGATGAACTAAGGTTTAAATGGGTGATTAGATGATAGCTTTATGACATACAACATATGAAATTTGTGTTACCATGGTGATTGTTGAAATTGATTGATTATAAATCAACATGGGAGATTGTTGGAGTTTAGAAACAAATTGAAATGTGTGGGTGAAATCCCTGCACACAAGTTGTTTGATGAAAAGTCAACAACTTGATTTTTAACTAACAAAGTGTTTAAAGGGATGGGTGTGGTTAATTAGTTGTTATAATCATAAAAGGTGTAATTTTATGATTAATGGGTCGTTTGTATGTAATCTAAATATAGTTGATGAAAGGGGTGTCAAATTGGTGTAATTTGACTAATTATGGTCAACACTTGTATTGAAACACATAAGTATGATATAGGAGGCAATAGCGAAAGTGGGAGTGAAACCAAACGACCTGGAAAAGAAATTGTGATAGAGGATAGCTCATTGGAATAAGGTAAGTCACCCAATCTTCTATTTGTTATGTGTAATGGTGTTATGCATTAATGAATATGTTGTGGAAGATTGACTTTATGGTGAATCGATGATTTTGGTGCTTGTTGATAGACAATGATAAGCAATAGGTGATATATGTTGCTTGATTTTTGTTGGTATGGTGTTGTAATGCTAGTTCATGATTTACTTGGTGTTAATTTGTATGTGTGTTGAATGATTTAACTTAATTCACAAGGTGTGTGAATTGTAATTGAATTCAACTCAAATTGGTGTTTTGAATCACAAGTGGTGTGATCATAACATTGAATTATTCACAAGGTGTGTGAGTGTTCTTTGTTGGGTGTAATCAAGTTAGTAAAACACAAGTGGTGTGGTTTACTTAACTTGAGAAATCTTGTGGAATAAGATTTCAATGGAGTTTTGGGTGCAAACGACCCGTTAGTAAATCGTTTGATATTATGACTATGATGGTTATAATTTGGTGAATTAAGGTGTTCAATATGATTATATGGTGTTATATAATGTTTATGGGGGTATTGGAACGGTCGTATTTGAGCGAAAGGGGTCAAGATGGCTGAAAACAGCAAAAATGGTTGTGCAGGTGTGCCCCGGCGTATCATACGCCTGGGGGGGGCGTATGATACGCCTACCTCAGCTCCAGGTTTTAAAATTTCTGTGATACGCCTCCAAATACGCCTCCAAATACGCCCGGGGCTGAATTTGACCAAAATTGACTTTTTGGGTCATGTAAACCCATGTGGGTGGGCATGGTGATCTTACTTAGTTCTAATGAACTAACGGTGACTTAATTATGGTGTTTCAGGTGAACGGAAGGATTGAACGGGGTCGTGATCGGTTTGCCTTGGAAGGACTCGGATCAAACACGTTTTGGGTTTTTTTTTCTTTGTTGGTTTAAAACAAAGATTTTTGTGAATAACTCTAATGTAGTTTTTGTTATTGAATGTTTAATTAACATCAATTATTTTGTAAATTCGTATGTAAATGGGATGTTATGGTGTTAATTACATTTGTCGGTTTGAAAAATCTGGGACCTAAACTTTGATGTCGTTTTAAAACACGTGTCATACGTGTGGGAGTTTTGGGGCTTACAAGTTGGCATCAGAGCCATTGGTTTGAGGGATTCAAGTGCGTCGCGAACACTTGAACTCAAATCGTTGTGCTCTTGATATGGGGAATGTTGTTTGATCCGAGATCCGATCACGAAGCCGGGGGTTTAAGGTAACAAGTTTGTGTATTGTTTACCTTAGTTATATATGTTTATTGGTGTTTGGTGTGAATTTGCTTGTTGAACCGAATTTCTTAGTCATGTTATGGGGAGGTGAAGTTAAGGAATTGGATATGTGAAGTGTATAGTGTTATGTCTGGCCAACATAAGATTATATTCTTGACATAGATATGACCTTGATGGAACCAATTCATAATATGGTTATGAATATTAGGTAAGGTGTTAAGAGATTGATGTTGTGATGCTTTTAAGTTCATATTTCATGGTGTGCTTAGTTGTATGAACTATATAGCAAAACTAATGTATCAAATAACTTGTTTCAGTCGTAGAATGGCTGGTGGTGGAAGTAATGAAACTAACCTCACTGAAATGCAAACTATGGTGAGGGAAGAGGTGGCAAGAGCGCTTGAAGCTTCTATTCCTCATCATATGGAGGGTCTTCAAGCCTCCATTAGGGAATTCATTCGACAAGAGTTTGCAACTCTTTTAATTGGGCGAGATGGGGAGAGAACTCCAAAGAAAGTGACTTATAAGGAGTTTGTAGCTTGCAAGCCAAGCGAATTCAAGGGGGAAGTTGACCCATTACTGAGTCAACGGTGGATAACAGACATGGAGGGCACGTTTGAGACGAGCCATTGTGACCCGGAAGATGAGGTGATCTTCGCGGGAAATCAATTACGAGAAAGAGCAAAGGATTGGTGGGAGCTTCTTCGGAAGGAAAGGGGTAGGGATGGCATGAAGAACTTAACTTGGGCGGAGTTTAAGGAGTTGTTCCTTAAACGGTTCTGTCCGCAAGCGGCAATTGACAGAATCACCGAAGAGTTTCTTCATATGAGGCATAAGGAGGAAAGCATCGATACGATTACCGCCATCTTCTATGACAAAGCTAGATTTTGTCCTGATTTGCTACAAACGGAGCGGATGTGGATCAATAGATACCACAGTATGTTGAATGCCAAGTACCGCGAATTTCTTACACCATCAAAGTGTGAGACATTGGCGGAACTTATTGATTGTGCTCGGGAGCGCGAGTTGGAGTTAAAGCGACAGGAAGACCGCGGTGAAAAGCGGAAGGTGGAGAAGGAGATGGGGTCGTCTAAAAAGGGGAAGTTCTCTAACTCACCTACAAAGTTCCACTCAAGTAGGGGAGTTAAGCATTGTACTAAATGTGGGAAAGACCACATGGGTGATTGTTCGGTACGACCCTTATCTTGCTACAAGTGTGGGAAGCAAGGTCATCTTGCTAATCAATGTTCGAGCCCGTTGAATTTATGTTATAATTGCTACAAACCGGGGCATATTCGGAGTGAATGTCCGGAACTTAAGGGGGCTGGATTTGGAGGAACAGAAAATCGATCTTTCAAGGGGCAAGGAAGTGGGAAGAAGGTGGAGGTACCCAAAACCAAGGGTAGGGCCTTTCAAATCACTGCGGAGGAAGCCAAAGTCACACCTGATGTGGTGACAGGTACTTTCTTCATCAATACCTTGCCTGCTTACATTTTATTTGATTCGGGGGCTAGTAGATCATTTGTGTCTACGAATTTTATACAACACTCTTCTTTTGTAGTTGAGAAATTGTCGGTGCCTTTAGAAATAGAAATAGCGGATTCTAAATGCTTTCTAGTATGTGATGTCTATCGAAAATGTAAATTAACCATCGATGGGGAGGATTTCGATATTGATTTAATACCTATGGTATTGGGGGAGTTCGATGCGGTGGTTGGGATGGATTGGCTTTCGGCTCATGGGGCCAACATTGTGTGCAAACATAAGATTATTCAATTGATGTCTCCTAGTGGACATGAGGTGTGTATTCGTGGGGAGAAACGTGGTGGTATGATCTTATGTTCTTTACTTGAAGCTATGAAGTATTTGAACAATGGCGGACGATCGTTTCTTGCTTATGTGGTGGATTCGGAGAAAGGAGTGAAGTTGATAGAAGACATTCCTATAGTCCGTGATTTTTCGGATGAATTACCGGGATTACCTCCCGAAAGGGATGTGGAGTTCCGAATTGACTTGGTGCCAGGGGCTAAACCCATTGCTAAGGCTCCATACCGGTTGGCGCCATCTGAATTGCAAGAGATGATGAATCAATTGCAAGAACTTCTTGACATGGGTTTTATTCGTCCGAGCATCTCACCTTGGGGTGCACCGGTGTTATTTGTCAAGAAGAAAGATGGGAGCTTCAGAATGTGTATAGATTATCGGGAGTTGAACAAGGTCACGGTGAAGAATAGGTATCCATTACCTATGATTGACGACCTCTTTGACCAATTACAAGGTGCTTCATGGTTTTCTAAGATCGACCTTCGATCGGGATACCATCAGTTGAAGGTTAGAGAGGAAGACATTCCAAAGACGGCTTTTCGTACGAGGTACGGGCATTACGAGTTTCTTGTGATGTCCTTTGGGTTAACTAACGCACCGGCGGCGTTCATGGACTTGATGAATCGGGTGTGTCGTCCAATGTTAGATAGGTCAGTCATTGTGTTTATCGATGACATACTTATCTATTCCAAGAATGAAGCTGATCACGCATGCCATTTGCGTGAAGTTCTTGAAACACTGCGTAAGGAGAAATTGTATGCCAAATTTTCAAAATGTGACTTTTGGTTACGTGAAGTCCAATTCTTGGGGCATGTTGTGAATGCTAATGGTATACAAGTTGATCCTTCTAAAATACAGACGGTTGTGAAATGGAGTCCACCCAAGACTCCAACCGAGGTTAGAAGTTTTCTTGGTTTAGCCGGTTATTATAGGAGGTTTATTCAAGACTTTGCCAAGATTGCTTCATCTTTGACAAAGCTTACGAAGAAGAATACTAAGTTTGTATGGGGTGATGAACAAGAAAAGGCGTTTCAAGAGTTAAAGGCAAGACTAACACAAGCACCGGTGTTAACTTTACCGGATGGACCCGATGATCTTGTGGTCTATTCCGATGCATCTTATGTTGGTCTTGGGTGTGTTCTGATGCAAAGAGGGAAGGTTATTGCTTATGCTTCACGACAGTTGAAGGTTCATGAGATTAACTATCCCGTTCATGACTTGGAGCTTGCGGCGGTTGTTTTTGCATTAAAGATATGGCGTCATTATCTTTATGGGGTGAAATGTACTATTTATACCGACCACAAGAGTTTGAAGTATTTCTTCACACAGAAGGAATTGAATATGAGGCAGAGACGTTGGATGGAGTTACTCAAAGACTACGACTGCGAAATTCTCTATCATCCGGGGAAAGCAAATGTAGTGGCAGACGCTTTGAGTAGAAAGGAAGAACCTTTACCCATTCGAGTAAAGGCAATGAAAATTGTGGTAACTTCGGATCTGGTGAATCAAATTAAAGCTGCTCAAACGGAAGCTTTAAAGGAGGAGAATTGGAAACGTGATAGAATCAAGGGGTTAGCTCATCAATTGGGTGAGGATAGTCGGGGTTTAAAGACAAGGTGGGGTCGAGTGTGGATACCACCCACTTGTCCTTTAAAGACGGCTTTATTGGAGGAGTCCCATAGATCGAGATATTCGATTCACCTGGGAGGCACGAAGATGTATCGTGACTTGCGGGTTAACTATTGGTGGCCGGGGATGAAACGAGATATTGTTAAGTATGTTGAAAAATGTTTGACTTGTGCTCAAGTCAAAGCGGAGCATCAAAAGCCGTATGGCAAATTGCAACCTTTGGAGATTCCGATGTGGAAATGGGAGCATATTACGATGGACCTAATCACAAAGCTTCCTAAGACTAGGAACGGCTATGATACAATATGGGTCATCGTAGATCGGTTATCAAAGAGTGCTCACTTTATACCGATCAAGGAGACATATTCTTCCAAGAAAATGGCTGAAATTTATGTTAAGGAGGTGGTGTCTCGACATGGAGTACCGGTTACTATTGTGTCTGATCGTGACACTCGGTTCACATCTCATTTTTGGAAGAATTTTCAGGAGGAGTTGGGTACAAAGTTATTATTGAGCACGGCGTATCACCCTCAAACGGATGGTCAAAGTGAAAGGACCATTCAAACTCTTGAGGACATGTTACGTGCGTGTATCATTGACTTCGGGGGAGGTTGGGATGATTATTTACCTTTGGCGGAGTTTTCTTACAATAACAATTATCATTCCAGTCTTGGGATGCCTCCTTTTGAGGTTTTGTATGGGAGAAAATGTAGAACTCCTGTGTGTTGGGGAGAAGTGGGGCCAAGGGAACTCGCTAGCAAAAAGGTAGTAAAGGTGACAAACGAACGGATCGATCAGATACGAGCTCATTTAAAGGCGGCACAAGACCGTCAGAAATCGTATGCGGATAAACGGAGGATGCCGATCGAATTCCAAGTGGGAGACTTTGTGTTGTTAAAGGTTTCTCCTTGGAAGGGTGTGATTCGTTTTCGAAAGCGGGGGAAACTTAGTCCACGGTTTATTGGACCATTCAAGATTATAGCTCGGATTGGCGAGGTTGCCTATCGCTTAGAGCTACCGGAGGAGTTGAGTGGGATTCACAATACATTCCACGTATCTTATTTGCGAAAGTGCTTGGCGGATGAATCGGCTTATGTGCCAATGGAGGATTTGGTGATTGATGATAAACTCAATTATATTGAGAAACCAGTGGCTATCTTGGATAGAAAAGTCAAGCAACTTCGGAATAAGACGATTAACCAAGTAATGGTGCAATGGAAGAACAGACGGGGTTCGGATGCTACGTGGGAATCCGAGGATGAAATGCGGAAATTTTATCCTTTTCTTTTTGAGGTGTAACGAGGTTTCGGGGACGAAACCTTTGTAAGGAGGGGAGAATTTGTAACAACCCATTTTGGGGAACTATTATAAGTAAAATGTAATTGGAGTATAAATTATGTTTTATTTTAATTTGATGGGTGTTTTGTTAATATTTGTTAATTATAACCAATTGGTGGATGTTTTAAGAGTGTTTGTTTATTTTAACAATATGTTGGGTGTTTACTAACTTAACTTAGTTAGTTATAACTAGTTAGTTTCAACTAGTAATAGAGGGACCAAAACTGCCAATAGTTGAAACTTGTAAAGGGTGGGTTAAGTGTTGACTTGGTCAAATCTGGTCATAAGACCATTACTTGCTGAAAACGTGAACAAGGAAAGGGGAGGAGGAGGAAACTCAAGAACTCCAAAAATTTATCAAATTGGAGGTTGAATGTGGATCTGATCTTGAATGCAAGTTGAAATTGGAGTTCTTCTTGTGTCAAGCTACATCTAGGTAAGAAATTTTGATGTTTTTGTTGGGGTTTTCGTGGGTTTCTCATAGGGTGTGGGTTTGATGGATCAAATCCGAAATTAGAAGTGTAGATGGTGTTATATGTTGTTAACTATCATGATAATCATCAAAGAAACAACATTTTGTTCATTTCTTGCATGATGATGTATTTTGATAAAAATGGAGTTTTGGGGTTGTTCATGGTGATGATGAACTAAGGTTTAAATGGGTGATTAGATGATAGCTTTATGACATACAACATATGAAATTTGTGTTACCATGGTGATTGTTGAAATTGATTGATTATAAATCAACATGGGAGATTGTTGGAGTTTAGAAACAAATTGAAATGTGTGGGTGAAATCCCTGCACACAAGTTGTTTGATGAAAAGTCAACAACTTGATTTTTAACTAACAAAGTGTTTAAAGGGATGGGTGTGGTTAATTAGTTGTTATAATCATAAAAGGTGTAATTTTATGATTAATGGGTCGTTTGTATGTAATCTAAATATAGTTGATGAAAGGGGTGTCAAATTGGTGTAATTTGACTAATTATGGTCAACACTTGTATTGAAACACATAAGTATGATATAGGAGGCAATAGCGAAAGTGGGAGTGAAACCAAACGACCTGGAAAAGAAATTGTGATAGAGGATAGCTCATTGGAATAAGGTAAGTCACCCAATCTTCTATTTGTTATGTGTAATGGTGTTATGCATTAATGAATATGTTGTGGAAGATTGACTTTATGGTGAATCGATGATTTTGGTGCTTGTTGATAGACAATGATAAGCAATAGGTGATATATGTTGCTTGATTTTTGTTGGTATGGTGTTGTAATGCTAGTTCATGATTTACTTGGTGTTAATTTGTATGTGTGTTGAATGATTTAACTTAATTCACAAGGTGTGTGAATTGTAATTGAATTCAACTCAAATTGGTGTTTTGAATCACAAGTGGTGTGATCATAACATTGAATTATTCACAAGGTGTGTGAGTGTTCTTTGTTGGGTGTAATCAAGTTAGTAAAACACAAGTGGTGTGGTTTACTTAACTTGAGAAATCTTGTGGAATAAGATTTCAATGGAGTTTTGGGTGCAAACGACCCGTTAGTAAATCGTTTGATATTATGACTATGATGGTTATAATTTGGTGAATTAAGGTGTTCAATATGATTATATGGTGTTATATAATGTTTATGGGGGTATTGGAATGGTCGTATTTGAGCGAAAGGGGTCAAGATGGCTTAAAACAGCAAAAATGGTTGTGCAGGTGTGCCCCGGCGTATCATACGCCTGGGGGGGGGGGCGTATGATACGCCTACCTCAGCTCCAGGTTTTAAAATTTCTGTGATACGCCTCCAAATACGCCTCCAAATACGCCCGGGGCTGAATTTGACCAAAATTGACTTTTTGGGTCATGTAAACCCATGTGGGTGGGCATGGTGATCTTACTTAGTTCTAATGAACTAACGGTGACTTAATTATGGTGTTTCAGGTGAACGGAAGGATTGAACGGGGTCGTGATCGGTTTGCCTTGGAAGGACTCGGATCAAACACGTTTTGGGTTTTTTTTTCTTTGTTGGTTTAAAACAAAGATTTTTGTGAATAACTCTAATGTAGTTTTTGTTATTGAATGTTTAATTAACATCAATTATTTTGTAAATTCGTATGTAAATGGGATGTTATGGTGTTAATTACATTTGTCGGTTTGAAAAATCTGGGACCTAAACTTTGATGTCGTTTTAAAACACGTGTCATACGTGTGGGAGTTTTGGGGCTTACACAACCCCCACATTTGAGTCTTATTAGATAACCATTTTCCAATTATTAAAATCGTGCTGTGAAAAGTTCTCCTTTTCCACAAGAGATTGAGAAACTTCTCAAATACTATCTCTTACAAACTCTAGAGGGTTGTTTCGTAAATGACACATTCCCCCACATTGCTTGCACTTTGATGAAGTTTTAGCAATTTATCTTTTGATGACTTTGACACATGTGATAAAATATTAAACATATATACATCATTGTGTCACTAAGTTCATCCATACATATTACTCCATGAGTTCTCCTCATATGAACCGAAACTCATTCTCATGTCATCACATATATTGAATGTTTAAAGTTAATTTAATCTCTGCAGAGCATCTAAATTAACATGTATTAGTCTAGCATGCTTTAGACTAAAATATTAGCACGTGAACAGAAGATGCATCACTCTGATCAATCACAGCTCCTAGAGATAACACATTATCTCTACAAACATTCATACCTTACTTTAGACAAGAATGATGAGATTTTTTTAAATCCTTAGTTTAAGGAAAACTCATAACCATATTTAACTTCATCCATTATGTAGGATCATAACGCATTTGCCTTTAATCTCTAAGGCTTCACCATTTAATCATAAGAACTTAAGCATATGTCTTAACTCAAGTCACTTTGGTGAACACATTCATCAACATATGATGTATGCTATTTGTATAAAATCACTAGACTCTTGAGATATAATCAACAAGATTAATACTCAACAATATGACATCCCATGTGTCTAAAGTGATTTATACATTTATATGGTTGTTTCAATGAAACCATATATTAGGATACTCTCCCAAATTAAAGGATAAATCCTCCACATAGTTTCAATAATGTTAATGGTTGTAGCATAATCTACAAGACCATCACTATTGTAAGTATCTTTAATAAATGTGCAAAATTTATTAAAATTATTTACAATAATAACATATATTTATTTCATATGTTATAGTAATCAAAATACACTTATGAATTTCCATGTTGATGCTCTCAACATATTTTAGACGACATCCTTCGTTCTTGTGTATTTTGCTTTAATACACTCACCATATTACATTGATATTTGATATGAGACTTACAACATATATAAGTCAATATCATAACCCGCTCATTGTGTTCGTGCAAGTCACCACTTGTAATTTCCGTTTAAATATTTATCTTTATTAGACTAGAAAAATTTAAATTCTCCAAAATTTAAATATTATTTACCATATATCATTTTATTATTTCTAGATCAACTTGTTTATTTAAAAATAAATAAATAAACTTAAGCCATAGTTGAACATTTATAATAAAATATAACACACAATATATTTTAAACGGGTACAAGAATGATAGCTAAACATCAAATCTTAAAGTGTTATTTCTTCAACACTTTCAACGTCTATCAAAATCATCTCAAATGACATCGTCATTTGACATGTTTTGAAGTTCTCCTTCAATAGAAAGTCATGTTTCATTATGACATACAACAAATTAATTTCAAATTTTCATTTGTTGTATCTCATGCTATGTATTTAGGATGCTCTTCTAAGTTAGTAGACACATAATCCACATAATTTCAAACACAATGAAAGCAATAGAAGCATCTATATGTCATCATCACTTTATAGTAAATTCCACAGAATTTATTAATATAGTTAACTATAACATATATCTCTTTCATATGTTATAGTGATTATTGTGCATAAACGCATGTGTTATTTTAAGATATTGAACACAACCAACGCACCAAAACAAATGTTTATTTGTAATAGTTTAAAAATGCACATAGATGAATTCTAAACACCAAGTCATATAGTGTTACTATCTTGAACATTTTCGGTATCTGACATTTCAATGTCATCTAGATCAGAAGATGCATAAATGGTTGCACCTTTCATTAGGAATCATCCTCGATATGCAATGACACGTGTCCTTTGGGATAAATCAAAAATGTTCCCAATAGCATCTTCATTCTTTAGTTGTTTCGTTTTGAAACTTTAAATCAAACAGTCATTAATCTGTTCAAAATAAAACGATTACACAAATCGTATCTACCTTTCATGTAAGATAATAAAATTGTTTACATAAAACAATTTATTGTTTATAACATAAACATTTTCTATAATCATATTAGAATTTAGTCGATTATAAAAATCGTATCTAGCGTTTACGTTAGAGCATTAAAAATTGCTTACATAAAGCAATCTTATTAAAATGTTTACTTAAACATTTTTATCTAAACATACTTTTAACTCGTCATGAAAACTAACCGGTTAAAATTAACATTTTTATGACAAACCAGTTTCTACTATGCTCGTTTGAAAATAAACAACAAAATTTTCAAAGTTTTTTATTATTATATAACAAACCGGTTCTAACACTTCTGTTGGAAACGAAACGATTACACAAATCTTTTCTAAAGCCTTTCAAATTATAAAATTATTCAGTTCTACCACGCTTGTTAGAAATAAACGATTTCCCGAACCGTTAGAAAGCCTTTTTTTTTATAAAATAAACTAGTTTTAACACTTTGTTAAAAAAAAATAAACGATTACCAAAATCGTTATAAATTTTAGTATGTTTATACAAAATAAACTGATTCTAACATATTTGTTAGAAAAAAACACGATTACCAAAATCGTTATAAAGCACATTATGTTTATACCAAATAAACTATATCTAACACAATTGTTAGAAAATAAACGATTACCAAAATCGTTATAATGCTTATTATGTTTATACCAAATAAACTAATTCTAACACACTTGTTAGAAAATAAACGATTACAAAAATCGTTAAAAACTTATTACTTTGCAAATAATATTTTATAACACGCTTGTTATAAAATAAATAAAGTGTTACACAAACACTCTCGATTCTAACATGTTTGTTAGAAATATAAATGCATAAGAACTTTTTAAAACACAATGTTTTCTAATGTGTTCGTTATAATATTTATTATTTTAATCAACATTATATTTTCTAACACGCTCATTAGAAATATAAGTTAAATGTTCATAACCGATAAACGGTTTCAAAATCACCTTGTTTCTAACACGTCGGTTAGAAAACTTTAAATGTTCAAACCAATGTTTACCAAAAACAATAATTACATCTAACATGCTTGTTAGAAAATGTAAATGTTTTCGTAAACGATAATAATTTGCTAAAAAGTAGTAAACTTCTAACAAACATTTTAGAAGGAAAAACAAGTGTTCACAAACACTTTGTATGTGTTTACAAAGCCACATTTTTCTAATACAATTATTAGAAAAAAAAACGTTCAAAAATCATTTGGAAACGAACAAAAAGTTGTTCCATGGTTCAATTCACAATCGAAACCCATGAATTCAAAACAATGAATCAAATCACATGTCTTGTAACACGGCATTCGGATTAAATATTGTACTCCAATTACAAAATCCGACCAACTCATACTAAATATTTCTCAAAAATATTTACAAGATTTTATCAAAAATCTTAGTTTATATTTAACTTTCATGAACCCAAAATCCTTATTTATAAGGCTTTTCACGAAAGTCTGTTTTAAGATTGTAGGAGATGGGTTCACATTTTTATTATAACTCAAAAATAAAATATAAATAATAACGAGACTCTCGTTATTCGTAAGAAATAATCTAGTACAATACCGGTTACAAGACTAAAATAATAGAATATAAATTACTAATTTATATAACAAACTTGTTTTGATCCATGTCTTCGATGGGTACTCCAAATAGCGAGTCTTCAATCAAGCATCTTGGCGAGCCGGTAACAAATACTTCAATACGCTTATGTCTTCCACCTATTCTTCATTGGCATAGAATAAACATGTTGATGATTATGGTTGAGGCACGTATTCAATACGCTTCCCTTAAAACAGATTTCGCGCCTCTTCTCAAGACGAACGCGTCTGTCTCCCAGGGTACAACAACCGAAACAGTTTGTGTACTGCCGGGATTAACCTAGCACCTGAAAAATATGTCTTGAACAAGAACTTGAAGAGTTGAGAAAGTTGGAAAATCTTCAAAGTTTGTGTGGGATTTTATGTAGTATTCTTTTCAACACCTTAACAAGACAACATATGTCTTCTATTTATACAACAAGTTGGTGATTCAAGAGTCTTGTCATAAAACATATAATCAATATATGTAATTTGAAGAGTCTTGACATAATACACATAATCAATACATGTAATTTGAAAAGTCTTGATTTAATTTAGTAAAATGAAGAGTTTTGATTTTAATTCAAATTAAATTTGATAATTAATCAAATTTATCAAATTTCCAACATATACAAGAATAATGATAATTTCATGTTGGATTGATGCAATAGCCTTGTATGAACAACAAAAACAAATGAACTATAAAATTTCCTAAAACTACACGATCGGACACTGTGATATTGTTGAATGTGTTATGATGAGAATGTGAAATATCACAATGTTGAGGATGAGAGTTTGATTTCTTTGTTATTTTATTTGAGTTTTTTAAACATTTTTTATTTAATTTATTTTTTATTATTTTTATTGATTATTTTTTTATTTAATTATATGATTATTTAATGACAATAAAAAATAAAATAATTTGGAGAGTTTATCTAAAGATAATGATTCTATCACTCTAAAGAAAATAAAGTGTAAAAAGAAGTTCATATTATAATGCTTATGTGCATCCAAAGGAAATTTGAGAGTTTGAGATGAGTCAGTGTCTTTCGCATTACGTTTTTTATTTTTATTTTAATAATTAATTAAAAAGTATTATTTCATAAATTTAATTGTTTCTTCAAAAATTTTCATATCTCATTCCTCCTAACTAGGGTCTATGGCTATATTCATTCCAATTAGATATCACTTCCATTTTTTTTATTTTTTCTAAGCATAATTACTTATGAAATTTGGAAGATAAAATATATAAAACTAGGTTATTAACCGGTGTATTACACGGATTTAATATAAAATATTAAATACTTCGTAATGAAAATTTAGAAATTATAAAACAATATTTTGATATAAAATAATTAATTTACATATTAAAAACATTTTAAGTAATAAAAAAGTAATTAAAAACTTTAATCACTATACAAATGATATATGATATTTTGATACGTAACAATTGATATCTTTGAAATAGTAAGCGTTAAAAACTTTAGTTTGTATTATATTAAAAATTAACTTTTATTAATCAATTATATAAAATATAATTTTTGTAGTTATTAAATTTAAACGACCTAATTTAAAAATAGCGTTAAATATAACGGGCCAAAAGTGCAGCGTTCTCTATCATTTTAATTACTTCAGTTTTTAAATAAATGAAAAAACGTCATTTGTTTATAAAAATCTAATTGTTTAAAAACTTCTTTTATAATGTATTTTATTTATAAAAAAATCACTTTTTAAGATAACTTTTACATATTTTTTTTAAAAAATATAATATTTCTCACTTTAAAAATTTTTGATTTTAGAAAATTTCATATTTATAAAAAATTTTTAAGTGTGTTTTATAATAAAAAGATAAATAATATATTAGTTATTATTAGTATTATAATTATTTAATAAGGGAAATAATTTATTTAATAAGAAAGATAATATAGTTATTTAATATGAGAGAAAATTAAGAGAAATGATAAAAAATTGACAAGCATCAATAGTAGTGTAAGAAGGTGACAAGTGACAATAGTGGTGTAAGAAGGTGACAAATGACAAAATTGTTACTTTTTTTTATTAAAGAGTATAGATTCATGATTTTTGTTAAAATTTTAGGATAAAGATTTTACACTCCGTTCTCGAGTTTATTTAAGTAGAGAAAAGAAAGTAAATGAAATGAAAGAAGAAACATGTTTGTGTTCCTGAGTTTCATTTAATGAAGAAGGGAAAGGAAAATAATACATGCTGTGTTCATGAGTTTCATTTAACGAGAAAAAGGGAGGGAAGTGGAAGAAAAACTAGGCTAAATTATATGGCTTTTCTTTCCTTCCGATTTGGAAGAAAATGGAAAGAAAGATTTCCATTCCTTTCTTTTCCTTTCATCTCTTTTGTTTTTCTTTTTATTCTCTTATTTAATAAACTTGAGAACACAAGGATGAAGATGTGTCTAAAAATCTTGACTTGCTATTTTCAAACAGGTATAATGTAATGACTGAGTGAAGGTACAATAGTAACACAAGTCAAAAGAGTCACAAAATAAACATATAATAATGTGAGGGTAAGGCTGTTCAAGAGTTCGATTAATGGTTTTTTTGATTCGGTATAATCGGTTTTGAAGTTTCTTTTGTCTATCAAAAAACCAAACTGAACCAAATTCGTAAAGTGGCTATCTGAACCGAATTCAACGGAGTTCAATTTGGTTCAGTTTTCAATGAACAAACAGGCTAAAAATCAAATAAATGGTTAAAACCGAATAAATCGGTCCGAATAAACCGAATTTAACATTATATATTATTAATAAAAATAAAAAATTAAAATTAAAAGTTGGTTTGATTGGTTAACCAACCTGAATTAAAAAAAATGGAGTTGGTAACCGAACCGAAAACCAAATTTAGAATTCGATTTGGTTTTTCTGTTTGGATTTTGTTTAAAACGATTTTTTTTTTTTTTTTTAACTTGAGGGTTAAATTAATTATTTTATATAGAATTATTAGTTAAATAATATTAGCTGCTGTGGACGTGGTTGTAACTTGTGAAGTCAAAGTCCGTGAGAGGTGAGTGGCATGATTGACGTCAAAACTGGAAATATTATATCTTTTCTATTTATAATTTATAGTGTTACTACCAAAGACTAATTCAGCCAATAGCATTATTACGACTTTTATTATAAAAAGTTTTGAATTACGGAAGTTATAGTCTTAACAGGAGCAAAATTTATAGGTTACATCAATGAGTTTTTTTTAGCTATGTGGGTTTTTCATGGACGAGATGGATTAGATTTGTATGTGTGATAGAAACATGATCTATTTGCTAAAACTTTCAGAGTCTTCAAGGTCGTTATAAGAAATAAATTAATAGGTGCAAGATATGTATGTATATTTTATAAGTAGAATTGAACCTCATTTAAAAATAATCTTACTACAAAGATATGAACACTTAGGGGCTGTTTGTTTTTTGATAAAACGTCTGCGAAGGTCTGCGAAACATCTTATGTCTGCACCTCGCAGACCAAGGAAAGATGTAGGGTGTTTGTTTTCTCGCAGACGTTTCATTAAAAAACGTCTGCGAGACCTCTTCTTGGAGAAGACATGGACCAACATCTTCAAACATCTTCAAACCTCTTCTCATTTCTCACCCCTCATCTCCTGCTCACCACCGGCAGCCCCCCACCGCCGTCGCCTCCCACCGCCGGCTCCCCCACCGCCGGTCTCCTCCACAGTCGGCTCCCCCACCGCCGTCTCCTCCACAGCCGGCTCCCCCACCGCCGTCGCCTCTCACCGCCATCGCCCCCACCGGTTCGAT
The DNA here is from genome assembly GCA_009363875.1 of Mikania micrantha. Taxonomy (NCBI): domain Eukaryota; kingdom Viridiplantae; phylum Streptophyta; class Magnoliopsida; order Asterales; family Asteraceae; genus Mikania; species Mikania micrantha. The sequence goes on along the minus strand of CM018694.1, from coordinate 79,897,967 downwards.
CTAGGGTTCGCCCCTTTTCAGTCGCGTCTCCCACCGCCGTCGCGCCTCCCCGTCGTCATCGCCCTCCACAGTTGAACCCTAGAGCCGCGGTGGTGATGGTGACAGTCTCAATCGCATCCCGTCGTCGAACCCTTCGCATCCCTTCGTCGGATGAAACCCTAGAGACGCGGTGGTGATGGTGACAGCCTCATCGACGGTCGACGGTGGGTGGAGGGGGACGATCGGAGGTGATGGTGGCAGTGGATCGGTGGCCGGAGGATCGGTGGCCGGAGGATCGGTGGGTGGAGGGGGACGATCGGGAAATGGACGGTGGGTTGGGTTTTGTTATGAAGAGGTTTTTTGTTTGAAGATGTTTTTGATAAACAAACACCCTCAAAAACTCTTCTTGCAGATGTTTGGTCCACCTCTTCTGCAAAAGAGGTTTGCAGACGTGGTCCGCAGATCGCAGACGTTTTACCTCTTAAAAAACAAACACCACCTTAATAGCCTTTGATTTAACTACATCAAAGCGTTACGATAAGTTTTTTAACGATGTTTTTACTCTCATACATCCCTCACTTTTGCTACAAGTAAGCAAGGTCGACAACTGGATCTTAGTGAGAATCCACGACAACGCCTGATGCGCTGGAAACCCGTGGAATGGATACACCTTCATCTCCCATTGGTATCTAATAGGGATAAACTCAAGCTGACCTTTCTTCTGTTGTCATTCAAACCAGTGGCGAACCCAGAAAATTTTTTCATAGGGAGCGAAAATTTTTTATGGTCATTTGAGGGTCGCTATATAATAAATTTTTTTCTCTTTATTCAGATCGGGTTAGGTTGAATCGGGTCGGACCATGTTAAAAAAACAAACTTAATTTCATATATAAAAACATAATAAAAATACACTATATTTAAAGTTGCTCTTATGCCTGGTAAAGTATGAGGCTTTGGTTGTATTAGGTAGCAGGTCAGAACGGATGCGGGCCAGGATGGGTGCAGATTAGGATGAGTTTTAAGGAAAATTAGTTTGGGTTTCAAAGGATCATTTTAAAAAACTTCAATTTTGTTCAAGTTAAAGTGAACTGTAACTAAACAAATTGTTTAATTGAATAATTTTTAGTGATTTTCTAATCAAATATAATACTGATCATTCTTATCCGTTTAAATCCATTATATTCACATAATTTTAAAGTTATCCATCTTATCACGCGTTGTGTTAAGGTGTTAGTCATATCAACCATTTGAAGTTATGATTTATGTTATATGGTTACCCATTTCAACCCAATATACAATAATTGTTAACAAAATGTTCGCATTTATCTTGTTATGAGTTAAGATTGTTAGACATAGTTGTTCCTATTGAGTTTTATTTTTAAAAGTATATCCAAAACAACATCTATGGAGACTTTTTTAAGTATCTCTTTATCAAAAAAAATAAGTATACCTATCACTTAAATTCTCAACATAAGTCCAATTATTCAAAGTTAAGGGGGACAATTGCAAAATATTAAGGGGGTCGATCAGGATTTTAACATATATATACTACTGGAAAAAAAAATTCAGGGAGGGCGGCTGCCCCCCAAAGCTTGGGGTGGGTACCCACTGATTCAAACTTGTCTTTAGATAAATTCGAACCTTGACTGTCACTTTGGAAGGTGAGAACTCTAACTATCGAGCTGTGTTTTTAGGACGTTAGGATAAAATGACGAGGTTTCAAATTCTAAAATAAATACGTAACTTAACTCGTTAAAAAACCATAATTTCGAAATTAATCATGGATTTTAGCTTTGGATCGGAATAAATAATGTATGCAATAATTTCATTGGGAAAACAACAAACCAATAAAAGCCCTAATAATATTTGACGCAATAATCCCCTTTTCTTATCTTTTTTTTTTCCTCAATAAATTACTTAATCTTCCCAACCTCCGATCAAGAAATCTGAAACCCATCTCGTCATCTGTCGGTACCCTTTGTCAGATTCTGATTCTCTCATCAACTTTCGACCTTTCATTTGCCAAGAAAAAACACTTCAAGATTTAGACTGAACGATAGTGAGTGAAGGGGAAAACATGAAGCAAACTTTGTGGAGGTCAGCTTTATATAAGCAGAATCACTTCGTTTTTAAGTTAGGGGTTTCGATTTTGCTCCTGGGGATTGGATTCAGGCTTCTTTTTTCACAATCAGACAATGTGATTCCAAATGAAACTGATAATAGCATCACTACCCCTTCTGTGGAGAGCGTTGTGAAGCCGATTCCTTCGAATTTTGTTATATCTCCTAAAGAATTGAATCACTTTCAACCTGAAGGTACTTTTTAGATGGGTTCTTTCTTATATTGTCGGTGATCGTGTGTATATCGTAAAATTGAATTAAGATTTGAATAATTTCACTTATTGATCATATGATCTGCATTTGCCTGTTTGTCTGCTTATAGAAACGAGTTAATTTTGTGTTTTAATGTGATAAATTGACTAAATTTGATGCATCTTGCACAATATTTGATGATTGTTACTGATTGTATTGGATGAACTGAAACTGAATATATTATTTGCAAATTCTTGTGAAGATGATGAGCCACAGAAGTGTGATTTCTCTGATGGTGAATGGATACCGAATTTCGGCAGTCCAGCATACACAAATGACACTTGTAGATGGATTGAAAGTCATCAAAATTGTATAGGAAATGGGAGGCCTGACACCGGGTATATTTACTGGAAATGGAGTCCTAAAACTTGCGAATTAACTCGATTTGATGCTGAAAGGTTTCTTGAAATGATGAGGGATAAATCATGGGCGTTTGTTGGTGATTCAATAACTCGGAATCATCTTCAATCGTTCATTTGTCTTCTGTCTCAGGTAAACTTGCTCTCGTTTATGATTCTCTTTACCAGATGTCTTAATGCTTAATTTGCTATGCATCTTTGGTTTTATTGTTTCCTTAAAAAGGTTTTGAATGACATTTCAAATCATGTTGGTTTGATATGTATTGATAAATTATGCAAAAGATGTGAACTTTGGATGCTGCAAATTGAAATTTTGCCATGTTACTATTTATTTATTCTCTTTGTGTATGCTGTCTCCTTTAGGTAGAAGATGCAGTTGAGATTTACCATGATAAAGATTACAAAAACAGAAAATGGCGTTTTCCCTCCTACAATCTTACAGTTTCGGTTATGTGGTCCCCTTTTCTCGCAAAAGCTGACATTTTTGAAGACATAAATGGCGTTTCATCTTCAGAAATTCAACTCCACATTGATGTTCTTGACAAAACATGGATTGAACAATTTCACACGTGGGATTATGTCTTGTTTTCCTCTGGTAAATGGTTCATCAAAACAGCAATCTACTATGAAAACAATTCCATTTTAGGCTGCCATGGTTGTGAAGAAGGAAAGAACTACACAGATCTTGGTTTCAATTTTGCATACAGAAAAATCTTGAAAAATCTTGTTGAATTCGTCATGAATTCTAACCCTAAAAGTATGATCATTTACAGAACTTCAACCCCAGATCACTTTGAAAATGGAACATGGTCAACTGGTGGGAGCTGCGATAGAACGGTTCCTGCTAAAGAAGGTGAATTTGAGTTGGCAGATTTGAATAGAGTTCTTAGAGAGATTGAATTATCAGAAATTTTAAGAGCCAAAGAACTGGCTTCTGAAAAGGGGATGAAAGTGAAACTTCTTGATGTCACACCTCTTTCATTGGTGAGACCAGACGGGCATCCAGGCCCGTACAGACACTTTTACCCTTTTGCAAAAGATAAGAATGCTAAAGTTCAGTATGATTGTTTGCATTGGTGTTTGCCCGGGCCGATTGACAGTTGGAATGATTTGCTGATGAACTTATTGGTAAATGGTTGATGCAATGGCTAGTAAAATTGTGTTTAAGAACTGGAGTGTGTGTATACTATTTCCATCATTGCTTAAGGTTTAATAGTCTGATCAGATGTTTGTTTCAGGGATGTAATATGGTGGATCTTTTGTTGTTGCATTTTGGTAGAGAATTATTTAGTTGTCATATGGACTTAAGAGGCTTGTGTTTGTACACTAAAGCCAGTATTACAAGACCAGGAAATTTGCAAGTTTTGTTTGTTTATTTCGTTTGTCAACTTTTCATGTTCATTTCATGAATGCAACAATTTATATTTTCCTAGGATATAGATCTGTCAACATTTTTTTTATAGAATTTAGGTCTCATCTTTATGGTGGGTTGGTCAATTTAGTCACGTTAACAATTTGGTTTAGCTTACCTCTAGCCTACTAGAAATAAAAAATATTTTTAAGGGTTTTCATATTCTTGGAAATGATGTATAGAAAAGTTTGGGATATTGATATACCGGTGTACCAATAACGCTGCTTTTTTTTTGTTGTAATTTTTAATATTAAAAAACATTTAGAAAATATGTATGAGTATAAAGATTGATTTGAATTGAATATGATGTATAAATGAAGAGATGATGTATAAATATTAGAAAAAAAATAGCATTGATGCTTAAATCTTCACTCTTAAGCCAAAACATTATATGAATGATGGAACAAGTTTCGTGACAATCACATGACCCAACCTATTTCATGACTCTGAGTAGAGGGTGAAGAAGTTGAAGTGAAAGAAAATGACGATGATGATGAGACCCTCGTTCTCAGGGTCGGAGCTTGAAAAAAAACTTGGAGGGGGCCGGATAATTTTTAGGAAGAAAACGGAGGAGGTCGAAAGATTTTTAGGAAGAAAACGGAGGGGGCCGAAGGATTTTTAGGAAAAAAACGAAGGTGACCGAATGATTTTCCGACAAAATACTATTGAATCGACACTTCTGATCAGAAAAACAGGGGGGCTGGGGCCCCCCAGGCCCCAATAAAGAACCGTCCCTGCTCGTTCTACTTGCAACAAATTTCTTGCAACATGTGAAGTGATTGCCTTGATATAACCAAAGAAAGGCTTGTTATATTTCTGAATTCACAAGGCTCATAAAATAAAAGTGGCACCTGTTTTGACGCTCGTGTTTTGGTCATTTTTCAAAAAGAACCAGGTTGAATCGGTCGAAGTGTTGAATAAATTATTTCCTAATAGAAGGATTTAAATGCAATGATGAACAAGTTCAACAATACAAATTCAAATGGTAATAAATTGTTAATTTTTATAACTTTTTATTAACTAAGTTTTGTTGATTTTTGTTACTTTTTGTTAAATTTTAGACCAATCATTATTAAAATATAATGAGTAGATGCTATCAAGGCCGCTCTAAACAAGTATAAGGCCATATACAATAAGAAAGGATCTCCCACCTATTGTCATGAGATGTTGTGACAAACCATTTCAAGGAAACCCATTCCATTTGATGTGTTCTAAGTTTAAAGGTCAATATAAAAAATAAATAAATTCCAAGTCAATAAATTATGCAAGCTTAATAAATGGTTTAACAAGCTAATTTTTTGACCCTAACAAGCCCAATGAGGAAACGATACCAACAATACCACAAAGGAAAGGGAAGAAAGAGGTCAAATCGTCTAACAAAGAAGTAAACAGTTAGGTGAATATAATCGCTAAATACAAAGTGATGAAAGATAACTTAAAAGATGATAAAATATCTCTTCTATATAAGGTGATGAAACAAAAAGAAAAGAAAAAAAAAGAGACAAATTTTCGATGAATATGATACGAGAAGTGTGTAAAAACTTGAAATTTTGTATTTAAGCCTATGATAGTGTTCTTGAACTTTATTTGTTGACGATGTTCTTGAACCTTATTTGTTACTTTATTAAAACATAAAGAACTCACAAAGAACCGTAGTTGGCATTGAAATTTTTGGTGTTAAAAGCATGATTGTTTTATGAGATAATAGTTAAAAAAAAAGTGAGCAACTTACAAATATTAGTTTTGTATAACCGGTTATTACAACACCATTGTAAATCAAACAATTTAAAATAATATGATAGAAATGAAATAAAATAAAAATAAACAAATTAAATTTCCACAATTCCAATCTGGTTCTGAAAATCTGAAATTAAGTTACCTATCAATCTCAACGGTAAAATTTTCAAATTTTCGAATAACTATTGTTTATTTAACAAATGTAACCGTTAGAAAACGTCATTAACTCTCGGCAGTCGCCTTCTCTCTTTAAAACCCTCAAATCAGTATTCAAACCAACAAAAATATCTCTTTCAAATTTACATCCCAAAATCAAGAACACAAATGGCCGATGTCGCAACAACAAATCTTGTCGCTATCCCAAAAAAGAAGAAAATCCGAAAGCCACTGAACCCAAAAACCTGTTCAACAAATGAATCCAACATTGTTGACGGAGCAATCTCTCAGCCACCGATCTTAACTGAGAACTCCGCCGGAAAAGAGAACTCCGAGAGTCTTTCTCAGCACAAATCTCCCAAAATTAAGAAATCATCTAAAGCAAAAAAGCAATCAAAACCTGATCCTGCAGCAAATGAATCCAACATTGTTGACGGAGCAATCTGTCAGCCGCCGATCTTAACGGAGAACTCCGCCGGAAAAGAGAACTCCGAGAATCTTTCTCAGCACAAATCTCCCAAAATTAAGAAATCATCTAAAGCAAAAAAGCAATCGCAACCTGATCCTGCAGCATTTTCATTCCAGAAAGAGTTGGAAGAATTGCAGGAGAAGCTTGAACAGATGACTCTTGAGAAGCAACAAGCGGAGGAGCTTTTAAAGTTGAAGGAGCAAGAAATTGAGTCGCAAAATAACGAGCAAGAGAAAATTAAAATGGAGCTTAAAAAGTTGCAGAAATTGAAAGAGTTCAAGCCCACCATGGTACCCAAATATACCTTTTAATATAATCTTTCTAGGTTTTATAATTTAAATTTCTTCTCTAACTTCGTATATCTAGAGAATTGACAGAATCTAGGGTTAGTCAATTAGGGTTTGTGTCCTGAAAAGAGATGCAAGCAAAGAGATCTATAAATTTGGTTATTTATTATCTGAGCTATGATAATAGATTATGGGTTTTGGGAAATATGATTATGATTTATGAAACGACATGCTTATGGAACTGTGGTTTGTATTTTGATTAGGAAATTGTTTTGAAACTTTAAATTTTAGGGTTTTTATTATATCTATGATGATCTAGTTCTTGATTCCATCAATAGGGTCTGTATCTTGAATTGGGAAACTTAAACTAGGGTTTTAAATCATCTGTTCTACAGACACTTCCCGTTTTGCAATCTTTAAAAGATAAGGATCAAGTGAAGAAGAAGAAGAGGGGCCCAGAAACCAAGAAACCTGCTACTCCTTACATCACATGGTGCAAGGATCATTGGGCTGAGGCAAGCACCAATCCTATCATTAACTTACATCAATATTTGTTGATTAACATCTTTTAGCTAGAATACATTAGGATTTTTTTTAATGATTTTTGCAGGTCAAGAAAGAAAATCCAGAAGCAGAATTCAGTGACATTGCAAGCATTTTGGGGGCAAAATGGAAAAGTTTAACCTCTGAAGAAAAGAAGCCTTATGAGGAGAAGTATCAAACCGAGAAGGCGGTTTATTCAAAAATTGTGTGTAATGAGAAAAGAGAAAATGAAGCTATGAGGCTACTAGAAGAAGAACAGAAGCAGAAAATGGCTATGGAGTTGCTTGAACAATATCTTCAATTCAAACAAGAAGCAGAGAAAGATGGTGATAACAAGAAGAACAAGTAATTATCGTATATCTATAACAATGGACAATGGGTCGGTTTCAATTTTTAATGTTAATCATGTTGGTCTCAATACAGGAAGGAAAAAGATCCATTAAAGCCAAAGCGTCCAGAATCTGCATATTTTTTGTTTACGAATGAAAGAAGGGCTGCTTTAATAGCTGAAAACAAAAATGTCATTGAGGTAATTTGATTAAACGGGTCATATTAGACACACACACACTCACTAATGAATTTGGCTCATGTTTTGGTGCTGGCAGATTTCTAAGATCACCGGGGAAGAATGGAAGAACATGACAGAGAAGCAAAAGGCTCATTATGAAAAAATTGCAAAGAAAAAGAACGAAAAATACATCCAAGAAATGGAGATTTACAAGCAGAATAAAGAAAATGAAGCTGAAATTGCCAAGAAGGAAGAAGATGAGCTTTTGAAAGTTTTAAAGCAGGAAGCTTTACAATTGCTTAAAAAGAAAGAAAAAACTGAAACAATCATCAAGGTTTGTGTTCCCAGTTGGCCAGTTTTATGTTGTTATTTTCTGACTCCTTTATAGTTTTTAAGGTTTTATTAATCTTGGTTTCTTGTTTCATATAGAAAACAAAGGAAGATAAAAAGAAGAACAAAAAGATTGAGGATCCTAACAAGCCCAAGCGCCCTGCAACTTCTTTCCTCCTTTTCAGGTAGATGGTCATTTCATGCTTTGTGAATATAGCTCAAGATTTGAAGAAAATAATATGTTGTTTTGCATTGAACAGCAAAGAAACAAGGAAAGATTTGTTGAAAGAGAAGCCAGGAATCAGCAATGCCCAACTCACTGCTCTCATTTCCGTGAAGTGGAAGGTAAATTCATTTTCAAATGAACAGTTGTTATTTATGCAAGCCACATTTTCTCACGCGTTCAATCAATCAATCTCGTGCAGGAATTGAATGAAGAAGAAAAACAGAGATGGAATGGAGAGGCTGCAGAAGCCATGGAAACATACAAAAAGGAATTGGAGGAGTATAACAAAAAGAATGTAGTGGAGGAGTGTAACAAGAAGCCATGAATGAAGTTCAACTGCTTCTGTTGAACTTATCTTTTATCCTGCCTGTGTTCAAGCGGTTGATTGTTATGTCTCAAATTTAAGTCACAGATATCAGTTATAAATTGCTTGTGCTACCATTTAGAGCCAAAAAGATCTTTTTTTTTTGCGCCATTGATTGTTTTTTGAATAGCATTTAGTGTCACAACTCGCATTTATGTGTTTGATCAACATCGTGAGCTAATCGTTTAATTAATTAAATCAATTAAATATACTCAAACATAGCAATGGGGGATGGAACCTTAGAGGACGATGATGCCATGTTTCGTGAGATTGTTTCCGTTATGATGTTTGTGATGAGACGGATGATTTAAGAGAGCGTTTGGAAAACTTGAATTTGGTTAACATGAATTTGGTTAATTTACACTGGAGACATCTTTGAATAATTAGGAAAACTTTCTTATGCAGAGGTGCTAATAAGAATTCCAAAATACATTGAATTAGTTGGGTTAAGGTTATTGCTCCAAAGGCAATGGGCGGGTTGGGTCACGGATCGTTGTGAGCAACCAGTCAACTCTTACCAAATTGTAGTCATTTTCAATCAAGAACCTCACTCTACGGAAAAGGGTGGTTTGGGGAATTCACAGTTTCAACTAATTTTAATCTTACATTCCCTTATTTGGGGTACTAAAAATGATGTAGCCTTGGAGAAAACTCAGGTCACAATCAAAACTCTTATTAAAGTTTGGTGGGGAGGGATGTTGGATTTAAGACTTATACAAGTTCTTTTTTTGTTCAGTCAATCAAGGCAATGGCACTCTCAATCCTAATTTTGACTTCCAAGTTACAATGGTGTGAGTCGGTCCTTGTTAAGAAAAATGGTGAACGCCACCATTAGGCGTCCCTCACTAACCAGTCCCACGGCCAACATGAGGAAGGTAAATCGAGTGACTTAGGGAAAATCGGATTTCTACCTATGATGCTCTTTACAAACAAAAATTGGTCTAAATTTGTCGGATTTCTACAATGGTGTGACACCTTGTAAGTTAATGGTGTAATGCACTCCCATCTATTCCTTCTCTGTTGAAAGTTCGAAAATCCCTCTCGAATGGCTCGACAAAAAGAGAAATGATTCAAGCGACATTAGTTATTATTTGTTGGTGTATATGACATGCTAGAAATGAACTAGTGTTCTCCAACAATAGAAACTCTATGAACAAGATCTATGAGTTTTTATGGATTTGGCATATCTTGGATGACATCTTTAGATTGAAGAGATTGGTGTAATTTTATTTTTTCAATTTCAATTTATGATTTATAGTTTTGGTGTTTAGTTGGGTTTTTAGCACCTTGCTAACACATAGTATTGATAAGATCATTGCCTTTAAAAAAGAATTGTGTATATATGACACCAAAAGAAATATTAATCATTTATACTCATTGATAAGATGGTTGTTTTATATTCAAGCATAGAAGGACCCAATACAAATCATAGAGGATAAGGTGAATGAGAAAGAGTGCCACAAAAGTATATCCTATGGACCTCTCATTGAGCATCTTACAGTATTTTATATGGATTGATTGGATCAGTTAAAATCAAATTTTTATTTAAAAACATGAAAAATTTATTTTTTATATTGAATTTATATTTTTATTGTATTTATGTTTTTAATTGTATTTATGAATACAATATAAAAGATAAAAATTGTACATAAAAGCAGCATAAAAAATATGTCTTTATATGTTTTAAACAAAATCTTTTTTTATTTGATTTTTCTTTTATTTTATTCTGCAAGTATTATGTTTAAAGTGCACATGGAAATTCTAAGGTTATCACAAGGGGATGAATTAAACTTTTAATCATAATTATTATAATTTTGCAAATTCTTTGTTTATTTTTTATAGCACATATACATGGTTGATGAAATGCATATTATGACTTCAAGAACAAACTACAAAACATGGGTGCATGCTACATGTGGTTATTTTATCATGTTTTGATAAGACAAAAGTTGTAGGTGCATTAGCATACACATATAATGTGACAATTATGTTTGACTCTTGTTATGAAAGTAGGGTACATGCGTTGACTTGAAATGGATCATTGTGTTGAGATCAAATAAGAGCATGTGTTTGTGGTAATTTAGAGGACACTTAGTAGCTGCTTGAATGCATATTTACTTAGCATACACGTCTAGTGTGACAACTATGTTTGACCATTGTTATAAAAGTATGTTACATATGTCGACTTGAAATGGATCATTGTGTGGAGATCAAAGGATACTGTGTGCAGTGACGGAGCTTGGTCGACTTGAGAGGGGGATGGAAATTTTTGAAACCCATAATACATGTTAACTTTTTGAAGCAAGGGGAGCGAAACCCCTATTTTTAACTAAAAATAGCATTTTGGCCAAAAAATTAACACTACGGACGGAAAAAGAGGGGGGAGGTCGCCCCCCTCCCCCTGCCTCAAAAAAGCTTCGCCCCTGACTGTGAGTTTCTGATAGTTACGACATCAAGTAGCTGCATGAATGTCTAGGTGGCAGGTGCTTCACATACAGCAAGAGCATTCACATGATAAATCATGTCTCAATATCTATCTTCATCTCTATAATTTAACTAATATTACATTTCCTACAATTTATCTCTAAATTTTGTTTAACATGTTACATCTTATTATCCATATCTCTATTTCACTCAGGCTACTGAGTATTGGGAGGAACTTGATAGAGGCTTGACCAATGCTTCACACAAGTGCCACGTAGGAGGGTTGATATGTGTAATGGGGAATTTGACAGGACTTGTCTTTTTTCCAGATTCTCTTCCCGTGACCATGATCACATATTGATCATACCCGCTTCACCGTCGGGTGCTAATGGCGCAACTGTTATGAATAGCCCAGTTGATATAAGCCCAATTAGGCAACCCAACTCAAAATACATGGATCCACCAAATCCATATATAAAATGAGAGTGTAAAGGAAAGCTAGGGTAAGAAACGACTGAATTGTGTGTGTGCTCCTTCCCCATCTCCTTCGATGTACTCTGATTTCCCACCCTCTTCTGTTTAGTTATCAAATCCTTGTAATCAAACATTGAATTGAATAGTAATCATACCACCTTGTTCCTAATTTGCTATCATGTCAATATTGGCTCACAACATTGGTGCTTTCATTGATTCGTCTGCATCAATGGCGGACGAAACATTGCTTAATAACCTAATTGATAGTCTCAAAGCCCTTCTTGTGCTTAATGATCAGATGCAGCATAATCTGAAGCGAATATCTGACAACCTGGATAAACAATCAACGCTATTTCTTCAACTGCAGGATGTCACCGGTGATGCACTTCCATTGTGCGATGAGAGGCGATTCACTTGTTCTCCGATCGATGATTCTGATCTAGGGCTCCCGACTACTGTTCCTCCGAATTCTGGTTCAATTGAATCGAAGCATGAAGTTATTACTTATCTCTCAAATGTTGTACAGTCACCGTTGTACCCTACTTTGATGCCTTCCCTTGGCGATGTGAAATCAATGTATTTACCTCAATTATCTAGTGATAATCCAGAAAAATGGATTACTAAGGCCACTTGGTATTTTGATTATCATGTCGTTCTTGACACCGATCGTTTTTCATATATTTCTTTGTGTTTTGATGACGAGGCAGCGTCCTGGCTCAATTGGATGCACAACACTCTACAATTAATTAGTTGGTCTGAATTTTCCTTTTCCCTTGTGAAACGATTCGGTTATCAGGAGTTCGCGGCTATTACGGGTATTGTTGAACTTCATTCCAAACCACCCCCAGTCGCAAACCTTGACAATCAGGTTGATGCTACCTCTATTGGTCTGATTTGTGACCCTGTTACGTCACTTGAGACCATCTATTTAGCTCGATGTCATGAACAACATGACCGGTTTAACCACAGGTTTGATAGTCCTACCTCATTGGCTCCTAAATTGAATGTGGTTTTGGCACCAAATGTCATTGCGCCATTTCCGTCTATTGTTACAGAGCCTACCATTTTTGTTTCCTATTCGACTCATATCGTGAATGATGTCCTTACTTTAGGTCACAATCCTATTATTGTTGTGGTTATCAAACTTGCTGGTGATTGTTTTAGAAGGAAGTTAGTTGTATATATCGTAACCTATGATGCTATATTAATTGCATGTTGTCAATCTGGTAGTACACTAAAGCCTTTCACTTTATACAAGACTAACGATACATCAACCAAGTTATTTCAATGGATAGATACGGGTTGGGTAGTAACTCCACTAGTAGTGCAGGTCTCGGTGTGGCATAAGTGGAAAACTAAATTAGCGTCCACTACAAAGCAGTTTTCATGGACATTTTTGTTGGCTGCTAATTGCATTTTATCATTCTTCATGTCGGCTCATCTCAACCACTTCTTTATTGCTCTCATTATACCAATTGCAGAAAAGTCTAGCATGGCACCTAGACATGAAGAAAGCCCTTTACACATATTATTGAGGGAAGAATTGGCTACTTATGGCCGTAGCAACACTCATGCAGTATTGAAGAACCAAGTTCCGATTTCTATAGTTGCTAGAGTTACATCCATCCTTCAAGTTAATGTCCACAGAGCTGCTACTTTCAGTAGTGTTTTGGGTTATTTAGCTTATTTTGCACCATTAAATCAAGGCCTGCAGATTCATACTCATGTATTCAAACAGGGTATGGGCTTTTCTTTATCGGTTCGGATTTTGTTAGTTTCATTTTATGCTAAGCTTGGTTGTGTTCATGATCCCAACATGATTTTTGACTCCTACATAATTTTTGACTCCTTTCATAGATCCAATGTTGTTTCTTACACTTTCATGATAAATGAGTTTCTTCAAAAGGGATTCAAGAAAGAAGCATTTACATTGTTTGTGAAAATGGACACATCATCGTTTGGATATCTAGAAGCTGAACATTTAGGAAACCATTTCATCTGTCATGGATTAGATAAAAATGCGTGGATTCCTCACTCAATTTCTTTACATGTTGATGATACGCGACAATTGTATGGGTTCTTGGCTACAAAAGAAGCACTTGAAATCTTTCACGACTTCAAGAAATGCAACGTGATAACAAATGATAGGCATTTGGTTGAGTTTTATCTGCATGTTGTCATGCTTTCAATACTTGATTGTTGTCGACAACTATTCAACTCCATGCTGGTTGATAATGGAATTGAGCCTCTAATACAACATTATGGGTGCATAGTTGGCCTTTTAAGTCGAGGCCAGATGGTTTTAGAGACTGTCAATTTGCTATATAAAATTCCTAGGAACGTTGATTTGAAGATTTTGGGAGCATTGTTGAAGGGTTGTGGCAGCCTTGGAATTATTGTGGTTGAAAAAAACCCGCTAAAGATGCTGATAACGGGTGCATTGCAGTGTGCAATACCCATCAACCCAATTGTTCTCACTGTTTTGTTAAGAAAGTATGTCAAATGTGGTACCATTACAGTAGCTTTCAAAGTCTTCAATTCTGTGCAGACTAATGGCAATCTTGCTTGGAATACCATGCTAATGGGCCTACGAATGCATGGGCATGATAATAATGCTCCACTTGATGAGCATGGAGTACCTAAGTGGGACTTTTTAAAACAATTTCATAAGGCCATTCAGCTTTATGCAGTATTCTTGGTGGCAACCGATCCACCAACTACTTTTCTTGGTCAAAATTTAAAGGCTCGTGTTTACAAGACATCATCAACATGTGCATCTTTTCTTGAACCAGGCATAACAACCTTTGTTGTCCTTTACGGGCATAGGCCACCGAATATCGCTTGTTACTTCCATCACTCTCCGGGTCATGCAACTACCTGGAAAGACATTTTCGGCCTGCATGGACTTCTTGACTTGCACCTTGAGGACAAGGTGAATTTTATAAATAGAGATAGAGATTCAAATGGAGATAAAAAATAATTTAAGATTTAAAAATAAAGTTTGAAATAAAGAATAAGATTGTGAATGTTGTAATTAAAATAAAACTAAAATCGAATAATGTATTTGGCATGTCTTTATTGAAAGAACCCGTGCCAATCGTCTCAATGATGAAAGCATCGAACAAAATTGGAGGATACTACTGCAAGGCACTAAAAAAGAAAACAAAAACAATATTTATCTAGGGGCAATGTGAGAATCAAATTCCAGATTCGTGAAGTGGGAATTTAATTCCCATTTGAAAAATTCATATAAATACATGCCCACAGAGTGTTCCGATACGTGTGAGTCATCATCAATCAATTAAAACCACAAGAAAGATGGCCTCGCTTCAAAGCCAGAGACCAGTTGACCACACCACCCAATATAGCCATGTCCCAGACAATAACCAGAACAAATGTAACGCTTGTGGCAACCAAAAACCAGTCGACCACACCAAAGCCAGTCAACATGCCCAAAACAAATGTAACAACACCTGTTCCTGTTGCCAGCGTAAGGTAAACGAACAATCCTTCACCAACAAAATGAAAGGAATGGCCAATTCAGCTTACAAGAAGGTGGCTGACCAGATACACCATCATGATCAACACAACAATGGGCATGGGCCAAACTCTGGCCCAAAACCAGTTGGGCCAAAACTGGTTGGCCCAAAACCAGCAGGGTCAATACCTGTTGGCCCAAAACAGAAAGAATCAAGCATGAGCAACTGTTTACCTAGCATAGGTGATCATATAAGAAGAGACAAAAATTCAAGAAAGAAGGGAAAAAACTGTAAATGCAAAGAAGGCAGCAGCAGCGACGGTGAAAGCGATAAATCTGATAATGATGCTCACATGAAACATGTTTAAGGTGTGGAGAACTGCACTACCTATGAATATATAACTATATTATTATATAATATGATAAATTCAATAAATCACATGTGGTTGTGAAGCTATATAGCAATTGGTGAACTTCTGTTTTTCCTGTGTGCTATTTCCTAATAGAAGATATTAACTCACTTGTTTCCTGCTAGTTATCAGCAAAATTACCCTAATCTGGTCATATAAACTACAAATCAAGAATAAAGACCCCATTTCAAATAGAATTAGGAGTTAAAAGCAAGATAGAGAAGTACAACAGCTGACATGAGTTATATTCTTTGCTAGAGAATTATGGTTATGATGATAACATGACATGAGTTGGAATATACAGAAAATATCACTCCTGTAAACTTACTATCGCCCTGTCAATCACCTCTTCACTTGTAATTTGTGAAACAAACATTGCAACAGCTTCAGCCGCACGTTCTTCAGCTTCTTCATGAGTCATTCCAGTTAATTCAAGATTCTTCTTTGCAATTTGGAATGAATGATCACCATTTTCAATGACATGCAAAGAATTTGAAACTTTTAATTTCTTCCTAACAATTTCCAACGATTCCAGTGGACAGAAACCATCATTGCCACCCTAAATTGGATTCATATAAAATGAAAAAAAAAAAATATACTATAGGCATAAACCATGGCAATGTATAAAGTATAAACAACTTTTAAGTAGGGTAAACATAAGTGAAAAGCTTTTTAAGATTTTCATTGTTTCACCTGCACAAACATAATTGGAACTGTAAGTTGCAATAGGGGCTCATCTCGAATGACTCCATTTGTGGCCTGTGACATTATCTATGTATCAGATGCCATTTTATATATCTAACTGAGCAGTGTTTCACAGCTTTTATCTTTTAATTTAGGATCCTGGCCTTTTTAGCAATAAAATCAACTAACAAATTCTTTTGCTTGAGGAATTACAACATAATAAATAGACACTAATGTGCCCAACAATTCAGCATTCTGTTCGTTAACATTTTTCATGTTCCATCAAGTATCTACTATGCAGTGATTGTCATAAAATAAAATACAATATTAGAAATGGTTTCTAATCAAAGATCTTGAAGGCCAACAAAGTACCAGCAATTTAAACTCAAAAAAACACCGATATGTAGAAGAAACAAAATAAATGTAGGATAAGCTGAAGGCCAACCTTTAGTGGGTATCCCAGGCAGACTACAGCTGAAGCCTCAATATCATTCTCTGCAGCTACCATACAACTAATTCTGCCAAAATTAAAGAGCATCTTTTGACAGTTTTTTAAAGCGGTCCATAACGAGATGAAAACTTTTATCCCTAATAACAGGTTTATGGAAGATCGTGCTTCATGATGAAATTAACATTTAACCATCACCTTGAACCCAAGGATTTTCCAGCCAAAATCAAAGGATGTTCTGGGTACTTAGCAGCAACCTTTCTTGCAATATCACAGTGAAACCCAACCAGTTTTTCTGGTTTTGGTGCAGCCTTTCTTCTGCCATTAATGTCTGCCAGAAACCATAATTAGTTACCCTAAAATCGTGCCAGAATTAGATATCAAAAGCGTATAAGAAAACTCACATGGGTAGTCAAAAGTTACAATTTCTACAGGATTTAAAGCATTGGCCAGCAAATTTTTCCATCTGCATAAAACTCAAGCCTGGTGTTCAATAGAAATCTTGTGGTAAGCAAAAATGAAGATATGTGCATACATTTATTTGCCCATTGAGTTTGTCATTTCAAATTCCAAATTTAACAATTGTATATAGCTTGAAAAAAATACAGGCATGTTCCTCATTATCAACACTTTTGTAAAAAACGCAATCAGTACTTCTGACTACAAAAGTTATAATTTTTGCTACATTGTTCAATACCATAGTATGTGTCAACTTCGATCCAACTAGCATACAAGTCCATACTATCTCTCCCCTACATTAAAGGGAAATTTTTAGGGATTTTAATCACAAAACCCCAACATGAACAAACAAATTTTAGGTTTTTGTCAACCTAGCCAGCAATCTCACTATTTGACACGCATTATACAGAAAAACTACCCTAAAGGACTCTAAATTCAACAAGAACTTCAAATTACACTACTTCAGGAGTTGAGAGTCCGATGTGAATTAATTTAGCATAATTCACTTGATGGCATACGAATTAGTAAACCAAAAGGTTAAATAAGATACCTAATCATCCACTCGGAAGTTGAAGGAGCGCCGGCTCCATGAGCAAATACGATCACCGGCGAATAATGATTATTAAGCTTCACCGACAAGCTATCAGGTCTTTTGATCACCGGAGCATGTTGTTGTACAGTTTGTTCGCTTTCACTCTCCGTCGTTCGAGATCGCTTCGAAGACATTTTCCTGATCAAAATCAGAGATATAGGTAGGTACAAAGCTGATTGAAAGAAACAACTTTTAGGATTTTCAGGACGAATTACGAAACCCTAACTCCTTTTTGGCTGATTTTCTCGCGCCAAATGGCATCGGCTGGCGCGGGCGCGCGGCAGTTGATGACAGCTTTCAATTGGGCTTAAAGACAGGCCCAATCAATTTAAAATTTTATTTCCAAGGACACTACTTCTTACTAGTTCGTATATATAAATCATATAATGTTGATCGAATCGTTTTATTTTTATTTATTATTATTTTATTTTTTTACACCAACCGGTGATAGATGCTCGAACTACTTTTTTTTTTACCGACAATTTGAATAACTGATAGGTCATAAACCTGCCCGATCATATTCACATCTAATAGAAAGAAACCTACCATAGGTGAGAGAAAACCCCTAACTTAGCATGAAAACTCTATTTTGTTCATGCCAGTGCTTGTGACTTTCCCATTATTGAAGACACATGACACCTTTACTCAACCACTTGAGCTGAGGAACGTTGCTTGCTCAAACTACTTAAACTCAAAATTAACCCCCTGTTAGATTGCGACAGCTGTGACATAATCACGAACATTAAAACGCATACCAAAAATTATCCGCAACAAAATAAGTTTAAATAGTTTTAATATTTAGTTGTTAATATTATTTATTTAGGGAGTAATTGAAGTAATAGTTATTATTATTTAATTATTAGTATGGTTTTTATTTAATTATTTTTAATATTTAATTACTATTGTATTTAATTACTATTATATTTAATTATTATTATTATTATTATTATTATTTCGTTAATATTATTATTTAATTATCATTCTTTTTCACATGCAATGTTGACATTCTGTATACTCAGAGTCATTATATTTCATATATGTATATATAAGTTATGTTTGTGAAGTAATTATGATGAAAATAATATAAACGATACAAATAGTCGATAATGCACGGACATGTTATAGCTCTCTAAATAACGCGCAAAATATCTAAGATCTTTTGGGTTAGAAATTTATATAAATGCTCATGAGGTAATTGCGATCAAACTAATATAATATATCATGACTATTATCCGATAACGTAAGGACGTATTAAAAGAATGTGAGCATTAAAAATATGATTGCGAATATCAAAACGGAAACACAATCCTGTGTAGGCCTGTAAACGAACCGAACAATTTATGAACTGTTCGTGAACTGTTCGGTAAGAAGTTCGTTTAATTAAATGAATGAATATGAACACACTTAGTGTTCGTTTATTTATGTTCATGAACAGTTCGGTTATGTTAGTTTATTTACGTTTGTTTAATTGTGTTCATTTATGTTCATTAACTATGTAATGTTAGTTTTTGTTCGGTTAACTGCCTAATTTACGAATAATATGTATTTACATTTAAGAGACTTGTCGTTTGTGCTCGTTTATACTTGTTCAATTGTGTTTGTTTATGTTTGTTCAATAGTGTTCAAATTCGTTTATGATTGTTCAATAGTGTTAAAAAATGTTCATTTATTTTTTTCGTTTATTTTAGTTCGTTTGTGTTCATTTATGTTCATGAACAGTTCGTTTAATTTATTAATGAACGAACATAAATGAACACGAACATATTCATTTTCTTAATAAATGAACACGAACACAAAATTCATGTTCGTTAATGTGTTCATGTTCGGTTAAGTCTAAATGAACGAACACGAACATGCCTGTGTTCGTTTGGTTCGTTTACAGGCCTATTCATGTGTATCAAGACACATATATAAAAATATGTCATAATAGTTGCCATTTTAACATAGGAACCTTAAAAAAGTAACTGTCGTAAATGTGTCTATCATATGAAAACGAAAAAAAATGGTTTGCTTAGTCATAAATTTAGCATAATCAGACAAACTAATAAAAATGAAAAAAATCATTATTATTATTATTATTATTATTATTATTATTATTATTTCAATAATATCATAACAGAAAAAAATGGTTTGCTTAGCCATAAATTTAGCATAATAAGACGAACAAATAAAACAAAGAAATTAATTATTATTATTATTATTATTATTATTATTATTATTTAATTAATATCATAATAAGATAAATGATTTGCTTAGTCGTAAATTTGGCATAATAAAACGAACAAATAAAATTAATAATAATAATAACTAGTTAACTACGTGCCGCGCGTTGCGGCGGTATCAAAACGTAAAAGACTTGGAATGTATTTCGACAAATGAAAACGTAATATATTTGACCTAATCCATCTTCTAAAGAATTTATGTTGAAACGTAAACCAACATAAAGCATATATAAAAATTGGTACAAAAACGTACTTTATTTGACCAGACTTGTTTTCGAAATTTTTTATACTTACATAAAAATAAGCACGTAAAAATTATAATTTTTAGTCAAGGAACAAAAGAGGTAAATTATAATTTTAGAAACATGAAGTAGTTAAAGAAACACTTTACAAAATGTTCAAAAACATTGAGAAGGTGAAAGTGATAACTCCGAAAACATAGGATAAAGATTTGAAGTTTAGAGATCAGTTATGATGACGGTGACTTGTTTGTGGGTTGAGGTGTTCATGGTCCGGTTCCAAACCACGAAACCGCCCAAACCGTTCATCGGTTCGGTTTCACGGTTGGTTTTTTTCAAACATTTGGTCGCTCAGTTTCAAAAGTTTAAAATCGTAATAAACAGTTTGGTTTACGGTTTAAATAAAAAACTGGTCTTAAAAAACCGGACCGGACCGTACATGTGTGTGCACGTTTATATATAAATATAGATATACGCATAGATATATCGATACACACACACACATATATATATATATATATATATATATATATGCATATATAGATGTTTATATTTGTGTGTATGCACGTATTGAGATCTTGATTCATTCGAGATTTAAAAAAATAAATATGAACTTGGTGTAAATACTTCGTGTTGAACTATAAAGGTTTGGTTTGATTCGATTTTATTTTTAACGGGATCAAAGTCTCAAACCGTAAACCAAACCGGAACCAAACCGTATGGTTCGGTTTTTTTTTAACGGTTCGGTTTTGGCTTTTATTGTTCAAAAAACGTTGTTAACGGTTCGGTTGCGGTTTCACTTAAAAACCGTAGAAAGCGGACCGCGAACACTTCTATTTGTGGGTGAGCAATTTGTTGACGGCGGTGTGTAAAAAAAAGAAAGAAAAAAATGAAAGATGATGAAAAAAAAAAGAAGGAACAAAGGATTGGAAAAAGGAAGATTAAAATTAAATTTGAGAGAAAATGACAAAAAATGATTGAGTAGATAGATTTGAACCCTCGCCATATGTAGCCAAATGAAACTCTTTACCAACTCTACCACACCAACAATTGTAAACTATTTTTGAAAATACCTTTATTTAACCAAGAAATTAAATATGAAGTTGCAAAAGAAAGAAAATCAAGACAGGAGCCACCGACATTCCTTTTTATATATATAGGTAATACTTAATAATAATAATAAATATTATTATTATAATTAATGTTACAATAAGTGTGTCGATTCTTTTTAGTTCTAACATCAAAATGTAGATAGAAAATAGTACAAAACGACGTATTAGAAATCACGAAAAACTTGCGTTGTGAAACTTTTTTTTTTCCCTCGGTTTCTTTTAATTTTTGTTATGTTTTTTTTACTATTAAATTACTTTTTTAGAAATTATTCTAAAGTAACATATGAAACTTAATAGTTGTTTTTATCTATGTTTCAATCTTCATAATAGATCCGGTCACTACAACTTATATGTTTCTTTTAATTATATGATCATGTCACAACGCTCGAGGATAATCGTTCAACTTTGTCACAACACGCGCGGGGGTAGCATTGCTTGATTATTTTCATAAATCAAATGGGTATAGAAAATTTTCACACCAAAAAAATTCACTTCATGTTTGAAGAGGGAGGGGGGATAAAAAAGATGTCTCCCTTTCTTTCCCCAATCTGGAGCATTAAAGTTTTTTTACAATTTTCTATAAATCATTATAAATCAGTCCACATATTATAATCAAACAGAACAAATAATATTCCAACTGTTGTAAGTTGTCACACACACCCATCATGCGAATCAGATAGAGACAACCAAAAGGAAAAGGTTCCATGAACAATTCAAGTCCAAAAGTCTTCACTGCATACAAATGTATGTAGCTAGGCTTAATTATATACATATAGGCCAGAGGCGTACGTCTAGGTAATGTTATTGGTACACCAGTTCTCTAATCTCAACACCTGATTGATCTAAACAATACGGGCCAATAACGCTTCAAAAAAACAATAAAAATTCAGGTAAATTCTTGATTCTTCTCCACAACCCTCACTTCTTTAGCTGATCTAAGCACATTGGCCTGAAACACCAAAAACTCAAACCTAATCAACCATCATGATATTCAACATTCTAAAGAGTGAGTATGTGTGTGTGTGTGAGTGAGATATGTAAAGGAGTAGTTGACCTGAGCATCAGTGATTTGAACAGCAAAAGCATCAACAATGAACAAGGAACAGGTCTTATCATAGGTTCCAGGCTCAAGTTTCTTAACCAGCAAGTCATCATGCTTCTTGCTCAAGTAAGTTTCCACCTCCCTTGCTCCTCTCTTTGTCCTGAAAAAAACTAAACACATGGCACAGTTAAACGATATGATGATGATGATGATGATGATGATGATGGGGTGGTGAAATTACAAAATTGACCTATCAGATTGAAGGCGCTCATATTCAGGATCATAGTTCATGAACACAAAATGCAGATGTTTTTGTCTGTCACCCATGGCAGCTTTGAGTGAATATGATCCATTGGTCATTGCCTTTTATAGTACACCACCAAATCAATTTGACTCTGTCAAACCCTGATGGATATCAAATTTTCTTAAAAAAAAGATGAATTTAAAAATTACAACTTTTTTGTATTCAAATAACTTTCTTACTTAAAATAAAGAAATAAAAAAAATAGTAATCAATGAAAATTTAAACAATATAAAATATTTTTTTAATATAAAATATGATTATCATTTCGTATATTAGGGCATATTTGGAAGTGCTTATTAACTTATGACTTTTTAAAATAAAGTTTTTAAAAATGTGTTTGAATTAACTTTCGTGAATAAAAAATCAATAAGTCAATAAGTTGTATGTATATGTAAGTTTCCACAAATATTAACTAATTATAACCATTTAAAGTTGAAAAGTAGTTATAAAAGACACAAAAAGTAGCTTATAAAATATGACTTTTTAACACTAATCAAAAAGCTAAAACCAAAAGTGTTTTTTAAATTAACAAACATATTTTTAACTTATTAACATTTTCATAAAGTCAATAAATCAAAAAATTTTAACTATTAAATGTGACACCCTAGTCACTTCCATGTCCCCACCGGACATTTTACCCAATATTTAATAAATTACGTTTAGGTCCTAGTAAAAATAAAAACAACTTTTGTGTTCTACAAACCTTTAAACATACTATTACCAACACCTGTAAAAAACAAGTTTAAGTATGTTTACAAATTCCACCAAACATTTATTACACAAAAGCTTCACGCATGTTCGATTATTTAAAGATTAATCCACCATACGAGCCTCCATGTTCGATTCCCGATCACCATCACCGCTCACCCTACTCTTTTGTACCTGTAACACCACATTTAAATTCACCATTAGTTCGTTAGAACTAAGTAAGATTACCTCATCATTCACCACGTGTATTCCATAACACTATATGGATACACTAATGAGGTTTCAAATAAAATGTTGACAACAACATTTAACCACATACAAAACGATTTACTAACGGTTCGTTTTCAACCAAAACCTCAATATATCCCCCATTCATGGACAATTATTATAATTTAATATAACACATATATTAACACCCAACACACCAATTGTACATCATGTTTCACAAAGATCGTAATTCACAAATTCGACACTTGGATTTCAAATGTCTACACCAAACATACACCTTACCAATCCAACATCCACACATTCGTAGATAACAGCATGTTCACACACCTTGTGAATCATGCAGCAACAATAACCACAATCATGACAACGGCATGTTCACACACCTTGTGAATCATTCAGCAACAATAACCACAATCATGATAACGGCATGTTCACACACCTTGTGAATCATGCAGCAACAATAACCACAATCATGACAACGGCATGTTCACACACCTTGTGAATCATGCAGCAACAATAACCACAATCATGATAACGGCATGTTCACACACCTTGTGAATCATGCAGCAACAATAACCACAATCATGATAACGGCATGTTCACACACCTTGTGAATCATGCAGCAACAATAACCACAATCACATATAACACCATCACTTGTAGTATGGACTCACCCAGTCCTTAAGTACAAGTTCTATCAAATAGGTAACTTACCTTAATTTGAAGAGTTATCAAAAATCACCAACTCTTTTCCAGGCCTTCTAGAACTAGATTCACCTCCTCTCCCTATTATATATTTACATATAACAGGATTTAACAACATGAACACACAACTTGTGTTATTTATATAATCTAATTCATTTGACATGTTTCATTCTTTATTTTCAATCAAAACCTCGTTGAGGCTTTTATCAGTAACCCATGTGTAGAAATTAATCTACACATGTTCTTTATCATATTTAAATCCTCATAACATCGTTTTACGCTACAATCATTAACTCTCAGCTTTACACGTTAATTTATCATTCTAAAGAATGATCCAAGACCATCTCAACCACTCGTTAATCACCCCACTAATAATCATACTCAGTAATAAATGTTTCATAACAAACGGGCATTATAACGGACCAAAATTAAGATTCCACCGTTAAAACACCTAGTCCTTCGTTCCTAATCATCCCAGATCATTTTACAACACTCAAAACTATATTTAATCCGTATATTATCAAGATAAATGAGATAGGACGAATCGTTACCCTTCAAACGGATTTCTGATTGAACTACCACGATCTGGACGTGTAGAAACGATCCACGGCTCAACCCGAACGTCTGGATAGCTTCAAAATTGATGTTGGGTGCTAAAATTTCGTATATGTGTGTGTTTATGGTGACAAGCATCGAGAAAAGAAGAAAAAAATAAGTTTTCTGTTGAAATCTTCGAAGATAAGGAATTTGCAGCCGCCATAGACGTCAGGCGCATCGCCCCACGAGGGACGTTGGTCTCAGGCGTACCGCGGGAGACATAAGTCTCAGATATTTCTGCCCCCACCTGCGCGCATCGCCTATCGTGGGCGTGTGGCTCGGGGCGTACCGCCCCAGGCCATTTTCTTCGTTTTTCGATTTTATCTTCGTTTCGCGATTCCGGACAATCCGGAACTCCGTTTCGCGCTCGGTTTTCTCCCACGTTCATCATTTCTCACATATTTTCAATTTTTAATAACCAAAACCATTCTACTTATGGTTTCTTCAAACGTATTCATATTATCAAAATGGGTCGTTACAAATCTCCCTCCTTACAAAGGTTTCGTCCTCGAAACCAGTTATACATCAAAAAGAGAAGGATAAAATTTCCTCATTTCATCTTCCGATTCCCACGTTGCGTCAGATCCCCTTCTATTTTTCCATTGGACCTTCACTTGATTCAAGGATTTGTTTCTGAGTTGTTTGACCTTTCGGTCTAATATAGCTACCGGCTTTTCCACATAATTCAACTTGTCATCAATTTCCAAGTCTTCTAGTGGCACATATGCCGATTCATCAGCCAAAAATTTTCTCAGATATGACACATGAAAAGTATCATGTATACCACTCAGTTCTTCTGGTAGCTCAAGGCGATAAGCAACATTACCTATCTGAGCTATAATTCTGAATGGTCCGATAAAACGCGGACTTAATTTCCCTCTTTTACGAAAACGAATCACACCCTTCAAAGGGGAAACCTTTAACAGTACAAAGTCTCCCACTTGAAATTCAATTGATCGTCTTCGTTTATCTGCATACGACTTTTGACGGTCTTGCGCCGCCTTCAAATGAGCTCGAATTTGATCAATTTGCTGATTTGTTTCTTTCAATATTTCTTTATTTTCAAGCTCTCGCGGGCCAACCTCTCCCCAGCAAACGGGAGTACGACATCGCCTTCCATATAACATTTCATATGGAGGCATTCCCAACCCAGAATGATAACTGTTGTTATACGAAAATTCCGCCAGAGGTAGATAGTCATCCCAACTACCTCCAAAATCAATAATACACGCTCGTAGCATATCCTCCAGCGTCTGAATGGTTCGTTCACTCTGACCATCAGTCTGGGGATGATACGCCGTGCTCAACAACAGTTTCGTGCCCAATTATTTTTGAAAATTCCTCTAGAAATGCGAAGTGAATCGTGTATCTCGATCGGACACAATCGTCACTGGTATTCCGTGACGCGACACTATTTCTTTCACATACACTTCAGCCATCTTCTCGAAAGAATACGATTCACGAATAGGAATAAAATGAGCACTTTTAGTCAACCGATCCACAATGACCCAAATCGCATCATACCCCTTTCGGGTTTTCGGGAGTTTAGTAATTAGGTCCATTGTGATGTGTTTCCATTTCCACATAGGAATCTCTAAAGGCTGTAATTTGCCATAAGGCTTTTGATGCTCAGCCTTAACTTGTAAACAAGTTAAACATTTTTCAACATATTTAGCAATATCACGTTTCATACCTGGCCACCAGTAATTTACCCGAAGGTCTCGATACATTTTTGTGGCCCCTGGATGAATTGAGTATTTTGATTTATGAGCTTTTTCCATCATATCAGTTTTCAAAGAAGTGGGAGGTATCCACACCCTACCCCATCTTGTTTTTAAACCACGACTATCTTCATCCAAGTTATGAGCTTGCCCCTTTATTCGGTCTCGTTTCCAGTTTTCTTCTTTCAAAGCTTCAACTTGAGCTTCTTTAATTTGATCCACCAAATCAGAGGAAATCACAATCTTCATTGCTGTAACCCGAATGGGTTCATGTTCCTCTTTCCTACTCAAGGCATCCACCACCACATTGGCTTTACCTGGATGATAAAGGATTTCACAATCATAATCCTTGAGTAGTTCTATCCAACGTCTTTGCCTCATATTTAATTCCTTCTGTGTAAAGAAATATTTCAGGCTCTTGTGATCAGTGTAAATTGTGCATTTCACACCATACAAGTAATGCCTCCAGATTTTTAAGGCAAACACCACCGCTGCTAATTCTAAATCATGAGTAGGATAGTTTACTTCGTGAACTTTCAGTTGCCTCGATGATGTTGACGGAGCTTAGCTATAAAACTAACTAAAATTTAAAACTATCCTAGACACTAAGTAATACTCTAGACTCTCTAAAACCTAAGCTACCGACAGGCAAGTGTACCTATCGTATGTAGCAAGACAAAAGTAAGTCCGGATATCGAACCCACAGACTTCTACAGACTGTACTAACTAGACTCTATGACTTATCTATACAAAATTTGTACTTAACTAAAATAATAATAAGGAGGGGGTTTTCTAACAAAACTAAGAATAACTTAAATAAACTAAAACAGACGAGCAAACAAAGAATAAACCAGAGAAGAAAAGAAACACTACCTAGGCTTGAATCATATACATGCTTGACAAGGTTCTCTCGGTATGAAACTAATGTGATACCGGGATCTTATAATACTAAACTCAAAGGAAACTTAGAGCACCCTCGACCCTTCTCAAGGATAGTCAACTAAGGATCCTAAAAGCCGTTAAACCACCGGATACATGGATTTCCCTCACAGGTCATCCAACTATTTATGAAATATCCACTAGATTATCTACCTCACAGTACAATAATCTCAAAACACCTAAGAAATAACTGTTAGACACTCTACCTCACGGCACGAAAGTCACAGTTCACTTAAATGTTAGGGATAACTTGGGTTTTCCTATTGGACTCGATAAACATGATTTGATAGACATACTAGAAAGATCTTCTCACAAAGGCTCTAACTAGAAATCCAACATCCAAGACTTATCGACAACTTCTCACCTCACGGCTGTTGAAGCAAGTTGCACATCTTAACTGTTTAAATCTTGATAAGACATTCCTATGAATCACTCGGCCTAAGCAACTCATCCACTAATCAAAAACACACACTAATTGATTCTAGCATGCACCTATTTTGCGACAGACAATCGCCAAGACACATGAGGAACATAATATCAACCATTCAACCATCAAAGATACACATACACATCCAATATTCAAAACCAAATCTTTAAATCATAAATCCATCACATCAATATGTTCCACAACCGAAATAAACCAAGTCAATCATATATAATCATCTAACCTAGATAGTTCTAAGAGTTTAGCCACTAAACATCATATGAAAACAAACCATAATCTGTTTAATGTAAATGAAAAACATAGGAATCGAATAAAAACAAAGAAACCGAATAAACCGAATGATGAACACCCGATGTCTTCGATCCTAAGCCTTGATTCTTCAATCCTTAGCTTCCAAAACCTCCAAAATCACCTCTTGGTCGCCTCTGCCGTCTCTCCTATTCGATCATACCCTAATTATGCATTTAAGTAAAATTATACCAATCTTAAGGGAAAAATACAATCAGTTGAGCCTACCTACACATCCCATACCCAAAGCATAAAACCCAAACCAACAAGTTAACATTGAATGGAACCATAACACCCAACTTTTCTATCATTTCCCATCATGCTTTTGCAACTAACTTAAACAAGGACAAGGAAGATCTAAGCTAAAGATGTAGAAACAAAAATAAAAAATAAAAATTTCAAAAATTTTGACTCAAGAACTTAAGCAAACTAAAAATAAAAATCAAAAACTACCTACTAAAACAAAATTAAACTAAGTTTCCCATCCCCACACTTAAACTTTACATTGTCCCCAATGTAGAGAAAAAGGGAAACCAAAAGAAAAACTAAAAATTAAAAAATAAAAACTGAAAATGACTTAGCTGGTTGAAGAGAAGACTGTCGAGTGCCAATCTTTCCACGTAGCTCTACAATCTACAAATTTTTCTCCACAGGCTATAAACATGCAAACAAAATCTACACAAAACAAAGATCAAGCACATCCCAGCATCCACAGATAATAATAATAATATCCATGATTAAGCCCAACCACTAACCAACCCTACCATTTAAGTAAAATGAACAAAGAAAAACACAAAACAACGAAGAAAATTAAGAACTAACTAAAACTTTGAAAAACATCAATTCAATGCAACAAAAATGAATTTAGAGAACCTCCTATGGTGGTGAATGCAGTGTAGGATAGGTAAATTAGGGATAAACATTTGAAAACTAGGGTTTTTAAACATTTTTAAACACTCAAAGACCGTCGCGTACCGCGACAGATTCTCAGATGACCGTCGCGATACGCGACGCAAGTTTGACCCGCGCGTTGACCAGATGTCTCGCGTAGCGCGACAGGTTAACTTGGTGTCGTTGCGTCACGCGACGTGGCAATTTTTCCAGAAAGTTTCTGGCATTTTCATGCCTTAGTCAGAATTTTCCCCCCTAAAACACCAAATCACCCTAAAACCATTATAAAGTAAAGAAAAACATACCTGGTGGCTCCAATTCATCTTTATAACATCAAATTGATTAAAAACCTGCAAAACTCAAGAAAACACACAAAAACGAAAACGAAACACAACACAGAACAATAACAAAAAAAAATGAAACACACCAAAGAAACTAAGAAATACAAACTATACACTTGGGGGTTTAACCCAAGAGCTTCCTCAAACTCAACTCAAATGGGAGGATCCAAAGAGTTCTCCTCCCATTCACTCAAAAACGAGCCACTTTCAACCGCCTCCCACATATCACCATCAACAAAACTCCTCATCACCTCCGGCTTCTTCTCAACATCCCCACACTTGGGTTTATCAACACTCTCACCAATCCCTCCTTTACTAATGGATTTGGCTACCACAAAAGTAACCATCTCGTCACCGACTCTAAGTGTGAGCTTCCCGTCAAAAACATCAATGACGGCCTTGGCAGTGCGGAGAAACGGACGTCCTAAAATGATGGGAACATTGGTATCCGCCTCCATATCCATAACCACAAAATCCACGGGGAAAACAAACTTATCAACCTTCACAAGCACGTTTTCCAAGATTCCCCGAGGACACTTCACAGACCGGTCCGCTAGGGAGAGTGTCATGCGCGTTGGGACAAGGTCACCAAGTGCTAGTTTCTCGTAAAGAGAATAGGGCATCAAATTGATGCTAGCACCTGAATCTGCCAACGCGTGTGTAACATCCCAAATTTCTAATACAAGTTACTTGGACTTACGAATGCGTGACGAACAATTAACTTGTAGGAAAAGAGACGAAAAATAACCAAGGCGAGGATTACAGATCGTGTACTCGAACTAGTAAAATTTCGAGTACTCCATTTTCGAGTACACTAATGTCGAGTACACTGGTTTCGAGTACCAGCCTTGCCTATAAATAGTGGTGCCTTGGGAAATGTGCGAACCTTTGGCTGGAAGCTCATCTGCCCTCGAGTACACGAAGTTTAAGTCCAAGAAGTTCAAGAATCAAACTTTGATCGACCAAACGAAGTAGGAAACGCACGGGATTCTACCAGGAGGATCAGCTACCTTCAAGTAAGTGATTCATGTATAGAAAGCTGGATTTTTATACAAAAGTTAGGATGGTTAAACAAAGGGTGAACTTATGCATAAAGCTCACACCTTTATGCATAAAGTTCATAACTTTGAGGTTCCAATACGTTGGTAACAACATAAGGAACCTAGAACTAGCTCCCCAAGGCCTTAGATGAATTTCTGAGATGTTTAAATGACGAAATGATGAGTACACGAAGCTATACACTAAGGGTACTCGAAATCATACTTAGAATTTCGTGTACATGAGTATTTCGAGTACATGGGTAGTTCGAGTACAGGGCCATTTCGTGTACATGAGTATTTCGAGTACATGGGTATTTCGAATACAATGGCTATTTCGTGTACATGGAATTTCGTGTACAGGGCATTTCGTGAACAAGGGATGTTTCGAGTACATGGCAATTCGTGTACATGGGAACTTAACGAATTTCAAGGGTTTCGAACACTTAGCTAAGTTTCGAGAACTTGGATTCAGAAAGGGGGACTAGTAGGCTATGAGGACTTAGAATAATTTCTAAGTCTAAGTATGTGATGTGATGGTATGTGATGATATGATGTAACTGATATAGGTCCTTAAGGCCCTAGCTAAGGAGTTCGGCTAAGGTTAACAAGAGTCTACTGTCAGGTGAGTTCTAGACGCCCTAATTCATGTTAACTGTTTTGGGCTGACATACATGCTTATGGTTATGTTATGATGTTATGTGCTTATGATGATGAATGAATGATGGTATGCCCTGACTATGTATGCATGCGTATGTGCTAGTATGTTCTATGCATGAAAGTATGTTAAGTATGATGAATGCATGAGAAATAAATTATGATGATGAATAACATGACATGAAAATGATGCTAGCATTTGATATGATGATGACTTTATGATAACATGCTTCTTGATGATAACTATGAGAATAGTTATAGGAGTATGACAAGGTCCTAGGTTGCTGGGATGGAAGTATGATATGTAGGCATGATGACATGATATTATGATATGCTGATGATGCTAGTATGTTATGATGAACTGTGCATGATGACAGTATGCTATGATGGTATGATGAGACGATGCTAGTATAACATGTCTAAGATGCCATGATGACTGCTATGAACGATGTTATAATGCTAGCAGTAAATGTTATGATGATTATGGTAAAAGATGATATAATGCTAGCATATCATGTATGACGAACGAACGATGTTCCTATACGTGTTATAGGATAAGTATGAAAGATGTACCAGCTCTCGTGCTGGGTGGGTATGATAGTCAACCACGACTATAACTGGGTATGATAGTCAACCACGACTATAACTGGGTATGATAGTCAACCACGACTATAACTGGGTATGATAGTCAACCACGACTATAACTGGGTATGATAGTCAACCACGACTATAACTGGGTATGATAGTCAACCACGACTATAACTGGGTATGATAGTCAACCACGACTATAACTGGGTATGATAGTCAACCACGACTATAACTGGGTATGATAGTCAACCACGACTATAACTGGGTATGGAGCCTGGTGCAGGCATAAGCCCCCTGTTCGTGTTGTAACAGTGGAACGTATGATGATGATGATGTAAGGATGTTATGTGCTAAGGTTATGGACTATGTGTATGAAATGATGTGTATGTTAAGTATGTTTAATGTTGTTTTATGAAAACTAGAACTCACCAGCGTAAGCTGACTTGATTTAGCATGTATGTCAGGTTGAAGGTACGATAAGCGAAGGCATGGAGCTCGGGCATCAAGTTAGACGATCCATTGGTTTTGGCAAATCCGATATGTTTTTGATACAGACACTTTATTGATTTCTGTTTATCAAACTATGTTTACATTTCCGCTGCATGATTATGAAAGTTTTTAGTTTAAGAGCTATGTGTTACGATGAAAACCAACCTCTGTGAGGTGCCCGGTTTCGGGGCCTCTCAAGTTGGTATCAGAGCCATAGTTTGAGAGATCTTGGCATCCCAAATGCCAAGACTTAAACTGAGAATGGGATTAATGGATGCGGATTGCCAACCACGGATGACGGATGTCACGAGTTGAATGTTTATGTATGAGTTAAGGGTTAGATGTAATGTTATGAAAGTAGTTAGTGTCATGCACATTGAAGAGATGGGATGGGAAACGTTTAGAGCCTATGAGTTGGGTAAATGGTTAATAACACTTGATCAACGTCGTTAACGATTTACAAAACTTATTCCGTGCTAAACTGATTCCTATGCTGACTCATCAATTGTTGCATTATGTAGAAAGTTAAGATGGCCGGACAAAAGGGTAGACCGCGAAAGAAACCCCAGGTAGCTGAAGAACCACATGCCGAGGCTGAAGAACCCGTCAACGAAGACGACCACGAGCACAACGAGCAACCTGAGAATGAAGACGAGTTCACTCTAGAGCCTATCGTGGTGAAGGCTATTTCTGATGAGGTCTGCAAGATCATGGATGAAAAGATGCCAGCAATGATTGCTAAGGCACTGAAGGATGCTCTAAAATACAAGTCGGAAGGAACCAAAGAGAGCACCAAGGAAGCTGAGGTGGTGATCATCGAGACAAAGAGCGGTGATTCTATGGCGGGGAAACTGAAGGGCTGTGACTACAAGTCCTTCAAGGGATGCAACCCACCAACCTTTGATGGGAAGAAGGACGCAGTGGCCACCTGCCACTGGATTTCTGCGATGGAGGCTGTTATCTCCATCAGTGAGTGCCGAGTTGACCAAGCTGTCAAATTTGCAGCTCACTCTTTCGTTGAGGAGGCACTTCACTGGTGGAACACCGTCAAGCAATCCAAGACTACTGAGGATATGGAAAAGATGACTTGGGAGGATCTCAAGGAACTGGTCACTAAGCAGTTCTGTCCCAAGAATGAGCTGGATAAGGTTGAAAGGGAGTTTCTGGTGCTGAAGGCGGGAAGCCTGAATCACAGGCAGTACACTTCACGATTTAATGAAATGGCAAGACTTGTTCCTCATCTGGTTTCTACCGAGGAACGCAGGGTGAAGTTGTACATGGAGGGTTTGCCTCCCAAGGTTCGGATTCATGTGAAGGCGAATGCTCCCAAGACTTATGATTCCACTGTGGAGCTTAGTGGCATAGTTTGGGATGATGTTATGTCAGCCGAGCCAGTCAAAGAAGAAGCAAAGGTGAAAGAGTCCTCCGGGACTAAGAGGGGTCGAACAGACCAACGAAAGTTTTCAGGCAAGAAGATGAAGCGTGAGGATGCGAACCGATGCAACAAGTGTGGTAAAATTCACACCGGACAGTGCTTGGTGGGCACTAACTTATGTTTTCGATGCGGAAAGACGGGACATTTCTCCAGCAATTGTCCGAGTGCCACCAGATGCTACAACTGCAACGGGTTTGGACATCTGTCCAAGGATTGCAGACAACCACGGGCCGATGCTTCGGGCTCGGGTAAGAAAGAGGAGAAAGGAAAGGAGAAGCAGAAGGCTAAAGCACGAGCCTTTACGATGACGAAGGATGATGCGATTGTGGACCCGGACGTGGTCACAGGTACCTTTTCTATCAACAATATTCCTGCTTCTGTGTTGTTTGATTCTGGTGCCAGTATGAGTTTTGTGTCTTCTACTTTCTGTGATGGGTTATCTGGGAAGGTTAAGAAGATAGATCGGGTATTTGATGTAGAGACGGCTATTGGTAAGATGACCAGGGTGACTGAGGCTATTGATGACTGTTATGTTGAGATAGAAGGTCATAGGTTCCCTGCCCGATTGTTTCTTATTACCTTAGGAGGATTCGATGTGGTTTTGGGTATGGACTGGTTAGCCAAATATGAGGCTAATATTGTATGTCGACGAAAGATGATATGTTTACGTGCGATGGATGGGAGCTCCGTGACGGTTTATGGTGATAAAGCGATATATGCGCCAAAGATCATTTCGATGATCAAGGCTGATGTTATGATGCGGCGAGGGTGTGTGGTCTACTTGGCCTACGCGATTGAGGAACGTACGGATACGAGGACGATTGATGATGTTCCCGTGGTGTGTAACTTCCCCGATGTATTCCCTGAGGAATTGCCTGGATTACCACCCGAACGAGAAATTGAGTTCCAGATCGACTTAGTGCCGGGGGCACAACCCGTTGCCAAAGCACCTTACCGTTTAGCTCCAACAGAGATGAAGGAAATGATGACCCAGCTACAAGAACTCCTTGATAAAGGTTTTATACGACCGAGTGTCTCTCCGTGGGGAGCACCGGTGCTGTTCGTTAAGAAGAAGGATGGAAGTATGCGTATGTGTATCGACTACAGGGAACTGAATAAGTTGACCGTAAAGAACAGGTATCCTCTACCTAGAATTGATGACTTGTTCGATCAATTGCAAGGTGCAAGCTGGTTCTCGAAGATAGATCTCCGATCCGGTTACCATCAGTTGAAAGTTCGAGAGCAGGATATTCCAAAGACTGCTTTCCGTACGCGTTATGGACATTACGAGTTTCTCGTTATGTCGTTTGGATTGACGAATGCTCCTGCAGCATTTATGGATTTGATGAACAGGGTATGTCGACCGATGCTGGACCGATCGGTGATAGTGTTTATTGACGATATTTTGATTTATTCAAAGAACGAGGGAGACCATGCTTGCCACGTACGTGAGGTATTGGAAATCCTGAGGAAAGAGGAACTTTATGCTAAGTTCTCCAAATGCGCTTTCTGGCTACGAGAGGTACAGTTTCTGGGTCACGTGGTGAACCCAGAAGGCATTATGGTAGATCCAGCTAAAGTTGAAACGATTATGAAATGGAGTCCTCCGAAGTCACCTACGGAAGTACGCAGTTTTCTTGGTTTGGCCGGTTACTATCGGAGATTTATTCAAGACTTCTCCAAGATAGCGACGCCGCTGACGAAGCTCACAAAGAAAGACGTAAAGTACGAATGGGGTCCAAACCAAGAACAAGCGTTTTCAGTGCTGAAGGAGAAACTTACCCAAGCTCCTGTTCTAGCACTGCCGGATGGGAATGATGATCTTGTTGTGTATGCCGATGCGTCACGACAAGGGTTGGGATGTGTACTAATGCAAAGGGGAAGGGTGATAGCTTATGCTTCGCGCCAGCTAAAGATTCATGAGGCTAACTACCCGACCCACGATCTTGAACTCGCTGCAGTGGTGTTTGCATTGAAAATATGGAGGCACTATTTGTATGGAGTAAGGAGTACCATCTATACCGACCACAAGAGCTTGAAGTATTTCTTCGAGCAAAAGGATTTGAATATGAGGCAGAGACGATGGCTTGAGCTGTTAAAGGATTATGACTGTGATATTCTATATCACCTGGGAAAGGCCAATGTGGTGGCAGATGCTCTGAGTCGCAAGACTGATCATCCTGCCATACGAGTGAAATCGTATAGTTTGGTGATAACGCCAGACTTTCTGAACGAGCTCAAACAGGCGCAACAGGAGGGATTGAAAGAAGAGAATGTGGGTTTTGAACGCGTCTTCGGACAAGTCAAGAACTTGGAAGACAATGACCATGGGATAAAGCTACGATTCGGTCGAATGTGGGTGCCCAGAAATGGGGACATTCGAGCGAGGATTTTAAATGAAGCCCACAAGTCACGATACTCGGTACACCCCGGTGCGACGAAGATGTATCAAGATCTTCGACAGGATTATTGGTGGCCGGGCATGAAGTTTAATGTGATGCAGTATGTGAACAGGTGTCTTACTTGTGCGCAAGTAAAGGCTGAACATCAGAAGCCCTACGAATATGTGCAACCTCTAGAGGTACCGGAATGGAAATGGGAACACATCACCATGGATTTCATTACCAAGCTACCAAAGACAGCTAAGCGACATGATACCATTTGGGTGATTGTGGACCGACTGACGAAGAGTGCACACTTTCTCCCTATCAGGGAAACGTATACGTCCGAAAGGTTGTCTGAGTTGTTCGTAAAAGAGATTGTGACCAGACATGGAGTTCCTGTCTCCATTGTGTCAGATCGGGATACGAGGTTTACTTCCAGATTCTGGAAGCAGTTTCATGATGCTATGGGAACGAGGTTAAATATCAGTACCGCCTATCACCCTCAGACTGATGGACAGTCAGAAAGGACTATCCAAACGTTGGAGGATATGCTTAGGGCGTGCATTATCGATTTTGGAGGAAGCTGGGATGACCACTTGCCCTTGGTGGAGTTTTCATATAACAACAGCTATCACTCTACTATCGGAATGCCCCCATATGAGGCGTTGTACGGACGACGATGTAGAACCCCGGTATGCTGGGGTGAAGTTGGACAGAAAGAAATGGGAAACAAGGCTGCTGTGATTGATATGGCAGAAAAGCTACGGGTGATAAAAGCACGTATGAAGGCTGCACAAGATCGCCAAAAGTCCTACGCTGACAAGCGCCGGAGACCGATAGAGTTTGATGTTGGCGATCGAGTGTTGCTGAAAGTATCACCATGGAAGGGAATCATTCGATTCAGAAAGCGAGGCAAGTTGAGTCCGAGGTACATTGGACCATTCCCGATAAAGGCAAGGGTAGGGAAGGTCGCGTATCGACTGGACCTACCAGAGGAGCTGAACGGGATTCATCCTACCTTCCACGTGTCACATCTTAGGAAGTGCTTGGCAGACGAGCAGGCGCATGTTCCTTTGGATGACATTGAGGTAGATGATCGACTGAACTACATTGAAGAGCCAGTTGCCATTGTGGACACAAAGGAAAAACAGCTACGGAATAAAACGGTTCGTCAAGTAAGAGTTCAGTGGAAGCATCGGAAGGGTTCAGACACGACGAGGGAATTGGAAGACGAAATGAGGAAGATGTACCCTCATTTGTTCGATATGTAACGAGGCAGGTTTCGGGACGAAACCTATTGTAAGGAGGGGAGACTTGTAACATCCCAAATTTCTAATACAAGTTACTTGGACTTACGAATGCGTGACGAACAATTAACTTGTAGGAAAAGAGACGAAAAATAACCAAGGCGAGGATTACAGATCGTGTACTTGAACTAGTAAAATTTCGAGTACTCCATTTTCGAGTACACTAATGTCGAGTACACTGGATTTCGTGTACACTGGTTTCGAGTACCAGCCTTGCCTATAAATAGTGGTGCCTTGGGAAATGTGCGAACCTTTGGCTGGAAGCTCATCTGCCCTCGAGTACACGAAGTTTAAGTCCAAGAAGTTCAAGAATCAAACTTTGATCGACCAAACGAAGTAGGAAACGCACGGGATTCTACCAGGAGGATCAACTACCTTCAAGTAAGTGATTCATGTATAGAAAGCTGGATTTTTATACAAAAGTTAGGATGGTTAAACAAAGGGTGAACTTATGCATAAAGCTCACACCTTTATGCATAAAGTTCATAACTTTGAGGTTCCAATACGTTGGTAACAACATAAGGAACCTAGAACTAGCTCCCCAAGGCCTTAGATGAATTTCTGAGATGTTTAAATGACGAAATGATGAGTACACGAAGCTATACACTAAGGGTACTCGAAATCATACTTAGAATTTCGTGTACATGAGTATTTCGAGTACATGGGTAGTTCGAGTACAGGGCCATTTCGTGTACATGAGTATTTCGAGTACATGGGTATTTCGAATACAATGGCTATTTCGTGTACATGGAATTTCGTGTACAGGGCATTTCGTGAACAAGGGATGTTTCGAGTACATGTCAATTCGTGTACATGGGAACTTAACGAATTTCAAGGGTTTCGAACACTTAGCTAAGTTTCGAGAACTTGGATTCAGAAAGGGGGACTAGTAGGCTATGAGGACTTAGAATAATTTCTAAGTCTAAGTATGTGATGTGATGGTATGTGATGATATGATGTAACTGATATAGGTCCTTAAGGCCCTAGCTAAGGAGTTCGGCTAAGGTTAACAAGAGTCTACTGTCAGGTGAGTTCTAGACGCCCTAATTCATGTTAACTGTTTTGGGCTGACATACATGCTTATGGTTATGTTATGATGTTATGTGCTTATGATGATGAATGAATGATGGTATGCCCTGACTATGTATGCATGCGTATGTGCTAGTATGTTCTATGCATGAAAGTATGTTAAGTATGATGAATGCATGAGAAATAAATTATGATGATGAATAACATGACATGAAAATGATGCTAGCATTTGATATGATGATGACTTTATGATAACATGCTTCTTGATGATAACTATGAGAATAGTTATAGGAGTATGACAAGGTCCTAGGTTGCTGGGATGGAAGTATGATATGTAGGCATGATG
Source organism: Mikania micrantha (assembly GCA_009363875.1). Classification (NCBI taxonomy): domain Eukaryota; kingdom Viridiplantae; phylum Streptophyta; class Magnoliopsida; order Asterales; family Asteraceae; genus Mikania; species Mikania micrantha. Next base: position 79,859,203 of record CM018694.1, on the reverse strand, counting down.
ACATGATATTATGATATGCTGATGATGCTAGTATGTTATGATGAACTGTGCATGATGACAGTATGCTATGATGGTATGATGAGACGATGCTAGTATAACATGTCTAAGATGCCATGATGACTGCTATGAACGATGTTATAATGCTAGCAGTAAATGTTATGATGATTATGGTAAAAGATGATATAATGCTAGCATATCATGTATGACGAACGAACGATGTTCCTATACGTGTTATAGGATAAGTATGAAAGATGTACCAGCTCTCGTGCTGGGTGGGTATGATAGTCAACCACGACTATAACTGGGTATGATAGTCAACCACGACTATAACTGGGTATGATAGTCAACCACGACTATAACTGGGTATGATAGTCAACCACGACTATAACTGGGTATGATAGTCAACCACGACTATAACTGGGTATGATAGTCAACCACGACTATAACTGGGTATGATAGTCAACCACGACTATAACTGGGTATGATAGTCAACCACGACTATAACTGGGTATGATAGTCAACCACGACTATAACTGGGTATGGAGCCTGGTGCAGGCATAAGCCCCCTGTTCGTGTTGTAACAGTGGAACGTATGATGATGATGATGTAAGGATGTTATGTGCTAAGGTTATGGACTATGTGTATGAAATGATGTGTATGTTAAGTATGTTTAATGTTGTTTTATGAAAACTAGAACTCACCAGCGTAAGCTGACTTGATTTAGCATGTATGTCAGGTTGAAGGTACGATAAGCGAAGGCATGGAGCTCGGGCATCAAGTTAGACGATCCATTGGTTTTGGCAAATCCGATATGTTTTTGATACAGACACTTTATTGATTTCTGTTTATCAAACTATGTTTACATTTCCGCTGCATGATTATGAAAGTTTTTAGTTTAAGAGCTATGTGTTACGATGAAAACCAACCTCTGTGAGGTGCCCGGTTTCGGGGCCTCTCAAGTTGGTATCAGAGCCATAGTTTGAGAGATCTTGGCATCCCAAATGCCAAGACTTAAACTGAGAATGGGATTAATGGATGCGGATTGCCAACCACGGATGACGGATGTCACGAGTTGAATGTTTATGTATGAGTTAAGGGTTAGATGTAATGTTATGAAAGTAGTTAGTGTCATGCACATTGAAGAGATGGGATGGGAAACGTTTAGAGCCTATGAGTTGGGTAAATGGTTAATAACACTTGATCAACGTCGTTAACGATTTACAAAACTTATTCCGTGCTAAACTGATTCCTATGCTGACTCATCAATTGTTGCATTATGTAGAAAGTTAAGATGGCCGGACAAAAGGGTAGACCGCGAAAGAAACCCCAGGTAGCTGAAGAACCACATGTCGAGGCTGAAGAACCCGTCAACGAAGACGACCACGAGCACAACGAGCAACCTGAGAATGAAGACGAGTTCACTCTAGAGCCTATCGTTATCACCTTAGAACAGTCTCTACTCAACGGGACCTCAGTTAACTTGCCTAACCGGTCCTTACCCTTCAGCAGATCTTTCAAAAACTTAGTGTATTTAGGCATACGCTGAAGGGCCTCAATAAATGGGAGATTGATCTTTAGTTGTTTAAACATGTCAAGAAAGTGCCCGTATTCCTTAGCGTGTTTTTGATTAGTTAAACGCGCAGGATAAGGAACACGGGTAAGATCAATCTCCGTGGTGGGTCTAAACATGACCGGCTTACCAACTGCCGGCTTCTCAACGGGAGACTCACTGTTAGGTGCGGTACTTGCTGGGACTAGCCTCATTTGCACCCTCCCAGGAGTCTCCATCTCAATTTCCTCATCCACCGGTTCCTCCTCATCTAAATCAACCGGTGGGACCACTCTCTCACTCCCCTCAACTTCCACCAACACCGGTGGTATGAACACTTCTCCTCTACCTCCTCCAGAACGGGTAGTGACCGCCTTAACGTGGGCGTTTGGGTTGGTTTGGGGCTGACCCGGGAACTGGCCTTGAGGCCGTTCATCCAACCGTTTGGCGATGTCACCAACCGTTCGCTGTAAATCCAAGAACGCAGATTGCTGGTTCTTGAGGAGAACATCATGTTCATGTAGGATCTTCTGTGTAGTGGCATCCTTAGCCACTAACTGAGTCAACAATTTCTCTATCCTACCCAAACCACCACCAGTACCTGAAGTGCTACCCGAACTACCACTAGGAGCTGGATTATGTCCCTGATTATGACCAGAATGAAAACCAGGGGGATTACCTGAAGATCTATAAGTTTGGTTTTGAGAATTTCCCCAACCGGGGTTATAAGACTGCCCAAACCTACCCTGTCCTCCTACGTAGTTAGCCTGCTCCTGGCTCACCAAACACTCAGAAGTGGCATGACCACCTCTACAAATCTCACACCGATCCACTCTCATCTTCAAATCCTTGACATCCCTAGCTAAAGACTCAACAGCAGCAGCAACACTAGTGTCCACATTAACGTGGTGAACTCCTCTTGTGGAAGAGGAGGAACTAGCAATAGGAGTGGAATTCCTATTTGAAGATCGCTGCTCATACTCAGCCTGAGCAAAACTTTCAAACATATCGGTGCACTCAGCAACATCCCTTTTTCCCATGAGATGACCACCCGCAGAAGTGTCGAAACGAGCCCGAGTCTCATAAGTTAGACCATTGTAGAACTTCTCTACAAGAGCCCAATCAGAGAGACCATGCTGGGAACATCTGCTAAGCAGATTCTGGAATCTCTCCCAAGCAAGGTAATATGGCTCATCAAGGGCCATACGGAAAGAATGGATCTCATCACGAAGGCGAGCTGCCTTGGCAGGTGGAAAGTATTTCTTAAGGAATGCATCCCTAAGACTGCCCCAAGTAGTGAAAGATCCAGGAGCATGCGAGTCAAGCCAAGTGGCTTCTCTTCCCGCAAGTGAGAAGGGAAATAGCTGCAGAAAAATAGCATCTTCAGTGGCACCTTGAAGATTAAAGGTACCACAGATGCGAGTGAGGCGAGCTATATGTGCTGGAGCATCCTCATCATCCCGGCCATTAAACTGAGAGTTATTAATGGCTGTCATGATATACGAAGGAATCTGTCACGAATTTTCATTCGTGATATTTGGCACAGTGATGGGATTGTTAAGTCCCGTGAATCCAGCAGTGGCCTGCTGGTGAACCGTGCGACGCGCCTCCATGGGTGGAACAAAGTGCAAGCGTGGACTAGAATGGGCGGAAGAAGTAGAAGAAGAGGATGGGGTGTGCTCAGAAAAATCTGCAGAAATAGGAGTAGAAGCACTTACCTCGCTCGTAGAACCTTCAGAAAAGTCCCGCGAATCGCTCCTTGATGGCAATGCAAGCTTAGGTGGCGGTCCGTGTGAGCGTAGGTGTGGCATACACTACCAAACCTGCAAATAAACAAAAATCAATCAAAAAGAAATAAATAAAATAAAATAAAATAGAACTAAAAATAAACCAAAACACAAATATGCACAGATAAGAAAAAGAACTAGTAAGCACAATCGACTAAGAAGTCCCCGGCAACGGCGCCAAAAACTTGATGTCGACGGAGCTTAGCTATAAAACTAACTAAAATTTAAAACTATCCTAGACACTAAGTAATACTCTAGACTCTCTAAAACCTAAGCTACCGACAGGCAAGTGTACCTATCGTATGTAGCAAGACAAAAGTAAGTCCGGATATCGAACCCACAGACTTCTACAGACTGTACTAACTAGACTCTATGACTTATCTATACAAAATTTGTACTTAACTAAAATAATAATAAGGAGGGGGGTTTTCTAAAAAAACTAAGAATAACTTAAATAAACTAAAACAGACGAGCAAACAAAGAATAAACCAGAGAAGAAAAGAAACACTACCTAGGCTTGAATCATATACATGCTTGACAAGGTTCTCTCGGTATGAAACTAATGTGATACCGGGATCTTATAATACTAAACTCAAAGGAAACTTAGAGCACCCTCGACCCTTCTCAAGGATAGTCAACTAAGGATCCTAAAAGCCGTTAAACCACCGGATACATGGATTTCCCTCACAGGTCATCCAACTATTTATGAAATATCCACTAGATTATCTACCTCACAGTACAATAATCTCAAAACACCTAAGAAATAACTGTTAGACACTCTACCTCACGGCACGAAAGTCACAGTTCACTTAAATGTTAGGGATAACTTGGGTTTTCCTATTGGACTCGATAAACATGATTTGATAGACATACTAGAAAGATCTTCTCACAAAGGCTCTAACTAGAAATCCAACATCCAAGACTTATCGACAACTTCTCACCTCACGGCTGTTGAAGCAAGTTGCACATCTTAACTGTTTAAATCTTGATAAGACATTCCTATGAATCACTCGGCCTAAGCAACTCATCCACTAATCAAAAACACACACTAATTGATTCTAGCATGCACCTATTTTGCGACAGACAATCGCCAAGACACATGAGGAACATAATATCAACCATTCAACCATCAAAGATACACATACACATCCAATATTCAAAACCAAATCTTTAAATCATAAATCCATCACATCAATATGTTCCACAACCGAAATAAACCAAGTCAATCATATATAATCATCTAACCTAGATAGTTCTAAGAGTTTAGCCACTAAACATCATATGAAAACAAACCATAATCTGTTTAATGTAAATGAAAAACATAGGAATCGAATAAAAACAAAGAAACCGAATAAACCGAATGATGAACACCCGATGTCTTCGATCCTAAGCCTTGATTCTTCAATCCTTAGCTTCCAAAACCTCCAAAATCACCTCTTGGTCGCCTCTGCCGTCTCTCCTATTCGATCATACCCTAATTTTTCCTTCCAGCCGTTTTTAATTGAACAAACTTGAATTTCTGCGTTTTTCTTCGCGTCGCATACCGCGACAACATTTCGGAACCCCTTCGCGCTACGCGAGGGGTCTCGCTACCCGACAAAATAGTCGGGTCAAACCCGCAATCATTAAAAAGGGTAAAATCGTAATTTCCACCTGTCGCGTACCGCGACAGGGTTTCTTGAGGGCCTCGCGATACGCGAAGGGCACAAAAATCCAGCTTTTGCTTCTCTTTATCTTTGGGTCCGTCTTCATCCAACCGGGAGCTCGATTTCTTGATATTTTGCACCAAAATGACATGTTTATTACCTGCAAGCATGAAATTACAGAATTGTGAAGCACCAGCTAAAATCAACTCCAAAAGCGCATAGAACTGTACAGAAACTAAACAAAAACATATAGAAAAACAGATGTGTTTTGCAACACATCACTCGACGCATAGGCAATCACTTTACCCCTTTGCATAAGGACACAACCAAGCCCAAGATAAGATGCATCAGAATACACCACCAAATCATCAGGTCCATCCGGTAAAGTTAATACCGGTGCCTGAGTTAACTTGAACTTGAGCTCATTAAAAGCTTTTTCTTGATCATTACCCCAAACAAATTTCACATCTTTTCTTGTCAGTTTAGTTAAAGGAGATGCAATTCTTACAAAATCCTGTATAAACCGCCGATAATAACCGGCTAGACCAAGAAAACTTCTAATTTCAGTAGGAGTTTTAGGTGAACTCCACTTCATCATCGCTTAAACTTTCGAAGGATCAACAAGTATGCCATCAGCACACACCACATGTCCCAAAAACTGGACTTCACGCAACCAAAATGCGCATTTAGAAAATTTGGCATATAATTTCTCCTTACGTAAAGTTTCAAGAACTTCACGCAAATGACAAGCGTGATCACCCTCATTTTTAGAATAAATAAGAATGTCATCGATAAAGACAATGACAGATCGATCCAACATTGGGCGACACACCCGGTTCATCAAATCCATGAACGCAGCCGGTGCATTTGTCAACCCAAACGACATCACAAGAAATTCATAATGACCGTAACGAGTACGGAAAGCGGTCTTGGGAATATCTTCCTCTTTAACCTTGAGTTGATGATAACCCGAGCGAAGATCGATTTTAGAAAACCACGACGCTCCTTGCAACTGATCAAAAAGATCATCAATTCTAGGTAGAGGATATCGGTTTTTCACAGTTACTTTGTTTAATTCTCTATAATCAATACACATTCTAAGGCTTCCGTCTTTCTTTTTAACAAACAGAATTGGTGCACCCCACGGGGAGATACTTGGACGGATAAAGCCTTTATCTAAAAGGTCTTGTAATTGTGTCATCAATTCTTTCAATTCAGATGGTGCCAACCGATATGGAGCTTTAGCTATGGGCTTAGCCCTAGGAATGAGAACAATCTTAAACTCAACTTCTCTATCACAAGGAATTCCCGGTAAATCATCCGGAAACACATCAGGAAAATCCCTGACTACTGGAACATTCTTAAGTTCCTTTACCTCATTCCTTACATCAATAACATAAGCTAAGAATGATTGACCCCCCATGGTTCATGTAATTCATAGCTTTAGCTAAGGAACACAATATGGTTCCACCTCGTTTCTCTCCCTGAATACATACTTCATAACCACCCGGAGATATTAATTGAATAACCTTTCGGTTACATACAATGTTAGCTCCATATTTAGACAACCAATCCATTCCAATCACAACATCAAATTCTCCCAAGATCATTGGAATCAAATCAACCTCATAATCCTCACCATCAATGGTGAGTTTACATCTATGATAGATGTCATACACTAAGAAACTCTTAGAATCAGCTATTTCTACCTTTAATGGACAAGGTAGCTTAGCTAGTACAAACGAATCATGATTCACAAATTTCACAGATATAAAAAAGCGACTAGCTCCAGAATCAAACAATATATAAGCAGGCAAGGAATTTATATGAAAAGTACCTATCACCACGTCTGAAGTGACTTTAGCCTCTTCCGTCGTAATTTTGAAGGCTCTACCCTTTGGTGGGGGTATTTCAACCTTCTTGCCACTACCTTGGGCCTTAAAAGACCCACCACTCGTACATCCTTGACCTGCCCCTTTCAAATCTGGGCATTCACTTCGTCGATGCCCGGTTTATAACAGTTGTAGCACAGATTGAGTGCACTGGCACATTGAGAGGCAAGATGCCCCGGCTTGCCACATTTATAACATACAACTGATTTAAAGTAACATTCCCCAAAATGTTTCCTTCCACATTTTAAACAATGTTTAGCCTCTCCCAAAAAACTAAACTTTTTCGGTGGACTAACAAATTTCCCCTTTTTAGAGGATCCCACTTCCTTCTCCATTTTTCGTTTCTCCCCACGATCTTCTTGTCTTTTTAACTCCAATTCACGCTCACGAGCGCAATCAATCAATTCAGACAAAGTTTCAAACTTTGATGGTATGAGAAACTCCCGGTACTTAGCATTCAACATACTATGGTACCTGTTAATCCACATTCGTTCAGTCCTAAGAAGATCAGGACAAAATTTAGCTTTATCATAGAACACTGCAGTAATAGTGTCTATATCTTCCTCCGTGTGCCTCATATGTAAAAACTCCTCAGTAATTCTATCAATAGCAGCCTGAGGACAAAATCGTTTAAGGAACAACTCTTTAAATGCACCCCACGTCAATTCCTTAATTCCATCCCGACCCTTCTCCTTTCGGAGAAGTTCCCACCAATCTTTTGCTCGTTCTTTCAATTGGTTTCCAGCAAACATTACCTCGTCAGAAGGATCACAATGACACGTTTCAAACGTGCTTTCCATATCAGTTATCCACCTTTGGCTCAATAGTGGATCCACTTCACCTTTAAATTCCGTTGGCTTACAAGCCACAAACTCTTTGTAAGTAACCTTTTTAGAAGGTTTTTCCCCACACATTTCATCTTTAAGAGTTGCAAACTCTTCACTTATAAAATTCTTTAATGAAGCTTGTAATCCATCTAGACGAGTTGGTAAGGTAGCTTCAAATGCTTTAGCTACCTCCTCCCTCACCATCATTTGCAGTTCGGTGAGTTGTTCTTCCTCATGTCCCATCCCCTTGGGATTATGTTCATCAGCCATTTTATGACTGAAATAATATAACACATCATTAGTTTACATATTTATACTCCACATATATGCAAACCACATACTCCAAACCACATACTCGTCCTTAACGGACTTATACATTACATATTCATGTGTCTTTATTGAATATTCACACTCTTGTGAATTACTCAATTATTTAACTAATACCAACACATCTGTGATTTTCACCAATCACATACATCCCGCCTTCACATCCCACCAATACCTCCATATACTGATGTGAAATAATGTTCCTAAGGATACGTTCATATCGTGTATATGTTACTAAGCTGGCCAGGCATAGCAAGATATGCACCATATACACGTGTCCTTACGTTCACTGTTTCACACAAGTTAGGAATATTGGTTTTTAACAAATCAATTTACAGATACATCATACCTGGTGAGTTCGGCTTTGTGATCGGATTTTTTTGAATCGAACGGCACTTCCCATCTATCAAGAGCTCAATGGTTTGAGTTTAAATGTTCATGACGCACTCAAATCCCTCACTTCCATGTCCCCACCGGACATTTTACCCAATATTTAATAAATTACGTTTAGGTCCCAGTAAAAATAAAAACAACTTTTGTGTTCTACAAACCTTTAAACATACTATTACCAACACCTGTAAAAAACAAGTTTAAGTATGTTTACAAATTCCACCAAACATTTATTACACAAAAGCTTCACGCATGTTCGATTATTTAAAGATTAATCCACCATACGAGCCTCCATGTTCGATTCCCGATCACCATCACCGCTCACCCTACTCTTTTGTACCTGTAACACCACATTTAAATTCACCATTAGTTCGTTAGAACTAAGTAAGATTACCTCATCATTCACCACGTGTATTCCATAACACTATATGGATACACTAATGAGGTTTCAAATAAAATGTTGACAACAACATTTAACCACATACAAAACGATTTACTAACGGTTCGTTTTCAACCAAAACCTCAATATATCCCCCATTCATGGACAATTATTATAATTTAATATAACACATATATTAACACCCAACACACCAATTGTGCATCATGTTTCACAAAGATCGTAATTCACAAATTCGACACTTGGATTTCAAATGTCTACACCAAACATACACCTTACCAATCCAACATCCACACATTCGTAGATAACAGCATGTTCACACACCTTGTGAATCATGCAGCAACAATAACCACAATCATGACAACGGCATGTTCACACACCTTGTGAATCATTCAGCAACAATAACCACAATCATGACAACGGCATGTTCACACACCTTGTGAATCATTCAGCAACAATAACCACAATCATGATAACGGCATGTTCACACACCTTGTGAATCATGCAGCAACAATAACCACAATCATGATAACGGCATGTTCACACACCTTGTGAATCATGCAGCAACAATAACCACAATCATGATAACGGCATGTTCACACACCTTGTGAATCATGCAGCAACAATAACCACAATCATGATAACGGCATGTTCACACACCTTGTGAATCATGCAGCAACAATAACCACAATCACATATAACACCATCACTTGTAGTATGGACTCACCCAGTCCTTAAGTACAAGTTCTATCAAATAGGTAACTTACCTTAATTTGAAGAGTTATCAAAAATCACCAACTCTTTTCCAGGCCTTTTAGAACTAGATTCACCTCCTCTCCCTATTATATATTTACATATAACAGGATTTAACAACATGAACACACAACTTGTGTTATTTATATAATCTAATTCATTTGACCTGTTTCATTCTTTATTTTCAATCAAAACCTCGTTGAGGCTTTTATCAGTAACCCATGTGTAGAAATTAATCTACACATGTTCTTTATCATATTTAAATCCTCATAACATCGTTTTACGCTACAATCATTAACTCTCAGCTTTACACGTTAATTTAACATTCTAAAGAATGATCCAAGACCATCTCAACCACTCGTTAATCACCCCACTAATAATCATACTCAGTAATAAATGTTTCATAACAAACGGGCATTATAACGGACCAAAATTAAGATTCCACCGTTAAAACACCTAGTCCTTCGTTCCTAATCATCCCAGATCATTTTACAACACTCAAAACTATATTTAATCCGTATATTATCAAGATAAATGAGATAGGACGAATCGTTACTGATGGATTGGGTAATTTCATGTGATTTAGGTGCGTAATGATGCGTTTTTATGCTTTAAATCCATGGAATATGGTGATTGGTTGTATGTTTTGATGATTTGCAGGTTTTCGGGTAAAGAAAATGAGTGGTTGATGTTCAAGAATCAAAGGGTGGCTAAGAAATGGTGCTTGGGAGGCCAAAACATCCAAAAATGAAGGTTTTCACGAAGTGGCGTATCAACACGGCGTATCTGGGGCGTATCACAGAGCAAAACCACCCAGGAATCTATCTGGGGCGTATCATACGCCCCTGGGAGGCGTATGATACGCCGGGGTCAGCTAAAATTGCGGAATTTCTCCGTTTTGCCACATATTTAAGCCTAAAGACCTAGGGTTTCTGGATATCTTCGACTGGGGCGACTTTTGGAGGTTCTAGGGGGTTTCCAAGGCTTAGGAACTCATCAATTAACACTTCCAAACACCACGGTGATTCCCGAATTGATGATTGCGCATAACCGAATGACGATTCAAGGCTAAATCCATTGAAATCACGCCCGGGTGAATGGTTAGTTAGGTTTAAGGATTTCTATGAGTTTAATTGTAATTGACTACAACCAATAGTTGGGTTCTATCTTATTAATTTTTTGTATGTTGCTTTTCGTATTGGATCGAATGATTTGACTTTTCTGATTTGATTGAATGTTCATCATTTTTCAGTTTACAATTGTGAAACATTGAATGTCAATTGGGTTATCACTTTCAAATTGGTATTGGTAATTGGTATCCTAGGATTAACATTAGTTGGTTTTCGTCAATTAATTACTAAGATTAGGTTTTCTACTTATGAATATCCGTTCACACGAGAAGTAACAAATCATGTCTATGTGATTGTCTTGAACAATTAAGTCATAAAGGTTCTTACTTTCCTACTAATTCAAATCCCGGGTGTGATTCGTTTTTATAATTAAGTTACAAATCATTTGTTTTCATTGTTAGTTTGCTAAGAAGTTAGTTGTCTTACTAAAGTTCAAACAACCATCGATTTTACAATTTATTGTCTAGTTACATTAGGTTAAATCAACTAAGCTACACCATCCACCTAAACTCTTCGTGGTTCGACACCCTACTTACCCTACTAGTTAAGGTAGTTAGGAACACTCTCATTACTTCTTATTTGATCGGTACTTCGACGTCGGTCAAATTTTGGCGCCGTTGCCGGGGAGTTTGTGCGCTTGGTGTTAGTTAATTGATTTATTAGGTCTTTTTAAATTTTGTTTATTTCTTGTCTTTCCTTGTTACGCGAGGTTTGTTAGTGTGCAGGTGACAGGTTGATTGCATGCATACTCGGTTTTCAGGTCGTGACTCACCATTGGAATTTGATCCAGAGATTGAGAAAACCACTAGAATCAACCGAACATTACAAAGACTAGACAAGATTGTCACTCCGGGTTCAAGAAACACTATCCAAACCGGAGAGAGTTCAAATCAGTCTGTTCCTATGGCTGATCAGAACAACCAAAACCCACCACCACCACCACCAATTCCACCATTTAACCAGTATGCTCACGTACCACCACCAAATCCAAACCAAGTCATCCCACCAAATCCATTCAACCAAAATAACCAACCACCAAACATACCACCTAATGCCATGCCTAATCTTAGAATGGCACAAAACCCATTGTTCAACAATCCAACCCATGGAGTTAATCAGGGAAACAACTTGCATGGGGAAGATCACATTTCACATGGTGGAAGTAACTCAGGGGAACATGGATCTTGGCATGAGGAGTTACACGAAGAGGAAGCTAACCACAACTACCCACCTCATGAAGAATACCATGATGATAATTGGCAACCACTAGGCCCACCAAATCATCCAGTTCACAACAACTATGGGCATGGTGGATGGAATGGACAAGGGGGGTGGAATAGGCAACCACCCATGAATAACTACAATGGGAGATGGGGTTACAATAACACTGGTCAAGGATGGCACCATAGAGCTCCTGTTCAAGGAGTTGATAGTCACTTTAGACCAACTGTGACTTAAAATCCTTCACCTATTGTACCTCCATTGTTGAGAGGACGATCTTTTGAGATCAGGCCACAATACTTGGCCATTATTCCTAACTTCAGAGGGACTGCAACTGAAGAACCATATGTCCATCTCTCTGAGTTTGGTGCCATATGTAGCACCATTGGTGGCCAAGGATTCACCCCAGATGAAGTAAAGCTGAACTTGTTCCAATTCTCATTAAAGGAAAGGGCCAAGCAGTGGTTTCACACACTACCATCTGGTAGTATCTACACATGGGAGGAGATGCAACAATTGTTTTTGGATGAGTACTATCCCATGAGCAAGACAAGTGAAGCTCGAAATGCCATCAGAACCTTCCAACAACAATCGGGTGAATTGCTTCATGAAGCATTCACTCGATTCAAGGAGTTGCTCAGATTTTGCCCACACCACCAGATTCCTAAGTGGGAGCTAATCAAAGCCTTTTATGATGGTTTAACACCAGAAGACCTGAAGTTTGTCAGTTCCAGTAGCAATGGAACATTCTTAACCAACTCAGAGGATGATGATTGGGAATTGCTTGAAAGGTTAAGTAAAGGCTCGAAGACACAAGCTTCAGCAAGCAGGAAGGCTAAACATGTCATTGGAAAACCAGGAGGGGAATATGTGACAGAAGAGAGATTTGAAGCTTTAGAGAGGCAAATAGCAAGCTTCAACAGGAATTCAGGTAAAGATGTATCTAATGTTGCTAATGTGCTTGATGTTTGCATTTTTTGTGGTGATATAGGTCACTTGGAGCCGAATTGCATGATGATGAACATGGGCAGGAATGAGGAGGTGAACCAAGTACAAGGCTCATTTCAAAATGACAAGAGACAGAATGACATGAACTCAAATACTTACCACCCGGGTTTGCGTAATCACCCTAATTTTAGGTATGGTAACTCATCTAACCAATTGAATCCAAATTTTCAGGGTAGCAATCAACAAGGTGGGAGTCAAGAATCATCTTATCAGAACCGTCAGCAGAATTACAATCAAAATAACTACCAAAGAGGGAATTACAATCAAGGAGTACAAGGTAGTGGTCAAGGTGGTTACCAACAAGGAGCATCACGAAACTTCCAACAAAGTCAAGGAAGTCAGAATCAGTTCCAGGGAAGCCAACAAGGGAACAACATCTCAATGGAAGACATTGCAAATCAAATCAATGAGTTAAGGTTGATGCTAACTGGAGTGGTGCAAAAACAGGAGTTGCAACAAAAGACTAGTGAATCACATGCCAAGCAATTGGGACAACTGGCAGAGCAACTTGCAACACGAGATAAAGGTAAACTGCCAAGTGATACAAAAGTCAACCCACAACATCAAGCATCCGGATCAAAGAATACAAGCAATGTGCACATCAGCGCTGTGAGCACATGTCAAGATGCAAAGGATAGTGTGTTAGAAAAAGAGCAAGATGTTGGAGCACCCCTCATACCAATCCAAATTGGGGAACTAAAAGTTAGCAAAGCACTTCTGGATTATGGAGCTAGTGTTAGCATTCTTCCTGGGAGCTTATATGACCAGTGTGAATTTGGTCCATTACAGCCGGTTGACACCACCGTGGTATTAGCAGATATGACACGTAAACGCCCTCGGGGCATGCTGATTGGAGTCGCTGTGAAGATTGGGGAATTCTATTACCCCGAGGATTTCTTGGTGCTTGATTATGCACCGAATGTGAAACAAGAGCAAATTATTGCAATACTTGGAAGACCATTCTTGGCAACAGCTAATGCACAAATCAATTGTCGAGACAGTTTGGTCAGCATGACATTTGGGAACCGTAAGTTGAATTTAAATATATTGTCAAACTCTTTCACTTATGCTATTGAAAATAAATGTTCTATAATAGGTACTACTAACAAGTGTCCCCTTATTTACAATGTGAATGAGGGTGACACCATAGAGAAAGAATTCATGTTTGCTAGGTCCCAAGTGAAGAATGATAAGAAGGTGATGAAGGAAGAACACAAAGTTGAGGAATCAAACGTTAAACAAGAGAAATTACCAGAGAGGCCTCAAGTAGAAAGCTCAAAAATACACATCAACTTAGAGTCAAATTCATCAAAAGCATCAGTTAGCTTAAAGAAGCCCTCAAAATTTGTGAAGCATTCATATGAAAATGGGGAGTTTGTGAAGAAGAGAGAGGAAGCCAAAGAAGCTAAGATGGAAAACAAAGGAGATCCAAGTTTTAGTTGGATAGATAACAACCAAAGTGGTAATGATACCATTGGAAACATATTTACCTTTCGACCACCATAAACACTAATCAGGTATGACTATGTCGAGCTAACGACGTTAAACTTAGCGCTTGCGGGAGGCAACCCGAGAACTTTGTGGGTATGTTCACTAGAAACCCTCACGAGACTTCACTCGTCCAACCGGGCTACCGGGGGGTTTAAAAGGCTTGCTGCATATGCTAAATGCAACCGTGTACCCTACGAAAGTGTGGTTCTTAGATCTAATCGTTCATTGCGGGTATTTTCATAATTTATAATGCATCAACCTCATCTTGCACCTAGGATTGAAAACATAATTACATTGGGGACAATGTAAGGTTTAAATGTGGGGATGGGGAAAAATGGGAAATTTTCAAAAATTTTGCAAAAATGTCTCTAATGCAAGTCTAAGTGTGCATGAAAACATGGTTTGAAAACTAAATGGGGGAAAACATGAGCAAACCAAATAATGAAGCAAATTCCTAAGTTGTGATTAATCTTTTAAATTGCGGAATAAAGTATTCTTGATAAGCAATTCGTAAGTGTTAATAGCAGTACATGACTAAGGATAGGAAGTGGAGAATGAGTTGTTAGATGTGTCACATTGTAACCTTTAACCACCGTTTCCGTGAGATATTGAGCCTATGTCGAGCAAAATATGGTAATAGGAATAAATGCTCAATTTCTTTGATGTGTGATGACTATAATGAATACTCAAGGTAGAACTTGCATTGTCAATGCAATTTAAGATCACAACTAAGCTATGCATGAAAATGATAGAGGCATTAGGAAAACCTATTGTTTTAGCCTGTGTTGTTTGTTTCACTTAACCACAACAAAATCCCCTAGTCGCCCCTTTGAGCCAAATACCTATTCGTTTGTCAACCCATGGAATTAGCCACAATTAGCCTTGTTAGCCAGTTAAAATCCAACCCATGTGATGGATCCAAAGTAGGAAGTGTTCATGTTTTGATAGGAAAAGAAAAGAAAAATAAACAAAATGAATCAAGATTGTGCAAAAGAAGGACTAACATGAAAAAAAAAAGCACAATAAAAAAAACATGTGCACAAGTTAGTTATGTCAAAGTGTTGAACTATCTAGTGGATTCACCCATTTGTCACCTGTAATAACACCAACCATACCTACCTTAGCCAAAGCCAACCCGAAAAAGTCCTCTTGATTTGTGTATGCCTTAGTAATCAGTGATGGAGAGTTGATTACCTTGCAAGCTTATGCTAAGGGTGTTCATTATAGGAGGGAGTGTCATAAACATGCTAGTCATAACTACTAGTCTATATACGAAACCGAGTGGAGTGTGAATTGTGAGAAATGTGAATACATGTAATAACTCATTCGAAATGGAATAAATGTAGTTGTGTAGGGTGTTGGCACGAATGGATTGTTTGTTGGATGTAAATCTATTGCACGTTGTAAGTCTTGGGGATTGATCATGATTTTTGAGTTCTTTGTTATTGGGGAGGTTATGGACAACCCATTGGTTGGCTAATCATGGTTGAAGTGTGCATGAGACTTTGCTTGGGACAAGCAAAAGGCAAATGTGGGGATGTGATGGATTGGGTAATTTCATGTGATTTAGGTGCGTAATGATGCGTTTTTATGCTTTAAATCCATGGAATATGGTGATTGGTTGTATGTTTTGATGATTTGCAGGTTTTCGGGTAAAGAAAATGAGTGGTTGATGTTCAAGAATCAAAGGGTGGCTAAGAAATGGTGCTTGGGAGGCCAAAACATCCAAAAATGAAGGTTTTCACGAAGTGGCGTATCAACACGGCGTATCTGGGGCGTATCACAGAGCAAAACCACCCAGGAATCTGTCTGGGGCGTATCATACGCCCCTGGGAGGCGTATGATACGCCGGGGTCAGCTAAAATTGCGGAATTTCTCCGTTTTGCCACATATTTAAGCCTAAAGACCTAGGGTTTCTGGATATCTTCGACTGGGGCGACTTTTGGAGGTTCTAGGGGGTTTTCAAGGCTTAGGAACTCATCAATTAACACTTCCAAACACCACAGTGATTCCCCAATTGATGATTGCGCATAACCGAATGCGTATGATACGCCGGGGTCAGCTAAAATTGCGGAATTTCTCCGTTTTGCCACATATTTAAGCCTAAAGACCTAGGGTTTCTGGATATCTTCGACTGGGGCGACTTTTGGAGGTTCTAGGGGGTTTTCAAGGCTTAGGAACTCATCAATTAACACTTCCAAACACCACAGTGATTCCCAAATTGATGATTGCGCATAACCGAATGACGATTCAAGGCTAAATCCATTGAAATCACTCCCGGGTGAATGGTTAGTTAGGTTTAAGGATTTCTATGAGTTTAATTGTAATTGACTACAACCAATAGTTGGGTTCTATCTTATTAATTGTTTGTATGTTGCTTTTCGTATTGGATCGAATGATTTGACTTTTCTGATTTGATTGAATGTTCATCATTTTTCAGTTTACAATTGTGAAACATTGAATGTCAATTGGGTTATCACTTTCAAATTGGTATTGGTAATTGGTATCCTAGGATTAACATTAGTTGGTTTTCATCAATTAATTACTAAGATTAGGTTTTCTACTTATGAATATCCGTTCACACGAGAAGTAACAAATCATGTCTATGTGATTGTCTTGAACAATTAAGTCATAAAGGTTCTTACTTTCCTACTAATTCAAATCCCGGGTGTGATTCATTTTTATAATTAAGTTACAAATCATTTGTTTTCATTGTTAGTTTGCTAAGAAGTTAGTTGTCTTACTAAAGTTCAAACAACCATCGATTTTACAATTTATTGTCTAGTTACATTAGGTTAAATCAACTAAGCTACACCATCCACCTAAACTCTTCGTGGTTCGACACCCTACTTACCCAACTAGTTAAGGTAGTTAGGAACACTCTCATTACTTCTTATTTGATCGGTACTTCGACGTCGGTCAGTTACCCTTCAAACGGATTTCTGATTGAACTACCACGATCTGGACGTGTAGAAACGATCCACGGCTCAACCCGAACGTCTGGATAGCTTCAAAATTGATGTTGGGTGCTAAAATTTCGTATATGTGTGTGTTTATGGTGACAAGCATCGAGAAAAGAAGAAAAAAATAAGTTTTCTGTTGAAATCTTCGAAGATAAGGAATTTGCAGCCGCCATAGACGTCAGACGCATCGCCCCACGAGGGACGTTGGTCTCAGGCGTACCGCGCGAGACCTAAGTCTCAGATATTTCTGCCCCCACCCGCGTGCATCGCCTATCGTGGGCGTGTGGCTCGGGGCGTACCGCCCCAGGCCATTTTCTTCGTTTTTCGATTTTATCTTCGTTTCGCGATTCCGGACAATCCGGAACTCCGTTTCTCGCTCGGTTTTCTCCCACGTTCATCATTTCTCACATATTTTCAATTTTTAATAACCAGAACCATTCTACTTACGGTTTCTTCAAACGTATTCATATTATCAAAACGGGTCGTTACATTAAATAACTAATATTATCTTTTTAAATGCCAACTTTTTAAACTTTGTTTTCTTTAAATATATCGATTTAAATAACTATTTTTCAAATTTTCAAATTTTGTTTTTTTAAAAGCGTATTCTTTAATATTAATATATTTTAATGTATTAAAAATATATAAAAAAATATAAAAAAAATATGTGTAATATTTAATATTATTATTTAATATGAGAGAAAGAGGAAATCAGACTGGAGGAGCTCTAGAAACATATAATATGTCCATAAAAATCTTTATTTATAAAATTAAATATATTTATAGGGTCAAGGGAAGGTGTTCTTGTTGGCCTGGGCTGCCCATTTGGCTTGCGGTTACCCATTGCTAAACGGTCCGACCTTCCCTCACTTTTTGCGAATCACATGTGCCTTTCGCCGATATGTTATTTCATTTGCTTGCACAAAAAGGAACCGTTACCCAACTTAACTGACAGATGAAAATCTAGGTAAAAAATGACCATACTATGTACTACCAGGTTGAACTGAAACCGATTAGATCAGAGAAAACACAACCATAAACCGGACTCGCTGATTGTGTTCGGGTAGCATGTTTCTTGGGCAGAACCAAAACTGATTAGATCAAGTAACAACACAAAAACAAGCATTCAATTTGTGCAAAGACTCATATAAAATTAAAAAGAAAAAAGAAAGAAAGAAAGAAAAAGAACATTATTTGAGCACCCCTCGTAAAAGAATAAGAATTTAAGTAAATAGATAATCAAGTAAAGCCTTGATCCACAACCCTCAATTTATTGATCTCTTGATTTGTGAGACTTGGTTTGGACCTATCAGGGATTGCTACAAATATAAATCACAGATTGTAATTACTTTAAAAACGAACCACATAAATATATGTACGTGTTTAACCTTTTTAATTCAATCAAAGTTTGTTAAATCTTTAATACCGTTTATATTTTTTCTCAACTTAAACAGAACTTTTATAGGTATCAACAACTTTTTCACATTTACCAACTAATCCAAGTATAGGAGTTAAAAGAAATCTTTTATAGGTATTACAATCTTTTCACGAATGATGTTTTGTCCTAATGGTAAGATGGAGGTATGGGGAAAGTGATAGGAGACTCAGGTCATGGGTTCGATTCTTGATCACACCCGGTTTTACCGGCCTTTCACCGTCGTGCCTTTGGGCGGGTGCTTGGCTCGGGTTTTCCTCGGGAATTGGTGGCTGGTGAGCTAGGGGCTCCGTCCGTCTGTACTAGTAGCCAACTTGGGCATCCTTTAGCCATTGGGGGGCGTGTACGGAGTTCCAGGCAGTTAATTGGTTGGCCGTTCAAAAAAAACTAAAAGATGATTAAGATGCAACACTAGAAACTGAAATAAGAAGTATATCTATTATTGTAAAAAAATTTAATAATAGTTATAAAAGGAAATAATACCTTCTTATTTTTGGTAAAAGATGTTTTCTACCATTGTAAAATATCAAAGTCTAGGTATCTATATGTCCTCAGTATATTTTTTAATCTCAAATTTAGTGTTATATATATGAACTAAATTAAAAGTTGAAGAATTGACATCTTTTAAAGTTTGTAAAACAGTATTTGAAATTGGCAAAAAAAAAAAAATTGTACGTCTCTTTCATTTTGTAAAACAGCATTATAACAACTTAGATTCATTTCAGGTTGAAAAATTGCGTCAACCTTTTTCCAAAAGACATGGATAATGTACGCCGGGGTATGGATACCAACCTTTTTTATATTTTTTAATATTAAAATATATTAAAAAAATATGTATGAGTAAAAATTTTTGACTATGATATGATTGATTTGATTTAAATATAGTGTATAAAAAAGGAGTGGTGTATGAATATTAGGACCATTTTCCAAATGTCCTACTTTTTATTATGGGTGTCAATTCCTGACACGAACCGAAATACGACACGAAAATAATCTAGTTTTAGGTTGTCAAGTATAACTCGTTTAAGAAAACGGGTCATGTTTGGGTTAACCCGTTTAAAAAACAGACCGGGGTTCGGGTTGACCTGTTAACCCGTTTAAGGTTTCAAAATTATTATGTTTTTATTTTTTTCTGTCTTGTAACATATATTTAATTGTTTTTCTTCTGATTATTTACCATACTTTAATTGATCAAGTAACAAAATTTATGTTTTTTTCATCTAAAAAAATGATTTTAATTTTTTTCCCGTTAACTATAAAAACGAGTTTATTTTAAATTTCAAACTTTATAATTATTATTACATAATTGTATGTTTAGTTATAATAATATTAATTTTTTTTGTTAAAATACTATACTAAATATTTGTTACTTATACACACATACTAAGCACGTTATTATTGACGTGTTTTCAACCAACAACAAGCTTATAATATGTATATTAGTTTGATTTATTTATATAAAAAAGTTAAACGAGTTAAGTTCGGGTTGATCGAATTTATGTCAATCCGGGTTAGAGTTGAAAACTTTGACACAAATAAATATATGGGTGAAGTTGAGGTTGCAAAATTCAACCCACCAACCATACACAACATGTTAACTTACTAACCCGTCAATCCGACACGATTGACACCCCTAATTTTTATCTTCCTTACGTTTTTAGTAGTACAAATGATACTGCAATATTAAATTTAATAGCACAAACTTTTTGGCTAGGATCTTGTAACGCCCAACTTCATTTAACTCATTAGTCCATTTCATGATTACAAATCTATCTATTATAATAAATCAAAGATTTTAGAGACACATTGCGGGTTTTTAGAGCACCTCCACTTTGATTTACCGTATCTCTTTCATACTAAATACACCTTATATTAAATAATAATATTAAATACTAAATACTTTTTATTTTACATTTTTAAACTAAGAAACATATTTTTTTAATACATTAAAAATATTAGTATTGAAGACACGCATTTAAAAAATCCAAATTATTATAAAATATACGATTTTTAAAAATAGTTTTTTAAAACAAAATGTTTAAAGATATAAACTTTGAAAAAATTAGTGTTTATAGAAATAATAAAACTCTTTCATTACTTAAAGTATAAAATTATACATAATTTTAGTCATATTTTATATCAAAAATTTTCTTATATTGACTAAATTTTTATAAATGATTATTTATTATATATTTTTAATTCAACCCGTGTAATACACGGGGTTATTAACCTAGTTTACAATAAATAAAAAGTCGGTCCCAAAAAAAATTCAAGTTTAGTACTACTTGTTTGATTAATGCCTTCCATGAAACAAAATTATATAATTGCTTCCGAGCGTATATTATGAGACAATTCTAACAACCTTCTATATCTGAACATATATATTCATTCACATAATTCATCAAGCTCATTCGAAGTAATCTCGTGACAATAAACATGAAAATAAAGGTTCAAGTAATGTTAATGGGTCATTCGACTCATATACCATATAGGAGATGAACCGGTTACTAGATGAACCGTGTGACTGAGTTTTAACTGTTATAAGAATGACATAATAATTAAACTATTAGTATAAATAATGAAACTTCTTTCACTCATCAATCTCCCTCTTACTTTTAGAATGGGACAAAAATCAAATTTTCCATTAAAGAAAAGTAGAGGAATATATGTTTGATTTCTTATATAATAACTAGAGACGAAGCGATTTTTAAGAAACATAAATGGCATCGTCTTGCAATGTTGTTTTGATACACTTCATTGGAAAAAAAAATCTCTTCATACTATACTCGCGAATAGTAAAACAAGTGACAACTTTAATAACGATAGACCACATATATGTAATATGTTTTATTGCTTCTGTCATTTAATATAGGGTTGCCAAAAAAAGTCTCTAGATCAAAAGTTTCCATAGTATATATATATGTCGTATTAATGAACCAAAGGCTTCTAGCCTAATGGTTACCCCCTTGGCTTTCATGTGAGAGGTCACAGGTTCAAATCACTTCCAAGATGAAATAGGGGTCCTTGGGAGGTCATTGGTTCAAATCCCTTCCAAGGAGAAATATGGGTCCTTGGGAGGTCAAGGGGTTTCCGGTGCGGTTTTCTTCTGGGGTGGTGGTGGGGTCTCTACGGAGGTCATGGTAACTAGACCTTGGTGACGTGGCCTGGAAATCAGTGGTTCACACGTTGAGATCAAATGTCGTACAAAAAATAAATATGTCATATTAATGAGTTGAGATTTAGTGACGTCTCGGAAATCTTATGAGGTAAGGCTGCTCATGTAACCGTTAATAAACACAAAACGAAAAAAATCTAATAATCAACCATATTTTAAAAATTAAAATGGCAAGAAAATTTTAAAGATGTTCGAGGTAAATTATATATAGTATGGGTGGTACTACATACACGTAGGTGGAGTACCTTAATTTTTAATTTATTTAATTTAAAGTGTACATCAGAATGAGTTTCCTCGAGTAATAAAATAGTTCTGGGTTCGAATTTCAGAAGTCAATTTTCTTAAAGTACTGGGTTTTCATAAAAACAGGTGGCTTGATAACATATATGATCGAGTAATAATACTGATGACAAAATGATAATTCAGTACTCCATCGATGATATGAAAGTCACCCTTCAAAAAAATAAAAAAAAAAGAGTAAAGAATAAAATGCTTTTATGTTTTAACCTCTTATGCGCGTGACGTGTGTGTTTATTGGACGGACATTCATTCAGGGGGAGGAGAGGGGGGGTCTTGTGGTGAACGATAAGTTGGCGACGCGTGTACTTACCGACCAAAGTCAGAACATGCTAGAACACACCCACAGTTGTTAACCCACACGTGAGAGGATCATTTTTTACTTTCCGGTCTTTCTGTATTTTCCTTTTTTATTTTATTTTATTATATAACTAGGTTAGAATCCCGTGTATTACACGGGTTGCAAAAAAAATCACATATACATATCAGTTAAGAAACACTTATATGACTAAAAAGTCTGTATATTACATAATTTAACTAAACTCAAATTTTACAAAAGTTGAATAAAATATAATATAAACTTAACTTTAATTAAAGTATGTAGCACACTGAAATTAACTTGAGTTAAAGTTATATTAATACATATAAACAATTAGTATCATTAATCTTTTCAAATATTAATACATTATCATTCAAATCATTCATTCATATTAAAATTTTCAAATATTTTAAAATCACTCATAAAAACAATTAGTATCATTAATCTTTATTTTCAAATATTTTAATAAATATAATTTGAATATGAATATACTTGAAGAATTAAAATTAAGTTGTTAAATAAAAATATATGTTTATTTAAAAGCTTCATAAATAATTTCATCTTTATACAATTAATTAATAATATATTAATTATTATTTCTACTTAAATAATAAATATAGATAATTAATGAAGAGAGAGAAGCGGGAAAAACAAAATTTAGATGGCATAGAAAGATGACAAGTGTCCACAATTATTTTTATTTATTAGTATAGATAGACTAGCCTAAAAACTAATGTATTACATAGGTTGAATATTTAACAAAAATATAATTCATTAATATCAAATCATAATAAATAATTTCAAGATAAGATATAAATTAAATATTCTTATAATTTATTAAATTTTAATAAATTAGTAAATTATTAGAATAAAACGATTTATATTTTTTTCATATTTAATTATATAATTTAATTAGTAAAGATTATATTATTTATTAAGAAAGAGTAGAAGAAAATTTTTTTCATATTGCATCAGAAGAGGACATGTATTTCCTAAAAATACTTTTTTATTATAATATGTAGATTTTTTGAGATAGCAAGATGGTAAAAAAGTTACATGTTACATAAAAATGATAATAGACATCGCAAATTAACTTTCAATGACTTCGTAGTTCATTCTCCCTTACATGAATCTTCCTTCCTGTCCAATTTAGAGTTGCTCGTACCGTTTTCTTAAACCGAAACCTATTTCAAATCGTTTTTGATTATGGTAAACAAAGTTAAGAATTTGATAAAGATGAAACCGGTTTCGATTATGTTTAAGTTTTTATTGTGTTTTTACCGGCTTTTGGCCGTTTCTTGGGTTTCGGTTTTTTGTCTTTCAAAGCAACTTTTGGCCACGAGATTTATCTTTCCAAAATTGCTTACCAATTTCTGCAATGATGGAATGGGTGGACCTTTTTTAGAAATGGTGCTGCCATCATATTTTATGTTTTCTTGTTTTAAAAAAATGTTTGTTGTCTTTTTCGATGTTTCCAAAGTTTGAAACTCAAGTTTAGTAAACTCGGGAGACACCAATGATGTCTTGTTCTATTGGTAAGATGGAGGTATGAGAGAAGTGATAGGAGACACAGGCCATGGTTCGATTCTTGATCCCACCCGGTTTTATCGGCCTTCTACCGTCGTGCCTTTGGGCGGGTGTTTGGGTCGGTTTTTTCCTGGGAATTGGTGGTTTGTGGGCAAAGGGCTCCGTCCGTCTGGACTAGTGGCCAGCTTGGGTATTCTTTAGCCATTAAGGACGGCATACGAAGTACCCGGCAGTTGATTAGTTGGCTGTTAAAAAAAAAAAGTAAACTCGGGAGACTCTGGAATGCAACCCAAACTAAGGGTGAGCATAATTGGATACCCGGATAGTCTTGGGTTTATCCTGCCTGACCCGACCCCAAAAAAGGGAAAGTAAGTTGTACAACAAAAGAGAGCAAATTAGAAATTTATCATCACATTTACTTTATTACATTATAGATATTTTTGACGGTTTTAAAACTCATTATCTATTAACAACGTATTTATATTCTTTTATGTCATTTGAAAAGATAAAAGTGTAAACATTATTAACTAGTGTCATTAGATTATTGATTTATTTTGTATTGGGTTAGAAACTTGTGTTTTATAAGAGATTAGATCAATAAAATATTAAACAATTTATATAAGTGGAAAAATAAATAAAATAGTTTGGCAAGAAATATTATATAACTGAAATATTAATAAAGTACATTGTAATGAATAAAATAATAAAATATTATTTTTATTTCTAATAATATAACTTTTAATATTATTATTATTATTATTTAATAGAAGTAATAAGAAATGCATTATTATTTGATATAATTATTTGTTAATAGAAAAACTTATCCTTGGTAAAGATATACTCTTTCAAAAAGCGTCTAAATTTCTTGTTCTTTTTTACTTTAAACAAAGTTCCTTACTCTCTTTAATTTACCGTCAGTGGCGGAGCTTGAGAGTTAGGAAAGGGGGCCGAAATTTATGAGAGTCAGAATACATGTTAAATATTTTAAACGAAGGGAGACGAAACCCGTATTTTTAACTACAAATAACTTTCGACTCAAAAATTAACACTACTGACGAGCCCCTCCGATCTTCACATAGCTTCGCCCATGTTTAGAGTATTACATGCAAACCACATGTTTCTTACTCTATTTATTATCCTTAAATTTTGTTTTTCTATTTTAAGAAAACTCCCATGATTCCACGGTTCCACCCCTCTTTGATAATGGGCTCTCATCAACAAAGCCCTAAAAGGCTACAATGCATTTGGTGGTACCTTTTTGAGGCAAACAAAGACAAAAAGAAACATATTAGAACTATCGCGTGCTGATCATATTTTACAAAAAGAAATAACATTAATTATTCATATTTTTCTTTCTCTGAAACCGAAGATTAAGGTTGTACTGAGTAGTAAAACATCGTAATTAGTATATTTAACTCTCTTTTAAAAGCAAATATATCATTGCATATATACAGTAGGGCTTCACTTAAGAAATCTATACATAAGGACCTAGGGTCCTCAAATTTTTTGAGCTCTTTTGCATTATGTTCGGATTCCGTTTCCAGTTATTTATTTATTAAAAAAATTAGACACTTCACTCATATTATCAAAAGAGTAAGTTTGTTTAAGGTTCTCAAGTTCCAAATTATATACATCTTCTATAGTTTTGTTTCACCTTTAATTAACGTTGGTATAAATCTTTTATTAATGATACCAGTGAAAGATTTAGACAAACTTTCTAGCAATAGATAAATTAATCAATCTGATTAACAAAGAGCAGAGTTATAAACTATCATAACAAAGTATTGCACTTTGTAGCATTATTTGTTTATATCATTTATATTATCATCTGTTAACTGTAATTATGAGTAAACATATGTATATAAAAACAAATTAACATATTTATGTTTTGCAAATTATAATTTTTTTATCGCTTACAAAAAATTATTTACAAAAAGAACCTTAATTTTTGTATTCGCCTTGAGCCTCAAAAAGCTTAAGCCGACCGTGCATATATATGTGTGTGCACAATAACTTTGTATCAAAGTCAAGAATGCAGGAATATTGTTATATTTATTTTTTGCATAGATACAAAAGTATGTTGTTAATCGTTGGTCGTACTTGAGGTAACCTATGTACACATGCTAAGGCAATATCGAAAATCTTGAAAACTTGCATACTTTCTTTCCCTTCAAAAGAAAACTCAAAAAACACCGATTTATTATTTAAAACTCTCTCTTTTGTTTCAAAAACCCTTTGTGTTGAATCTAAGGCTTTTGTTCCACCAAGGATATCCAAAAGTATCAATCCAAACTGGAATATGTCACTTTTTTGTGATAGTACTTTGTTGTTAATGTTTTCTGGTGGTAGCGGTGAAGGTGGCGATAGTGGCATTAGTTGATCAATTTCGGGTGTGTTAGTTGCAAGCTGGGTATAACCGTAATTTGCAAGACGAATACTGAAATCGACATCGATCATGATGTTGGTGGATTTGAGGTTGCCATGGACATTGGTGACCATGTTTTTGTCTTGTGGAGGTTGGGAATGAATGAAAGCAATGGCTCTTGCTGTGTGGAGGATTATCTTGAATCTTTGATTCCAGTTTAGAGGTGTGTGACCATGTTTCCTTGCTCCTGTAAAATCATGGCAAACCCATGGAATTTTGTTAGAATTATGCACAACAAAGATGTTTGTGAACCTTCAAAAGGTTAACACATGAGTCTTAATTAACCCTCAAGTGTTTCAATCCCTTCAATTAGCACATGTATCTATGTTCCATTGGTTTTATGTCTTTTAGCCTTTTTAAAGGTCATTTTAGCCTTGCAATTTAGCAAGTATTGTATTTCCATCTTTAACCTTTTGAAGGTTGTTTGATTTGTGCAATATTTTTTTAAACAGCTAAAGGCAAACACTACTTTTTAAATAAGCTATTTGACACCATATAGGAGAAAACTCATATGAAATAACCCTCTAGCTCAACCTAAACAATTATTTTGTTACATATGAAACTCAAACTCAAAACGTTCATTAGAGAACTCAAAAAGGTACCATCTGCCTGCATGATATTAGTGAGATCTTTTAATTAGTTATATGGTAATAGATTCTTGCATTTAAAATTAAAAAAAAAATAATTTTATTTTATTTTATTATGACAAAAATAAGTCTTTCTTTTTGTAGTTACAAATTTGAGAATTACAAAGTTAAAAGATCATTTGAGAAGGATGAAAAAAATTAAAGATTATTTTCAGTATATTTTTAAACACTTATATAAAAGGATTATTTACATACATTCATCTAATTAGAACATTTATTACATGTTTACCCAACTCTTAAAATCAATTATATATTTCTCTTTAAAGGATGAAAAAATTAAACAGTATTTTCAGTATATTTTTAAACACTTATATAAAAGGATTATTTACATATATTCACCTAGTTAGAATATTTATTACATATTTACCCAACCCTTAAAATCAATTACTTATTTCTCTTTAGAGAGGAAACTACGTAATTGAATAATTTATTTAAAAGAAGAAATATCTTTTAAAAATGTAAAATATGTAATTGACTATTTTACTTGTGCATATATGTAATAAATGACATTAGAAAGTAGAAATTTAGAAAATTAGTTTATGAGTGGTGTAGGAATATAACCTTCATAATAAACACATGTAACACAAAACACTAAAGAAAACATACCATCAAGCAAATCATGAAGACTGCCCATAGGATAATAGTCACAAACAACAAACTTAAACCTTTTCGAGTAAAGATACGCATTTATTGGAACAAGATAGTCACATTTTCGACTGATCGATGCTAATATCCCAACACGATGCGCAAACTCCTTCCTCCCAACAAAAACGGTCCTAAACCTTTTCAATACACAACTCTTGCCATCTAAGAAAACCAGTTTTTCAGTCACACCCAATCCAGTCTCTCCCAATACACCAACCGATGCCCTCATCACATCCTTCATTGTCCACTGCAACCCATTCTCATCTTTGGTACAACCATCATCATGACACGTCGTGCACGACATGTCCTCCATGCATCCAATGAAGATGTCGTCATATTCGCTTAGAGACAACGATGATCGTTGGTTTTCTTCGCCGTACCTAAACATGAACATATATAATCACAAATGTTTGTTGCAATGACATATATATAGATGGATTTCATATGTGAAATGATGATCAAAGTATACAATATTACAACCTTATGCTGCGTCTAGGTTTGGTGTTTATGGCTCTTGACGACATTGTGGAGTTATTGACTGCTTGAAAGAAATTAACCGAGCCGTGGCTGTGTATATGTGACCCTTTTTGTTAAAAATAGAGTTATTTTAATTGGTTTAAAGTTTGTAAACTACGAAGTAATGCCTTTGAATATATCGAAGAAAAGGATGGATTTGTTTGTTATCTTTTTTTATTTTTATTTTTTAATGGCATTAATTCGTCTGTTAGCTACTTGTCGTCCAAAGTGGGGAATCTTTAGTTGAATTCAATAACGTAACCTTTTTAAACTTTTCTAACTTCCAACGTGTAATCATAACATTTTTAAAAATAAAGCTTTAAGTAAGCTAAAGTCATTGAGCTCTTATATATCAAAACGAGCCAAACTTAAGCATAGGCAAATTCAAGCTCGTCTTGATCGACTCGTTTACGTTCTTAAGCTAAAAGCATATATATTTATAAAAATTATCCGAACAATGATGATAAATTGTTTTTCACAAATGTTTAAGAAATGGGCTAATCAAGCCTTTTTTGAGCCGAGTTTTTTTCAAGCGAGTTTCGAGCCGTGAGCTTTTTAAACAGTCATACCCTATAGACATATATATAGACATAAATACATACATACTCGCGCATACTATCCCTTTCAATGTGAAGTGTATTACCATGTTTCAAATTGTAAAACGGTTTAGTTTTGTTTGGTTCTTATTTTTAAGGGCCTCAAAAAATCCCAAACACAAAAGACCTAAACTGTAAAACCAATATTGTTGATAATGGTTCGGTTTGGTTCAATTTTTTTAACAGTTTGCCTTACATGTCTATCTAAAAACCGAGAACACCCCTACATTTCAAGAAACTCCATCCAAGAAACGAACCGGAATTTTGTTGAGTGTTTACAACCAAAATAATGAACCAACAAATTTGTATTAACTCTTTTGGCACAGAACATTGGTCGAAAACTTTTGGCTCCAAATAAAGGGGGCGTTGTTCTTGTCAGACCCAATCTCCCCGACCTTCTCCAGCCAAGTCATGCTTCATGCCACTTGACGAGTGACGACTTCAATATTCTATAATGTCCGGTTAAACATACAAAACCAAAATCACATGATAACATTTTCTCAGGAAAATAATAAGATATATACTAAAAAATTGAAGTAATAATAATTAAAATTTTTTAACAACAATTTAATATACTCATAATACTAATTAAACATTTTTTTTTCTCTAAGAAAGCTGTTTAAAAATATGGTATATTTTATAATACTTTATCAATTTTATTTGGTAGTTATTGATATTAATTAATTTGTTTTCTTAGTTTTGATTGTGTATGAATATTTATGTACTGCTAGACTGCTGCCGGTGGTACTTGTGGACTGCTAGGCTGTGGGCCAATGAGTTCGTGGGCTGCTTCAGATGAATTTGTATGAATATAATGTTTTAGAGGAATGATTGATGGAGATTAGATTCTTGGTTTTAGTCTCTTTTCTCTCTGAAGTCTCGAGAAGAGTCTGAAGACTAGAAGTCTTTTATTTTTCATCTTCTAGGTTTTTTTTTTTCAGATCTATTCTGGATTTGATAGTATGTTTACAAATCATGTTTTGTAGTTTTTGATTTGTAGAATTTGTATTGTTTATATTGTTTTTTACTCAAGATCTTTGGTTATTTTTCTAAGATCTTGAGTTACTAAAGAATTTTATTCAATTTTCTTGACAAAAACTGAACACTGAACTCTTTGATTATTTTTCTAAGATCTTGAGTTACTAAAAAAGTTTATTCAGTTTTCTTGACAAAAGCTTAACACTGAACTCATATGACGTGAAACCACTTAGCTATTAATATTATTAGACTCCTAATTCCTTTAATTAAAGGGAAAATCACCAAAATACCCACTTTAACCAAAAATTTAACCAAAATGACCATTTGACTTTTTCATCACCAAAATGTCCATGCCTTTACAGGCGCCGGCGCCCGTATACTTACGGGCGGCCGCCTATATGGGATCCAATGAGATTTCGCCACGTGTCCTTAACGGGCGCCCGGACCGACCACACAGGCGCCCGAACCTAGTTACGGGCGTCCAAGACTTTTTTTCGGAAAACGTGTCACAGGCGTCCGACCGTACTTTAACCCGACGCCCGTGACAACTTACTTTTTTAAAGGGCGTTTGTCAGATTTAAGAGGCGTGGACGCCCGTGTAGGACACATGGCGAAATCCCATTGGATCCCATATAGGCGGCCGCCCGTAAGTATACGGGCGCCGGCGCCTGTAAAGGCATGGACATTTTGGTGATAGAAAAGTCAAATGGTCATTTTGGTTAAATTTTTGGTCAAAGTGGCTATTTTCGTAATTTTCCCTTAATTAAATAGGTATTAAAAGTTGATTACTTGATTGCATAAGAAAAACAGTACTAATCCCACCAAATACCCAACCACTATTAGTCAAAATTAGCTGTTTATTATTATTGTTATTATTATATTATCTTTTTTATTTCAACGACGTGTATTATTAAAAAAAATTGAAACAAAATGTCTTTGACTTGTTCTTTCCATAATGGTTTATAAAATTTGTATGTAAACTGTAAACATTAACACACACAACGTACACAAAGTTCCCTCGATCGATAACCGATTAACCATGGCTATAAAGATCTCAGTTTTCACCATCTTCATGTATTTGCTATTTGCCGTGCCGACCCCTCTTCTCTATAACGATCCGGTCTTGACCAATGGTGCACGTGAACCCAAACCATCTCTAGAATCGGACTCAAATCTTATTGTTCTGTTGACTGAGAAGCCACAACCGGGCTTGGATAAAACATTTGGTGCTACCACGTTTGATCAAATGGTCAATCAGAATTCAGCCGAGATACTTTCGACCAAGCATCGATGGTCTAAGAAAACCACCTTAAATCCACTGAGGTTGGGACGTCATCTGCTCAAGATGTTCGAGAAGAAGATCACGGCCCCACGGACCAAGATGCTGAGTGAAAATAATGTGATATTATCTGGAAAAATCTACAGTTTTGATCTGCAAACATTCGACAATCAGGTTCCTACTAAGTGGGTGGAGTTCAAGCACAATGGTCATGACATACGCCTTGGAATATTTGCTGGGTGAATGAGTCTTCGAACATGTGTTTGAGGTTTGAAAAAGTTGTGTAATAACTAATAAATTGGCAAGAATTTGGTGTCTGTTCAAGTTCACTTTCATGTTATAATTTACTTTGTAGTTCATTTATGACCACATCATTCTCTGCTAGCTGGTCAAACTAAAAGGATTTACTAAAACCTAAATATACTTAGAAAACTAGTAAACTAATTAGCCTCAAACTCACCCCAACCGTGAGGTTACGAGTTCAAGTCTTATGGATGGCAATATTATTCTACATTATCTAGGTGTTGTCAATTTTATTATGATATTTTAGGTGATATGATTAAAAAAAAAATCCTTAACTAACCATAATTATCTTTATACGAACTAAAGTGATTATTCTTGTTTCGTACTTGCAATTCTCAATTACTCAAATGAAGCCGATTATATCATTTACTTTCCCCTTAATTTTGATTTTTGTACCTTTGAGATTCTTTATTTCAAGTAATACTCATATTTGATCAGTGTTATTCTTGTCGCTATTATAAAATCTGAACAAGGAATTTAGAATTCTTATTTACCGGGGCTTCGTTTGTGAGTTACATGTTTTGGGTTTGTTTTACATATTTCAATTTTGATGATTATATGGCCATTTTAGTTTATTTGTGTTTTGACTTTTGATCATGTAAAGGGTTTTTTAATTTGATATTTTAAATACTAATTTCAATTTTATATTTTAAATTCTAATCACTTAAATTTCACTGTAGATGAAAGTAATGATCTTATCTCATTTTCTTCTAAATAGTATTTCATGTTGTTTATAGTGCCCCCCTTATAATTGGTATAACATGTATTTAGTAGAAAGAACAAACATAAAAGCATCATAAATGAACAAAATTTAATTTTTACTTGCAAATTTTGTAACCGCATCATTGCTTGCTTTAAAAGCAAAATTTCTAAGTTCTCAAATTACCTCTAGATCTATGTTTCAACTTTCATAGATGATAGATTTTCTTGACTCAAAATGAACAAATTTGGAGGAAAAATAATAATACTTGTTGGTGTGGTTTCACTTTGAGACACGACCGACCTCACTTCACTATTTTATAGGTAAGGGCCTAGGGTCTTCAAATTTTTGGACCCAATCGTTCGGGTTATCATTCATGTTATTTATTTTATTGTTTTATATCTAAAAAATTAGAGGGTTCACTTTTATTTTTAAAAAAAGAAAGTATGTTTAAGGTTTTTTGTTTCCAACTAATTACATTTTCTATATTTTTGTTGTTTTTTTATTTGAAGTTAGAATAAATTTTTTTATTAATAGTACATGTGACAAATTTAGCCAAACTTTCGGCTGATAAATAGGGTAATCAAGTGATTAACATATTGGCGTATAATTATAAAATATCACCACTAAGTATTATACTTTCTAGTATTCTTTGTTTATATTATTTATGATTATAATTGGCTGACTATAATTATGAATAAACTTAAATATATAGAAACAAACTAACATATTTTTATAGTTTTTAGATTTTACGAACTATAGGCGCAAGAAAAATATTATTTACGGAATGGTATCAATATTTTTATTTACTTTTTGCCCCCAAAAAGGTCGAGCTGGCCCTGCTTTGAAATACCTTACTACTTGTACATTAATTGATTAAAAAAATATTGTTTTTGGTTTAGAACAAATTTTAGTAAATTGATGATATTATAACAAAGTACCCCAATCAACGGACGGGTTTAAAACTAGTTGTTTACACTTGATTTAGGGATCCTACTTCGATATTTTCTTAATATGTGTCATAATTTTAATTTTATTTAACTGTAGCTTTGCTCTATTACATGAGCACTCAGAGTGATGTTTAAGTTCTTTCTAGTGGAGGTTGGGCTAGAGAAGGTAATTTTATGCTTTCTAAATCTGTTTTTTAAGTCCCACGAATGTATGTTCAAATTAATGTTTGTTTATTTTCGGATGTTTCAGAGTTATCATGGCATAGTTTTTATAGTTTTGCAACTTGAATAGTAATATTTGATATTTAGACTATAAGTTTTCAATTTTTTAATATTAGAGACCAAACATGTAGTCTAACCAAACCACATGAACCATATATGTAATCTTTTTACAAGTATTTGGACTAACTTTTCAAATTTTAAAGCTTATCTGTAATTTAATCATACCATATAAATCAATAAATCATTAATGACCAACGAGGCAATGCCTCAGCGGTACCCCGAGATTCTTCAAAATAGGGAGGTCTCGAGTTCGAAATCCTCCCACAGCGAAAAAGGGGTCTGAGAGGGGTCATGGGGTTTTTCCAGTGAGGTTTCCTCCTAGGGTGGCTGTGGCAGCAGCTCATGGGCGGTACCGGTAATAAACCTTGGTAACATGATCTGAAAACAGTGGGCACACACGATTGAGACCTTCGTTGTTCAAAGAAAATATAAATCATTAATGCAATAAATTCAAATAATTAGAAATTTAGTAAGGTGAGATGATAAGCAGAGTCTCCTAACCATTGACTTGAATAACTTTTTTTGAACGGCTTGGTACGACGACACCTAAAACGGAATTTCAACCGTTCCCTCGAATTTGACACTCTGGGCCTACACCAGGGGCGGAGGTTTTAAGGGGCCCGAGGTTGCCCTGACCCCTACCGTTTTTCTTGTCAGAAGCCTCAATATAGTATTTTTCGGCCGGAAAATTTTATATGTATTGAGCCCGGTCCCTTCGGTTTTTCTTCATAGTATTCCTTGGGCCCCCTTCGTTTTTAAAAAATAATAAAGTTGAACTAATCTTATAATTTTTAACATTATCTTTAAGGGTTTACTGTATAGGTTGTTATCTCATTATTTAGCTGATTTTGAGTTTAAAACCTGTTTTGGGCTTTAAAAATTAAAATGGACCTTAACTATTGAACATTACACTTTTACCTTGCGTTAAAAAAAGGAAATCCAGCAACTCAGCCGGCCCAAACTTTTTCGTCACATCGAATTGTGATTCTCCTTCCGGGTATTCACCTTTTCGTTTTAAATATTTTTTGTCTTGTTTGATAAATATATATTTATTTTTTTGAGTGAAACAAATATTTGATATTTACAATTGTTTGACCCAACCCGAATAACTATTTACCGGCCCAAATTTTTAGCTCGAAACATAGCAATAAGAAAAAGAAATTTTGGCCTATAACTTTCGGCCCCCTTGGTCATTTTTTCCATGCTCCGCCACTGAGATACGTCCATCCCAGAATGAATCTCACAACTGGATAAACTCATGACGTTGTCTAAACAAATATGTTCGAAGTCCGAATTCGAATATCTCACAAAGAAGTTAAAAGGAATACATAGTCTAAAAGCAATTTGGTCATTGACTTCAACAACTAAACTAAGGTTCCGTAAAGAAGGGGTTAAACCGTGAAAGGGACGTCGAGGGAAAAGTCCCACAATCGAACGGCTGACAATGGTCCTTGCCAACAATTCTTCCATGACGTGGACGGTTGATCCGCAGTTCTCATACCTCGCTTGATGTTCATCTTCCTCATTTACACACCCGCCTTCGATTTCTTCCTCCCAGACTCACAGTAACAATGGAGAAAATCATCGCCGCCTTCACCATCTTCACGTTTTTGTTATTCACCATCTCCACGGCTAGTATCGCATTAGATCAGATCGATCTGCCCCGTTCAGATGTATACGAGTCTTTGACGGAATCTGCCACCGTCGCCGATTCAAAGGTTCTTATCCCGGCCGATAAGCCTGAATCGGAGTTAGACAAAACCACCGCTAACGATCTGTTGCCGGAGTCTGTACAGACTCAAACGTTTGACATTGGCACCATTGATCCGACGCCGCGTCTGATATTTTCCAGATCATATCCGATCCAGCGTCACTTTGATAGAACTACTCGGATTCCGCTCAGATTCGTCCGGCGTAATCCATGCCGGAAGTTTAAGAAGACGTTCATGATCCCGACGAAGATGTCCTATGGAAACGACATGATTTTATCGGACAAAACTACTAGTGTCGATCTGGAAACACTCGGCGATCAGGTCCCGACGAAGTGGCTGGAGTTCAAGCACAAATACGGCCATCGCCATCACCACTACCACCATGGCGATGATGAGAAGTTCGAGTTGAAGAAGAAAGAACACAAGGGCGGTTTCATGAGGCGCATTCGCAAGTTTCTGAAGCACACTTTTGATTGATCGACAGAAGGGCATATGAAGCAATGAATTGAAGGTATGTATAATTAATGTTTTGCGTGTATCATGAATCCATAGGAATTAATATACTGTTTGTCTTCTAATGACGTTTGAATTATCCTCGTTCCTGTATTAGTCCTGTTCTTCTTGCATCCATGAGAGATGTTGTGTATCATATTAAGGCAATAAAACTTAAACATTTGACATCAATTTGTCTAATGGACGTACTCGTTCATTTTTCTAATTCGTGTTCCATAGTAAAATCACTTTAATTTTAACTGTATTTTCTTATTTTGTGAAAACAACGTTGAAAGCGTCGGAATGATTAACTTTAAACAAGCCGATGACTCATTCAGAGCATCATCTTTATCATAACTGTGATAGGTGTAAGGTTTGTGATCATTCTTTTTCCAAACAATAGTGAGAATATATTATGTATGTTTGTTTGTATTCCATTGCCAACGGCCCTAAGATCTGCCAGTGTACAACGACACTTGTATATTCGTTTTTTCTAAGGTTATGTTCTTTGATTAGTATTGGTAAGGTGTTGTCACGAATTGTCACACCCCGGGCTCTCGTCGGTCCGGGCGCTGCGACCCGAATTGGTTTTATGGATAATATAGTCTCGGTCAGAGTTTATTTATTTATTTTAAACGGAAGCGTTGTTTCATGAATTCAAAATTTTACGCAGCGGAAATCATTATTTTTTTTTTCATAATATTGTAAATAATTCATATGCATAGATATGAAAACCACATTTCATGATTCGCAAATAACTTTTCAGGATTTAATATAAAACTTTTCGTATTTATTTCATAATAAAATCGGATTTACATAAACATATATTTACACATCGTTTCAAGATTTTCCGGTTTATTCAGACTTGGAGATATAACTCCAATAGCTCCACGGTTTCGCCACAAGACCTTTGTTTAAGGCATCATAGGCCTTAAACCTCTAATCTTGCTTCTCATTTATCATTCATTATTACCTGAAAAGTTTTTGAAAATAAAACGTCAACATAAAGTTGGTGAATACAAATAACAGACTCGATATGTAAGCATAGCATGTTCGGTCCTTTAACCATAAGTAATATTGGCAATACTACACATTTAGCAGGTTATTTCACTGATCGATACAACTACTGCATACACTGGTTTATAACTGACACTGGTTAGGAACTACAGCGCAGCGCGTCTTACGTTTTGTTCCCTCCAGCCCACAGCTGGTCACTGGTTAGGTTGCCTGCGCAGTACGTCTTACGTTTAACCTTCCAGCCCACCTGTACCAGCCACGTATGGGAATTTCACCCGTATGCGGATACGATTTGCAAATCATACGTATACCAATAGCCTAAATGCCGGTCTAATAGTATCCCTTTATGCGTCAAAGTTTAAACATACAATGCTCATAAAAATTCATTTATAAATTTAAAAACAAGTTAGATGTATTCACCTGAATTTTTGGTTGGCTGGTTGACAGCTTATAACTTCTTAATATAATCTGGGCAGCGTTTCTGCTTAATCCATCTTTATAACTATTTGCAAGGATGATTCCTTATGCGTTTATTTTATGTTCCTAAAATAGATCATAACTTCAACATAATATTTGTATATATATGAGATCAGATCTTAACCCTAACCTTATAAGTTAATAATATACGAAAACTTAAAGTTATAAATTAAACCAAAAGAGTTAATCACATACCTAAATGCGGACAGGATTTTTTTCTTAAGAAATCTGAGTTGAAAACGATGATAAGCTCAGCAAGATATCGAGTTAATGTTTTTGAACCTCGACATGCTCTGCAACGTAATTAATAACAAACATATGTATTTGTTGAAATTATGATAAGTGAATCCTTATCTCTTTATTTATTTATTTTTTTTTTTTTTCTTTTCTTGCTAGCTCACCACACACGTGCACATTTCTTGATTTTTTTTTAATTATTATTATTATATTATTATAATTAATTAAACTCAAAGTTTGTTTTTCTCTTATACCTTTTAAACTATCAAGTTCTATAAAATTCTAAAAATTATTGTTAGGATCAACTCATTTTTTTCTACGTTTCGACCTAAGTTTCGTTAAAAACGGGTTAAGATCAAATATATATATATATATATTTTAATATTATTATTATTTAACCGACTCTTGACTAAACTTAATGATTGTTTAGACATCGGTTTATTTCTAATAAATATTTTATCCTACCTATTCGTTTAAACGAACGCTAAAAATTTTGAATGTTTATTTCTATTTTTATATTCTCGAATAATCATATTTATAAAATAAACTATTTTATATTATTAGACGAGACTTCACGTTTTTATTACTCGTTTTTATTATTATATTTTAAATTTTAAACGATAGTATTTTATTCAAAATCTCAAAACGGAATGTTACACGAATACAAAATAAATGTTGATGCGGATAGTAAAATTAGGAAATTAGTATCATTATCGTACGGCAATTTAACATTTCATGATGTATAAAAGAATGATTCAGAAATAAACCACTGTGGATGATATCTGAAAATGGTGACGGTCTAACCTGTATACAGGGGAGGATGTAAGTAATGAGGTGTGGGTTCACCGGAACCCATCATGTCTCGAAGCATTAGTAGGAAAAAGAATTTTCGAAAGGTTTAAAAAGCAGGGTGAACCCATTAATATTTTAAACGTAAATCCTTACTTAATTAATTTTTCCTAAACAGTTTGTCAACTTAAATGAATTAAGTAATCTTTATTTGAGACTTCTCGATAACAATGCTTGTATTTATATAGGATCATGTTAAAATTACTCTCCGAAATCAATATTTCTTCCCAAATTTCGTTTTCGCTTCGAGGCATTGGCCCAAACCCCACGAGTGACGCGGCCCCCTTGACCCATGTTTGTTGGTTGACCAGAGTGACCGCCACAAGGGCTCAATCCCTTGGACCCTGCCAGGGCGCTGCCCCTAGTCTCCCGTTTGGTCAGAAGTTCAAAAATCTTAAATAAGTTTTCACTCCACGCATACAAACTCTTTAATGACGATGTTTTTATAATTATTGACTTGATATATCGCACAGTTATTACGTGATGAACATTACAAGACCCAAACCATTAAACCGACCTGGAAATTTTTATGTTCGATTTTACCTAATTGAAGTGTCTGAAAATACTAAACCATTGAAAAAAATTCCTGGATCTACTAATGCCTGCATAGGACAACCATTAGGGATGGCGATGGGCAGGTTTGAGTAATTTCAGTCCCATACCCGTTTATAAAAGTATGTCCCATACCCGTCCCAAATCCCATCGGGTATTTATTGGGTATTTACCCGTCGGGTATCGGGTATCCCGGTGGGTTTCTGGTATCCCGGCGGGTTTAACTAAATATATTCGTTGAGAATAACTGGCTTAAAACATGTCTGGTATCGGGTAACTAATAATAAATTTATTTTGTTATAACCTAAAAACTATATGTTAAATATGCCAAGAACAAGCTATTGATATATCAAATAACACGAAACTTCAAAATGTTATAAGTTGATTAACATTGTTCAAGATAAACCAAAAAATAGCAATTATTAACAAAATAGTTCAAAATTTTTTTTAGTTGCCACAAAAAAAAAAGATAAAAAAAAAAATATTATATGAACAATTTCTAAAGTTCAAAAGGATTAAAAAAGAAACAAATTCTATTAATTCAAATGTATATAAATGTTATTTATGATCGGGTACACGGGACGGGTAAACGGGTATATATAATCGGGTAATCGGGCCGGGTAATCGGGTATATGAACAAATTCCAAACTCGTCCCATACCCGCGAAAATTTTTAAAATTAATCTCATACCCGGCTCAATGCCTATCGAGTTTGAGAATACCCGTCCCATATGTAGCGGGTTTTGGGGTAAACCCGTCGGGCTCGGGTTTTTTTGCCATCCCTAAGTCAACCATTAACATATGAGCACTTCCATGGAACATTTATGTGACGAGTGACGACTAGAGTCATGTAAGTTGATGTTCTGTGAATGGTGACTTCTTCAAACCGTGTATTATACCCGCTTGGTGGACTTTTCTTGCCTCTCACGTTTTCTATACACATGTGGCTCAAAATAGGTAGAAATAGTTACGGCATTTGGTTTTTTCAATAACTTTTATTATACATATACAATAATATGTTTTTTTATGTGTTTGCGTAAATTAATTATCGTTTAAGATCTTACGTCAGTATAAGTTGCGTTATACCAAAAAATATTTATAACGTAACGCAAACTTACACCTTCTTTAAATCCTAAACGCTAATAAATTTGCCCAAACAAATAAAACAATATAATATTGTACATGTATAACAAAGTTCATTAAAAAACCTAAAAATTTAGCTTGATCTTGGCCGCGGTTGGTGGGTTTCCACAATTAATGTGGGTTAACAACGGATTATTACCCTATTTATATGTAAAGTAATTAATTTTTCTATTAACACTAAAAATGATGATATTTGTGCATTCGAACTAATAAATAATGATTTTGATAAACTATTCAAACACTTTAAACTATTTTATGTTTTCATATTATGATAATTTGTAATTTATGAAGTTTGTGTTTTGTTTTCAATTTGTATGATTTTTAACTTAATGTTTTTTAATTATTGCATTTTAAATTGATATTAATATTTTGAATTTGCATTAAATTTTATTTTGCAACCGAACTAACCCGAGTCACTCGGTTTTAAAACGAGTTAAGCAACGAACACAATAGCTGGCTCGATTTTGCAAATCCGAAACAAGCCGAGCTGCTCGGTTTGTAAATGAGTCCAAAGTCAAACATGAGCATAACCACGCTTGGTTTGGTCGTAGGCATGTAAACGAACCGAACGAACACGAACACAGCCATGTTTGTGTTCGTTCATTTAAACTTAACCGAACACGAACACGAACACCTTAACGAACATGAATTTTGTGTTCGTGTTTGTTTATTAAGAAAATGAATATACTCGTGTTCGTTTGTGTTCGTTCATTAATACAAACGAACACAAACGAACTAAAATAAACGAACAAACATAAATGGACATTTTTTAACACCATTGAACAATCATAAACGAACATGAACACTATTGAACAAACATAAACGAACACAATTGATCAAGTATAAACGAGTACAAACGACAAGTCTCTTAAATGTAAATACATATCACTCATAAATTAGTTAGTTAACCGAACAAAAACTAACGTTACATAGTTAACGAACATAAACGAACACAAATAAACGAACGTAAATAAACGAACATAACCGAACTGTTCATGAACATAAATAAACGAACACAAGGTGTGTTCATGTTCGTTCATTTAATTAAACGAACATAAACGAACTTCTTATGGAACAGTTCACGAACAGTTCATGAACTGTTCGGTTCGTTTACAGGCCTATTTGGTTGTCATCAACAACCTACTAGAAGGGGTGAAACTAAGGGTGTCAATCGTGTCGGGTTGGTGAGTTAGCGGGTTAACATGTTACGGGTTGGCGGGTTGGTGGGTTGAATTTTGCAACCCTAACCTGACCCATATATTTATCCGTGTCAAAGTTTTCAACCCTAACCCGGATTGATATAAATTCGGGTCAACCCAAACCTGACCCGTTTAACCCGTTTATATAAATAAATCAAACTAATTTACATATTGTAAGTTTGTTGTTGTTTGAAAACACATAAATAATAACGTGATTAGTAGTTGTGTATACGTAACAAATACTTAATATAGTATTTTAACAAAAAAATTAATATTATGATATCTTAAAATATAATATGTAATCATAGTTATAAAGTATGAAATTAATAAAATCATTTTTTAGATGAAAAAATATAAATTTTGTTACTTAATCAATTAAATATGATAAATAATCAAAAGAAAAACAACTGAATATATGTTACATGAAAGAAAAAAATTAAAAATTAGTACTTTTGAAACCTTAAACGGGTTAACGGGTCAACCCGTTTATAAATGGGTCAACCCGAACACGACCCGTTTATTTAAACGGGTTATACTTGCCAACCCAAAACTTGATTATTTTCGTGTAGTGTTCGGGTCGTGTCAGGGATTGACACCCTCAGGTGAAACCGGGAAAGGACGTCGAGGGAAGACTGAAAAGTCACCAACAATGTTTACATGACGTGGATGGTTGTTTTATGTTCATCCCCCCCCTCATTTTCTTCCTCCCAGACTCGCAGTAACAATGGTCGCCACCTTCACCATCTTCACATTTTTGTTATTCGCAATCTCCACCCCTAGTATCGCATTAGATCATATCGATCTGCTCCGTTCAAATGTATACAAGTCTTTAACGGAATATACCATCGTCGCCGATTCAAAGGTTGTTATCCCGACCGACAAGCGTGAATCGAAGTAAGACAAAAATACCGCTAACGAACTCTTGCCGGAGTCTGAAAAGTCTCAAATATTTGACGTTAGCACGATTGATCCAACGCCGCGTCTGATATTTTCCAGATCATATCCGATCCAGCGTAACTTTGATAGAACTACTCGGATTCCGCTCAGATTCGTCCAGCGTCATCCATGCCGGATGTTTAAGAAGACGTTCATGATCCCGACGAAGGTGTCCTATGGAAACGACATGATTTTATCGGACAAAACTACTAGCGTCGAACCGGAAACACTCGGTGATCAGATCCCGACGAAGTCGCTGGAGTTCAAGCACAAGTACGGCCATCGCCATCATCACTACCAACATGACGATAATAAGAAGTTCGAGATGAAGAAGAAAGAACACAAGGGTGGTTTCATGAAGCGCATTCGCAAGTTTCTGAAACACACTTTTGATTGATCGACCGATTGATATATGAAGCCATGGATTGAAGGTATGTATAATTAATGTTTTGCGTGTAACATGAATCCATAGGAATTAATATACTGTTTATCTTCTAATGACCTTTGAATTATCCTCGTTCCTGTATTAAACCTGTTCTTCTTGCATCCATAAGAGATGTTGTGTATCATATTAAGGCGATACATAAATGAACCAATGTAGACTTCCATTGAACATTTCTCTGGTGATTAGAGCCATGTAGATTGATGCTAGCTAGACAGATATCCATGAATGGTGACTTCTCCTGTAGAAATGTAGGAGTCTTCAATGCAAACATGGGAGCTTGAATCCGCAACAATGTGGGAAATGAGTAAGTTTGAGACAAGCATCAGGTTGAACACTTTCCAGGCCCATGTAAGAAGATAAACATTGCAAGAGGTGTAGGAAGTCAAAAGTATTGTAGGCTTGTAAACACTTGTAAATGAACCTAACGTGAACAAGATTTTTGTTTGTCTAATTAAACGAACGGATATGAACACGGATATGAACACATATCTTGTTCCTATAATTACATGTATAAATGTCCATTTATGTTTGTTCAAGTTAGAGGTGCAAATCGAGTTTTTTCCTAAACCGATTTTGGTTTCAGTCAACGGAAATCAAAACCTATTCTGGTTCTCTATCAGTTTTCCTATTGTAAAAGGATCGGTTCAATTTCAAATGGGTCCTGTTTATTAAAGTACCTTTGTGTTTGCTTATTTTCATATAGAATATTTATCTAATCAAATGTCAAAAAAAATAAAACTTGTATTCTTAAAATACTAAATTGCTAATATGATTCATGTGTTCTTCACTGTTAGTCTTTAGGTTTCATAAGTTATTCATATTGTACCAAACTTTAAATATTTTGTAACAGATACAGTTTCTAGAAGATGATAATTTGATCAACCATTATGAGATGTAATTTGTTAACATAAGGATTATTTGTGTTACAAATATTTAAAGTTTGTAGAACATGTGAGTAATTTATGAAAACTAAGGACCAAGACTGCAATACTAGTAAAACATATGAATCATCTCAGCAATTTAATCTTCTTATAATTTACTAAAACTTAATAAATTATAAGAAGATTTTAGTTATATTTTATCTTAAAATATAATTTTATAATTATTAAGTACTTTTTTATTTATAAATTTTAAATACTCATATTTTTATTTCATCAACAACTAATAAATTTCATATATAAATTGTTATTTTTTGCATGTTGGATTTATTAAACCTATATAATGTTATCCATTACACTAAATTGATGATGTGAATTTAGAAATTTGTAATATAAATATACATATATACTAATAAAGAAAATAATTATACACATGTGTCAGCCTTTGGTGACTCTTCACTTTTATCTTTTTTTAATCATACTAAATAATAATACTATTAAAAATTATATTTTTAGAAATAAATAATAATTTGTTATTTGCTTTATTAATACATTCTTTAATTATAACTAAGATTCGTATTCAAATAAAGTTTATATCAAAACATTTAGTAAGATGGATTTATATTAGCAAGTACATAAATTAAGCGCATAGGAAATTAGT
Organism: Mikania micrantha; assembly: GCA_009363875.1. Classification (NCBI taxonomy): domain Eukaryota; kingdom Viridiplantae; phylum Streptophyta; class Magnoliopsida; order Asterales; family Asteraceae; genus Mikania; species Mikania micrantha. The sequence continues at coordinate 79,815,151 of CM018694.1, read as the reverse complement.
TTTATTTAGAAGTAATAGTAAGATAGTATTGTTGTTAAAAGAAAAGAAGAAGAAGAAACAATGAAGAAACTAGACACTTTAAAACAAAAAAGGTCATAATTACACTTTAGAAAGTTGAGAGAGATAAAATATCAAATACAAAGATACAAACAAGAAGAAGGGAAGTAATCCTTATACAATTAGTTCTAGCAATTTTTTTCTTGTCTCTCTCTCATATTTAATATTAAATAATTTTAAATAGTTAAATTATACAATTAAATATAAAATATATATATCTTCATAAAAATTAATCAAAACTTAATAAATCATAAGAAAACTTCAATTATATAATATTTTAAAATATAATTTTATAATTCTTAAATTTCTTTATTTGTAATTTGTTATTTTTAAACATTCATTACTTAGTATTTTTATCAACAATTAATAATATGAAACATACAAATCTTTATGAAAAAAATATTGTTTGCAACATCTTAGATTTATTAAACCCATGTAATATATGGGTTTCTAACCTAGTTAATATATGAAAGAGAAATCTAAAACTAAATAATTTGAACAGGATAAAATTATATTTTATAATAATTTTGAAAAGTTGAGAATGTGAAAATATAAGCTTTTAACAGTTGAGATGAATAATTGAAAAGTAAATATGTTAATTCTATAATATTTGAATGATTTAAAAGTAAAGAAGTTATTATGTAGTAAATAAGATTGCATTGCTCTTAAAAGAAGAAGAAGAAAAGAAGAAGAAACAATGAACAAATTAGACACCTTAAAAACAAAAACAAAAACAAAAAAGGCATAAGTAGAGAGAGATAAAATATCAACCCCAAAAGTAGAAACAAGAAGGGGAACAATTAATATATTAAAGAGAAATCTAAAAGTAAAAAACTTAAACAGGTTAAAATTATATTTTACATTAATTTTGAAAAGCTGAAAATGTGAAAATATAAGTTTTAAAAAGTTGAGATGAATAATTGAAAAGTATATACGTTATTCTATAATTTTTGAATGATTTAAAAGTAAAATCAATCTCAAATGAACCCATAAACGAAAATGTCGGTGCAACCCTCCAAAAGAAATGCCGCACTAAAGTGGACACTACTAGAGGCGGGCAAAAGAACGGACCCGGAACCGGTCATAAGTGAACCGGTGGGTACAAATATGTACGGTTTTTCAGACAAATTAGAACCGGAACCGGAAATGGTTCCACCTATCTCCGGCCAAAACCAGAACCGAAACCGGTTGAACCAGGAACCAGAACTGGAACCGGAACCGGAACCGGAATCGGTTTCAAAAAAACTTGATTTGCACACCTCTAGACACTACTATGACTCTAGCCAAGGGGGTCTTAGAGCATGTGCAGGAGGTGCGACCGCACAGGGCCCGATTTTTTAGGGGGCCCTAAATTTTTTAAAAAATTGTATATATTATATATATTTTAATTTATTTTACAACAAACAAATATAACAATTCAATTTTTAATTATATATATTTAAAATATTTGAAGCAAGTCGATTGTTTTTCAAATTGATCAACTTCATATAGAATCTTGTTGACTATTCCGGTAATTGTAGCATATGCAGAAAGAAATTTTTCAAAATTGAAGTCATACTTACGATCGATAATGTCTTAAGAAAGACTTAATGAATTGATTGTTATACTATTGAGAATGAGATATTAGACAATGTGGATTATGGAGATTTAATCAACAAGTTTGCATCAAAAAATGTTAGAAGAACGTCACGTTTTATTTAATTATTTGAAACATTGAAATGCATTATTTTGTTAAAACAATATTGTTTATATTGTTTTTACTGTTGTTTTAATTATCGTCAATTTTTGTGTGTGTGTGCGGGCGCGCACATAGGGCTCGTTTTTAACATTCGCACAGGGCACCTAATTTCTCAGAGACGGCCCTGACTCTAGCTTCGGCAATATGTGTCGTTTTTGGGTGTTTTTGTTGTTTGTTTTAGCATTTTTACTATTTGTTTTTGATGATAATGGTTTCTTTTGTCAATAAAAAATATGCTCCGTGAATGTATGATAAATAAATATATATATATATATATTGGGTGGAAAATGATGACATTAAAGAAGGCCATATGTGCCTAGAATTTAGTAATTTAAAAAATAGAACAAAAATTCTATGGGAAAGAAGACAAAATAAAGCAAGAATCAAGAACTTAGAATAGGAAATCGACAAAAACGAAAAGGGTCTAGAAACTCAGCGTGCGGTCGCTAACACTGAATTCAAACCAAAAAGAAAAAGAAAAGCCTTAAAGTGGAGAAGAAAGAGAGATGAAACGTATTTGCCACAAAAATCCATCCATGCTTTTTAACTTCTCGTTTTAGCCAATCGAATCTCTTCCTTCTTATATTATTCTAGTATTTCTATTTATGAGATAACAAGTAAATAAATAAGGACACACATCCAACTTTTTTATTTAAACACCCATACTGACCGTATACGTTTTGCATAGGTTTATACGAGATGTATAGTCTATCTAATATCTAATGATTTGACAATGATTGATCATGTCATATACGACTCGTATGACCTCGTATAGGGGCTATAGAAATCGTAAAGGAGTCAAATAATTGACACTGAAAAAATCTGACAAACAATAGTTAACCTACTATATGCCTAGTATAAACATATACGAGACGTATAATAGATGTCAAGGGTGTGAAGTGAGTGTGTGAATATCACGAACCATAAAAAAACAAAGAAAAAAAAAGGAAAATTGACCTCATCATGTATGAGTTTTGTCCATTTCCAGTCCTTTTTTTTTTTTGCCAAAAATAGTTCGTCTGGCCTTGTATTACTTGAAGTTGATGCATAAACTATTCCTTGTGATGCATTTTTAGAAATATCAAATAAATATAAACTTATAAAATTGAATATTTTCATAAAAAACGAGTTTTCATTACATATTATATATTGTTTTTTAAGCATATGTTTTGAGTGAGATATATGCAATTATCTAAAAGTATCTTAAGCTTATTTGGTTTTGCCAAATAATATGCAATTGATTTCTTGTTTATATATATATTTTTTGTTAAAACCAATGAGAGTTAAATTATTAAAGATCTTTGTTCGTATTTCTTTACTCGTTCTTAAGCCTGTAAACGAACCGAACGAACACGAACGATCCATTGTTCGTGTTCGTTCGTTTAACTATTAACTTGTTCACGAACGGTTCACGAACGCTTACCGAACGAAAATTCTTGTTCGTGTTCGTTCATTAAGGAATTTAGCTTGTTCACGAACACTAACGAACACATATTATTTAAACAATAAAAATCAGCATTTTTAATCTAAAGTAATGGAGATAATCATTTATAAATATATAAATTAAGATATTATAGTATTAAACTAAAAATAACTTAAATATTATGGTATTAAACTAAAAATTAAAAATAAACAACACATTTAATGAATAAATATAATAAATGAACTTAACCGAACATAAACGAACGTAAACGAACATGTTACCGAACGTTCACGAACACAAATGAACGAACACGACATCTGTTCATGTTCGTTCATTTACTAAACAAATGGAATTTCTTGTTCGTGTTCGTTCGTTTAATAAATGAACGAACATAAACGAACTTCATGCCGAACGGTTCACGAACTGTTCGCTGAACGTTTGGTTCGTTTACAACCCTACTCGTTCTTCTAGAAAATCGCCGAATGATCGTTATTTTCATTTTTTTTTTCTACATGAAAGTCATTGCCTTCAAGTGAACTTGTTGCAGAAAAAAAGTAAAAGTCGTTGCTCGTTAACGGTTTTGCTATATCATAACAAGGAAAAAAACATTCTAGAAATCATTTTACAATCTATTTTCAACCTATTTTAACAAAAAAATAAAAATAAATGAATATAAATCCTGCATTAATCAAGGGAGCTTGTACAAATTGTCAACAAAGGAGGGACTAAGAAGACAATTTCGATTTTTGTAGGGGCATATACATAATAGTATATTACGGCTAATATAATATCACAAGGCATGAAACCGGTGAAGTGAGAGAATAGAGATGTGGATGAGTGAGAACCAAAAAGGCCAAATAACTCACACAGAAAACCCCAAATTGATGATGTGATAATTTTCTCTCAAAAACCTCAACGAATCCACCGAACTTTCGAGACTTGATTCATCGCAGCTATCGATTTCCGGTGACGATTGTTTGACGGTCATTTTGGCCGTAGTTGTTATTCATAACTACCGATGGTGATCAACGGACACGATGACGCTACAGATTCGTCGGAGCATGGTTTCATTAGGAGACACCATAAGCACGAGGTTAGAGGCAACCAGTGCACTTCATCCCTCGTTAAACACATCAAAGCGCCTGTGCATCTTGTAAGATCTCAACTCTATATGAATCCTCGTTTCAATACTACAATTTAGTCGGTTATTATTTCGTGGATATAATCTGAAGTTTTCTGTGGCTTATACTGACATGAATGCGTAGTATTCAATCGGAGATGCTGTAGTTTCCGTTCGTAATATAAGTGCTGATGACAATGAACAACTAAATGCTAGGTTTACTCGTTAGTTGTGTATGGATTCAATCGGTGTTCGTGTGTTTAATATACATCGATCTCTTTATTGATTAAGTAAAATCACTAAACAAAAGGTGAATTTATGTTCACTACATCTATTTGATTATTTGATTTGATGCTTATCGTTCCTTCTATGTTCATGTTTTCTGTTTGTTTTAGTGTTGTTAATCATGTATGTTTAAGCAACTCCAATTAGGATACGAAAATCTACTGAACAAAAGAATTGGTGTCCCACAGCCAAAATGCATTAGGCACTTGTATGGTACAGTTAATGATGCATTCAAAATGTTCTGGCTCTTTCCGGGTGCTAGAAAAGTCTATGTAAATTTAGGAATGGATGGAATATTCCAAAGTTGTTTAGGAGCCAAAGGTAAATACACAGGACAACATTTATGGAGATGCATATGTGACAACAAAGTTACTTATCTGGTCCCCCTCCTGCTCTATAAGACAAGACAAGACATCAAAATTGGCAATTTAGGAACCTTTTTCTTTTTCTTTATAGATTATTAGGAGAACCAAACTCAAGTGCCTCGTAAGTGGGACCAACTAGCGCACGACTTATACCGGAAGGTGGCCTTCAAGTAGGGCTGTCTCAAGTTTTTTGGTAACCCAATGTGGGGATAAAATGCGAGGCCCTCTTTCGACTGTAAATAAAAACTCTCCTCAAGTTTGAGAAAAAAATATAGATTATCATGAAAGAGAAAACTACGAAAAGTAAAAATCGCAAACGAAACATGAAAATTTGGGGCCCTCTTTTGACGGTAAGTAAAAATTCTTCTCAAATTTGAGAAAAAAAGATATAGATTATCATTAACGAGAAAATTACAAAAAAGTCTAAATCGCAAACAAAACCTATAAAATATATTTCTCATATTAAAAGAATCAGAATTCGTTACAACTAAAAAGTTGATTTACCTAAAAAAATTTGAAACCCCTACATTTTGGAGGCCCTAAGCGAGGGGTTTTTTTATAATATGAGAGCCGGCCTTGCCTTCAAGGGATTCAGGAAACCGATAAATGTTGAATTCTCAAACATGTGACTTATGCTAGAGAAGAATCAGACATTTGGCACTGCCCCTCCCCTTGAATGATCCATTAAGTAATGTTTTTAAAGGCTACTCAATTAAATGATAAGGGACGTTAGCTTGCTTGGCATTTTACTATGGCAGTTCAAACCATTAGTCGTCTAATATTGTGGCATATAAATCAATTATAATTGTTATTGATCAGTTTGTTATTATGCACTATTAAGTTCTACTACCTTTGTACTTCTTGATTTAAGTTAAAAGAATCATAGTGACCAACGTATTGGGAAGGAGGGAATGGGAAAGTCATAAATGGTTGAGTAATCATGTGTGGATAGATATACTAGGGTCGGTGACCATATTGGCAGATTATGATTTGGTGCTGTAATTACAACTTTAGTGTTGCATCTTTAGCTATCAAACCTAGGCAAATAGATAATTTGGTTGTTCTGCTCTCCAGACCCTACAAGCCATGTTGCAAGTGAAATTTACTAGACACTGTTGCTGCTGCTGCTTCTACCAGTGTCACACATCAAGCAAGAAAACTTATAATTTCATGATTATTGATCCAAACATATTCTGAATGTTGAACTTGTTTTTTAAGGTATGGTCTTTGGTGAGGAGGTTTGATCAACCACAAAAGTACAAACCCTTTGTGAGCGGGTGTTATGTGCAAGGTGACCTTGCAATTGGGAGCGTGAGAGAAGTATGTGTTCGATCTGGGCTTCCGGCTACCACAAGTATGGAGAGGTTAGAACTTCTAGATGAAGAAGAACATATACTGGGAATGAAAATTGTTGGTGGTGATCACAGGCTTCGGGTATGTATTTTACTTTAAAACACACACCTTCTGTGAGCATATATTGATATAAGGCCATCTGCAATGTATTGTCCTTTGCTTTGTCCTTAGGGTAGAGGGTCGTCCCTAGCATGCCTGACGTTCTCTTTTTCACATCCGCATGCAAACCGTGATGGTTGGGGTGCCTGAGCGGTTTCGGCTGAGGTGGCACGTATCCTGCATCCCTTACCACATCCACACCCCTAACCTTATGGTTTGTAAATATCACTCGTTTCTAAGAGCAAAAACTACAATTATCCATACAATAAGTTAATATTTTATAATAAACTATTTATTTTAATGAACCATTATTATTTAACTGAACATTTCATAATTAAAAAGCATTAATATATCATCATAATTCTGTATTTTAAAACACTGTTATTTAAGAAATTCAATGAAAGACATAATTAAAATATTTTTTTTACCTTAGCATAACAAATTTTGGTATTCAACAGAGCAAAGTAACATTAAGCTAACTAAAACTGCATTAATCATACATTCTTAAGACTTTGTGCTTTTTCCTTATAAAATATGGACTCTGCTGGCAATTTCTAACCTGTATTTGACATGATTAAACATGTTTAAGAAAAGTACATTGTTTAATTCCATACTTTTTATAAAAAATAATTAAAATAAGGAGGCAAAACCCCCGTTTCTCTTTCTTGGTACATAAAGCATATGAAATAATTACAGACATTAGATATAAAATAGTTATACAAGTGGTTTTTATGTTTAATATTTGTGTTAAACAGATTGTGTTTATCGCAGGGGCGAAGCTCTTTGAGGGCAGGTGGGGGCGACCGCCCCTCCTCTTTTTTCGTCCGTAGTGTTAATTTTTCGGCCGAAATGTTATTTTTAGTTAAAAATAGTGGTTTCGCCCCCCCTCGCTTCATAAAATTAACATGTATTTTGGGTTTCAAAAATTTCCGCCCCCCCTCTTAGTTCGGCCAAGCTCCGCCACTGGTTTATCGTCTCTAACCCGTTAAACACAATAAGACATGTTTTGTCAGCCATAGGATGGAGTGTCTTTGTAATTCGTGTACACGATTGGCTACGTGGAGGTGTGCCGCACAAGGCCCAGTTTTTTAACAGCCCGAAATTTTGAATTTTTTATATATGTTTTATATATAAAATTATGTTTAAAGAAAAGCATATAAAATTTAAAACCTAATCAAGGTTTAAAAGAACGGAATCGCACCTCGAACCGTTTTCCCTTTGTCTCACGAGTGGCGTAAGTCCGAGACGGAAGTAAATAAATAAATATTTTTATAATATATCCATCAAAAATATACTAAGCATCAATTAAAGAACTTTTATAACTAGTTTCAACATCAAATTCAATAAATATAAAAAGGACAAAGTCTGTAAAACACAAAAAGACTTGGAATGTTTAGAAGTCTAAAGCATCAGAAACAAGTAATAAAATTCGAACCGCATAAAAAACATCACTATCTAACTCATCCTCATTATCTTCTTCCTCAACCGAGTTTACTTCAACATCGTCATCCTTGTCAATCAATTTAATCTGAACCTGTTTTCTTTTCCTAGATGACGAACATCCACCTACTTCCTCACTTGGCCCAACACCTCTCTTCTCACTTGCCCCGCTACCTCCATTGTCATCTTCATCGAAAACACTTGGATCAACAATCCACTCATCATCAGACAACACATCATCAACAACTAAAGGATCATCTATACCGGCTGTAATTTTTTTTAGCCGCCTCTAATTACCGGACCGCCTCAAGCCCATCTATACCGCCTTAGCCCAGTGAGGCCCACGCTGTTGTGAGGCCACCTCAAAACGAATTTTCCCCGTTTGCCTTAAGGCACGCCTCAAGGTGCCGACCAATAATAATTTACCGTGAACCTAATAATAATTTACTATCTAAATTTTCTGAGATCCCTTTAACTACTTTTAAAATTATAAACCCATTAAAGTGTTAACATTTATAACCCTTTTAACCCAACTTAACAAAATTTTGAACAAAATTAACATTTAGGGCCAGGCATCCAAGTCCAAGCGTTAACATTTTTTATTTCCCCAGCCCATGCCCCTCCCTCAAGTGGCCTTGTAATTAGCAATCCACGATCGCCGACCAAATTCCCTCCTGCTGCCCTGCGGCCTTCCTTCCAGCTCAACCTAAATGGCTCATTGAAAAGGTTTTGAAGCCGTCCTGCCGAACCCATCTTGTTTTGTTTATGGACTTGTTGTTATCTCAATATTTGTCAATCCATGAATATTTTTATATATACATGGGTCTATTTTTAGTAAATATGTTCTTGTAATTTTTTTTTTTAATTTTTGTTCATTTCATGATATGAAACCGCTGGAATTTCTCTGGTCATAATATGTGCAGAACTACTCGTCAATTATCACACTTCATCCCGAGGTTATTGAAGGAAGACCTGGAACATTGGTGATTGAGTCGTTTGTGGTGGACGTGCCAGATGGCAACACAAAAGATGAGACATGCTACTTTGTGGAGGCCCTCATTAAATGCAACCTTAAGTCATTAGCTGATGTTTCGGAGCGTTTGGCTGTTCAAGACAGAACAGATTCCATAGTTCGAGTGTGATGATTTTGTTTTGTAAATCTTATTCTGTGTTTCAATTTCATCTTTGTCGTTGTTGTCCTTTGTTTTAAATAACCGGTTTTGTTTATGTGAATATGAATAACTAGAATAGGAAGTTTTGCATATTGCTTATTTTGTAAAAAAATAATAATAAAATGTTCGATTACTATGTCATTACATTCTAATAATGTTATTATGTTAGCAGGCAAACAAGAATAGCATTTAGTCTCACTTGAATTTAAGGTGTCATTTATGCGTGTTGTAATGACCTGTATGTTTTGTATTAGCTTATGCAAGACCATATACATTGTTTTTTTTTTTTTTTTTTTGAATGATTAATTTGGCTCACTAGCTAATCACTGAAGTATCATTAGACCATCAGCGGTATAACCTGATCATGGTCATCACTAAGTCATCAGTTCAGGAGGAAATTCAATACTTTGAGAAAATCTTCTTATGGGATTCGAACCTGGAACCTTATGTTTTCAGTGCCTTATTTCATCACTTAGATGTCGCTGGGTTGTAATGTCTTTCACTATAAGGCATAGGGTTGGGTTCAACTAAATAGTTTCTTTATACTAAAAGCTTAAGAAAAGTTTATTAACTATTAGATCATTAGATCAAATTTAAAAGAAAAATCAAAATTTTAGAAAAGCATTGTTGGAGAGTAATTTAGTCATAATCTTTTTCTCCTACATTTTTTAAACGTTTATAACTTTTACATATGATATTATTTAAAAAAAACATATCATAAAAACGAGCATTTTTTAATTTTAAAATGAGTATAGTATTGCTATAAAAAATGAAACTTTTTCCGTTCATTGTGTCTAATTACCGTCATTGTTTTTCTTAAATGTTTGTGTATAATTATCTTTTTGGTGTTTTTCTTACTTGTAATTATGTTTTTTACAGTTAATTTTATCTTTTTTAAAGATTATTGTGTCATTTATACTCGTCATTGTGTCATTCTTGCTTGACATTATGTATTCTGTAACATTATTGTGTTTTAAATTGTTATAGAAAAAACATAACATTGAGCATGAAACACAAAAGACATAATGAAATGTACAAAAGACACGATAACATATACAAAAGACACAATGATATGTAAAAAAACAAAACTAAAAATTTCTATAGCAACACTATACTAATCTGGCACCGCTTGTACCCACCGGTTAGGATATGACCAGTTCCAGTTTTGGAACCAGTATTTTTTGCCACCTCGAGTTTTAGGGCGGATTAACATTCATTGCGGCTGGTTTTTTGGTATGGGTTTTGATATTAGTGATGTTATCGTTGTTGTTGTGATGGATACCCATCAACATAGGATATGACTCAAATTTTTTTGACTCAATATAGGTTGCCGTAACAACGCGAAGGGTAAACCCATAGTATACTTACGACATATTGCGTGAATAATAATGTACTGGCCCAGCCCATTACCAAATGGGTTTGGGATAAGGCAGGTTCGTATTTCGTAACACATGTATAGTTTGACCTTAGTTCTAGTTGAAGGCTCTTTTTGCACTAGGGTTCTTCTTTGCTTATAAATATAGAAAGAAAGATGTTAAATAAAATCTCACTTAATAGCGGCAAACCCATTTAAAAAATATATAGATAAACGGATGCAGTCATGTAGCCACAAACAAATCTATTAAAGATTAAGGAAAAAAAAAGTCAGAAAAAAGAAAAAAATATTAATAACAAAATAGAAAAATTTTTTTGTGAAAATTGAATCCAAGACAAAGAGTAGAAAACCAAAAGCTTTATAAGTCATAACCAATTCACCAATCTTACAACCCATCTCATTGGTTTCTCTCATATCACAAATTTTAGATATTAACAAATATAAAACTTAAGCACTTGAACCAACGGTAAAAAAAAAAAAAAACTATCCACGTTGGTATATAATTTAATTAGATGAGTTTAAGCCACAGAATTCTAGGCTCTAATGCTCTAAAATATCTCTCTTATACACACACAAGACTACAAGAGAACATCTTTGATAAACATTTTCATTGATATTAATATTTTTTTCTTGTTATTTATGTTCTTTAAACTATTTTAAAGTTCAAATACTTTTTTAATATTAATGAAGGATGATAAATTATAATTTATTAGAAGAGCTTGTTGAAGTGACAAATAAAATAAAGAGTAAATTACTAATATGTTTCTTATGGTTTGTTAGTATTTCGCTCTTAGTCTTTAAATTTAACAAATTACTCATATGATCCTAAACTTTAAACATTTGCAACACATAAAATTTTAGGTCACCAAATTACCCTCACATAATTGAGCAAAATACACTCACATAAGGACTACACATGTTATAAATGTTTAAAGTGTGTGATCATATGAATAATTTATAAACCATAAGGATTAATAGTGAAATACTAGCAAATCATCTTAGTAATTTATAAACCATCTTAGTAATTTATTTTAAAATAAAATAAAAAGAGAGACTTATAATGTGTTTTAACATATGCAATTGCAAGTTCAAATGAGGAAAGACACATCAGAATTCCCTTGCATAAAATCGGAAACCAGTACTCAAATCACAACATGATTGAATCATGACTAAATTTATCAACAGTCGCTAAAAACCTCAATTCGCTAAAACTTGCCAAATCAACTCAGGATCATAAGACGGCAAACGAGCAAGCGAGCATCCTTCAACCACCAACTCACCGGTCACCACCGCCCCTACCGCCACCGTCGACTCACCGGAGACAGAACCCTCCTCCTTCCAAAACTCATCTAACGACGACATCAACTCATTCCCGACACATGAATTCGAACAACAATCTTCAGTTTTCATCACACTTTTACTCTCTCTCTTCTTCTTATTCTTCCGGTCCGCTTTCTCTCTCTTTAATTTCTCACAGATCGCCTGAATCTTGGCATCAACCGCACTCTTCAAAGCATTCAGCCTCTGTGTATCTCCGATCAACCCCAATTGACATGGGTCCTGTAAATTTGGAAAATTCAACTTTGCGTATTCACCTCGGAGCTTATACGCGGCCCGATCATACGCGATAGCTGCAGCTTCAGCCGATTCATAAGTCCCCAACCAGACCCTCATTCTGTTCTGAGGTAATCTGATCTCACCAACCCATTTGCCCCAATGTCTCTGCCTCACTCCTCTGTAAAGCTTTTTCTTACAATTGTTGTTACAATAATTTGAAAACCGATCAAACCCATTTGCGGATGAGTTTGAGATGGCGATTTTTGCCTTGTTTTGGACTGAAAATTTCTCGAGCAGGTCTCTCTGTTTCAGGTAGACTGAAGAGCCTACTGATTGACGAACAGAGTTGGAAGGTAGTGATGATGAACAGTGATTGAAGATTGAATCCAATGTGTTTCCACCATTGTTGTCGCTCAAAATAAGATTTGAGAGAGAAGATTCAGTGTTCTTGTGTGGATTGTTTTGTTGCATCATGGGAATTTAGATGTTACTGAAGAATGATTGAATTTAGAAACAGGAGAATAGATTGAGCAGCTTAAAGAATTGAATTTGTTTGCGGAACAACAAGAAGCTTTTGAGTTTTGATTTGGTGAGTGAATCGTAAAACACAGAAAATTTACAGGTTGAAGATCTCATAATTTTGTTTCTTAGGGGTGTATTTATAGCTACAAAAGGTGAGTTTTTTACTTTTTTTTGCGGTCCCTTTTAGGTTTTTTCTTTAAAAAAACTGCAGTCTTCTAATTCTTTAGGGCAATCGTCTAAGGTCGAACTCCTTTAACTGTCCTGAGGACAAGTACCATATGATACACAGGAAACTCGTGGAATGGGTAAACGGCTAGAGGTGTTCAAAAAATCCGAAATCCGAACAAATCCGAACCGTATTCGAAATCCGAAAAAACCGATCCGAAATAAAGATTCGGATATTCGGATCAGATATATCCGAATCCGTTTAACTAATTCGGATTTCGGGTCGGATTCGGATAACGAATTCAAAAAAATTCGGGTTGTTCGGGTTATTCGGATATCCGAATAAACTATAAATATCTGAACCTTCCCCCTTTTAGTAACAAAAAATATCTGAAAACTTTAAATATATTAAAATAAAATTGAAGTATATTGATTAATGAATAGTTTTTAGAATTATACATCAACTATGAAACTTAACAGCTAGTAAAAGTTTACATATGATGTCTAAATAAAATTTTCTACATAATACACAAGATGTTGAGTAGTTCGGAAACTAATATCTATGCATGTCACGGGTTCTATCCCTATGTCATGCGTCTTTTCGTTTTGCACTTTTTTTCCAAGACTAATAGCTTATTTTCCACACGTAAAACAAATCGTCGGTTGTTCTAGATGCTAATAATCTTTGGTATTCATATGGATGGTCGCAAGTTCCATCCTTCACTTTTACCCCTTTTTTCAGCATTTTACAAAGCATGTTTTGTATATTTGTTTTTACTGTTGTAATAATTGGCCTAAACGCCCTTAAACCTTATCGATTCGGTGCCTAGGCACCCTGATCATTTTGTTTATAAAGAGACCAGATCTAAGATTTTTCGAGATATTTCTCAACTTTAAATCATTAATATGTCTATGAAACATCGAATCCAGCCACTAAACATCGAAACACATATCTAAGCTTTGAACTCAGCTTCGATCTTCTTTGTTGTTCGAGTCTTTGATCTTCTTTTGTTGTTCCAACGTTTAAGTTTAAACTTTAAAGTACTTGACTTGTATGTTTAAGTTTATTTTTTAAATTATTTGAAATATTATATTTATTATTGATATTGATATGTGTATATAATATATATTTGTAAAATTACATACAAAAAATTCCAATCCACCTAGCGTCGATTAATCTTTAGGCGGTACCTCGCGCCCGACTAACGCCTAGCGTCTAACACCTCTTGATAATATTAGGGGTGTTCATCAGGTCGGATAACGGTTTGTTCAGTTTATTCAGATTTGAAAATTTTGGGACCCTATTTGAAACTCGACCCGACACGAAAAACATATATGCTTATCTGATCCGAATCTATCCGAACAACCCAAATAAGTTTGATTTCTACATCCGAATAACCCGAACAACCTGAAAAACAGGGTTTTTTCGGGTTGAATTCGGATATCCAATCCGAATAAACAAGGTTTTGGATTATCCGATATCCGATCCGAACCAATCTTCATTTTTTTTCTTTTCTATTTAATTATCTGGTTGAAACATGCAGATAAAAAAACATGATTCATATATGTTTTGTAACAATCGTTTTTAACGCATGAGACTTACGTTCTCTTTAGGTGCTTAATAACGTTGATTTTAACGTCATAACATGGCTTGTTATAGCTTTTTTATGTTGGTAGCAAAGTTTACTAGCGTGCCAATTAGACAATTACCATGTTAGTGTTATCATATAAGTCTACTGCACCAAACGAGGCAACAGAAGTCGTTATTATGAATTTATATTTAAATGTTTAATGATTTTCATAAATCATTACAATTTAAGTTATGACTTTAAATAATTTAGAAAAACTGGAAAAGAAATTTAGAAGAATAAAACTAAACTTAAATGAAAAGAAATATAATGATTAAAAACTGTGTTTTGTTTGTCATAACACCATTCACATCAGTAATTCAACTAAAACTTAGTTTTTTATTATAAACTAATTTCTATCTTATAATAAAATAATTTTCCACGCACATTCGCAACTGAATTCAACCTAATTTTTAAAATATATATATAATTTATAATTATTTTAAATATTAAAATTGTTTATTTTATTTAAAATGAATAATTTATTTATTTGAAATATCATATAAATTGATAAAATTTTAAATTATATTATATTAAAAATACATTTATTGAAATAAATTCGTTTTTATTAAATTTATATCGGAATTGTTAAAAAACTAAACAAGTGTGTATGTGAATAAATTTATTTTAAAAGTCAAATAATTTAAATTACTAGAGAATAAACAAACTAGATGGGAAACCAATTTAAATGAAAAATAAAAAGCATACGTAAATAAATTAATGCATCAATAATTTTATTTCATGTCTATGCAACCTTAGGTTGCTCCAACAACCTGGTTGTCTAATAAAACTTGATCTTTAGTATTTTATATTATTTTTTTAAATTGTGACCCACCTTAACAACCGGTCACCAATGAAAATGGACTGAATTTGGAGCTTGGAATTTTTTATTTCTATCGTTCATAAGATTGGTTGGCCCCATCACTCATAAAATTTTAAAATTCCTTTTTGTTGCTGACGGAATTTGCAACATTCTAACAGAATATTTGAAATTGACAAAAAAAAAAGAAAAAAAAAGCCCTCCATCTTCTTCACTTGGAAATCAAATGTCAAATGAGTCAAAATTTATGTTGATCAAAATCAAAATGAAAGCAAAACAAACACACAATTGAAAGGATAAATAGAACAACTTATAATAATGAAATAAAACAATAAAAGCAGTCAAAATATAAAATTTTGTTTCAAGTAATAAATAAATTATCATCAACTGTCTTATTTTTTACGGACTTTATCTTCATTGAATCATTAAATATTCATCATCTTCGTCTTCGGCAACAGTCTTCAAGGAATTTCATGTTCATTTCTTCAACGAAAGTCTCTATGGAACTGTATATCAAATCAAATATGATATAAAAGCATCACTTGCTTAAAAAAGACTAACAAATGAACGACTCAAGAATCATTGCTAGCGAAGAAAAATTTGGGTGGAATGAACTAAGATGAAGATCAAATGGAGACTACCGATCAATAGAGGTGACCATTAGGGCCAAAATAAATGGCAATGACTTGATGGGTATGAAAGATTTCCGGAGAAAATGAATTGGTGGGTTAATAGAAACATGTCAAGTATCGAAGTTAGATCCGCGTAATCTAGGAATCGGGTAAACAGGTTTAAGTTGGAAAATGAAAAACAGACTAGCTAAAAGAGTAACACGTGGCAAAGTGTGTTATTTTTTTTAGTTATAAATATTGGCAAGAATTTATGATACTATGATAAGTTTATGTTTCTTTCCCTCTTTATATAAATTCTTAAAATCAAATAATTTTTGCATGATTTATCATTTAAAAAATTACAGTAAATATAATTAATGAGAATGATTTACTAATTTATTATTACGTAATAGGAGCAACTCGAATAACAATTGGAGTCTTTAGCGAGTTATGATCATATAGAATATATGGTTTCCTTACTTTTATGCTTACCATAGAAGATACAAAATAAATCTTATAATTCATTTTCCTTTCATCGTTTGCGTATAAGGAAAAATCAGAAAATTAGCAAATTGTCTACTGCCATTTAACCAATAACTCCGTAAATAAATTCCATAACATTTTATTTTATTTTTTATGAAATAGCCCCTACATCATTTAATTAAACATAAATTGTAATACATAGAAATATAGAATACAATCACCGTCAAATTTGAATTGAGGAATCGCACGTATGTTGATCGATTCCTATTATTAGAATATTATAATATGACCATGTATTTGAATAACAATAAAAAATAAACATATTAGATGAAACATGTGAATCCGATAATTGCAGCATTGATCACTGATATGGCTTCTTGATATAGATCCGATCGTTTTCCCGTTTAGGATGTACGGTTAGAATGGAGTTAGATGGAGAGATTTTTAAGAGAGGGTTATGAATTCTAGGCTTAGGAATTCGTAAGTTATGATGTTGAGCCTTAGTTAAAATAAGAAGCCTTAGTATACAACCAAAGTGAAACCCTAATTAAGATAGTAATTGCAATATATCTTATTCCTAGCTTATAAAATTATATATTTACTCAAAATATAAGTTTTTAATATGTCTTATATTGTTTTACAAGCATTATTAAGAAATTTATTTACGATGATCACACTCACTGCTGACATTAGAGTGACCCAGGGGCGTATCTACTATGTGGGTATGGGGGTCGACCAACCCTATGGAACTTTTTGATTTTTAATGTTGTATATACGATCCAATCTCGACCGATCCCCAAGAAATTTTGACCCCGACCCCCATGAAAATTTGACGAACCGGATGAAAACCAATTTAAAATTATTTTGAAGCGAAAAATAATAAAATAATACTAAAATAACAAAATATACATTACTTGTGATTAAACCCGATTAATAGTTCATAATTTAACTAAATACTTACTCAGTCATAACCCACTTAAAAAAATAAAATGTTAAAGGAAAACCAATTTTATGGTATCATCTTAATTAATGACTTGATTATTTGACGTGGTTTATTATGTACATGTGATTTAACTTAGTTTTATCATTTTGTTTGGTGATCCGACCCACCCCGTTTGAATTGGTAAAAAAATAAAGTATTTAATAACAAATACTTATCCAAAAAGTATTCCAATCCCCATAAAAGAAATTTCTAGGTACGACACTAGAGTGACTTGTAATTATTTTATGCACACTATCACTAAATATAACATATGAACTAACCTAGTTCGGATGAATTCATACCAAATTGTATTTTTCAATAAAATGATAAACATACTTTCTAAAAGTTTCAATTTAGTGACGCGTAGTTATGGCCTCTCTATTGCTTTTTATCAATGAGTGGTATGGAAGAAATATGTTTCCAGCCACTCTTTTTTCATCAATCTTTTTCTAAAGCTGTCATATTAAATGTAAAAAAGTTTGAAATTATGTTTGGGAGTAACACAACTCTAAACGCTTTATGTATAATTTGAAATAACATCTCTCAATTCAGGGACGAAATTTTTGTAGGGTTAGGAGGTGGTCTAGCCCCTACTATTTCTCCGTTTAAAATTGTCGTTTTACTAGTATTTTGTCGAAAAATTTTATTAGTATTAAGTCCGTCATCCTCTGTTTTTTTTCTTTCTAAAAATCTTTTGCTCCCCTCGAAATTCTCCATTTTTTCAATACATTAGGCTTTTGTTCTATTGAATATCCGTTCCTTATTCATCTACATGTTTACATGTATATGTATATATGCATGTGTGTGTAATAACCGGTAATGTTTTTTTTTTGAACAATTTGGATCACTACGGGTCATAGACCCATCCGATCGTATCCACACCCAATAAGAGGAAACCCACCATATGTGAGAGAAAACCCCCTATCCCAGTATGAAACCCCTATTTTGTCAATACCAAGACTTGAACCCGTGACCTTTCCAATATTGACGCCACAAGGTGCATCCTCTCAAACACTTGAACTGAAGAGTAATGTGTTTAAAGTTGGGATTTAGATATACAATGATCGAGGTTTCTAGAAAACTCTAGATGGTAGATTAAAATGAGAAATTAGTGGCAAATTATGATGCAGAGATCATATATAGACATAACACATGGTATTGAAGGTAAACCAAACTTTAAAGCATGGTGTGGTTTGAAGAGGTTGTTATGTAAGATTTTCAACACCACGTTTATCTAACGAATCAAACTTCAAATTTCACAAAAACGTAGAGACAAAAGAAATCAACAACTTTGAAAATCATTATCACTTAATGATTTTCAAGATCCTTAATTTCCCATCATAAAGTACTTTTAAAACTTCCATGTGCAATTTTTTATTTTTTGCTTTATATTGTAATTTATTTTAAAATGTATAGTTTAGTTGTATATTTAGAAAGGTATAATGTTTTATTTTCATTTGTATTTCTTTTAGAGATTTTTTAGACACGTATTAAAAAAACGGTTTATTATACTTTTCAATTATATAATATTTATTTTTTCTAACAAGTATTTTAGGTATTAACTAATATAATAACGAGATTTTTTTTTTCAAAAAAGGTGACAGGTGAATTTTTATTTTATTTCTTACCAAAACGTGATTTGATTGTTTTTTAAATAGTGGGTGTTTACTTATATTTCTTATTTTCCACTAATGTACATAATCACCAATAGTCTTATGGTTCAATATTCATTACATTCCCAATTTTTCACTTCCCATAAGTCCCAGACGTTATTGAACAATGATAGACAATAAGACTGTACGCAGCGGCAAGGCCGCTGGCCTTGCGGGATAGCGGGCAATCGGCGGGAACACCGCCCCCTCCCCCGACGGGATTGATTTCGTGGGTTCAGCGGGTACCGCTCCACCCTTCTCACACACCATCGGCTCTTCTCTCACAAATGGGTAGTTTTTCCGGTGGGGTGACCACTGTGGAGTTTTAAGTTTTTCAGTGGGGTGATGACGTGGCAAGAAATTTCGGTAGGGATGGATTTTCAGTGGGGTGACCACTGTGGATAGTCTAATGGTGTTTTCTACTAGCTAGACAAGTTCGTGTTTATTTAGTTATGGCTTGTTAAACAATTGAGATTATGATCTGGTTTGTTTTGTCATTGTATTCATACTTCATTGCAACAATTTTAAATAGACTATGCTTTATTTGAAAAAAAAACAGAAAACATAATTATTAAGTATAACCCGATAACAATTTAACCTAATACAATTAAACCTGAGAACAAAACACTTTGGTTATTTGTTTCGTTTTTTGTTCCATTTTCATATTTTAAAAACCCAAATAACCCGACTCGAGAAACCCGAAACATGAAAAACCAACCCGAGCAACAGCCCCTATCATGTCATATGTCAAAATCTCATTGCTTCAGACCATCTTTATTCAATATATTTTTTTTTAATTTCAAACTTTTCTTCATATATAATTTTCATTTTCAGAAATTGATTGTGTTGATATTCTATGTGTTACAACTTTTGTTTAATTAAATGATGTAAGGGCTATTTCAACACACACATATATATGTATGGATATTATAGGGATTTATTCAATAATTCCTTGGTTAAATGGTTGTAGGCAATTTACTAATCTTTTGATTTTTTTTTCCTTCTTTTAAATGATATAATGAAATGAAAATAAATGTATGATTTCTTTGATAAATATTTCTAAAATAATAAAACAATACTTTGATAAATATTTTTAAACAATTATTTCTTCTTTCACCGAGACGGATTCGAGAAAGCTCTTTAAATAACACATGTGGGCAAGCTACAATAAATTCAAAAAGTAGAGTGGTGATGGACGTGCATTGAAACGAAAGAAGAAAGACAGGTGAGACGTCGTCGTTCTTCCATGTGATTGATATCCTAAAGTCAATACTATCCACATTTTGTCATTTTCCCTTTACACCTTTTCACTTCCCATGCTCTCGTTTCATTTTTTATGATAAAAGTCCGCAAATTAAATGCACATCATATCTAGGGTGTTAAAAACAATGTTTTCATGACCCGATTGGATTAGTCGGTTTGATCAAAAACGGGTGATAAAATCAGTTTGATTTGATGTGTTTTGATCACCGTAGAATCTGCTAGTTACTACTCGAAGTAACCGGTGAATCAAACATTGGCCGGGTCGGCTTTTCTTATAATATAATGGATGAAACATTAAAACCAAATCTTATATTTATTTAAGCATTATTATGTTTGTTTAACATTATGAAATTATATTTGTTTAAATATTTTATAATTATATAGTTTTTTTTTATGTTTTTAAAGTATTTACAATGTTTTCTGGTTCTTAAATCTTGGTCTGATCAATTGGACCAGTTTGAGTAACGAACCAGTAAGAAGTTTGGTTCATCATACTTGACTCATATTGCAAAAAAGCCTAACTGGAAATGATTTAATTTGTAAAAGAGTATAACCAAAAGTTCAACACAAGTTAGTCATGGCCCAACGCAACTTGACTCAAACTACTTTTTTATATTTCATTTGTATATTTTAGAATAATTATGTATTTCTTCTTTCTAACTTGAAAATTTACATATTTTTCTATGTACAAAATTTTAATACATAATATAGAATGCTCTTAAAATATGTAATTTTGCAATTTCAATACATCATACAGAACTACATAGCATAGTCATGCCCCAACTCAACTTGACTCAAACCACTTTTTATATTTCATTTGTATATTTTAGGAGAATCACATATTTCTTTTTAACTTGAAAAATTACATACTTTCCCATGTACAAAATTTCAATACATAATATACAATGCTCTTAAAGTATGTTTTAAGGAAATATGTAATTTTGCAAGTTAAGTAGAGAAAACATGTAAATACCCTGTATATTTTAAATTATTTTTATATATTTGTGAATTATCTTTTTAATTAGCGTGCAAGTGAAAGTAAGCCTAAAAATGAAAGCCAACATGTAGTCTCTTGTTTTTATTTAATAGCAACTAAATTACATGATACACGAATTAAATAAAATTAAAATATGTATTTCATGTCATTATTTAACTCATAAATAAGTATACACTTAATGATCAAATTATGGACCAAACAACGTGAAATAATGAAAGAACCTGAAATAAAAAAGCACGTAAATAATATGTTACTAATTTCTATATATTTTTTCTTATACAACGTTTGATATTTTATTTGTAACTCTGCCTCTTCACAAAAGTGATAATTTTGACTAAATTATTAGACTTGATTTTTATTCAACGTATTTAGAATCAAATGTATCACAAATCTACCTATACTAATAAATAAATGTTTTTTAGTGCCACATGACATGTTTTTAGAGTTTTTCAACTTTTATTTCCCTCCTCTCTCTTTTATCAAATATACTTTTAATCCATTTTCAAAATAATTTTTTTCATACATTAATATATATTAATATTAAAAACATATATTAATATTAAAAACACACATTAAAAAAAATATTATAGATTCTAAAATTTTCAAAAACAATGATTTGAAACACAATATTTAAAGATAAACAAATTATAAAAAAAAGTTAGTGTTTAAAGAAATAATATTATTATTTTAATACTTAAAATATTAGATCATACGAAATTTTAATCGTATTTTTTATATTAAAAATCATCTAATTTTTTTCTAAATTTTCATTGACAATTATTCTTTGTATTTTTATGTGTAATCCGTGTAATACACGGGATACTAAACTAGTTTGTTTTAAACACCTGATATCTTTTCCATGCTATTTAAATGTTTCTTATAAAGTTGTGAATTCCAATCTTACATAATGGGAGGTTATGAGTTCTAACTCATGCAATAGTGTAATTAGTTTGGAGTATTTTAGGAGGAGATAACATTTGTCGTTCAAAAAAAACATAATAGGGTGATCTAATTTATATTTATACTTGTAATAAATACATGTTTCGATAGACACATGTCATCTTTTTTTATTTTATGATCGTGGAATCCACTTACGTAGTAAACATTCGTGTCCTCCTAATATCCAACTAGCCTAGAGGAACGAGTAAAGCACGACTACAAGCAACTGAGTCGGTTGCCTTAAAAAAAAAATTGTTATAAGTGAGAACTGAACTTGAGATTTTGTTTATTGTCTACTTTAGACAACTTAAAAGTTAGTTTTTTTTTTTTTGCTTTCATGACATATTAAATATTTGTAAGTCACATTTTATTAAATATTGTTTTTTTTTCATCGCTATCCTATTAATACTAATAATTTATTTAATTTGGTACATAATATGATTAAATCATTAGTCTTTTTTTTTTACTTTTTATAAAACACTTTTGAAAAATACATAATATATTATTTAAAAAAATTAAATTAAAAATTTATTTATTTAACCTGTATAATTTACATATTTGATTGGTTTAACCTAGTAATAGAATATATCTTATATAATAAAGCAAGGTTTTTGTATGTTACATTTTTGTTTCCCTCCTAAAACTTGGAGCATTAAATCATTTATTAATAGTGATAATTAATAAGTTTGAAAAATTATTACTTTTACTTATATTCTTATATTTAATAAATTATGTATACAAATAAATAATTAAGTCATAAATATCTTACACTTTCAATGTAGAAATTTAATAATATGTTTAGAGTATATTGAAAAAAGCAAATAACTAAATAAAATAAAATAAAATAGATACATTATAAAACAAATTGTAAACTATACAAATAATGATTTTATTAGAAATGAGAATATTAAAAACCCGATTTATTTCATGTATATTCATATATTTTTATAACAAAATAAAATAAAATAGATATATTATAAAACAAATCGTAAACTATACAAATAATAATTTTATTAATAATAAGAATATTTAAAACTTATTTCATGTATATTCATTTTTATTTTTATTTTAACTTACTATTTTCATTAAATAATATAAAACTTTTAAATCTTTTCATTTTTTAGGTAAGTTACAAAAACTAATGACTTATTTATATATTTTACAAATTATGGTATAATTATAATTTATAAAAGTTAATTCTTTTTTATGTATGGTAATATTATAAAATGTTAGTATATAATTTTTTTACTTATTTAGCTAATTATATAATAAAATACCAAAATTAACTTTAATATTCATATATTTTGTTTCTTATTTTTTGAAAACAACTTATTTTAAATTGTTATTATCTGTTTATAACTCTTAATTTAAAAAATACAAATAATTGGCAACATTTATTATCATTGTAGTAATTTAGTTTTTGTTTTTCAATGTGTATCTATTATTTGATTATTAATATCCATTATTTAATCATGCATTATGAGTTATAGAGATGAAAAGTAATTAATATATTATTAAGCAAATGAAGTTAATCTGCAATCAGTTATAAAATTTTTTGTTAAACTTCTTTTTTTATCTAAACTTATATTTAGGTCTCTTACTATCATTAACTTCAAATTATGTTTATTAAAATATTCAATAATAATATTAATTATTATTATTATTATTTTCCATGAATTATTTTTAAATATTTTAAAATATTTAGCTTGATAAGATAATTTGAATGTTAAAATACAATATGTATAATTATAAAAAAAATATTCAAGTGTAATTCTTATTTTTTTTATAGACATAAATTTTTATTAAAAAATATATAACATTTTGTATATTAAACCCGTGTAACACACGGGATTTAACCTAGTATTCTAATAAATCAAATTTTTAGGGACACATGGCGCGTTCTTAAACCATCTCAGCTTTGATTTCCCGCCTCTTTATCCTATTAAATACACATCATATTAAATAATAATATTAAATATTAATATAGTTTTATACATATTTTTTAAATTAAGAAAAATATTTTTTTAATACATTAAAAATATATTTATTAAAAAAACATTTTAAAATTAAATTTATTATAAAATATACAATTTTTAAAAACAATTTTTTTAAAAAAATTGTTTAAAGAAACAAACATTAAAAAATTTAGTGTTAAAAAAATATAATTATTTTCATTGATAATCGATCCGTATAATATACAGGGTACTAAACTAATTTATTATATATATTGCATTAAAAATATTGATAAAAAGAATCTTAATATAATGAAAAATTCACGGAAAATCCGAGGCGAAATCCAACGGTCACAGTACCGCAACACCGCCTCTCAATGGCCCCTTAAACGTATTCTCAATTTCAAATCATTTATTGTTGGAGAGGAAGAATTGCTTGGTGAAGAATCCTATCAAAATTGAACACATTCTGATGATTAGGGCTTGATCCTAATTTGTGAGTGTATGGTTTCCTCTTCATCCCTTTAGGGTTTTAATTCAGTTTTTGTGGGTCTCTTGTTTCATATTCATCCCCGTTCGATTTGAAGATTTCTACTTTCGTTTTTATCCGGGATTGCAGGTTTATAGTTCGTCTTCATCGCATTCAAGCGGTTTTGTTGTGTAAAGAAGAAACCCTAAATATTAGGCCTGAATTGTAAGTTTTATTGCTGTAAATATACCCTTTAGTTTAATGGTTTGGAATGATTTGTTATTTCAAAACGTATCGATTGGTTATTAGGGTTTATTATTTGTGTATTTATCTTTGCGAATACAGATTGTGATTTGTGTATTTTGGTTTTGGAAATTGGAATGAACTGTGAATTCAATGTGTATTATATAGTTATCTTTTGCGTTGAATGGACATTTGAACTTTTTTTAAAAGTATCTATTTCTAATACATAATTGTATACATATATTGGCGCCGATGAACTCAACCGACGTCTAGATCGGTTGGGACCCTCCGATCAACCTGAAATAAGATATAAGAGTATAAGACGGTTAATGACGGCTCCACATACTCTTTCCTTCACTCCAGTTAAAGACAGTTTGATTCCAAAGCCCTTGTAAAGAATGGCTTTCAGGCATTTTGTATGTGCTCCACATCTCTCTCTTTGAAATGATCAATTGATCCCTCTGGAATAAGAGCTTACCTTTTTTTTTTAAACGGCTAATTTTTGGATAACTGATGGATCACTGGAGTATCACTTGCCACCAACAGTACCACCCGATCATATCCACCGCTAATTCATCAGTTCTAGAGGAAACTCAATACTACGAGGAAACCCGCTTATGGGATTCGAACCCAAGACCATTTGGTTCCTGAGCATTGTCCCACCACCAAGATACCGCTAGGCTGTAATGTCTTTGGTTCTGATTAGTTTTCCAACGACCAAAGTGATCCCCGGTGGCGCCTGTGTGAAGCAAAGGATTTTGGTTTCTAGGTGGAATCGAAGATAGAAATCGAGGCAATCTAAATCATCATATTTCTCACTTCTTTGAGGTACACTTAATGTTTTAACCTGATGGTTGTTATTTATTTTGAGACTTGAGGTACGTAGTCATGATTGTTTTGATTTAAGGTGCTTGAATTTTTTTTTTCCTTTTTTTTTTATTTGTATCTCTGCAAATTCACTTACTTGTCTTTTCAAATTTTGTTGAGTACACTTAATTGTTATTTAATCTCATAATATAATTGATTATTTCTTTTATTGTCTATCCAAATATGTTTTATGTAGTAATATTTGCTTTTCAATTGTAGCTGGTAGCCCATACGCATGACAAAAGAGTGATAAAACAACAATAAATTACAAGATGAGATACAATACATCAAGCTGCAAAAGCTTGGTTTATAAGAATCTTTCTTTGCTGGTAATATTCGGTGCTAATTTATATTAGTTTGCAGCGTCAACTACAACACATAACAATTTTGACAGTGGAAAGCATCTCATGTAAAAGAATTATTTTAGGGTATGTATATGCTTTCTTTTAGAACTCTGTTTATGAATAAAACTCCTTGCTAAATTATGACACCAGATGTGTGCATGGATCATGTTGGGGTTTCGCCATTGTCATAAACTGTTGAGTCCTAAGCAATTTATTCATCTGAGCTTCTAATGTAGAGTACTTAAATAAAGCATAACATAATCATATTAATCTATGTATAAGTTCTCATCTATGGTTGGGTTTTGAAGGCGTAAGGCTATTAGAGGAATAAAATAATAATAATAATAACAACTGTTATGTTATGCACATCCATAATAATGCATGCATATGCATACCTGGTGACATCTACATATATATTTGCATACACGTATGCTTACGCATATTAAAATGACGAAGAAGATGTTAGTCTAATCTTGTAATTGAGATAGTTAGTAGTTAGTTACAAAAGTTAGTTTTCTGTTATGATTGTAATAATCAGCTATAAATAGTTGTTCTTCTGTATTTGTTTTAACAAGCAGAAAAAAAAAAAGAAATCAAAGGATCGATTTCCAATTGTGTGTTGTTCTAATTTTCCTTTTTGATTCAGATACCATCTTACAAGTGGTATCAGAGCCGCGGTGCTCAGATTCTTCGATTTGGGTGAAATTGGCGACATATCACGTTCGCGGTGGAAGTTCGAGCAGGAAGCCATCATTCGATCAACTGATCCGAAGGGCTGGATCAAGAATCGCCATTGAAGTGCTACCGAAGACGAAAAGGACGAGATATGGGAGACGAAGCAAAATCAGGCGCGATTGTTACTGCAAAGGAAAGCGGCACAGCCTCGCTGCAATGTCCAATGTTGAATGTCAACAATTACAACATTTGGGCTATCAGATTGAAGGCGGTTTTCAAGGTCCACGGAATACTTGAAGCGCTCGAACCTGGAATCGGCATGGCTGTGGAGGCAAAGAAGAACGACATGGCTGTCGCATTGTTGTATCAAGCGATACCGGAGGAGTTGGTGTTGCAAGTTGCACAGTGTCAAACGGCCAAACAGATTTGGGAGGCCTTGAAAGTCAGATTCGTCGGAGCCGATCGGGTTAGAGAAGCGCGATTGCAGACACTACAATCTGAATTGGAAGCCATGAGAATGAGTGAAAGTGAAGGAATCGACGAATTTGCAAGCAGGCTAAGTCACCTGGTCTCGAAGGCAAGCAGCTTGAGATCCACGATAGACGACAAAAACACTTGTGAGGCTCGGTCCCAGAAAGGTTCTTGGCCATTGTTGCATCGATAGAGCAGTTTGCAGATTTGAATGTAATGTCCTTTCAGGAGGCAATTGGGAGGTTAAAGGCATTTGAAGAGCGAACCAGAATGAAAGTGAAACAGACTTCATCAAAGTCAGATCAATTGCTCCTGAGTTATGATGAATGGCAAGCCAAAAGGAGACCTGAGCCCGGCCAAGGAGCGGCCAGGGGTGCCGGGAGACAAGGGCCCAGGGGCAGAGGAAGGGGCAGGGGTTCTGCGTAGGGCTGTAAACGAACCGAACGAACACGAACGAGCCCTTGTTCGTGTTCGTTCGTTTAACTTTTAACTTGTTCACAAACGGTTCATGAACGCTTACCGAACGAAAATTCTTGTTCTTGTTCTTGTTCGTTCATTAAGGAATTTAGCTTGTTCACGAACGCTAACGAACACATGTTATTTACAAGATAAAAATCAACATTTTTAATCTCAAGCGATGGAGATAACCATTTATAAATATATATAAACTAAGATATTAAGGTATTAAACTAAAATTAACTTAAGTATTATGGTATTAAACTAAAAATTAAAAATAAACAACACATTTAATGAATAAATATAATAAATGAACTTAACCGAACATAAACGAACGTAAACGAACATGTTACCGAACGTTCACGAACACAAATGAACGAACACGACGTGTGTTCATGTTCGTTCGTTTATTTAACGAACGGACATAAACGAACTTCCCGCCGAACGGTTCACGAACTGTTCATTGAACGTTCGGTTCGTTTACAGCCCTAGTTCTGCGGGTAGAGGCAAGACTCAAGATAGACCATCCACAAGCTACCAACAAAGAAAGACAAAAGATAAGACGAAGATTAAGTGTTTCAGATGCGATGCAATGGGACACTATGCCTCAGAGTGCCCCATAAATCCCAAGAAGAAACTAATTTGACAGAGGTTAGGGAAGATGGGCCAACGTTGTTGATGGCTCTTGCTGTGTTCTTGAATGAAGAAAGGGTGCTTCCCAAGAGATACTCAAATGAAGAGAAAGGTGTGTGGTTTCTGGACAATGGGGCCAGCAATCACATGACAGGAAACAAGGAGTTGTTTGCCAAACTAGACAAGAATGTAAGTGGGAAAGTAAGGTTTGGAGATGGTTCCTGTGTGAGCATTGAAGGCAGGGGAAACATAGTGCTGGAGTGCAAGAACAAGGACCAGAGGGTGCTAACTGAGTATATTACATTCCCACTTTGAAAAGCAATATAATAAGCCTCGGTCAACTCACTGAGATTGGCTATGAGGTGAGGATGAAGGATGACCATCTGTGGATTGTTGAAGGAAGTGGAGTATTGATGATGAAAGTGCCAAGATCTCCAAACAGGTTATACAGAATTGAGCTTAAGGTAGCTTCACCAGTGTGCTTGTTGGCACAAGTTGGTGTAAGTTCAGCCTGGCTATGGCATGCTCGCCTAGGCCACCTGAACTTTGACTCAATACAGAAGCTGTCCAAAAGGGAAATGGCTCAAGGTGTGCCCAAGATCACACACCCCTCCCAGGTGTGTGACTGTTGTATGGCAGGGAAGCAGTCCAGAGTACCCTTCCCAAAGGAGACAGTTTAGAGCTGAGAAGCCGTTGGATCTGGTGTATGCAGATGTATGTGGGCCAATAACACCAGAAACTAAAGGAGGAAACAAGTACCTGCTTATGATGGTTGATGATCATAGCAGGTATATGTGGTTGTTTTTCATTCGAAGCAAGGCTGAAGTCTTTGACAGGTTCAAGGAATTCAAGGAAGATGTGGAATTGGAGCATGGAAGGAAAATAAAAGCCCTAAGGATTGACAATGGGGGTGAGTTCACTTCCAAAGATTTCAAGCTTCTCTGCTCCAAAACTGGTATGTATCACCAGTTAACATCACCATACTCTCCACAACAAAATGGAGTTGTGGAGAGGCGAAACAGAACTGTTATGAGTATGACTAGATGCCTATTAAAAGCTATGAATCTTCCCCAAGATATGTGGGGAGAAGCAGCTAGGCATGCTGTGTATATACTCAACAGGTCTCCCACAAAAGCATTGGAAGTTACCCCCTATGAGGCTGTTAAAGGAAGAAAACCAAGGCTAGATCACATGAGGGTGTTTGGGTGTGTCGGTTATGCAAAAACTCAGTTGGGGTTGATTTATCAAAGAAAAGGTGATGCTGAGTTACATGGGTTCAGTGATAGTAGCTACTCTACTGATAGAGATGATGGTAGGGGTACTACCGGGATGGTGTTCTTTTATGGGAACATGCCAGTTACTTGGAATTCTCAGAAGCAGACTACAGTGGCTTTATCTTCCTGTGAAGCCGAGTTTATGGCTGTATCAATAGCTGCATGCCAGGCTATTTGGCTGAGAGGGTTGTTGGCAGAGATCACAGGAAGTAGAGAGCAGCAAGTGGAGATTAAGGTAGATAATAAGTCTGCCATTGCACTTATTAAAAACCCAGTTTTTCATGCTCGTAGCAAGCATATTGATACAAGGTATCACTTTATTCGAGAGAATGTTGAAAAGGAGCATATCAGAATAGAGTTTGTGAGCAGTGAAGAACATAAAGCTGATGTCTTGACTAAAGCTCTTCCGAGAGTAAAGTTTGAAGAAATGAAAGATAAGCTTGGTATGAAGGACATTACAAGCTTAGGGGGTGAAATGTTAGTCTAATCTTGTAATTGAGATAGTTAGTAGTCAGTCAGTTATGATTGTAATAATCAGCTATAAATAGTTGTTCTTCTGTATTTGTTTTAACAAGCAGAAAAATAAAGAAATCAAAGGATCGATTTCCAATTGTGTGTTGTTCTAATTTTCCTTTTTGATTCGGATACCATCTTATAGAAGAAAATAAGGCAAAATAAAATAACGGAGACGGTTATGGTGGGTCCTACTACAAGGAACAATCCCCGTTTTCTTTCAACAAACAGATATAGGGACCCACTATCATCTATATAAGGTAATGAAAAAGGAAAGAATTCCTCTCATTCCGAAAATAACCATCTTACACACACACACAGACAAACCTTGATTCATCTTCTCTGTATCAGAGGAAGTACATTGACATTGTTTTGCTCAATGATAGAGACTAGAATTATATTAATATGTTAATCATAGTTAGTAATAGTAGGTTCTAGATAAGGGTAGTTTGGTAATAGTCATTTCTAGTTATGTGATTAGTAGAGGTTATAAATAGATGGAAGGCTGGTGAGTAGAGGATTGTGGAGAAAATTAGTGAATGTATTGGCTCCTGCTTATGTAGTGAGAAGGGTTTACCCTGGACATCATCTGATGTAGTTGTTTCTATTTTCATTAGAAATACAAACCATTTCTCATATCTTCTTCTTGTTTTCATTTCAATTTGTGATCAGGTTCTCATCACTCAACCAGGGATGATGGCATAAAGATCAGTTAATCGGAAGTCAATAAGTGAAAGTTCCGGTTAATACATCTTCATTGGCGCCATCCGTGGGACCCTTGGGGAATGTCAAATATGAGCAATAACGCAAATCAACCATTCTCTTTCACATTCATCCCTCCTTCTCATCAAACAAAGCGGCGATAGTGGTTCATACGAGTACACCGGCGACGGTCCCAGCATCAAGGATAGACGGGGAAGAGGTACATAGTTCATCCTCTGATCATACAATACCGAGAGTTCCTGCTAAAACTACTGGTTTTATGCCTTTGGCAAACCCCCTTTCATCAGGAGAGGTGTTAGCACGAGCCCCCTCCACTCTGTATGGTATGTCTACATCTCTGCCTCCTCCATTTTACCCTTATACACCATTTCAGGTCGGAGGAATTATGAGCTTGTATTGCTACTGGCGGTGGTTTACGTTCAGGGATCAACAAAGTGATTAGGGAAATTTTATGTGGCTTGAATTATATGTATGGTACTATGGTGTTAATACTGTAACCTGGGATCAAGGTCGGTGATATTATCCCTATGCAATTTATATTGGTTAGTTGCATATTGGTGGATTTGTGAGTTTCCAGTAATGGGTTCTCATAGTTACTAAAAAAATATGTATATGTGGCGGATCTAGAATTTTTTTTTACTGGGGGCAAAAAATGGGTTGGTAAAAATGGGTTTGGGTAAAAAGCGTGCCCGTTAGTTGAAACCATAAAACAAACCTATCAAAAGTATTTAGCAGAAACAACTGCTTAAATAATCAATTTCAAAGTTACGTCACAAGTCAGTATTCATATGAAGTATATGGAAAGAACACAGTTTTCATCAAATAATCAATTCGCTTTCAATTGTGCGCTTAAGTAATTAGGTTTGTTCCCCTTGTAATCAGATTTGTGCCCTTTTGTAATAAGATATGTGTCGCTTTTGTTTTCAAAATTAAGCAAAATTATTTAAAAACAACACGTTTTAACATTTAATCGTTGGGTCCTACGGAGCCCCCCCTCTCCCTCCCTAAGCCCTGCATCCATGTTTGACCATATATACATATATGGGAGTCCATATATACATATATGGGAGTTTGACATTGATGATCGATTATATATATATATATATGCTGAACTACATTTCTATTTGCTTTTCCTCATGTTTCTGTAAATTCCGTTGCAATTATGGTTTTATCTTGAGCATAGTGCAGGCTAAAGTGGAGCTACTTGAGAAGGTCAAAGAGTGTGGTGTTTGCTCAAGAGGAGACCAGATCTTCATCCTAAGGTTTATCTATTTTCTTTTTTAATTTGGATTGTCAAATTTGATTTTAATTGCAGATGTATCTGCATGCTATACTGATTTTTATTCTTTTTCCTTTTATTTGTTGTAAGCCGAGGGATTTCTAAGAAGCGGTTTCACTACCACATTATAGGGTAGAGGTAAGGTTTGTCTTATCTATCTCTCTCATACCCCACAGGGCCGGCTCTAGCTTTGTGGAGGCTCAAAGCAAAAGATAAAATTGAGGCCCTCCTTAAGAAGGAAAAAAAAACAAAAAAACTGTAAATTGCAGTCCTGCTTGGCTGCAGTCCTAATATAATTTTCTTTTTCCTTTTCGAAGAACCCGAGTCATATTTATGATTTCTATTTGACATTTTTAAGCTAATTAATCAAAACAAGAGTAAACACTTGAGCAGAGAAAGCAAACACAAGCAGTAGCCAGTAAGCAACTAAATAACTAATTAACCAAAACAATCAGTGCAACTAATTAACCAAAACAAGCAGTTGGGAACTAATTATCAAAACAATCAATAATCAACTACTTAACCAAAACAAGCAGTAAGAAGCTAGTTAACCAAAACAACAATAATCAACTAATTAACCAAAATAAGAAGTAAGCACCAGATTAACTAAAACAAGCAGTAAAAAACTAATTAATCGAAACAATCAAGCAGAAATTAGAAGACAGATTCACCTGATTCTTGTCTCTTGAACTGTTGAACAAACTCTGTCCAGAAATTAGAAGCCAGAAGGCCCAGAAATTAGCCTGAGTTTTCGATTGAATCCTGAACAAACTCAAATCACTGGCAGCCAGAACAAGCTCAAATCACTAGATGCCATAAATTAGCCTGAATGATTTTTGATTGAAGCTTGAAGTCCTGAACGATCTAACTATTATCAACCAAACTAAAATGCAAAATCAAATCACGAAATCAGTTGATTGTGGTTTACAAATGGCAATAGTCGGTCTTAGATCCTTAAAGAAAACAAACTAGAGATTAGTAGATTACCTTTTCTAGTTTTATCCGTTCGACCGTTCCATCGTCGCTTCGTCTTCACCATGAATCATCACTCGTCGCTTCGTCTTCATCATCAGCCGTCGCTCGTGGAGTGGCAGTCGCATTTTCTTCGCCCAATCGCGCCTTGACCTGTTGCCCATCGTTGCCCTAGAATTGTAGTTTAGGAGGCGAGAACGAGAAGTAGCAGACTAGTAGTCAATTTACTGGATATACATAGTGGGCTGGAATTTTTTAAAAATATGGGGCCCTATTAGATGTGAGGCCCAAAGCAAGGGTTTTTTTTTTCTATTATAGGCCGGCCCTGAATTACCCTACAAAGTAGGATTTCACTGGGTAAGTTTGTTTTTTTTATTTGTTGTAAGCTTTGTAGATTCGAATTACATTTTTTTAATACTTCTTCCTGCATATTCATATATTTTAACAGAAGCTTACACCCTACATTAAATATGAGACTAATAAAATTGTGTGATGCATACTAATGCTTAAATGTGACAACTATGATATAATTGCTGGTAATGTCTAAATTGTTGTTAAATTACATAAAACTAGAATATAGTTTTTACAGGAATGGTTGGTGAAAATTATCCTCAATATCTAATGTGCCTTGCCTCAAATTTAGTTAAACTACAATCATTTTTTATAATTTGATGATTAGGGTCCAGAGCGTTTGCGTGCACTTATCATTGCGGATGCTTATATTTTTTAAGTTTTTTATATTGTTTATTTTTGTAGATATTTTGTGGAATCATAATGTTTGATCTTGGTCTTGTTATGGAACATTTAGAGTTGATTAATTGTGTGATTTTCTTTCTTTTTTCAATTTTTTTCTTGCAGATATCGACTGTTGGATTCACTAAACCGATGCATAAAAACCAAAGGTCTGCTATTCATTCTTTATCTGAGGTTAGAGAAGTACAAAATATAGCAACTAATTAATTAAAATTTCAAACCACTAAAACCAGCTGACTGCTTGATCTTGCATGTACAGGTAGTTATAATCAAGGGAATGTCAGTTGGATTGTAAACCTATTGGCTTGACATGTCAAGTTTCCGGTAACTTTTATCATTCTTTATTAGAGCCATAATAAATTAAGATATATTTGATAGCCACATGTAATCTTTTAACCATGCCCCTTTCCGTTTGTGTAGGCCCTCGAGGGGCAAAAAAATGCACAAATTTTAACGTTATTTTACTTATTTTTGGTGAAATAATGTTAAAAGCGTTGGGTTGGTTGGTAAATCAGGCATCATGAGTCGGTGTCTTTTTGGAAGCAGTTTCTCTATTCCTACGAGGTAGAGAGCTTTGATAAAGGTGAAATATACCAAGTACAATAAAAAAAATGTTATCTTTTAACCCAACGTCCCAACCTGTTACCTTTCCCATTAATGTAATCGTTTGACCCAACCTGTTCTTACCTTTGCTTATTAATGTAATTTTTGATCCAACCTGTTTTTACCTTACCCGTTAATGTAATCTTTTGACATGACTAGTTCAGGCCTAACCCATCGTTGGTCCGACTCCCATTCACGAAATAAAACCATTTTTTAGTATTTTTTTTTATATTAAAAAATATTTTATATAAATGAACAAGTAAAAATATTGTTTTTGTTAAGGTTTGTTTGTTTATACACCTAACTTTTTCATTTTAACGCTATACGTCTTGTATTTGCCTATGCGAGACGTATAGTTTTCTCTGACACCCACGTTTAACTATTCAATACCTCTACGAAAAATTGATCACATCCGAGCGTTTCCACGGTTGAATCCAATTTGAATTTGATAAATGCATTGCTTGTGAAGTATGTCTTCGTGTATAACCTATAGATCTACCCGTTGATTGGAAATTGGAAACTGATATTAGAAAGAAACGATTGCTTAATTACAGTATTCATTTCGAAATACGTATATTTTGTGGTAATTGCGTTGAGTTTTTTCCAACAAATTGTTTATCGATGACTCAAGAATATGAACTTTCTACTTATGACCGTCACGAATTGAATTATAATCAAATTGCTTTGGATTGGTTACCAATGTCAATAATTGATGATTACACAATTCGAACAATTTTAAATTTGCTTGAAATAAAAACTTAAGAACATTTGATCTTAAAGAATGATTTGTTTGGTGAATAATTGCAATTATATTCATAATTATATTGATTAGGGGGTGAAAATTGTATTTTCATTTATATTAATATAAAAAAAGATTTTTTTTTCTACAGTACATATTGATGATTTGAAAATAGATAGACTCAAATTACTCTTTCGAGAGATTAGGCCAATAACTATATCTATATCAATTCATATCCATGAAAATGGAATTTTGAAAATTGAATAATTAAGAAGTATTATAAAAAAGTAGAGTCAATTTTTTTTCCTGAACCGATCAATAAAGTTATGCAAGATTTTAATTTATTTATCTCTTATTTTGTATATATTGGATTGGGTCTTATATTAGGAGTCTGGGAGTAATATTACTTGCCAATTTGAGTACCTCTACAGGATAGACCTTAACAGAAAACTGAAGAGTAACGGCAGCAAGTGATTGAATTCAGTAGTTTCTCATATAAAATTATTGACTATAGAGATATAGTAATATGGAGAAGACAAAATTGTTTCAAGCACCGACAGAACCGGAAATTATTCACATTTCATTTGATAGTCAGAGACGAATTGAAAGCTAAGCAGTGGTAATTCTAAAGATTTCTGGGGGGAAATGGAGATGCCTCCTACGTTACCCATAATATGTGGAAGTATCAACGTAATTTCATAGAGTCATTCGGTATGAATTCTACATGAAGAACATAAGCCAGATGATGAAACGAGAAGACCTAGGATGCAGAAGATCATAACATGAGTGATTCGGCAGATTTTGATTCCTATATATCCACCCATGTGGTACTTCATTATACCATATATATAAGATCCATCTGTATAGATATCACCATCTACATCCAGAAAGCCATATGCTTTGGAAGAAGATTGTACAGTATGGGAAGGGGTTTTGATTGATAAAAAAATAAGAATTTACTTCAACCAATATGTCCATAGGCACGAACATAAATAACATAGAAATCTCACTTAAAAAGAGTGGACAATTAGCTAGAGCATCGGGCACTGTAGCGAAACTGATTGATATCTATATGTACAAATATTAAGAATCTTCCTTTAAACATTATCAATTCATATTGTATCTCTAGGATGAGATATTTCTATGCTCCCTATAGTAAATCAATACCGGCCGACCACTATCGGTGACTGTATTGTCATTGCTTTTCATGTTTTCTATTTTATTTTTATTCATATTGTTATAATTTTTTTTGAACGGTAAATGTTAACTCCTAAATTACTCCAAGTTAATTTCACCATTACATGTGTTAAAACCCGTGATCTGTCAATTTAAGAGATAAAGCCTCTACCATGTAGGCTAGTCTCACGTTGGCATTCATATTGATACATGGTGTTACCAAAATAAACAAACACGATGCAATGTATGGTTTATAATTTCACTTGCTTTTGATTTCAACATTTTTAAAACTATAATAATTCGGTTTCACAATATTAAGAATCTCATTCCAAAATATAATTATCTAATGACTAATTATATTTCAAATAAAAAAATAAAATAAAAGATTACTGGCCAAACTTATTAGTCAACCATTTGGGTGTTGTTTTCTTGCTCCCAACTTAAACAATGCCCTCTACTTTTCGTAACTCGGCAAAAAAATTTTGAAATATTAGGAATTTTACTTAAGTTATAATTTATTACTGTCATGTTAAAATGTTTGTATAGGTACGTTTTCTTTTAATAATAAGTTAGATAAGTTAAATGATATATGAAAACCGTAAACCGTGTCAAATAAGACATTATTATTTTTTTAACAGCAAACGTCCGGCCACGCGAGATCATCCTGGCTCAACCTAGAGCAATATTTGATACAGACGAGACTCCAACAAAAGATCAGCTCTTATAAGAGAAGTCAATAGGCTACCATTAAGACAGAAGCCATTTGGTAAATAAGACGTTATTTAAAGTATCTTGACATACTATATCATTAGAATGTTATTAAACAATACAATTGGGGCCGGGTTCAATATAGAAAAACAATAAAAGGAAAAAAAAAAAAAACCTTAAAAACTTTTGGGTTTTATTTAGTTGTTTAAATATTTGACAAACACATATTACGCAGGCAAGATTCTAAGAACAAGTGCAAGTTTACCGGATGACCAACAATTTGACATTATGCTCATAAAAATAATAGAAAATTCTTTTAAGAATTAAGAGAGTATCAAATATTTTGATATGCGATTTAACTGGTACCGACAGAAAAAATTGCATAAAAAAACAAAAGAAAAAAAAAACTTTATGTATCAAATTTGCCAGGGGTGGCCATCGTGGATGTTTAAAAAAAATCACTTGGAATTTCGTACGATTCCGTTGGTCCAAGTCAATAACATGTGTTCATGATAAACGATTAGTTTTAGCCAGCGATAACATTTTTTGTCACGGACGTGTTATCATAATACAAAGTTAACAGGTTTCGTGTTGTAAAATGGTGGACACGCTTAAACAATATAAAGAAGGTGTTTAAACAAGTTAAACACATGTTAACGGCATGTTTAAACATGTTATTCTGTTAACAAACTATAGTAATAATATATTTAGTTTAAACTTGTTAAAAACATTATTTATATATGTTTAAACACACATTTAGACGTAGGTAAGTGATATAAAGAATCAAGAATGTGCATCAAGGCCTTCACTTTTTGCACTTTCTTGAGAAGATGGTTTATTAAGGTTAGGTTATATGTATTGAGAGATGACTTAGGCATGAATGCCCTTAATCACACCTCCATAGCGTCTCATTCCCATTTCAGCCTGGGCGTGATCCAAGCGTGACACGTATAAGGTCATCATGATCACAGGGTAAAGTGGCAAACACCAAACTCCAACCAACCAAATTATTTTCATTTATTTTTTTTAACCAATAAAAAAAACTTTAACCATCTTTCACTTACATCTTATCATCACATATTTTTTTTAGTAACACTCACTAACCAACATTTTGTTTATGTGACACCATGGTCACGTGCCCATCAAGCCTCACATTATACATAGGCTTAAAGCTTTTAAAGTGGTTCACAGTTGCCATTTACAAGTTTAGTCTCAAGTTTTATTATTAGTATCTTTTAGTTAATATACCGTAAGATGTTTGGATTAAGTTGTAACAATATATTCTTTTATGAAAATTTAATAAAACATTAGATCACGTTTTCTTTTAACGTTGCGCCCATATGTTACAAAATATTTTTAAATGACGTTACACATGTTTTACAAAATACTTTTTTCTAAAAAAAACCATTCCATGCTTATATATATATATATATATATATATATATATATATTTTTATATAAATGTGTTAAACAATGCTACAAAGATTAAAAAAATAATCTTTTTTTACATGGTTTTTACCATGGTTTTCATGGCTTCACAATAAAAGGGGTTTTCAAATTATAATTTCCATCTTTGTGTGTGTGTTTCATAAAATGTAAATTGAATGAATGTTGTTGACATTTATTTATATATGCTTTGTCTTTCTTTTACAAGCAACCTTCATACATAATAATGAAAAAGAATCTTCCATTCTGTAACAACCCATTTTCGAGAAATATTATAAAACGAACATAATTGGTGTATAATTATGTTTATTTTAATTATTGGGTGTTTTATAAGATTTAATTATTTTAAATATTATTTGATGGGTGTTTTAATTATATTTCATCCTTTTGAAATTATGGTGGGTGCTAACTAACTCAACTTCGTTAGTAATAACTAGTTAGATTTAACTAGTAGTTGGAGGGCTAAAATTGTAATTAGCTAAAAGTTTAATTAAAAGGGGGTTTTATAGGAAAAGGGTGGTCAAAATTGGTCATAAGACCCTTCCCTTGTGGGTGTCGACGAGTAGGGAGAAAGGAGCAAAGGAGAAAGCTCAAAATTTCAGAAATTGATGCTTGATTTGTGCCTTGATCTTGAATGCAAGTATAAACTTGAGTTCTCCTTGTTTCAAACTACATCTAGGTATGTAATTTTTGGGTTTTTGTTGAGATTTTCGTGGGTCTTCATGAGGGGTGTGGGTTTGATGGGTGAAATCCGAAATTAGGAGTTTACATGGTTTCATATGTTGTTAATCATCATGGATATCATCTAGAAACAACATTTTGATCATTTCATGGAGTTTGATGAAGTTGATTGAAATGGGGTTTTTGTAAGATTCATGAGGAAGATGAATTAGGGTGTTAAAATGGGTGTTGGATTGTAGTAGATAGTAATATGATGATTTCTAACATTGAAATTTGTATAACAATGGTGAAATGAGTTGGTTATTGAATTAGATTGATTACAAACAAAAATGGAAGATTGTTAGAATTTAGAAGCAATTGAAATGTGTAGGATAAATTCCTGCACAAAAGGTGTTTGATGAAATGCCAAGTAAGGCATTTAACTTAAAATTTGTTTAAAGCTAATGGTGATATGATGTATGTGGGTGTATAATATCAACAAGGGTGAATTGATATAGTTAAGGGTCAATTGGAAGCAAATTAGATTTAAAATGGTGACAATGGGGTTAATGGGTGTAATTTGACTAGTTGTAGTCAACTATATTGTTAAACCTATTGGTTGTGATAATAGGAAGCAATAGTGGAATGAAACGACCCGGAAAGGAGATGGTTGTGGATAATTTGTCGGGGCAAGGTAAGTCACCCACCTATTATACTTGATGTTGTTAAATGGTGTTATGTACATATATGTATGTATGTATGTATGTATGTATGTGTAGGTATATGTATGTGGAATATACATGGAATATGTAAATTGGGTGAATTGGTGTTTGTATGATTGGGGTTTGACAATAATATGCAATATGTGTTACATTTGCTTAGTTATTGTAAAATTTGTATGTTTACAAGTGGTGTGTAGAAGTATGAATGATTCACAAGAGGTGTGAACTTCATATTCGAAATTTGACTGAAATTGGTCAAATGATACATAAGAGCTATGAAGGTGTAACTAATTGGTGTTAAGTTACTTGGTGTTGACAATAACATGCAATAGGTGTTTAAATTGCTTAGTTATTGTGATTTTCTTATGTTTATAAGGGGTGTGGTGAGATAAGAATGATTCACAAGGTGTGTGAACTTCTTATTTGAAGTTTGACTAAAAAGTAGTCAAACAATTCACATGAGGTGTAAATGTGAAATGGGTTGAATCACAAGTGGTGTGATCTTCCCTTGGTGAATCTATGGAGTTTAGGTAAATCACAATGGTGTGATTACCTACTTTGAGTATCCTTGGTGAAAAAGGAAGTCTCAAAGGAGGGGTGAATATTTGACTTTTATTTGGTGATTATTTTTATGTTCTAACACTTTAATTTTGTTTTGAGGTGCTTATAGATATGAATTTCATGTGTTGAAATGGTTGTTTTATGGTGACAAATGAGAATCCTTGGGTGGAAAGGAAGTTCCATTTGGTTTGGGTGAAATATGGTTGTTAAAGGGTTTAGGTGTAAACGACCCGTTTAACTACTCGTTTGGTGTTAAACTTTATAATATCACCAAATTACGTTTGAAACTTGGTAGTTATGTTTCAAGGGTGTTATTGGATGTATTTGGGGGTAACGGAAGTGTTATAACGATCCGGGGTAGTCGCAAGGGTGCAAAACGTAAAAAAATGCATTTGCTGAATCTGCAGAGGGTGTAGGCTACGACCCAGGGTGTAGCCTACGGCTGAAGGGTTCTGTTAAGTAGGCCGTAGCCTACGGCCCAAGGTGTAGCCTACGGCTGGGGGTGTCCAGAATTGCCTATTTTGGTCGTTTTATTGCGTTTTGAGATCCGATAACCTTCCGTTATGAACCAAAAAGTATACATAGGTGTTCTTACTTAGTTCTAACGAACTAATGGTGATTTAAATGTGGTGTTTTGTAGGTGAACGTAAAGGGTGATGGTGGTTGTGATTGGGTTGCTTGTAATGGCTCGGATCGAAAGGTGTTTTGGGGTTTTATTTTGTTAGTTAAAAACAAAGGTTTTGTGAATCATTTTGGTGTAAATGGGTTTGTTAAATGTTTAACTAACGTTAACTCTTTTGGAACTTGGAGGTAAGTTGGTTATTAAAGTGTTAATATTCACATGTTTATTTTAAAAAAAATCTGGGACCTAACTCTGAGGGTGTTTTAAAACACGTGTCATACGTGTGGGAATTTTGGGCCTTACAAGTTGGCATGAGAGCTAATGATTTGAGGGATTCAAGTGTATCGCGAACATTTGAACTCAAATCGTTGTGCTTCTGATATGGGGAGTAACGTTCGATCCGAGATCCGATCACGAAGCCAGGGGTTTAAGGTAACAAGTTTGTGGTGTGTTTACCTTAATTATATATGTTTAATGGTGTTCGGTGCAAATTTGTTTGTTAAGCCAACATTTTTAGTTATAATATGGTGCGAAGGAGTTAAGGTAACATTAGGTGATATGGTTACCTTAATATTTTTGTGTAATGGTGTTTTGTTGTGTTTATTTTATGTGAATAACGTTTTGATCATGATATGAGATGAAGTTAAGGAATTGTTCAAGTGAAGTATATGATGTTATGTCTGGCCAACATAAGATTATATTCTTGACATGGACATGATCTTAATAGAGTCAACTCATACTATGATTATGACTATTAGGTAAGGTGTTTGAGGTTTGATATTATGTTGTCTTTAGACTCATAATTATTGCTATGGAGTAGGTGGTAAGGGAGTA
Source organism: Mikania micrantha (assembly GCA_009363875.1). NCBI lineage: Eukaryota > Viridiplantae > Streptophyta > Magnoliopsida > Asterales > Asteraceae > Mikania > Mikania micrantha. The sequence continues at coordinate 79,773,410 of CM018694.1, read as the reverse complement.
GTAAGTTATTTACTTATTGACCAAATAGTATATAAGTATGTTATAGATACTTGTTTTGGTCTGTGAAATTGATGATTTTGGTATGTGATTTGTATTGCGAAAATTTTCATGTAAGTCCACAGGTGTGTGGCATTGGGAGATTTCACCTTCAGGTGAAAATTTATGTAAGTCCACAGGTGTGTGGCATTGGTGAGAATTCACCTTCGGGTGAAAATTTATGTAAGTCCACAGGTGTGTGGCATTGGTGAAAATTCTTGTAAGTCCACAGGTGTGTGGCATTGGGAGACTTCACGTTCGGGTGAAAATTTATGTAAGTCCACAGGTGTATGGCATTGGTGAAAATTCACCTTCGGGTGAAAACTTATGTAAGTCCACAGGTGTGTGGCAATGGGGAAATTTCACCTTCGGGTGAAAATTTATAAGTTCATGGTTATGTGGCATGGGATTTCTCATGTGAGACCACTGGTGAGTGGCGTTGCGATTGGTAGGCGAGTTCATCTTGGTGTGGTATGGGGAATGGCATGTAAGTCCACTTTTGAGTGACAATGGTATTTGACATGTAAGTCCACATTTGTGTGGCATTGGGGGTAAATCATACATGAGAATTAAGTTAGTAACGATTAAAATGCCTTTGAGTAGTTTGGAACTGTTAGCAATGGTTTGTGTTTGAATGGTGTATAATTAAAAGCTAATTGGGATGATCTACAAGTGGTGTAGACATTTACATTTTTAAATGCTAATTGAGATTATCTACAAGTGGTGTAGACATCTATATTTTAAAGGCTAATTGAGATGAACTACAAGTGGTGTAGACATTTATAAATGAATGTGGTGTTAAAATGTGTAGTTAATCAAATTAATACTAGGTGAAATTAGTATATTGATTGACAATAGGAGAATGTATGTACCACGCATGTGTATGTTATACTGAGCCATAAAGGCGTGTTTGGTGTTTGGTGTGGTGTTAAAAACCATATGTAGTGCGAAATTGGTGGTCGTAAATTGAAGCACATATGTGTGATGACTTGTTGAAAATACGAGTCATATGTTATTTGGTCTAAATAATGAAAGATATGCGTAATAGGATATGTTGATTATCATTAATTGAACTGTTAAGAAAGTGTACACTCTACAAGTATGTATTGTATGATGTGTCAGAATTTCTTATATGATTGTACTATGGGTGTGAAGTACATGGGGTGGAGTTTAGTCCTAAGTTAATGAATACGTTTAAGGTGAGTGAAAACTTTGGACAAATTGTATGGTTAGGAGGAATATATTTGTCTAAAACCAAGAAACTAACAACATCACGATCATGTTGTATTGAAGGGGTGGTGGGTTGGCGGTTGGGCGTATGCCTTAACTATACCCTATACATAAGCTCCTTCGATGCAACAAGAAAGTGACGGCGTATAGACTTGGGGAAAGGACGGGGGATGGTGAGGAAAGAATTTTAAACAATTTGGCATGAATGCCTTGGGGAGAATAAAACTTGGTAATGACAAGTTGTTATTTATGAAAGTAAATGTTTAAGACATGATGTCTAGGGTTTTGACACATAGTGTCGTTATGAAATGTTAAAAGTTTTGACAAAAGTGTCTTAACTAGGGAGCGGTGACTATAAACATTTGATTATGTTAATTGGTGTGAGTGTTTGAAATATGTGGTAAATAATATATGTTTATAGATTGGTGTGAACATATATGATTATATATAGATGTGTATGTATTGTAATATTTGAATGGAAAGAGGTAGAAATGACCTGTATACGTGTGTTGACATTACAGGTGGTTGAGTTTATCTTTTAAAAGATAGGAAAATGCTTGGAGATGATCCACAAGATTATAGACATTAATTAGGAGTTCATGGTTGGGAGAAATGAATCTGTTAGTTTGTAAACAGGATTCAAACATAAATTATGGTTATTGTCAAGTGTAAATTGATGTAGATAATTCACAAGCGGTGTGAACCTCTATATCATTTGTGTGCTAATAGATAAAGTACAAGGGCGTGTAATCTCTAAATAGCAGAGGTGTTTGTGGTAATTATAAGTAAGAGGAGTTTGGCGAAAAAAATGAACCAATACCCATATCTATACTTGATTGTTAAGATGTTAACTTATGGTGGGTGGATTTATGTTGGTAATCACAAGTAGTGTGATTTCTTAAGGTGAGAATTTTGGTGAAAGAAAGGTGTTATTAGCATGTTTAGATGATTAAATAGGAAGGATAATTTGATGAGGATTCACAAGTGGTGTGAACCTTATCAATGCTTAATGGTGCTATTTGGTATTATTTGATCATCGTGGGCAGGTTGACTAAAAGCGTTCGTTTCGTGTTTACCTATGAATTATATGCTGTTAAGAAGGGACACGAAACTGTTGTTGTGCATGACGTATCATCTTCACACTGATGGTCAAAGATAAAGAACCATTCAGGCCTGTGAGGACATGTTACGAGTGTGCGCAGTTGGTGATTGGGAGTAGTTGCGATGACTATCTACCCTTGAAAAAGTTCTTGTTTAAAACGGTTTTCATTCCAGGTGTGGAATGATTCTGTAAGAAATAATATACAGAGAAGATAGTATATTCCAAGAGTTGGGGAGAGGGTGGATAACAAGAACATGTAGGTAAGCAGTGGCTAATATGATGTTGAACGAATGGATGTAATTCGAATTCAGCTAAAGGCGGTGCAAGACCTTCAAAAATGGTATGTGTATGTGCATAAAAGAACAATCAAATTCCGAGTGTGAGGCTTCGTTGTTGAAAGTTTCTCCATAGGAGGGTGCAATTTGTTCTTGTAAACAAGGGAAACTAAGCCCACGCTTTGTTAAGCTCTTATGGATATAGCTCGTATTGGATGGTTGCTTATTGCTTAGAGCTACCTGGGAATGGATTGGAATTCACAATATATTCCATGTGTCTCATTTGTGGTAAAGATTGGCGGGTAAATCGGCTTATGTGTCATTGAAGGATTTAGTGATTGAAGATAAACTCAATTATATTGAGAAACCGGTGGCTATCTTAGATAGGAAAGTCAAGAAACTTCGGAATAAGACGATTAACCAAGTGATGGTGCAATGGAAGAACAGGCTGGGTCCTGATGATACGTGGGAGTTGGAGGATGAAATGCAGAAAATTTATCCTTGTCTGTTTGAGGTGTAATGAGGTTTCGGGGACGAAACCTTTGTAAGGAGGGGAGAATTTGTAACAACCCATTTTCGAGAAATATTATAAAACGAACATAATTGGTGTATAATTATGTTTATTTTAATTATTGGGTGTTTTATAAGATTTAATTATTTTAAATATTATTTGATGGGTGTTTTAATTATATTTCATCCTTTTGAAATTATGGTGGGTGCTAACTAACTCAACTTAGTTAGTAATAACTAGTTAGATTTAACTAGTAGTTGGAGGGCTAAAATTGTAATTAGCTAAAAGTTTAATTAAAAGGGGGTTTTATAGGAAAAGGGTGGTCAAAATTGGTCATAAGACACTTCCCTTGTGGGTGTCGACGAGTAGGGAGAAAGGAGCAAAGGAGAAAGCTCAAAATTTCAGAAATTGATGCTTGATTTGTGCCTTGATCTTGAATGCAAGTATAAACTTGAGTTCTCCTTGTTTCAAACTACATCTAGGTATGTAATTTTTGGGTTTTTGTTGAGATTTTCGTGGGTCTTCATGAGGGGTGTGGGTTTGATGGGTGAAATCCGAAATTAGGAGTTTACATGGTTTCATATGTTGTTAATCATCATGGATATCATCTAGAAACAACATTTTGATCATTTCATGGAGTTTGATGAAGTTGATTGAAATGGGGTTTTTGTAAGATTCATGAGGAAGATGAATTAGGGTGTTAAAATGGGTGTTGGATTGTAGTAGATAGTAATATGATGATTTCTAACATTGAAATTTGTATAACAATGGTGAAATGAGTTGGTTATTGAATTAGATTGATTACAAACAAAAATGGAAGATTGTTAGAATTTAGAAGCAATTGAAATGTGTAGGATAAATTCCTGCACAAAAGGTGTTTGATGAAATGCCAAGTAAGGCATTTAACTTAAAATTTGTTTAAAGCTAATGGTGATATGATGTATGTGGGTGTATAATATCAACAAGGGTGAATTGATATAGTTAAGGGTCAATTGGAAGCAAATTAGATTTAAAATGGTGACAATGGGGTTAATGGGTGTAATTTGACTAGTTGTAGTCAACTATATTGTTAAACCTATTGGTTGTGATAATAGGAAGCAATAGTGGAATGAAACGACCCGGAAAGGAGATGGTTGTGGATAACTTGTCGGGGCAAGGTAAGTCACCCACCTATTATACTTGATGTTGTTAAATGGTGTTATGTACATATATGTATGTATGTATGTGTAGGTATATGTATGTGGAATATACATGGAATATGTAAATTGGGTGAATTGGTGTTTGTATGATTGGGGTTTGACAATAATATGCAATATGTGTTACATTTGCTTAGTTATTGTAAAATTTGTATGTTTACAAGTGGTGTGTAGAAGTATGAATGATTCACAAGAGGTGTCACACTCCCAAATTCCCACTTGTGGCAAATGTCCACGTGGATGTGACGTGTCCAGAATCACAGCTCAAGGTCATATAGAACACCTCTATATGCGTTTACAAATCCAGTGTTTGACACATACACAGAATAAAATAGTTTGCAGCGGAAAAAGTATTTCATCATATAGCAGCGGAATATTCAAATGTTTGACATATGCAGCGGAAAATCAAAAGTTGTTAAACACTACGATGTTTGATAAAGATACATATTCATAATAAACAGTGTTTGCATGAAAACATAAATAAATGCATGTAGGTCCTATGCCTGATCCCCTACGTGCATTCCTGGCATCCATAGCCTGCTAGTTACCTGAGAATACAAGTTTGAAAACAAGTGTCAACACGATGGTTGGTGAGTTCACAGGTTTTGATATACATATAGTAATAAAAAGTGTGTCATGCTGTTTATCAATGTTAGTACCGAGCCCTAGGCCCAAAGTGTCAGTGCGTCACTACCGAACTAGACTTGTTTGCTCTTGCCTCCGCTATGCCTCGTATACATAGCAAGTTAGGTCAGAATTTGCACGGGTTATGACACTCAGTCAACATGGTGCCCCGTGGGGTTAGTCATTCCCTAATGGATCCATCCAAATCTACCACGTTGTTTGTACATTAACGGTAAGACTTTGTGAGGGCTTGTAACGAGTTCAACACTTAATGTTTGTCCAATAAACCAGCATACACAAAAATGTTTGTACAGTAGTAATGTTTGACTCGATGCAACTAGTATTCTCCCCCTATTTAAAAGCATTTGAAAAAGAGTAAAGAGGGGCCGTAAACTCACCTTAGTGAAACGAATGTATGTAAGCGTAAGCTCCCGAGTTGTCGTGTAGCACGTCGGTCACCGGCAACCTATATCGTAGATCGTACGTGAGTTCGTGTAAGTGACCGTGCTAATGTTAGTGCTCGTGTTTGTGTCCAACAACCCTTGGTTGTTCATGTTTGTCCGTGTCGGTCCACAATGACCGTGTTTGCTCGTGTTGGTCCATATTGACCGTGTTTGACCATGTTTGACCAAAGTTGACCGTGTTTGGCCAAAGTTGACCGTGTTTGACCAAAGTTGACCGTGTTTGACCAAAGTTGACCGTGTTTGACCAAAGTTGACCGTGTCAAGTCAACGACCCGTTGGTGAACCGTGTGACGGTTTGTGACTCGTGTAGCAATCGTGTAAGTGTTTGTCGTGTGCAAAACGCGTAGGTCGCGTTTATGGACAACTTACTATTTATAGTAAGTTTCCATTTTTAGAAAGTTCACAAAGCATGACGGTTTTATAGTTCTAGCATGTTCAATAGTCCTACGGGGTCATGTTAACACATAGCACATTATCATACAAGTTCATATATGCCGTTTATAACATGTTAGTGCACAAAAGTTTCCTAAAATGGAAAGTTTCCATTTTTAGCATACGTGACATCGGAAACCATCTAACTTAGCATCTAAACATCATATTATAACATAATAAATCATTTAGCATGCTCAAGTCATTCAACATATTCCTAAGTCGGTTTTTGTAATCATAAAGTTACTAAAAATAGTAACTTTGTGGTTTTTGCATAAAAATGACCATTTAACATTTCCAAGCAATTTTTCATACCATCATTCATCATAATATGCTATTTACTATCATCTAATCATGTCAACATAGTCTAAATCATCATCCATCAATATTTTTACCTAAAAAGTTACTAAATATAGTAACAATGTTGAAATTGACCATAATAACATCAAGATCATATTCTTAGGTTTCTAATCATCATAATATCATCCAAATAGCAATTTCACATACATGCATGTCCATCAAATACACTAAATCATCAACTTGCAATTAAAAAGTTACTATAAATGGAAAGATTCATAAAAATCATAGTTTTAATCATTCTAAGCAAATCTAACCATGGGTAATCCTTCTAACATCATCAATAAACATATCCATATACTCAAGATCATTCCAATACTCATGGATCGTACATGCATGGTGATATTTCAACGATCCAAGACCAAATAACACACTTTAATGACTCACATCATCATAGATCATCATGAAATACATTCTAATCACTCTAGATCATCATTAAACACTTTAAAATCAACAAACCCAGATCATAATCTCGTGCATGTGATGAGTGTGTGCTTGCATGTGGGTTTTACCCATTGCATGTGAGATTATGAGTGTTTTTAAGCTACATGGAAAGTGGGGCTACCTTCTAGAGCTTCTTGATCACCAAGATGATGAAGAATTAGTAGTTTAAAGAGGTTGAGAAGGTCTGGAGTCGTGCTTCACAACTGGTTCAAGCTCTAGTCGTTCTTCTTCCTTGGTTCAAGCCTCCAAATCTTCACTTCCAAGCTCTCAAGATGTAACAATGGCTTCAATGGTGTCTAGTAGATGAAGAAGATGGAAACCAGAGGTTTTGGGAAGGCAAATACGAGTTGGTTGCGTCTGGGACTGATTGTAATGAGTGAGTAGGAGAAATGATGGTTTTTGGAAGTTTAAAAAGAGATTTTTGCGAATCTGGCGCCCCAGGCGTAACGCCTGGCGTGGGCGAACATCGTCTGTCGTTACGCGCGGATGCAGCCGGATGAGGCGCCCATTTTTCACCCGCGCGCATCGCCTGTCGTGGGTGTGTCGGGTCAGGCGTACCGCCTGGCCTGAATTTCAAGCCCAATAAGCTTGTTTTGTTGTTCTGGCCCATTCTTGCCCGTTTCTCGACTGTAAAACATCATTCGAGCGTCGTTTAGACTCTATTGGTCAATTATCAGTCATAATCGACTTGTGACAGTGTTTCGTGAAGTTTCGAGTGTTGTGCTACACAATGTGTTAGACGTTCACCAACGTTCGTGTGTTTTGACACGTGTGTGCTGTTTGTCGATAATTCCACGAATTATCTAGTCATATACCAGTGTTCGTACTGTCGTGCCACGTGTCACACTAAATTAATCTAATTCTAGTGCCACGTGTACATAATGTATTTAAATAAACATTTAAATAAATAAGATGCTGACCTGGAAATTACGGGGTGTCACATCCTCCCCATGTTAGAAAGAATTTCGTCCCGAAATTCAACTTGTGTTGCTAGTGTTTGTCTGTTCCGCGAACAGGTGTGGGTACTTTTGTTTCATCTGATCTTCACGTTCCCACGTAAATTCCGGTCCTCGTCGCGAATTCCATCGCACTTTCACTATTGGGATCTTGCTGAGTTTGAGTTTCTTAGTTTCCCGGTCCATAATCTCTACTGGTTCCTCAACGAAATTCAATTGTTCGTCGATTTGTATTTCCTCGAGAGGAATAACAAGTGTCTCATCAGATAGGCACTTCTTGAGGTTCGAGATGTGGAATACGTTGTGTACACTGCTCAGTTCAACTGGCAGGTTTAGTTCGTAGGCTACAGGGCCTATTCGCTTTGTAATCTCGAAAGGTCCAATGTAACGAGGGTTCAACTTTCCTCGTTTGCCAAACCGAATGACACCTTTCCAGGGCGAGACCTTGAGTAACACTCTGTCCCCCACCTGGAACTCCAACGGTTTGCGTCGCTTGTCGGCATAGCTTTTCTGTCTGTCCCGAGCTGCTGCCATTCGTTTGCGTATTTGCACGATCTTCTCAGTTGTCTCGTGCACCAGTTCTGGACCAGTCAGTTGGCTGTCTCCAACTTCCGCCCAGCAGATGGGTGATCGACACTTACGTCCGTAAAGTGCCTCGAAGGGTGCAGCTTGAATGCTAGTGTGGTAGCTATTGTTATATGAGAACTCCACTAACGGTAGATGAGATTCCCAGCTACTACCAAAGTCAATGACACATGCCCGGAGCATGTCTTCCAGTGTCTGTATCGTTCGCTCACTTTGCCCGTCCGTCTGCGGGTGGTAAGCAGTACTCATGTCCAATCTCGTGCCCAAAGCCTTATGCAAGGACTTCCAGAAATGCGACGTGAATCGACTGTCGCGATCAGATATGATGGAGATTGGCACTCCATGTCGAGTGACCACTTCCTTTAAATAAATCCGGGTGAGTTTGTCTAGCTTGTCAGTCTCTTTAATGGGTAGGAAATGAGCAGACTTCGTCAGTCGGTCTACGATAACCCAGATGGTATCGCAACCACTTGCCGTCTTAGGCAGCTTAGTGATGAAGTCCATGGAAATCTGTTCCCATTTCCACATTGGTAATTCCGGTTGTTGAAGTAACCCTGATGGCTTCTGGTACTCAACCTTGACTTTTGAGCACGTTAGACACTTACTCACGTATGCTGCTATCTCAGCTTTCATGTTTGGCCACCAATAGGTTGTCTTCAAATCGTGATACATCTTATCAGAGCCTGGGTGTACGGAATACCGGCTCTTGTGAGCTTCATCCATCACTACTTCTCTCAATCCTCCGTAGCGTGGAATCCAGATTCGATCCATTAAGTAGTAAGCTCCGTCGTCTTTTGCCTTTATTTGCTTATCCATGCCACGCATGGCTTCAAGAGTGAGGTTTTCAGTTTTCAGAGCTTCCTGTTGTGCTATCCGAATTTGATTCGGCAGTTCGGAATGGATCGTAAGTTGTAGTGCGCGCACGCGTTTTGTTGTTTCTTTTCGGCTCAACGCGTCGGCCACTACGTTGGCTTTACCGGGATGATACTTGATGGCGCAATCATAATCACCTATGAGTTCAACCCATCTTCGTTGTCTCATGTTCAACTCTTTCTGGTCGAAGATGTGTTGTAGGCTCTTATGATCGGTAAAGATTGTACATTTCGTGCCGTACAAGTAGTGTCGCCAGATCTTCAAGGCAAACACCACGGCTCCCAACTCAAGGTCATGAGTCGTGTAGTTCTTCTCATGCACCTTCAGTTGACGTGAAGCGTATGCTATCACTTTCTCGCGTTGCATCAGCACGCAACCGAGTCCTTGTTTCGAAGCGTCGCAATACACCACGAAGTCATCACATCCTTCCGGTAGGGATAGGATGGGTGCAGTGCATAGTTTCTGCTTCAACAGGTTGAAAGCAGCTTCTTGTTTGTCTCCCCAATCGAACTTTTTGTCTTTATGGGTCAGGGACGTCAATGATTGGGCAATCTTCGAGAATCCTTCAATGAATCTCCGGTAGTACCCGGCCAGTCCAAGGAATTGCCGCACCTCAGTTGGAGTCTTGGGTGCTTCCCAGTTTTTGATGGCTTCGATCTTGGCTGGGTCTACGTGAATTCCCTGCTCATTAACCACGTGTCCAAGGAATTGGACTTCGCGAATCCAAAAGTCGCATTTTGAAAATTTCGCGTACAGTTGCTCTTTCTTCAGTAGTTCCAAGACTAACCTTAGATGTTCGGCATGCTCTTCCTGATTCTTAGAGTAAATCAGGATGTCGTCAATGAACACTATCACGAATTTGTCAAGATAAGGTTTGCACACTCTATTCATGAGATCCATGAACACGGCTGGTGCATTGGTCAGTCCAAAGGGCATAACCAAGAATTCGTAGTGTCCGTATCGAGTTCTAAAGGCAGTCTTAGGGATATCGTTTTCCTGTATCCTTAGTTGGTGGTAACCCGATCTTAAATCGATCTTCGAATAGTAGCTTGACCCTTGCAACTGATCAAACAGATCGTCTATTCGCGGTAAGGGATATCGATTCTTGATCGTCACCTTGTTCAGCTCTCTGTAGTCGATACACATACGGAATGATCCGTCTTTCTTCTTTACGAACAAGACCGGTGCTCCCCAAGGTGAGAAGCTCGGTCTGATGACTCCCTTGTCTAACAGTTCTTGCAACTGGTTAGACAGTTCCTGCATCTCCGTTGGTGCTAGTCGGTATGGAGCCTTAGCAATCGGTGCCGCTCCTGGTGTAAGGTCTATCTGAAACTCGACTTGTCGTTTCGGAGGTAGTCCAGGTAGGTCTTCGGGAAACACTTCGGGAAAATCGCGGACTACGGCGATGTCCTCAATCTTCCTCTCTTTCTTGGGTTGTTCTGCGATGAGGGCTAGTATGGCAGTGTATCCCTTTTGCAGGTACTTGTTCGCCTTCATGCATGACATGATGTTCAGAGGTACTCCCCGTCTTTCCCCCTGAATCGAGATCTGTTCTCCGTTCTGCAACGTCACTCGTACGATCTTCTCGTTGCATACGATCTCGGCCTGGTTAGTGGATAACCAATCCATTCCTACGACTACATCAAAGCTTCCGAGAGTCACCGGCATCAAATCGATTTCGAGTTCGTGATTCGCCAAAACCATGACGCATCCTCGGAAGATGTGTTGTGTTTCAATCAGTTTGCCGTCAGCTAACTCTACAGTATACTTGTAGTCTAGTGGCGTTGGGGTAATATCTAGTAATTTGCTAAACTCACTAGATATAAAGCTCCTATCGGCACCGGTATCAAATAATATGCTAGCATAGACATTATTTAAAAGAAACGTACCGGTTACGATGTTTGGGTCATCCTTGGCTTCTCCCGAGCCAATCACAAATGCTCTTCCTTTGGCCGCTCCTCCTCCGGCCTTCTTCAATTGAGGGCAATCCCTCCTCATGTGGCCTGGTTTTCCACATTCATAACACCCTCTGGAGGTGTTCTGGTTGTTGTTCTGGTTGTGGTTAGGGTTGTTGTTACTGGGAAATTTGGATCTGCAGTCTTTGGCCATGTGGCCATGTCGTCCACACTTCAAGCAACGATATCGTTCGCATTGCCCGAAGTGGTGATAAGAGCATCGGTTACACAAGGGGTATTTCCCTTGGTACACACCCTTCCCCTTGTCGTCGGGTTGGGTGGCAGTAAAGGCTCTGGCTGGTGCAGATCTTTGTTGTTGTTGAGGTTGATGAGATTGGTGGTGGCTGGGTTCCCACTTCCTCTTCTGGCCTTCTTGAGGCTTCACATGCTCGCCTCGTTTTGGTAGCTTGCCCTGAGCTACAGCTTGGTCAGTCAGTTTATGAGCCAGCCTGATCAGAGGTTGGATAGTGGTGAGGTCAGACGCAGTCACCATGCTCTGAATTTGCTCGGGCAGCCCACTGATGAACTGCTCGATTTTTTTGTACTCCGGTGTCACCATAGCCGGACATAGCTTACACAGCTCATGGAATCGAGTACAGTATTGCTCGATCTCAGAGCCCACCATCTTCAGTACCCAGAACTCAGCCTCTAGCTTTCTGATCTCATCACGAGGACAGTATTCCTCTTGCAGTAGTCGGGTGAAATCAGCCCATGGCATGGAGTTGGCACCGTCCAACCCCAGGGTTTGTACATGGGTATTCCACCATGTGAGTGCTGGTCCTTCCAGTGTACCAGTTGCGAACTTCACCCGGTTCTCTTCAGTACATTCGCACATGGCGAATACAGACTCCACTTTCTCCACCCAGCGGAGCATTCCCACGGCTCCCTCAGTCCCCTTGAATTTGTGTGGGTGGCAGTTCAGGAAGGATTTAAAAGAACATCCTTTGTTGTTGTTGCCTTGTGATCCTGTCAGTCAGAAACCAATGTCGTAGGTCAGAGCGTGTTAGCTATACTATGTTAGTCATGTTAGGCGAGGGTTAGTACCGTTGTTCGAGCCACTGGTTTCACTAGCAAGGCGGTGTGCCTCGTGCTCTGCCAGTATCTTGTTAACCCGTCTGTCAACCATCATCTTAATGACGGCTGCGTCCAGTGTTCGTCTAGGAGGGCGTGCATGTGGTCCTCTTCCCGCCATAGATATTTTCTATACGGAAGGGATAGAATGTTAGTAAGTCAGAATGTTAGTCAGATGTTGTGTCGGAAGTCAGATCATATGTCATGTTAGTTGTCAAGTCAAAGCAATCATGGTCAATATGTAATAAGTAAGACAAAACATAATTCTCATTAATAATAAGTTGGAAGTACAATAATTTCAAAAGGAAATACATAATAAGTTCTTCGAGCACATCCCGCTCGTCTAGGCTAAAATAAAGAAAGTACAAAATACAACAGTCCACTAGTCAGAATCCATGGAAACATGCGAAATATCGCTAGCAGCGTCCCCGTCGTCATCATCCTCCTCCGGATCCTCATTAGGATCCTCATCAAGGTCCTCATCTTCGAGGTCCTCGGCCTCGAACTCGGGACCATCCTCCTGAGGTGGTTCCTCAATAAACTGTGCAGCCCATGCATTAAGCATGGCATCACTGGCCTGCACCATGGCCTGAGTCTCGGTGATGTCCGTCCGATTCTCGGTTATACGCACGTCGTGTTCCTGCACGACATCGACGACCTGTCCATGCTCGGTCAGTAGTTGGGACATTTGGAGTCGTAGGGCCTCCATCTGGGCTTCCAATCTGTTGTTGCGCTCCTCTAGCTGATCGTTTCGCCTTTCTAGACGATCGTTTCTCTCACGAAGAGTCTGGAACTCATCAGTTAGTTCCCTACTCTTCCGAATCACCTGTCGTGTGCAAGCCACGTGTGCCGCGAAGGCCTGCTCCATCGGCACTCCGAGCGGTGGTAGTCGGTGTCCTGGAGTAGTGTCGCCGGGATATCGATATGGAGGTACTCTCTCCTCGACGATCCAACTCTGGAGTATGGTGGGAAGCCATCCCCAATATCTGGCCCGTGCTGCGTCCCTCGCCCGCCGGTCCATCTCGGCGTCAACCTGTGATACTATATCGTGGACCCGGCGTCGGCTCTCTGCGGCCATGTCATCAGTGGTCGGGTGTCGGTCTGCGTTCCTGCCGGTACTGTCATTGTTGGCCATCCTGTAAGTTTTAAGTTAGTAAGCAATAGTTCAATATAAGCAAAAACATCATCAATGTGCAAGTTCTACGTGTAGTGTCTAAAGTTGAGCAATGGCTATAGTCTAAGCTTACTATATGCAAACCTAGTTCCCTATAACCAAGGCTCTGATACCAGTCTGTCACACTCCCAAATTCCCACTTGTGGCAAATGTCCACGTGGATGTGACGTGTCCAGAATCACAGCTCAAGGTCATATAGAACACCTCTATATGCGTTTACAAATCCAGTGTTTGACACATACACAGAATAAAATAGTTTGCAGCGGAAAAAGTATTTCATCATATAGCAGCGGAATATTCAAATGTTTGACATATGCAGCGGAAAATCAAAAGTTGTTAAACACTACGATGTTTGATAAAGATACATATTCATAATAAACAGTGTTTGCATGAAAACATAAATAAATGCATGTAGGTCCTATGCCTGATCCCCTACGTGCATTCCTGGCATCCATAGCCTGCTAGTTACCTGAGAATACAAGTTTGAAAACAAGTGTCAACACGATGGTTGGTGAGTTCACAGGTTTTGATATACATATAGTAATAAAAAGTGTGTCATGCTGTTTATCAATGTTAGTACCGAGCCCTAGGCCCAAAGTGTCAGTGCGTCACTACCGAACTAGACTTGTTTGCTCTTGCCTCCGCTATGCCTCGTATACATAGCAAGTTAGGTCAGAATTTGCACGGGTTATGACACTCAGTCAACATGGTGCCCCGTGGGGTTAGTCATTCCCTAATGGATCCATCCAAATCTACCACGTTGTTTGTACATTAACGGTAAGACTTTGTGAGGGCTTGTAACGAGTTCAACACTTAATGTTTGTCCAATAAACCAGCATACACAAAAATGTTTGTACAGTAGTAATGTTTGACTCGATGCAACTAGTATTCTCCCCCTATTTAAAAGCATTTGAAAAAGAGTAAAGAGGGGCCGTAAACTCACCTTAGTGAAACGAATGTATGTAAGCGTAAGCTCCCGAGTTGTCGTGTAGCACGTCGGTCACCGGCAACCTATATCGTAGATCGTACGTGAGTTCGTGTAAGTGACCGTGCTAATGTTAGTGCTCGTGTTTGTGTCCAACAACCCTTGGTTGTTCATGTTTGTCCGTGTCGGTCCACAATGACCGTGTTTGCTCGTGTTGGTCCATATTGACCGTGTTTGACCATGTTTGACCAAAGTTGACCGTGTTTGGCCAAAGTTGACCGTGTTTGACCAAAGTTGACCGTGTTTGACCAAAGTTGACCGTGTTTGACCAAAGTTGACCGTGTCAAGTCAACGACCCGTTGGTGAACCGTGTGACGGTTTGTGACTCGTGTAGCAATCGTGTAAGTGTTTGTCGTGTGCAAAACGCGTAGGTCGCGTTTATGGACAACTTACTATTTATAGTAAGTTTCCATTTTTAGAAAGTTCACAAAGCATGACGGTTTTATAGTTCTAGCATGTTCAATAGTCCTACGGGGTCATGTTAACACATAGCACATTATCATACAAGTTCATATATGCCGTTTATAACATGTTAGTGCACAAAAGTTTCCTAAAATGGAAAGTTTCCATTTTTAGCATACGTGACATCGGAAACCATCTAACTTAGCATCTAAACATCATATTATAACATAATAAATCATTTAGCATGCTCAAGTCATTCAACATATTCCTAAGTCGGTTTTTGTAATCATAAAGTTACTAAAAATAGTAACTTTGTGGTTTTTGCATAAAAATGACCATTTAACATTTCCAAGCAATTTTTCATACCATCATTCATCATAATATGCTATTTACTATCATCTAATCATGTCAACATAGTCTAAATCATCATCCATCAATATTTTTACCTAAAAAGTTACTAAATATAGTAACAATGTTGAAATTGACCATAATAACATCAAGATCATATTCTTAGGTTTCTAATCATCATAATATCATCCAAATAGCAATTTCACATACATGCATGTCCATCAAATACACTAAATCATCAACTTGCAATTAAAAAGTTACTATAAATGGAAAGATTCATAAAAATCATAG
This sequence comes from Mikania micrantha, assembly GCA_009363875.1. NCBI lineage: Eukaryota > Viridiplantae > Streptophyta > Magnoliopsida > Asterales > Asteraceae > Mikania > Mikania micrantha. The sequence continues at coordinate 79,758,102 of CM018694.1, read as the reverse complement.
TTTTAATCATTCTAAGCAAATCTAACCATGGGTAATCCTTCTAACATCATCAATAAACATATCCATATACTCAAGATCATTCCAATACTCATGGATCGTACATGCATGGTGATATTTCAACGATCCAAGACCAAATAACACACTTTAATGACTCACATCATCATAGATCATCATGAAATACATTCTAATCACTCTAGATCATCATTAAACACTTTAAAATCAACAAACCCAGATCATAATCTCGTGCATGTGATGAGTGTGTGCTTGCATGTGGGTTTTACCCATTGCATGTGAGATTATGAGTGTTTTTAAGCTACATGGAAAGTGGGGCTACCTTCTAGAGCTTCTTGATCACCAAGATGATGAAGAATTAGTAGTTTAAAGAGGTTGAGAAGGTCTGGAGTCGTGCTTCACAACTGGTTCAAGCTCTAGTCGTTCTTCTTCCTTGGTTCAAGCCTCCAAATCTTCACTTCCAAGCTCTCAAGATGTAACAATGGCTTCAATGGTGTCTAGTAGATGAAGAAGATGGAAACCAGAGGTTTTGGGAAGGCAAATACGAGTTGGTTGCGTCTGGGACTGATTGTAATGAGTGAGTAGGAGAAATGATGGTTTTTGGAAGTTTAAAAAGAGATTTTTGCGAATCTGGCGCCCCAGGCGTAACGCCTGGCGTGGGCGAACATCGTCTGTCGTTACGCGCGGATGCAGCCGGATGAGGCGCCCATTTTTCACCCGCGCGCATCGCCTGTCGTGGGTGTGTCGGGTCAGGCGTACCGCCTGGCCTGAATTTCAAGCCCAATAAGCTTGTTTTGTTGTTCTGGCCCATTCTTGCCCGTTTCTCGACTGTAAAACATCATTCGAGCGTCGTTTAGACTCTATTGGTCAATTATCAGTCATAATCGACTTGTGACAGTGTTTCGTGAAGTTTCGAGTGTTGTGCTACACAATGTGTTAGACGTTCACCAACGTTCGTGTGTTTTGACACGTGTGTGCTGTTTGTCGATAATTCCACGAATTATCTAGTCATATACCAGTGTTCGTACTGTCGTGCCACGTGTCACACTAAATTAATCTAATTCTAGTGCCACGTGTACATAATGTATTTAAATAAACATTTAAATAAATAAGATGCTGACCTGGAAATTACGGGGTGTCACAAGAGGTGTGAACTTCATATTCGAAATTTGACTGAAATTGGTCAAATGATACATAAGAGCTATGAAGGTGTAACTAATTGGTGTTAAGTTACTTGGTGTTGACAATAACATGCAATAGGTGTTTAAATTGCTTAGTTATTGTGATTTTCTTATGTTTATAAGGGGTGTGGTGAGATAAGAATGATTCACAAGGTGTGTGAACTTCTTATTTGAAGTTTGACTAAAAAGTAGTCAAACAATTCACATGAGGTGTAAATGTGAAATGGGTTGAATCACAAGTGGTGTGATCTTCCCTTGGTGAATCTATGGAGTTTAGGTAAATCACAAGTGGTGTGATTACCTACTTTGAGTATCCTTGGTGAAAAAGGAAGTCTCAAAGGAGGGGTGGATATTTGACTTTTATTTGGTGATTATTTTTATGTTCTAACAATTTAATTTTGTTTTGAGGTGCTTATAGATATGAATTTCATGTGTTGAAATGGTTGTTTTATGGTGACAAATGAGAATCCTTGGGTGGAAAGGAAGTTCCATTTGGTTTGGGTGAAATATGGTTGTTAAAGGGTTTAGGTGTAAACGACCCGTTTAACTACTCGTTTGGTGTTAAACTTTATAATATCACCAAATTATGTTTGAAACTTGGTAGTTATGTTTCAAGGGTGTTATTGGATGTATTTGGGGGTAACGGAAGTGTTATAACGATCCGGGGTAGTCGCAAGGGTGCAAAACGTAAAAAAATGCATTTGCTGAATCTGCAGAGGGTGTAGGCTACGACCCAGGGTGTAGCCTACGGCTGAAGGGTTCTGTTAAGTAGGCCGTAGCCTACGGCCCAAGGTGTAGCCTACGGCTGGGGGTGTCCAGAATTGCCTATTTTGGTCGTTTTATTGTGTTTTGAGATCCGATAACCTTCCGTTATGAACCAAAAAGTATACATAGGTGTTCTTACTTAGTTCTAACGAACTAATGGTGATTTAAATGTGGTGTTTTGTAGGTGAACGTAAAGGGTGATGGTGGTTGTGATCGGGTTGCTTGTAATGGCTCGGATCGAAAGGTGATTTGGGGTTTTATTTTGTTAGTTAAAAACAAAGGTTTTGTGAATCATTTTGGTGTAAATGGGTTTGTTAAATGTTTAACTAACGTTAACTCTTTTGGAACTTGGAGGTAAGTTGGTTATTAAAGTGTTAATATTCACATGTTTATTTTAAAAAAAATCTGGGACCTAACTGTGATGGTGTTTTAAAACACGTGTCATACGTGTGGGAATTTTGGGCCTTACACATTCCAAAAAATTTCACATTACATTCTCTTATTATTTCAAAAATAAATGTTTATTTTTTAATTAAATATAGAAACTCACAAACAATGTTATTAATAAAATAAATTGTTTACATAAATATACTAGATTAATTCTAAGAATTAATAATGTAATAATAAATATTATCTATGTATAATGTTACACACACATATTAAGAACATTTTTATTTTTAATTTTGTTAATATAAAAAATGAGTAACTAATATTATTTTTAGTTATGTAAATTTATGAAGATATCATCAAAAAATCACATAATTTTTATTCGTAAATCTGTGTAATACACTGGTATATTACCTAGTTGTATAATAAATAACTCCAAAGTTTTAATCTATTAAACAACATGGAGTTGGTTGGTCAAAGTGTCAAGACAAAAATGATAAAAACTAAAAGACGGATAATAGTAAATAAACGGGTGTTGGTGAGTATTTTTTTTGGTTTTAATTACCAAGTGATAATTAAAGGTGACATTTGATCATATTATCATTAACATTAAGTTATTCTATCATTAAATATATATAGGTGTGATCATCAAGTGACGAAAATGAAGCAATTTTTTTTTTCGTTTTAATTTTAATAATAATAATAATAATTCACACCATTATTCATCGTTGTCTTCATTCACTTGATGATAAAACCTATTACATCTATTTTTTTTTTACTTATAGTCACATTGTTTAGGTAACCGGCAGTCGTTCTCATTTCAAAAATCCGTTACACTCACTTACACATAGTATAATCGCATTTAATTTATGGTATATGGTGTTTTTCGAGGATACTCGAGCATGCTCTTCTTCCTCTTCCATATAAAAGTTATAGACCAAAGGGCATTTGTCTCAATGGTACCAAGGTGTGGTTAATTAAGGTATCCTCCTAAAATAAGTTGAGGGTTCTAGTCTCATAGTGAACAAAAGGTGGAAAAAATTTGTTGTACAAGAAAATATATAAAAGTTATAGAACCTATTGTCATTCACACCATCAACAGTTGCCACGTGTTGTAAAGGACAAATATTGCATAACTTTTTTTTGAACGGCATTTGATCTCAACGTGTGAATCACTGATTTTCAGGTCATGTCACTAAGGTCTAGTTACCATGACCTCCGTTGAGACCCCACCACCACACCAGGAGGAAACCGCACCGGAAAACCCCCTGACCTCTCAAGGACCCCTATTTCGCCTTGAGAGGGATTTGAACCCATGACCTTTCATTTGGAAAGTCATCGGGGTACCACTAGGACAAAGCCCCTTTTGGTACAAATATTGCATAACTAATTAACTTTTTTTGTTCTTGTATAAGTATACTATCATAAAGATTATTGTAGTTGCACGTTACATTTTGGTAAAGTTTCTTGTCGTTGTTGTGCCATGCATGGCATTTGGGATATAAACGAATTAAGTTAAAATAAAAAAAAAATCAATTTTTATTTATGTATTTATACTTTTGTAAATATGTAACATTAATGCAAAAAACCAGCATTTATTACTATTTACCCATTTATAAGCTTTTGGCACCTTCCCTTTCATCTCCTACGTACCAGCATTCCAAAGTTAATGGATGTGTTTATGAAACTCTATTCAATTGCAACTACTCTGTTTCTGCTTATTGGGATTGTACCTTTGGCTTTAGCAGGTGTACATGACTACCAGCAAGCTCTCACCAAGAGCATTCTTTTCTTTGAAGCTCAAAGATCGGGTTATCTTCCTGGTAATCAAAGAGTCAAATGGAGAGGCAATTCTGGTCTCATGGATGGTAAACTCAACGGGGTAAACTCTTTTTTTTAAAAAAATAAATAAAAAAAGGTTATTTAATTTGGGTATTAATTTATACTTAAATTGTGTTTTAAATCTGAAATTATTTTGAAAAAAGATGAAATCTTGAGGGTTTAATTTTGGTATGAAGGTGGATCTTGTGGGAGGGTATTATGATGCAGGGGATAATGTGAAGTTTGGGCTGCCAATGGCGTTTACGGTGACAATGATGTCGTGGAGCATAATCGAATACGGGAAGCAGTTGGCTAAAAGTGGTGAGCTTGGTCATGCCATGGATGCGGTCAAATGGGGCACTGATTATCTCATAAAAGCTCACCCTCATCCTTATGTTCTTTATGGGGAGGTACAACCTTGACTTGAATGTCCTTCGCCGTAGATTCATGACCCGATAGAATCACGGTTACGCGATTAGTTAAGGGCTGTTTGATAGCATTTTAATGGTCATTAAGAGTCTACCTTTTAACATTTCGTAGCCTCTGAAGGGTTAAAAGGCAACCTTAAGTCTTAATAGTTAAGAGACTACCTCTTAATGTTACATCTTAATTATTCAGACTTAAGATTACTCATTAATTATTAAGAGGTTATGAACCATTTTATTAAGTGGATACCAAACAACCCATTAGTTAGTTTGTTCATTTATGCTTATTTAAGCTGTTTTTATATGAACTCGAAATGAATTTCAACCTTTATTGATTTTGTTTCCTTAGTATCTTATCATTGCTTAATGTAATATTTTAAACTTCATATTTTATATATTTAAAATTGTTTTAAAATTATAGAACAATGCTGAAACATAAGATATTCTCATATATAATATATTGTTATAAAAATTGCAAAGTTTTATCAAGTTTATGTTATTTGATTCTTGGGTCTGATTATTGACCTGTCAGACAACCGGCTCAATGCCTAGTTTGATTATTGATCCATCATTTGTGGCGGGACCTACTTATATTTTGTCACCGGATAAGTTAAGTGTGTTTGTAAGGATGTTGATTAAATAATGTGGTTGGTTATATAGGTCGGAGATGGTAATACGGACCATTACTGTTGGCAAAGGCCAGAGGATATGACTACTTCAAGAAATGCTTACATAATTGACCAGAATAACCCTGGCTCGGACCTCGCCGGAGAAACGGACGCGGCAATGGCTGCTTCATCCATCGTGTTCCGCCGCTACAACCCTTCTTATTCTAAAGTGTTACTCACTCATGCCTACCAGGTTATTTTTTTTAACAATATTTTTTAGCATTAATCTGTCATTGACAGTGCTTGAACTTTAACTTTAACCTTAAGGAAATTGTAAATTGGTTTTTTAGTCATTAAAAAAAATTATGAAACCATACATTAACTTGGTCTAATCATCAAAATTGACATTAAAGGTTAGTCGGCTGGCTTAGCCAACAAATTTTTTATTTTTAATGTTTTTCATGACCGTGAAAACTTTCACCTACGCAGTAAAACCATAGGTCTCCAAAAACTCGACTAACTAGAAAGAACAGATTGTAAAAAAATAAAATTATGTTAATTTATCTCTATTTACATAAGTTTATTCATGATTACAGATAACAAATGTTAATCATAAATGATATAAACAAATAATGATAAAAAATACGATACTTAGTGATGAATTTTTTAACTCTGGCGCTCTTTGTTAATCAACTTGATCATGTCTACCACTAGAAAATTTATTTAAATCTTGCACACTAAAAATTAAGAAAATATTTATTCCAAACATCAAGTATAAGTAAAACAAAAATGTAAAATATGTAATATATGGAAAGAGAAAACTTTAAACAAATTTCTATTTTAAAAATATGACTGCACTCTCTAATTTTTCAGATTAAAAAATTACAAAACAAATAATCTGAAAGATAACTTAAAAATTTGGGGGCTCTAAGCCCTTGCCTCTAGATTCTTTATATGAAGTCCCTTGACAGGAATGAACTTGTGACATATAGGAATTGTATCTACTTTACTTTAGCCACGACACTACTTTTCTTGTCAAGCCTTCAATTGAAAATGTGACCAAGCAAATGTTATATTCCTAATTTTTCTTAAAATGAAAATTGAAAACATAATTAGGGGTGTTCATCGGGTCGGATAACGAGTTATTCGTGTTTTTCGGGTTGAGAAATTTTTTTGGTCTATCCGAAACCCGACCTGAAATTCGAAATATATTATCCGACCCGAAAAACCCGAATTCGTTCATCCGAATAACCCGAATAACCCTGTTTTTTTCGGGTTTTTCGGATATTCGACCCGAAAAAACCACTTTTTGCATATCTGAAACCCGATCCGACCCGAAACTAAAATCATATTATCCGACCCGAAAAACCCGAAAAAGATTTCGGATACGGTTTTTTCGGGTTTCGGATACGATTCGGATTTCGAATTTTTTCTAGTTTTGGATATTTTGAACACCCCTAAACATAATGGCTGCTTTGTGGTTAATACGGTGCATGTTAGCAATTAGCAACTGTACGCGTAGTTGAAGTAAATACAGTTTTTGTCTTTAAGACATTTAAGATTTTTGTCGGATAAGCCTTTATTTTTATTTTGGATTTTTTTTGAACGGCTTGAGAGGCAATAGAGTGGGCGATGGCATTCCCATCGTAGTCACCCAAGCCACACCAGATAAGCGGGAACCGGCACACTGTCGTAAACCCTCTCCCCTGCTCAGGTTCGAACCCCTGATCTCAATGAGGTGCAACTCCTCCCCTTCATCGCATGTGATTGAAAGCGTCACCCAGAGGGTTCGAACTCAAGACCTCCACATTAGGAGGCCTGAGCTCTTACCAACAGAGCTCCACCAACAACCACTTTATTTTGGATAAGCATAATCGAACCGAGTTTACTTCAACTAATTCCAAATAAAACCTAATGGTTACTTTGTGATAAGGCTGTTCTTCGGGTTTTTTTAATTAAATTTCAGGTTATTCGAGTTTTTTTTACAAAAATCCTACTTGTTCACCAATCCAAATAAGACCCAGCTTTATTCGGGTTACTTTAGTTCGGGTTTCGGGTAAGAAAAACACCCCTACTTTGTTGTCGATACGGTGCATATAAGCAATCATATACGTATGTTAGCAAAAATATGCGTATGAAAGGAGATTAGTTGAAGTAAATACGGTTGGGGTCTTTAAGACACTCCTAACAGAAATCTAATTAAATAGATATGATCTGATGGTACTGTTGATGACACGATTAGCCATTCAAAAAAAGAAAACTGTACAGATTTTCGAAATTAATTAATAAGAGCACAATCAAAAGAGTGGTGGTGATGCACGTGTTGGATAATAATACGGATGTTAAAACATGCATCATCCATAAAATAAGAATCCACCGTAGAATTTGATGGGATCATGGATCTCACACGTCGACCAAATCTAGTTGGCCGTCGGTGACACAAATGGCCCGTGACAGCTACTCATGCATATTGTCCCCCATACTGCCCCTATGACTTCACTCTTAAATGAGTTAGTGTAATTAGATTGTATTTGTTAATTAATGTAAACCATAAAATTTATTAAACAAGTTGTGTGTTCAGTGCACGTTTGTTTAACGTTTTATGATTTAACGAGTGTTTTAAAGGAACAACACTTCCTTGGCAAGGATCTCAAGGCAACGGCCCCAAATATAGCAGGGTCCATGAGACCAAGGGGCAGACCCGTGTTACGGTTGAAATTACTTTCTAAATTAAATTGATATATTGAAAAATCGTTAGAAAAAATAATTTTTATGAATTTTGGCATAAAGTTCGTATTATTAATTTTGTGGCAATTTTAAAAAAACAAAAACTTTAAAACTGCTTGTAATGTGCTCTTAGGTACATCTCGAATTTAATTACATTCGATCAAAAGTCTGGTTCATCAAAAATCTCTTACAAATTCATACATGTTTTCATTTCAAACTGAATTTTATCCAATCAAATATTTGTATAAACAACCAAATAGATTAATCAAAAAGTATGATCCATGACTTTCAGTCCATTCAAAAGTCTGGTTCATCAAAAAATCTCATACAAATTCATACATGTTTTCATTTCAAACTGAATTTCATCCAATTAAATATATGTGTGAACAATCAAATAGATTAATCAGAAAGTATGATCCATGACTTTCAATCCATTTGATATAAATTTTCAGCTTATTTTCTACACTAACTTGGTATTATCTTCTTTTTAGCTATTTGATTTTGCAGACAAATACAGAGGTAAATATGATAGTAGCATAACCGTGGCTCATAAATACTACCGGTCCGTCAGCGGATACGCCGTATGTGATCATAATATTTTCTACTATGTTCCAAAAATTTAATATAGTTTCTTGTTTTTATGTAAATAAATACATCAACTTAATTTTGATGCATTAAGTTAACCTATAAAAAGTACATAAACAATCACTAGGCTAATCTTTATATATTATAGTATTTGAACTTATCTAAAATGTACTTACGATTTATTAAATAAAAGGTTTTTAAATTGATTAAACTTTAACAATGTGATTTATCGTTATTGCGAGAAAGAAATATGTTTGTTTTGACTCATCTTAATATAATAAAATTAGATCAAAATACTTTCTTTGTTAACACCCCAAAGTAATAGTTTTTGACTTTTGTGGATCATTATAACCCGTTAAATGTTTGTTATTTAATGTATGTTTTTTAGGATGAATTGCTATGGGCAGCTGCTTGGTTATACAAGGCAACAAGCAATCGGCACTACTTGAATTACCTAGGCATAAACGGGGACACCCTTGGTGGCACCGGTTGGTCTATGACAGAGTTCGGTTGGGAAGTTAAGTACGCCGGTGTTCAAACCCTCGTCGCTAAGGTCCGTCTTAGATGTTTATGAACAAAAATTACTAAAAATACGGGTCATTGTGGTAAAAATGTAACATGTGACCTACTAGTTGAGGATTTGAATCCTATCCAAGAAAATGCTGTTAAAAAAATTGAAACATTGGTTGTTTAGCGTTATTTTACTTATTTTGTGAAAATAACGTTAAAAGCATCGGAATGATTAACTTCAAACGATAACTTTGAGCTGAAGACTCCTTAGGAGCAGCCTCTCTATCCCAACTGACCCTAGAAAAGTAAGAATATACTGGGTAAGTTTGTTTGTTATATTAAACTGTTGGTATTGATATCATGCAGTTCTTGATGAGCGGAAAAGCCGGCCGACATGGGCCGGTGTTTGGGAAGTACCAACAAAAGGCAGAGAATTTTATGTGTGCATGCCTAGGAAAAAGTGGCCGGAATGTTCAAAAGACTCCCGGAGGGTTAATTTTCCGGCGAAGATGGAATAATTTACAGTTTGTCACGAGTGCGTCTTTCCTTCTTACCGTTTATTCTGACTACTTGACTTCTGCCCGGAGAAACTTACGTTGTTCTTCCGGCACCGTCACTCCACCTGAGCTTCTAGCATTTGCCAAATCTCAGGTAAAAAAACAGAATTTAAGGTGGTGTTTGTGTTTAATCAAAAGGTGTGAGCATGCTCTTCTGTCTGCATCGCACAGACCTCGTGCAGACATTGTCATCTGTAGGTTATTTGTTTTTTAGAAGCTATTTCATTAATAAAACGTATATGCGAGCTCTTTCTTGGTACAGGTCTGGCCCAGCCACATCTAAGGTATGCAAAGACCACCCACCACCACCGTCGGCCACCCCTGGCCACTAGGGCTGTTCAAAAAGCCCGTGGCTTGAGTCTCGCTCAAAAAAGACTCGAAAAACACTCGGCTCGAAAAAGGTTAGGCTCGAAAAGAGCTCGGCTCGAAAAAAGCTCGTCAAAAACGAATCAAGCCGGAGCCAGGGTTGGCTCGGCTCGTGGCTCTACTCGTTGGTTCGGCTCGTGGCTCTACTCGTTGGTTCGGCTCGATTTTTAATATATATATATATACACTAGTAGTAAACCCGCGCGATGCAGCGGTAGCAACCTATTTTCAAATCATTAAAAAATAACACCTTAATTTTAATAAGTTTTTTTGAAACACGAGTAATAATTGTTCCTGATTTTTAAAAAATTCGGCATAACTCACCCTCTGGAGACATAAATTCCTTACAAAATGCAAATATGTCCAAAACCATTTTTATATAATAAGTGAACTACTATTATTAGAGGAACCAAAACATAACCACACTTTTAAAAAGTAGGAAACTCGCGTGATTGAAAGATCATTTTATTTTAGATTTATCCATATAGGTTCATCATATAAAACTCAGTCCTTCTAGATTGCCCAAACTCTTCACACCATATAATATAAAACTCTTCAACTAACATGAGATGAACACTCATCTCGATTCCTAAAGGCAGTTTCATCCTAGCCTGAGATGATTGCTTGAAAGATTCATTAATCTCCTTAGACATGACCATCAAGGTGTCAAGTTTAGTTGAATTAATTCCTTTTGCTACATTTAAAAGTGAAGAAACTTGATTAAGAAACAAAGAAAAGGGCATCCAAAATGGATTTAAAAACGTCAAGTTGTCAAGGAAACCCACTTTTAATCTAAGCATCCAGTTTAGTGTTCATCTTGAAATTCTAGATTAACAACAAAAAATCCTAACTGTTGAATTGGCATATCGGTAGCTGTAACCTACAAATTCTCAAAGATGTTACAAAATTTTCAAGAAATAATTACATATAACAAAGAAATGAGAACAAAATTAGTCCATACATGTGTTTGTAGTTCAATAAATACATTAGTTAAACACAATCAAATTTCGGATTTACATTCTAATGTACAATTTAGTCATCAAACCCTATATCAATAAGCCAAAATCATAACCATCCCCATCTCCATCTCCATCAGCAAATTCAGTTATGTATTACTAATTAACATCGAGATGATTTCTAGATAAATTATAATACTACTAACTAATAATATTATTCACCTTTTTATTTCAAAAACATTTAAAATATGTTATAAGATATGAAATTTTTTAATATTAATTTTCTTTTGAAATAAGAAAAAACTTATTTTTAGAATATTAAAGTTATATAAGAAACAATTTTTCTATAAAAATCATTTTTTGTATAAAATATAAAATAAACTATAACCCGGAGTTTTAAACAATAAGATATTTATAATCCAATGTCGTTTTTTAATTTATTTAAAAAACAAAGTAAAAAAGTGATGGACAAAATTACGCTTTTGTCCTTATGTTTAACGCTATTTTTTAATTCAATCGTTTAAATTTTAATAATTACATAAATTATTTATTTATAAAAGTTAGCCTTTGATAGAGCACATGATGAAGTCTATCATTAGTTTAAATATATAAATGTTAAAAATCAAAAGATCGCATATCGTTTGTATAGTTATTAAAGTTTTTTATTCTTGTTTCATTAGTTAAAGTATTCGTTAATATTTAAATTAATCATTTTATCTTAAAATATCCGTTTACAATTTTTAAATTTTTATTACTAATTATTTAATATTTTATATCAAATCCGTGTAATACACGGGGTAATAATCTAGTGTATATATATATATATATATATATATATATATATATATTTATTAAACTATATACACACACATATATATTATATTACACACATACATATATATTATACATAATATATATATATATTTATATATATATATATTCAATATCTTATATACATATTTATATAAATATACATATTTTGTATAATATATATGTAAGTATAGATGTATTAGATTTTATATATAATTATATATATATATATATATATATATAATAGATTTAATATATTAGATTATATGTGTGTGTGTAAAGTGGAGGGAAAAAAAAAACTCGAGGTTTTTACGAGCTCGAGCCAGGCCTGGCTCGGCTCAATTATAACCCTACTGGCCACCCCCATCACCCACCACCAGCACCACCATTGGCAGTAGACCACCACCAGTTTATTTTAACGGTCAATAGACGTTAAAAACAAACAATCTTTTTCTTGCAAACTGCAAAAATTTGATCCACATCTTCGTCTACAAATGTCTGCAGATGTGATCCGCAGACTGCATACGTTTTACCTCTTAAAAAACAAACACCACTGAGTGTTGTTATTTAAATTGGCTTATTGTGTTTTGTTACAACTGAATATCTGTTTTCGACTTGGCATAATCAGGAATCATATATAAGAAGTACCAAACATTTCCTTAGTTATACATTTTGACTTCAAAAAAAGTCAACTATAGGTACTGTAATTTTTTCAAGAAACATGTGTAAATTGGGTAGATTAATCGTGGCTCATTAACAAGCTTTAGGTTGGTAGATTGATTTATTCCACCTGAACACAACTCATACTTTTATTCGTGTAAAGGATATCATCCATAACTTACACTGCTTAAAATTATGTACCTCAAACACTAAGTACACAACCCTTTTAAACATTTATCCAAACGTGTCAAATGAATTGACGGTTTGGTAAGTTGTAATAAAGAATTAAACTTGTTAATCAAGTAGGTTTAGCAGGGTCGACCTGTTTTGTTAAATTGGTTAAACAAGTCGACCCGAATATGACATGTTTAACTAAACAAGTCAAGCCCAAAAACGACCCATTTATTATGAGGATTGCGTATGACAACCCCAAACCTGATTATTTTCGTGTTACGTTCATGTAATATTTCCGGTCATACGGAAATTGCAACACTTGGTTTAAATGGTAATCTTGGCAGAAATATGGGAAATACGCATGCAGGAAAATGGTAAAAGACAACAGGGAAGTGATCAAAATCTAAACTTTCAGATTGGTTCTTGATCCTTTTGGTAGGTGGATTATATACTAGGTGACAACCCAAGAGCAACAAGTTACATGGTTGGATATGGGAAGAACTACCCACGACACGTACACCATAGAGGTTCATCGATTGTGTCGATTAAGGTGAATCCTTCATTCGTTAGCTGCAGGGGCGGTTATGCTACATGGTATAGCCGAAAAGCAAGTGACCCAAATCTCCTAACAGGTGCTGTTGTTGGTGGGCCGGATGCATATGATAATTTTGCGGACCAAAGAGGCAATTTTCAGCAGACTGAGCCTGCTACATATAACAACGCACCTCTTCTTGGAGTATTGGCTAGACTCCATGCTGGCCATGCTGGTTATAACCAGCTCCTTCCAGGTGTGTCAATCAATTAATTTAGTTAAATCACATTTATTCAACAATATTTAATACTAGAATATATTGGATATGTTTGTTATACAACAACTATTTGTGTGTTTGATTGTTTTCTATCATCTGTTCGAATCTTTTTGCAGTTAAAATCCCTCTAATTAAATCTACTGCTGCTCGACCACAGCCTAAAGTGACTCCATCTTCAGGTAAAATCTTGAAAATAATCTTGTTATTCTTGAAAAAAATCATAAATTTATGGGTAGTAAAATATAAATGACTAATGATTTTATTTTTTAGGTTTAATTGCCATTACACAGAAGACTGCAAGTACATGGGTAGCTAATGACAAAAAATACCACAGATACTCGGTTATGTTGACTAGCAACACAAATAAGACCTTCAAGAAAGTTGACATTTCAGTTTCAAAGTTTTATGGGGGTCTCACCAAAACCAAACGCAGTTCATACAGGTTCCCAACATGGAGTTCGAGTACTTTCATTACCCGCAAGAAAAACATCGAGTTCGAGTACTTTCATACTGCTTCTCCGGCTAAGTTGGCGGTTTCAAGCTACATTTTGACTTAAAAGGTCAAAGAAGACCAAAAGATTGTGGAGCTATACAAGTTGTTCTTGAGAAAAATCCATTTTTTGTTATTTTTCTTCAAGGGTTTAAACATAAGGTAATGTGAGGAAGAAAAGAGTGAAGAGACAGTTTTATAAAAGAAGTGCTCATCCTCTTTCTCCTCCTCCTTTATTAGGTCACTGTGACAATTTCAAAGCAAATATAAGACAACGACATACTTCTAAACCAAGAGATACAAAATATCCTTTTTCTTCTTTCTTTATTTTCTACTTCAAAATAGGTTTGAAGTGTTTATCTCTTGTTTGTGTGTAAATTTGGCTACTTTTTCATCTTGCAATATGAATATAGATCTTTCAACACTTTCGGTGATAAGAGTTGTTTTTGTTGAACCAGGAGACTGAAACAGGTTTACTTTAATCATCCTTTTTTTTAACAGCAAACACTCGGTCACCAGGGATCACCCTAGCAAATAGATCACCCTTCCGCCCGAATAAAAGAGCGTGGCGGCCTGACTCACCCGTCCAAGAGGAAACCTACAACTAGGAAAACCCATTTGCTCAACTCATAGCAATATTTGCTCTAGGTGAGACTCCAACCCAAAACCTTTCATAAGAGACTTCAAGACTACCACTAGGCTAGAAGCCCTTTGGTACTCTAATTGTAGCAAGATTAAACAAACAAACAAACATACCTAGTATATTCCCACTCTTCAGCGAAATCTGGGGAGAGGAATAAGACAAACCTTACCCTATTTCAATTGGGATAGAAAAGTTGCTTCAAAGAAGTCCTCGTCTCAAAGTTATCATTTGAAATTAATCAACCCAACGCTTTTAACGTTATTTTCACAAAATAAGTAAAACAACGTTCGAACTAGTGCAATTTTACTTTTGCCCTTAGAGGGCCCACACATATATACATTATATGTGTACACCACAAAATAAGTAAAATAACGTTAAAATTAGCTGCTACAAGATTGATTTCCTAAATAAACACTTTCTTTCCTAATAATAGTAACCCTAATCATCCTGCTTTCATATTTTTCCTGATGCTGTTTAAGAACATGAACTAGATAATAGGAAACTACACTCTGTGACATTATCATCATCCGTACACTGTTTAAAAGAAAAACTTAAAAACACTTTTTGGTCATAATAGTGATGATTATGATGAAAAATTCTTAAGTGTCTGGATCATTGAGAAGGTAACAAATGTTGCATCTTCATAGATATCGTATTACACATGAAAAAAAAAAACAAGACTATTCAAACAAGCACTATATAGTTTGTCATACTATCTGGTTTCCTATGCCAAAACAAGGACTCCCTAGTCCTCTAACCAGTAAAACCAGCAGATAAATAATGTCAAAATTGATCAAAAAGAATACAAAGAAGTAACTATTACATTTATTCGACGGGCAATTAAGGTGGATGCCTATTATGATAAAAAGATTAAAAACCAAATGCTCACCTCTTCTGGTTTTTCCTTCTTCCTTTGACTTCTTTCTCTAGTCTTTTGATCCTCTGGCTGAGAACCGATGCTCGTGTTTCTCTTTGATTTGAAGATTTTTGGTCTTCTGAAGTTGACTTCTTACTTGGAAGTGAAAATGGAGCTATACTTTGATTTGTGGCTGTTGGATTTGTTTCTCCTGCTTGGCGTTGTTTAAGAGCTTGCGCAGCGGCATACTTTTTCATTGCTTCAAAAAAGGAGAAAGCTGGTTTTGATTCACTGGCGGGAGATGGAGGTGGAGGTACTATTATTGGTATGTTCAACATCTTCTTCACACTGGGTTTTTTAATTACTGAAAGTAAAATAATTATATTTTAGCAGGAGATGGATGTGCATATAAAGCTCCCAAAGTTCATTTAAATTTACACGAGCCTAATACTATATTTGGAGACTTGGACCTTATTACTAGTAAAAAGGACGAGGGATGTGGTGGGTGGTGGGGGGGGATTTTGCGCGAAAAGAGAGGCTTTTAATAGACCCAAAATTACTATAAATAGAACTATATTCTTGTAAGTTAACAACAATATTTTAAATTTCAAAGATGGTAAATTTACCTAGTCCATATACGAGGGAGAACAAGTTGGAGGTGATCCAATAACAAAACAGAGCCTGCACAAGTGTTGAAACAAACTTAACGAAACCTATATACAAAAAATCCGAGCGTGTTCTACATATTCCGTTACAAATTTTCAAACAAACAAACAAACTTACCCACTATATTCCCACTTTTCAGTAGGGTCTGGGGGGAACGATAGACACAAACCTTACCCCTATCCCAGTTGGGGGATAGAGAGGCTGCTCCAAATGAGTCCTGACTCAAAGTTATCGTTTGAAGTTGATCATCCCAACATTTTTAACGTTATTTTCACAAAATAAGTAAAATAACGTTAAAATTAGTGCAATTTTACTATGGCCCCTTGAGGGCCCACACATATACACATTATATGTGTGCACCGCAAATGAGGCGTCTATTACAAAATTTCAAAATAAGTAAAAATAAATGGAATAATCAAACAGAGAAAAGTTGAGTACATGTAAATCAAATATGTGCAGAAAATGGAAATGTTGCAATTTTCATTGAGCAGAGAGTAATATATTCGCATATAAAAATTGAGAGTGCAGTGATGTCTTATTTAGCTAACAAGAACACATCAAAACAGAAAGAACTGTTTTTTTTTTTAATTAATAAGAAATTGTGATATGTACCTTTGGAAAAGTTGCAGTAAGGGGAACAGTAAGAGCAGCAAAAGCCCTCGAAACATTTTTCATTGTGCCAGCAGCAGGATTACCTTCCAAACCTTCTTGCATGTTAAACTGAATAACAAAACTAATTAAGACCTATCTCAAACTAAATTATTTTTTTTATTTTAAGAAGTGAATTGATCTTTACCTCTACAGTTATCCAGAATGTAAAAGCAGTCAAACAAGGAAGTAAATAGAATGGATCGGCAGTTGTGAGATCGACAAACCAAAAGGTCCCGCCAGTTTTAAAAGATGGAACCTTGTCCACCATGTTTTGAATCTGCAAATAATTGTGTACAAGCTTAGAATAACCAATGTTATTTAACTCAAGAATTGCATTTACTTCTAAAAGATTGACAATTTAATCAAAAAAAAAAAAAAATGCACCATCGAATATAATGTGATTCTGGATAATAAATTTACAACTTACAGCAAGAAAAAAGCTGACAAAGAGAGGGCCTTGGATGAGGAGACCCTTTAAAGGAGTGAAGGTACTAACACCGTGTCTGTATAAATATAAAGTTTTAGTAATATTAGACACCATGCCTGTATAAATATTAAGTCTAATATATTAATATTCCAAAGATCTAATAATCATGTAAAAGCAGCTTATTGCTTCTCGCCATAACATGTAAAAGTGCTTACTGTTTGAATACCCTTTTCATTTTTTCCTGACCTTCAGCTACAGCTGATGGACTCATGCCCTGGAAAGGGTAAGTAATAACAGATATAAGTCAGAAGTTCACTTTCGTAAACAGTTGAGCATAGCTTAGCTATTTTATTAGAGATCAATTGACGACAACTCAATAAAAAATGGGTGCACATAAATAAAGTATGTGAGCCTTCTATGATTCTATCAACATGAATAATTGATTAATCATGACCAAATGTGCTATGTAGCATCAAAGATGTTTGATATGCATACCCTATCTTGCATCTCCTGCTTAATCTCCTCCAGTTGTGGTCTCAGAATCTGTGTAAAAAATGCAAGATTTTAATAACCTGTCATACTTTCAAACTGACTAATAAATAGAAAGATAACTTTCAATTCAATCACCAAAAAAAAAAAAATTATACACACACATTGAAAATTAATAAATAAAACTAGTTAATAGAAACTGCTATTAAAAAACGGAATAAAGATAACTAAATATGTTGCTGCCAAATGTGCAAATAAAACATGCTATGCGGATGTTTAATAGTAAATAAAAAATACAGAGTAGAACTGACAGTTAACTTTGTGGTAGCCTTCAGCTGATTGATCATGATTGGAATTGTCAAGGTTCTAATAACAAGAGTCGTTATTACTATGCTTGCCCACCTGACACAAGACAAAATGTAATTGTTCAATGTTCACTGCATATATGTATCAGAAAAAGGGCTATATGAAGTATAAGACGTAGATTGATAGTGGAATTGTAAGAATAACTTCCACCAAGTATAGGCATTCTATGTTATCTAGTGATATAGTTTCATATATGACTCAATTATGATAGTTACTAATCAAAATTCAAAAATAAACCTTACAATTGGACACATATAGATAACAGCTGACAAGTCATCATTACATGATCTATAATCTATTAAGCAATAATTCAGTTTTCTTGGAGCAAAACTATAAACCAACATTAATAATGATAATTGTACATGCATGATAAGATGTACTAAGCATTTAATAATTCACATGAAAGTTTCATTGCAGAGTACATTGTATGATATTTTAGTTCCTAGAAGATTGAGCTAAATTTTATTCTTCAAAAAAAAGTCAAAGAGAAGAGACTAGATAGCATGAATATACAACTGTAATTAACTTATGATGAACTATAAAAGATTATCAAAAAAACAGACGAACCAAAGATAAATCTATTTTTTCTTTGACTGTTTATGAAGCAGATGGCACGTTATGGTTTTCAACGTTATTAGTTGATTTGGTAATTCTTGCATGAAATGCAAAAACAGATTTCTTTAATAAATGTGCCTATGCTTTAATGCTTTATTAACATCTCCTATCCCTGAATTGCTTCAAAAAAGTTTCAAAAGTGGGTGATTATCTTTCTTTGACATGGTTAAAGAGTCTTTTCAGAGCTTGGTGAGGCATATCATCCTGAGGCGGTGGCCCTACCGCACTAGCGCTTCTGCATTGGTGAGGCATGATTACAAAAGCAGTCCAGAGGCAACGTCTCATCTATATCTGGCTTCCAATAAACAAATGATCATTGGGTTCCAAAGAAAGTTACAGTTCCCATAAAGAAATGATCATTGGGTTCCAAAGAAAGTTATAGTTTCCATAAATGCCATCTCTATAAAATCATATGCACACCCAACCAAACTTACAGCTACATGTCATATCATCTATTCTGTCTTCTTCTTCGTAATAATTCAATAACAGCATCCTAGTGCTGCATGCTACAGCCAACAGGTCAATCCAGCTGGACCATCACACAAGGATTCTTGGATTAAGGAGCCCAAACAGGAAGTCAGGTTTCAAACGGCAGCAACTTGAAACCTGACTTCCTGTTTGGGTTCCTTAATCCAAGAATCTTGCAGGCCTCCTTTCACGACTGGGCCGCTCTGTGTTGGTCAGTTCCAGACTTCCAGATCATTGTGTGATGGCCCAGCTGCATCAACCTGTTGGGCTGTATCACTGCACTGCTGCTATAGTCCTCTAAGCTCTATCTCAAATCTCAATTCCCAATCTCACACATATTCACAGCATGTTCATACGAATCATACCCATGTACAATTTCTTGAATATATATGATGTGTTAAATATTTGACTAGTTTGATATGAAACATTTATAGCCTTTCTTGACTATATGGTTGAATTTTACAGTTCATGCATTAAAAATCAAGTGTTGTTAACTTAAATTGCTGTACACAGACTTTGATTATTATAATAATTACCATCCTGTTCTTGAACACGCCCTTTATTTTTAAAAACCACACCCCTGTTAATATCATTTGAATCTCGATTTCAGCTTTCATTTGATGCTCACCTGAATTGATGTTCAGAGATTTTGGTTTTTGAATATCACAGCTTTGAATCTTAATAATAACTATTCTTAATTTCTCAATTTGTTGTTCATGAGCCTGTTTGTGTTTTTTTTATTTGTTCATTAGCCGGGGTCTTTCTAAAAACAATCTCTCTTTTCGTAGGGATAGAGGTAATGTGCGCGCCTACATCTCACCCTCCTCAGACCCTGCAAATAGACATGTTACAAGTGGGATTTATTGGGTATGATGGTGGTTGTTATGTATTTTTTTTATCGAATCAATCTGTGAAGATGCAGACTACCTGCACCTGGACAGAAAGACCCTATGAAGCTTCACTGTTCCTTGGGATTGGCTTTGGGCCTTTCCTGCGCAGCTCTGGTGGAAGGTGAAGAAGGCCTCCTTCCGGGGGGTCCGAGCCATCAGTGAGATACCACTCTGGAAGAGCTATCACAGATTAAATGTTGAATCTTGATTTATTTTTCTGTTGACTTGGTACAAGTATGCAAATCTGCATTTGCTGATTTAGCCCCACCTATTAACTAATCCCATGTTCACTGTATATTTACAATTAACTTATTTTCTGTTCGCTTTAATTGGTTTTCAGGATTGTTTTTTGAAGCATAACACCATATTTGTTTATTTGCTGTCGAATAATGATTTATGCATTTCTGTTCATTGATTTATTTCTTTTTAATAGCTTTTCTGTTTTATGTTTTCTGAAATCACTGTTTTCAAAAAATTGTTCTGTTTCAAAAATTGTTATTGTCTTCAAATTCAAGCAACCATGCTTCTACATCCATCTTACTCTCAAGTAGCAGTTTTGAATAACTATTGGCAGTTTGTTTCAATCCAAACATCTAAATTGACATCCATTCACATCTAAAAGTTCACACATTTCCTCTTATTTTTGATTCAAATATCTACCTCTAACTAATCTACTGACCCGCTTATACTACAATAAACAATGTAAAATAAAAAGCAAGTGAGGCACGCAAGCATGTGGAACATCAACGGTTGAACAAATTTTTACATCAAAAATTCAAAACTACACACTTCAATAATATCAAACAGAAAGTGTAGAGGGGGTAGCATTAACAGAGTCATAAAAATGTATGGTTTAGGAATTTTTACCAATTCAGTCCCGTGAAGTTATGAATCCCATCAATGGCATATTGCAAGGCTGCAACTGGTAACCAAGAATCCGCAGCAGCAACAGCAACTTCGCTAACAGCAGGAACTTGAGTAGACACAGCTTCCATAGTTTTATCAGCCAGAACATCCGCCATATCATACATGTAGTCAATCTTTTCTGCTTCACTTCCACTTCCTATAGTAGTAGACATATTTCTAGCTAACAATAACCCAATAGTAGTCATCGGTACATGATGAAACTGAGACCATCTTGGATCTCGAAAACTCACACCACCAAACCCCAACGGAGTGTTGGTGGTGTTACCGAAGACACTGTAAGATCTACTTTGGGAAAAATTCTTCAATTTCTGCTCCGAATGTTGGTTTTTACGATCTTCTTCGTGATGAACGGGATAAATCGAAGGGGTATAACGTTGTTGAGCGAAGAGTCTCGCCTTTGTAGCGAGACTACGCCTGTAAGCCATCGATTGAATTTCACCTGAATCAAATTTCAAAGAAGTATCGAGTTCAGGTTACAAATCACGAAACTGATACACCAGTAAAATTGAAGACGTGATTTGAGAACCTTAACAAGAAATTAAAAGGGGTTAGGGTTTAATTTGGGAGCAAGGCCTTGGCTGCGATCTCCGCTGCTGAGTCTTGGTTCCGTGGGCGTTGAGATGCTACGCTCCGCTCCCGAGTTCACCTAAAGGAAGAAAAGAATGGAATTGGAAGGAAAACACGTTTGTGTTCATAAGTTTCATTTAGTGAAGAAAGGGAAAGGAAAATAACAAATGTTTTATTCTTGAGTTTCATTTAAGGAGTGAAAGGGAGGGAAATGGAAGAAAAACTAGGCAAAATTTCCTAACTTTTCTTTCCTTCCGATTTGGAAGGAAATGGAAGGAAAGAATTCCCTTCTTTACCTTTCCTTTTCCTTTCCTCTCGTTCATTTTCCTTTCTTTTTCTTTCATTTCTCTCCTTTAACAAACTCGGAAACACAGCGTTAAGGTCTGGTTTCAAGTTCAAACCGGACATAGCTTTGATCTTAAGATCGTTTGCTTTACAATTTTCGTCAAAAACGGGTTAAAAAATGATTCGAATGTTTGTGTATGAATATTAATTTCAAGATTTACGTGTCATTCAAAAGAATACATTTGGTTTTAGGGTAATCAGTCCATCTCTAATGGTAAAAATTTCAGTATGCATCGGTTTTTATTTTTATCGTACTCATAAGCCTAACTTATAAAATTAAACCGTTAATAATGGTTTGATTTTTTATTTTAAGCGGTCCGGTTTGGTTAAAAAAATGTTGTGTTTTAGAGTTTAAAGAAAAAAAGTAATATAAATTCTATGTTCTTTAGTTAAAAGTATACCGGACAATCTTGACTTGTATCAAGATAAATGCGTAGATTTGGGTAATAAATTTTGTATTTTGGGTTGAAATATGTAAATTTATGATATATAATAAATAAATTATATGTTCTTTAGTAAAAAGTCAAGATTTGAATCGGTAAATCAACAAAACCAAAACACAATCAACAATAATCAGCAAACACCCGATTAGAGTTTATTAGCAAGAAACTTCACAAAACTTGCTTTTCAATCCTATACCCAATCATGGTATTTATAATCATATATAGATAGACTCCAAACTCTAACTATATCCCGGATTGTTCTCATAATTATCTAAACATATTTTTCTAATCTATCACATTAGAGAAACTAGATAATTTTGTACTTCATCTATACTTTAATCTACACATCAAGTATAGCCCTTCCACATTCACCTACACGCGAATATGGCCCGATAATTTCCAACAAAAAGTAGACTTGACAATCTTCACCATACCTTATATATGTATGTATACGTAATAAGGATTATAAAATAATCATATACATATTATTATGGCATAGTTTATAAGTAACTAAGTTTAATGATGAGCATAAAATGTAATAAGAGTAAAACCTGAAATTTGTGATGAAATATTACACCGAGTTTTACGGGTCACGTCTATGTGGATTATTTAATTACAAAATTATGGTTGCATGATTTTGTATAACAACACTCAATCATATACAAAATCAATAAAGTTATGTGTTTGATTTGGTGATTGTGTTCTTCAATTGTAGTTTTAAATTAAAGGCCTAACAACATCATTCCTTTGAATAAAAGAATTTTAAAGAAATCAAAGAATTTGTGATTATGAGGTTGTTTGTGTTGGAAATTTGATAAATTTGATTAATTATCAAATTTAATTTGAATTAAAATCAAAACTCTTCATTTTACTAAATTAAATCAAGACTTTTCAAATTACATGTATTGATTATGTGTATTATGTCAAGACTCTTCAAATTACATATATTGATTATATGTTTTATGACAAGACTCTTGAATCACCAACTTGTTGTATAAATAGAAGACATATGTTGTCTTGTTAAGGTGTTGAAAAGAATACTACATAAAATCACACACAAACTTTGAAGAACTTCCAACTTTCTCAACTCTTCAAGTTCTTGTTCAAGACATATTTTTCAGATGCTAGGTTAATCCTGGCAGTACACAAACTGTTTCGGTTGTTGTACCCTGGGAGATAGACGCGTTCGTCTTGAGAAGAGGCGCGAAATCTGTTTTAAGGGAAGCGTATTGAATACGTGTCTCAACCATAATCATCAACATGTTTATTCTATGCCAATGAAGAATAGGTGGAAGACATAAGCGTATTGAAGTATTTGTTACCGGCTCGCCAAGATGCTTGATTGAAGACTCGCTATTTGGAGTACCCATCGAAGACATGGATCAAAACAAGCTTGTTATATAAATTAGTAATTTATATTCTATTATTTTAGTCTTGTAACCGGTATTGTACTAGATTATTTCTTACGAATAACGAGAGTCTCGTTATTATTTATATTTTATTTTTGAGTTATAATAAAAATGTGAACCCATCTCCTACAGTTTGGATGAGTTGTGGATTGACGATTGTGAGCTTGTTTCCAAAGCCTTTACAGTTTACACGCAAAAAATCAATATAATAACATATTATACAACAGACACACATATATAAGAGACACAAATCCTATCACACAATCAGGGAACACACCTAGAAATCCATACACACATACATATATTTTGGTTTAACGGGCTTGGAATGGAACCAAACGCGAACCAAATAATAGGTAAAAAAGGAACCATGAAGTGAATAATAGGTAAATAAGAGAGCCATGAACCGAATCAATACTAGACCAGGCGGCTTTTGTCTGTAGATTTAGGTTTGTTTCTTGGATTTCATAGGTTTGACCTGTATTTAGTCATCCATAATTAAAAATGGTTGCGGTATGGTTATTTTTATCCATGTGTGGTTGTGAGTTCCTAGGGGTGTGCTCGGTTCGGTTCGGTTTTTGGCTAAAACCGAAACCGACATAGTCGGTTTTTAGTTATTAGGAACCATACGTTTTTCGGTTTTTTTTGTTGGTTTCGGCTCGGTTTTTTTATTTTTTTATTTTTTTGTTTTTGCTTTTTTGTTTTCTCTCACACACAATATTGAAAGTGCAAAGATGTTTAACAATAGCTAATTTATAAATTAATTGATCGAACACCAACTAATCAAAATAAAACTAAATAATTGTTATCATATATTCTTACATTTAAAAAAAATCAAAAGTAAATAACTAAATATGCAATAATTCCGGTATTCATCTTTTAAAATGACAATATTTATCTAATCCAGATCTTTATCATCTTTAACGGTAGACTATTTATGTGCTTTATCCCGTTAAATAAGTATAAAAATAGCAACATATATATATATTACTTTTTAAAAAAGATTACATATCGGTTCGGTTCGGTTCGGTTTTTCGGTTTTTAGAATATGAAAAACCGAAACCGAACCGATTAATTCGGTTTCGGTTTTTTTCGGTTCGGTTTTTTCTTCGGTTATTTGTTTGGTTTGGTTTTTTATGTTCGGTTTTTCGGTTAATTCGGTTCCGGTTCGGTTATTTCAGTTTTTTGCTCACCCCCAGTTGTGACATATTTATTTTTATCTACTTTTCAATGTAAACTATACTCAAAACCAACAAGTCATCAAATAGCAAACATACAAGTCATCAAAACTATCTAAAGGTTTTTGTTTTCTTAACAATTTTCTCCTCTTATAAATTTTTAAAATACGATATTACATGAAATTCCAAATTTGTTGTTATGACGTACTTATGTTTATCAGTGTTTTGACATTCGTTTTTTACATATTTTTTAGACAAAGTTTCGAATGTTATCTGCATACCTAGACAACAAGCGAATTTACATTACTCGCATCATTGAGATTACAACAACTTATCAATAATTTATGAAAGTTGGCATCGAAGAAGAGGTGTAACCAAAAACAAACTTTGATGGTGAATTTCTACACACAGGGCAAGTTGCATTCAACTTAAGCCACTCATCTATACAACCTACATGAAAATAGTGATTGCATTCTGGGATTGTCCTTAATGCATCTTTAGGTTCATATTTACAAAGACATATGGAACAAGTGTCATCATCTTTAGGCAATCTTCGACTCTCTCCAAGAACTGTCCTTGCGTAAGACTCGATTGTAGACGTATCTAATCCCGTTGATGAATGCGGTCGTGAAGAGATTGTGATAGGGAACACATCAATGTTTTGGTGTCGGGTTTGATTGTATTCCCTTGCTTTGTCTGTGATGCACCATACAACTGCAACAATGCACATTAATATCGACACCCCTATAGTAATAAGTAGTCCCATAGTACTCGTTCGGATCCCTACATATGAAAAAAAAACAGCAAAAATCACCTAATGACACGACTTAATGTTCAAGAAGCATATCGCGCGGTCTGGTTCGGTCTGGTGTTGAAAACATTACTTACCGCTAGATGAACCAAAGCAAGTGGTTTCTCCATCACTTCCTTTTAGCCCACATATTTTACCTTCAGCCTCACAATATCTACAAAATGGAGTAATCCACATCAACTCCAATTCCTCCACAATATCATCATGCCACTTGATTGGTACCGAGATCACCACCATATCTTGGCAGTTCTTGGGTGTCTCTCCTTCAGGATTCAATCCGCTTCGACGCACCGCGATCACCGAATGATTCACGCTGCCTAGACACCGTAATGGCACCATAGGAAACTTGTAATCCGGATTGGACTTCTGTAGTGAACAGTTGTAAAAAATGTAGCTATTGTTGCTGCTGAAATCGAAGGGTGTGCCGGTTAGACTGAATTCACCAATTCGTTTATGTCGACAGAACTGAGGATTAATATAAATGATCTGCGTATTAAAAAGATAATATATCGTTAAGTTTTTTTCTAAAAATATTTATTGTAAATTGCAAAAATCTCGCCTAGTTATAGTTTAATTAAAGGGTTGAAATATTGGTGTACACATATATGTGTGGGCCCTTAAGGGCAAAAGTAAAATTGTACTAATTTTAACGTTATTTTACTTATCTTGTGAAAATAACGTTAAAAGTATTGGGATGACTAACTTCAAATGACAACTTTGAGCCGGGAACTCCTTCGGATCCGTCTTTCTATCCTAAATGGGATAGGGGTAAGGTTTGTGTCCATCACTACATCCTCCCCCAGACTTTACTAAATAGTGTGAATATACTGGGTATGTTTGTTTGTTAGTGTACCAATAACATAATTTATTTATACTTTTAAATGTTAAAATTTATTAAAAAATATGTATGAGTAAAATTTATGTTTGTATGATGTGATTAGTTTGGCCTAAATATGATGTATAGATGATAAATGTGATATATGAATAGTAGGACCCTAATTAAAATATCTTTTACTGTGTTTTTATAAATGATTTTTCAATAAGACGTAATATATTACATATGCTACATGTATTAGTTGGAAATTGACTATTACATGATTAGAATGCAAAAAAATCAGGGGCGGCCCGGGGGAGGGGCAAACCCGACCTCCGTCCCGGGCCCAATTTTTCGAGGGGCACATTTTTATATATGTATTTATATATATATATTAGGTTATAAACCCGAGTATTACACGGGTTTGAGTAACAAATAACTCAGTTAAATATATTTATGGGCCCATTTTATTTCTCAAAAGCCATTTATCCTAACCGGCTCCATGGAAGCTCACGTTCAAGAAGAAATTGAAATTCAAAATCCCAAGAAATTGGGCCCATGGATTTACAGTTTACTGATTATTGAATGACTGATTTAGGTAAAATACAGAAGTTAATCCCGAACATATTAACTTATGACATTTCGTTTAGGTTTCGGGGCGTTGCCCCGAACCCCACAAGGGGGCGCTACCCCCTTGACCCCTGCCCGCTGACTGGCCAGCGGGACCGCCACCAGGGGCTCTGCCCCTTGGACCCCGCCAGGGGCGCTGCCCCTAGGACCCCGCAAGGGGGCGCGGCCCCCTTGACCCCCGCTTGGTCAGGAGCTTTGAATGCGTTAGGGGCCTTTTTTCCCCGACTCGTCCTGGGCACCCAATTTCTCAGGGCCGCCCCTGAAAAAAATATATTACAAAATAAATAATCATACCGAGTAAAATTTTACTAAACAGTAGGGTACACAAAAGCAAAACATATAAACATAAGCATAAACATAGAAACAAGCAGCATATTGCGCATCAAGAAACATGAAATAACATCAAACCAAAACAAAAGAAAATAAAAATAAAAATCATGACATTAAGTATTACATTGGGTAATATAAAATATGAAAGAGTGATATATAAAGGACGATAAAAACGCTCACATAATTCTGACACGTGACATTATAAATTATTGATGTGTTATGATTTAATTTTGGGACAAATTAGCAATTTAACTGAAGACATATACCTGTTCACGATAGGAAATTCTGTTGACTATGTATGAGCGGGAAGACGTTAAGTGAAGAACTGTTCGATTTCGTTTGTTACATGAGAGGTCAAAACCGGGGAATCCGCAATGGTGTGGCTGTCGGCCACGGATACGAAAAGGAAACCGTACCTGAGGTCCGGTGGGACTGCAGGATGCCGGACGGCAGTCATTCCCACCGGAGACAGATTTGAACAAGAAGAAACACAATAAGAGTCGTAAAGTTATCTTCTCCATGTGGATGAAGGAAAATTCATACTGCTCACAAGTGACAAGCTCTCATGCTAATTCAAAGTTCAAACAAATGTTAAATTACATATATCGTCCCTTGACTTATAGTTGAGGTACGCTTTTGTCCCTTTTGCAAAAAGACAGATATTGAGTTCCTATGCGTTCGGTTTTATACCAAGTGTTCGTGAGTCGTGACGTGGCCAGCAGGGGAAAAAATATCTTACAGAGCGTGAATTCATTCACGTTTTCACAACAGCAAAAATATTTTAATTTCGTTCAAGTATTGTTATATTTTTTTCTCGGGTCATGTTATGTTAAAAAAAGACGACTGAACTAAATTTCATATATAAATGCATAATGAAAATACAATACATTTAAAGTTGTTCTGCGCAAAAGTTTCATCTTTAGAAATATATCCAAAAAACGTATATGGAGAATTTTCTAAATCTTCTTGACAAAACAAATACAACTACCGGTTATATTTACATCACCAATCCAATTATGCAAATATCAAGTATTATGTTAATAAGTTATTAAAGTTAACAATAGAGTTGTTTAAAATGAGCTAGTGATGGTTAAACTTATAATAATTAACACTAAAGTTGGTTTTAAATTAGGTTCAAATTATTAGTTAGATCTTTTTTAACTTGGTTTTATTAACTTACACGTAGAAACTAAAAGTAAAAGGGCAACGATTACTAAATTTTATTGAGAGAGGGGAGAGGGATTGTGATATCCCACATCGGTTGGGAGGGAAACAAATCTTCTTTATAAGGAGCTGAATACATTTCCTATCAAAACGTGTTCATGCCCCCTTATGAATAAGTGGAGTGATGTTTATGTGAGCATAAGGTACTGTTGACCTTTATCACACACACTAACCCATACAAGTGATGTTTATGTGAGCATAAGGTACTGTTGACCTTTATTACACACACTAACCCATACAGAATGCTAATATGATCATTGGTGTGTAGTCATATATAACCATTGGTTATATTTAAAATGCTTTGTGGTGTTTTTTTTATTCCCGGTTAGTGAGGTTGTTGGTGCTAATGAGGAGTGTGTTGAATGTGACAAAAGTGGCTTATATTTAATAAATAAATCCTAAAAGTAAAGTAAATATAAAATATTAAAATTGAAGCAAACTAACATTTGATGTGAGGGAACTATTCCGCTTTGCAAACTAGAAATTGAACAACACAATTTAAATTTAAGCAAACTAGAAATTGAAGCAAACTAAAATTGAGCAACACAATTTAAATTTAAGTTAGAGGACTTTCTAAACTAGAAAAAGCAAACTAGAGATGATGATCAAGGCTAAAGGGCTTCTAGCCTAGTGGTAACCACTTAACATCTCGTATAAGAGGTGTTGGGTTGAGCCAAGGGGTTTTCCTAGTTGTAGGTTTCCTCCGGACGAATGGGTCAGGTCATCACGCTCTGTTATTCAGGCGGAAGTGTGATCCTGGATGACCGGGTGTTTGGCGTTCAAAAAAAAGAGATGATGATCAAGGTCATGATAACATTGGTTTTACTTTTACCTGGAGATTTTTCACACAATAATACAAATTGAAGGAACAAATAATTTTCATTATGATACTTTTATATGTTGAACGTTTGTAATTATATTCAAGATATAATTTAACTTTTGTAACAATTTTTGACAAGAGGAAATATCATATGTGAAACATTTTTTTTCCTTGAATGAGTGTTTTTTAGGGATGACAATTTCAGACAGTGACACATTAACATGAAACGACACGGCTTTTACATCTTCCGTGCTTACCATTAACATGTTTCGTGTCTAAAACACGTCGACATGTTAAGACCTATTTACTTCCGTGTCAAAACAAGTAAAAACCAATTAACTTATTAAGACATGTTTATAATTTAAAATTTAAAATAAATAATATGATAAAATATGTGGGTAGCCGATTACCTTATAAAAATTCTAATTTTGTAACCTTAGTTCCTTAACAGATTTCTTAACGGATCATTTATAGTGCTACATGTTTACAAGTTTCTTAATGAGTCATTTCGTATTGACATATTTTAAACAAGTTGTGTTCGTGTTTGGAAAATCAAATTAGTTTTGCCCTTGTGTGAGTGTGTGACCCGTGTTCAAATAAATAGAATGATAGTTCTGCCCACTTTTAATTAGTTCTTTAAACATTCAAATCGTTAAACAAATTCATAAATTAGCCAAACATCTTATAAATATTAAATGGATTTACCTATGATTAATTCAAATCTCAAATCTTTTAAAACTTTCTACTTTAATAAACAAACATTACACGAACTAAAGGAGCCCAAGAATATGTAGCCAGGTTATTGGCAAGAAATCAGACGGACTGTTAAAGAAACCAAAACTCAAAGGATTCAAATAGATTTCTTTTATATTTGAAGAGGGAAATGCATCTAAAATAATAGTTGAGGGATGATTTTGTGTAGTTTATATTGTAATATACTTCTAGATTCCTCGTTTAGATAATGTTTGGGTGGTACTGACGACTCGTTGATATCATGATTTTTGGCCATAAATTTATTTATTTTATTTAATAAATTGAATAGCAATATACTTGGTTTCTTCTTCTTATCTTATTTACAAATCAAAATAAATCTTTTAATTGAATTTATTTTATGACATTAATTTATATTTATGATTTATGATTTATTTTAAATCTAGTTTTATTTTTAAATAAATTTAGTTAATTTTAAATCAAGTAATCAAATCTTATCTGGTATTAAGTTCACATTTTTTATATAAATTTTCAATGAATCTATAATTTAATTTCTTTTTTTCATATACTTATAAAAGTTAACTTTTTTAAACTTTAAAAATTTCTTAAATATTAAGTTCTATTGAAAAATGTTGATGCCACATATACGATTTAAATAATTCCAAAAGCCAAAAATGTTTGGCACAGAGAAAAAACCACTACAAGTCCAAGGATCAAGTTTGTATTATTCTATTCTTTGACCACGTCTTTGATTCACAACGGTAAACATCAGTCTAATGTCTGGACAAAGTCATCTTGTGAATAAGAAGTGTTTTTAATAGAAAATAATAAAAGAATATAGTATCCAGCAAAGTTAAGGTTTAACCCTATCTTTTTAGAGACCAAGGTTCAAAACTTCCTAGTGACACTTTAATGAATATCAGGTGAGAAGAACAATCTTAATCTTAATCTCGGGTTCTGAACCAATAGGGGGCAAGAGTTTACCCATTCCACATGGTTCCCACGCATTAGAGGGTACGGTCTCAAGGTCGGTGATCGAGGAATCAATCTTAGTTACCAACCGTCAAAATAACTGAAGGTAGCACGACGGGACCCTCTCACGTTTAAAACTAAAATAAAATAAAATTGTTAAATTAGGAAACCTTTTTATGTCGTTTTTAATCAGAACATAAGAATATCAAGAGTGAATACATGTAACACCTGGTGATGAAAAGCTTTCACTCAAATAGCTTAGTTTCTACGGTTTCTACCATTTTGAAACGAATGATCTAATATTAAGAAGCTATGACATGATTCAAATTTAACAGAAAATCGAATTATTTTACGGGTTCTATTTTTGTTCCA
Source organism: Mikania micrantha (assembly GCA_009363875.1). NCBI lineage: Eukaryota > Viridiplantae > Streptophyta > Magnoliopsida > Asterales > Asteraceae > Mikania > Mikania micrantha. The sequence continues at coordinate 79,726,638 of CM018694.1, read as the reverse complement.
ATCAAATACCGCTAATCCTATTTTTATTGGCGAATTGGATTTTAATAATCTAAAGTTTTAGGAATCAGTATTTACTGGTCCCATTTTTGAAAATCGATAACGGTCTTTACTTTCACACTATTTTCTTCTAGCGGACCTCCATTAAAAAAAGTTAATGACGTTAATTTTTTTGAATTTCAAACGGATCTTTAATTTAGAGCTTTTAATCATAATGAGAATACACATCGAATGTTACTTTAAATGATGAAATAGTTATTCAATCGGGTGTTTAACGGTTAAAAAAACTATAAAATTAACTTGATAAACACGCTTTAAATGGAGTCCACTAGAGAGTGATTAGAGTACGTATTAAACACTTCACAGTTCACATAGTCAAGATTATCCGTCCAATCACTTTGGCTCAAAAGTATTAAACCAATCCGGCCTCTCGAAGAACCAGTCTTCATGGAAAATTTGGATAGTGATATAATCCAAATATACATGGTGCATCGCAATAATTAAAGCGATTAATTATGAAATTATTATTCAGATTATTTACTTTTTATATTTTTAATATAATTGAATTAAAATTATATTACTTTTTACGTGCTGTTTGGATTTAATGAAAACAAATTAACGACTTATTAACCATTATAACCATTTTGTTTATTATAGGAGACGGTTCTGGCCGTATTGAAAATTATAAAAACAATTTATATAAATATTTAGCATATGTATTCGACGGTATGGCCACCCATGACCCACCAAATAACAAATGGATAAACAACTTACAATCGAGACAAAAGCCTCTCGTGTGCACCCGTGAAATAAAGTACGAGTAGGTAGTTATTATACGAACTATCGTTTATTATGTATAATTAAAAATTTCAAAATATTAAAATTAATAAAGTAAATAATTTTTTAAATAAACGTATGACCTTGTTATGCAAATTAAATCATATAAAAAGCAATTGCTGCAATTGAACGCCGGATGGTACGAAATTATGGGAATCTATATCATGATTCCATGCATCCCGTGCATTAATTTTTTTCCTGAACGACTAATTTTTGGATTACTACTGGATCACTAGAGTATCATCATGTAACCAGCAGTAAATCTGATTATACCCACCAAGTTATTAGTTATAGAAGAAATTCGATACTTTTAAAAAAAATCCCTTATGAGATTCGAATCCAGTACTATTTGGTTCATAAACTTTGTCTTACCATCAATATACCACTAGACTATAATGTCATTGCTACCCCGTGCATTAAGTTACTTAAGAATTATGTTTGTATAACTTTGGAATTCACATAGTACAACTTTTGATGCGTATGCATAGTTTTTTATGCATAGGGTACAAGTTGAATATAGTGACATAAACTACTATTGGAAACCCAAAATCATATTGGGCGTTGCTATATGAAAATTAGTTATTTTGACAACCTTAGCCACAATTGATTGGCCAAGCAACGTAGGTTGCAACCTACATTTTAACCAAAATTATTATTTGAACTTATTAAAAAAATTTAACACACAAACTTGGTTAATTTTTTTTTAAAATTCCATCATTTTTTTAAATACCTAAAGGTATTGTGGATTTTTTTTGTTTGATTTTTGTAGTTTTATATTTTAAATAAACAACTTATTTTTCTTTGAAATAAAAGAAATATTTTAATATAATAAAAATTGGGTTGTTAATGACTATAAAAAGTTGAATTAGGTTGGGTTATATAATATAAGAAAGACAAATTAGTTTTTTTTAAAAAAAAAAGGTTTGGGTTGGATTAATTTATAAACAGGGATGCCCTAAAAAGCTACAGTATGAGGATTCAAATAAGATGCCTTGCAAGTACCATCAAATAAATAAATACTAGTAGAGTCGGTGAATACACCATCATGGACGTCTAAATTATTAGTCTTTCGAACGATATTACACACATATAATATTCTTAGTATGATTAATATATTATGATTTTAATATTATGTTTTTGAATATTACAAACACGTATAGTGGTCGGCCATTGCAAGAGGCTAGCGGAGAAGAAACCCTTAGGGTTGGGCCTTTCAAATTTTATGCTTAATTAATAAAAAGGTGTTGTAAAATCGTCATTTCCCTTAATAAATTACTTTATAAATTTTGTATTGGTCATTCATTTAAAAAATATAAAGTATAACCCGTGACCGCATAGTGACAAGTGAGAACTATGCATGCATTTAATTTAGGATCAAAACCACCCTTACAACAAATAACAAAGTTGAGTAGTCATCATTTTGAGCAATATTAGACTGTGTGCAACGCGCATTTGGTGACCGGCGCAGCGGTGGAAAAGAAAGAGCCGGACCGCACGTCGTCTACTCCGCACGTCTCAAAGGGCTTCAAATGCAGAGAGAGGGTGAAGCCCACCTCATTTGGTTTGTGAAAGAGAGAGGATGCATATGAAAATGATAACTTGGAGTTAAAAAGATGAGAGATGATGCATGTAGGAATGATTGGTAAAAAAACTTATGTGACAGTAGTGGCTAGGATGCATGCAGTAAATGTATCATTTGCATTACAGGTAATCGTAGCTATTTAATTATTAATCATATATTTTTATTTTTATATAATAATATAACATACACCTATTGAAATTTACTTTCCAGACAACATGCATGAATACATGAATATTAATATTAATAATTAATTATTTTCACCTATAAATACCCATATGGCCATATGCTCTTAGTCCCCACCCTTCTTCACATGCATTAGTTGAAAGGTTCCAACAACTCCCCAATTTCCTCTCCATATCTCTCTGCTCATCACAAAACCACAAGTTGAGTGTTCTTGAAGCAATCAAAGAGAACAAGTGCTCCAGTTGTATCCCAATTTCCTGCAACACTTTCTTGGACAACAAGAAATGGGAAACTATTTGGAAACATGCATTCAAACAAAACCTGCAGAAGAAGAAACCCCCCAACAACAGGAGAAACAAGAACCAGGGAAAACAAGTGGTACTTTCAGCAAAGAAAGTAGTACAATGAGGGTAAAATTGGTATTAACAAAAGATGAGCTACAGTGGCTGTTGGTGCAATTGAAGAAAGATCATGGAAGAAAATTGGAGCAATTGTTGCAGGAGATTGAAAAAGGTAGGTCAACTGGAGAAAGTGTCACAAAGTGGAAACCTTGTTTGGAGAGCATCATGGAGACCCCTGAGATTCAACATCACATGGATAGATAGATCATCATGATGACTTTGAAATTACCATTTTACCCCTATTGAATCATCATCTTGTTCTGTTATGCTTTCATTTGGTCAGGCCCAGATTTGTAATTATGTCTTCTTTCTTGGGCTCTTTTTTGTTAAAGCATGAGTCTTTCTTACCTGCAACTTTTCCTCAAGTTTGTTTTATGTCTCTAGATTTTGATCATTTGATGGCTCACTTTTAAGTTTCTTTTTATTTTTGTATTTATTAAGTTAAACTTATGCACTTTGAAAGTATATATTTATTTGTTAAACATATCTAATTGTGTCTTAATATGTATTCGTTTTGCCAATTTAATTCTCATGTGTATGCATATATACACAAACAGAGATGCATGATCATCTAATAGACATACACGTATGAAGGAAAATAAAAGAGTAGGTTTCGGTAGTGTATAAGCAATGTTTTGAAAACCAGACCGGCCGGTTGGACATGGAACCGGTGGTCGGACCGGTCCGGTTAGGGTTCTGGGCCGTTTTAAATGAACCGGCGAACCGGTGGTTGAACCGGTTTTTTTATATTTTTTTATTATATATATATATATATATAAATGTTTATAAAATCATCCGGTTCTTAAATCCGATTCGACCGTTCGGATCTCTGACCAATAAGAAGACCGATTCGATGTCGGGTCCGGTTATGAAAACATTGTGTATAAGCCAGAGCTGTAAACGAAAAAAAAAGGAAAGTGTGTCAGTCAAATAGTCAATGCGTCAATGGGAAGGATAACGGGCCTTTGGTCTGCTTATGATGGCCCAATCTTTGGTCCAGAATCCGTTGTTTTCATTTTTGGTCCAGGATCCGTTGTTTTCGTTTTTGGTCCAGAATCCGTTGTTTAATTACGACTAAATCTTATGTGCGTATAAAGTAATATTAATTTTTTTATTAGCACTAACAAGTTACAAATTTTTAACAATGAATGATGTTGGTGTGTTCGAACTAAAAAACAATGATGTTGACAAACAATTCAAATATTTTAAACACTCTTTAGGTTTTCGTTTAATGACAATTTTAATCATGAACTTAACTTCTTTTTTGGATTCGTATATGGTTGAACTTATTGATTTTTGATTATTGAGTTTGAAATTGATTTAAATATTTTGAATTTGCATTAATTTTATTTTGAAACCGAGCCAAACCGAACCTCTCGGTTTTAAAACGAGCCAAGTAACGTGCACAACATTTGGCTCAATTTTACAAATCCAAACCAAGCCTCGCCACTTGGTTTGTAAACGAGCTGAGCACGAACATACCCTCACTCGGTTTAGTTCGGCCCGTGAACAACCCTACTCTTCAATTCTTTAATTCCTTTACACCTAAAAGGGACATAAATACAATTTGCTTAAAGATTTTAATCAATTGTCATCTTAGGTAGAAAAGTTCACCATTTGAAGCCTAATTTTGAGCATCCCTTTGACATGATACGATGTATGCCTAAAGATCTTTTGTTTTTATTTGACAATTTGTTGATTCAAATTCCAGTAAACCTGACCCTGACCTTATTAAACTTTGATTTTCGGCTAACGCATCACACTGCTGAATGATGAGCTAAAAACCTAATTTGATTTAACCAATCATGCTCGTCAATATCATTCTACGAACCAAACAGGTTCGTATTCGTATGAATATAAGACCCCGATTTGATTTAATCTTCTCTGGTTATGAAATATGTAGTTTATAGAACTCTATACAAGATAGAAACACAAGCATAATTCACACGTAGCTACATATTCTGAAAACACAGTTCAAGAACTACTACTTTCCACCAGATCTTCGAGCACAACTGACCGCGGGCTAACCATAGGTGGTCCCTTGTCACGGCGTTCAAGCTCGTTCAGCTTGAACGTAATCAGCCGATCCCAATTTCCACCTTCAAACAACACCCCAGCCTTTCCATCTGTAATCCTCTGCACAATCCCACAATACATATGATACGGACTGTTTGGATTCTTCACAATTGCAATCATTCCCGGCATCAACAATGGCAGCTCCGGAGCTTTCGGCTTACGGGTCAAACCCGGATTCAAACCAGCTGTCGTTGATGACGGTGGTGGTTTTTTGGGAGGTGGGTTTTTCTGGATGAAATCTTTGAGCCCCTTTTCGCCACCGGGGAATCCGCCAGTTAATCCTAATAGCTCCTTTTCGAATCCATCTTCGGGAACAGTGAATGAGACAGGATCTTGTTGGCTCGTGGTGGGCGGTGGTGATGGTGGTGATTTCTCCGGCGGTGGTTTCTTCAGTTCTTGTTGAAGGCCTTCTTCTCCGTTGCATAGGCCTCTGCCTCCCAAGATTTCATAAAGATTGAATTTTGCATATGGGGTTGTAATTTGATGTGATGATTGTCTTGATGTTGGGAAAGATGATAGTGATGATGATTTGGGAATGAAATTGGTGTGGCCAAGAAAGTGGGATTTGTGGATTTGAAGAGTTGGGAGATTGAAGGAAGCAGCCATTGGAGAGAGACTGAGAAAGAAGAGAGAGAATGTGTTGAAAGAGGGAGAGCTTGAAATCTTTACGATGCCTGCTAGCCACACGTTGTGATTGTTACGACTTATGAGGCTATCTTTTATTCTATTTTATTTTATTAATTAAAAGTAATACAAAAATAAATTTGTCATTCATTTTTCAACAACTAGCAAATATTATTTTAGGTTGAGTTAAATAGGCTTTTTAGTTGTGTGTTTAATTAGCAAGAGGAGTAGGTCATTATACTTTTTTATACGGAAGAAAAGGTGATCTATTTGTCAGGTAATACCCAATGAACGGACGTTTACTGTTTTAAAAAGAAAAAAAAGAAGGTGGTGGTCATGATGCCCGCAACCTCTTACCGATGGAACTAGTGTAATAAGCTTATAAGAACATGTTTGTCATTAAACATTAGAAAAAAAAAATGTGTGGGTAAAGTGACGAATTTAAGAAACCTTTTAAGTGGGTTTACACTACTTTAAGAACCTTTAATTAGATAGAAGCAGACATGAGAATTTTCAGGTTGGTTTGACGGTTCGAGTTTTAAAATGCTAATCATGTAATAAAAATGCAATATATTAAGTCAATGGTTAAAAAAATATCATCATTAAAGAGTTCAGATGTCAGGATTACATGCTCATTTAAGATTTCCGAATCAAACGAAAGTCAAGGGGGTCGTGCCCCCTTGCGAGATAATAGGATAGGGACAACGCCCCTCCTGGGGTCCAAAGGGCAGCCCCTTGTAGGGCACCCTGAAACCTAAACGAAATATGTTAAGTCTATATGACATGAATTAAATTGACATGTGAATTTAATCGTCAATAACTATCATTTCTCTTAGTAAACTGATTGAAAATTTACATAAATAATTCACCTTTAAAAACATTAATAGGTTCACTTTACCTTTTAAGCTTTTTAGGAAATCCGCCATGTTGACGTGTTAGGAATTTACATGTTCTTTGTTAAGATATTTTGACAATAGGAACACTAACATGTAACCTGTTAGTATTTTAATCATTTAAATTTAGGCCACTGTAAAAGTTGTATATGTATCCATTAGATATGTGTGATGCAAGATGGCTCGTAGGTTTTGGCGTAAACAAAAAAAAAAATAGAAAACTTTGAAATAGATGCAACAAACTTACAATGGCGTTGAGTGTTATCATCTATCATCCCTTGTGAATATCTTAGCCTCTAAATTAACATGTTTGGCTTTTATGTATGCGTTGAATGCTTCTGTCTAGGTTGAATACTCCTTAAATAATTTCCAAGTACTTGTCGACTAGGTCAAAGACTTGCAACTTTGCATTCGGTCGACAAAGTAGTGTCTAACAACTTTTACAGCCATGATTTCAAGTAGTATTTAGCACTTGTATTTAATCACATCCTGATTATTATATATATTGTTACGCATATCATGGGGTTGTTTAACAATCGCAAGAGGTTGTACACACACACGGTAGTTAAAACCCTTGATGAATATATCAAAATAAAAGCTCCTTCAAAATACATCCATAGTGTTGGACTAATCCCTTAGTGGGACATACCTAATTCCATCAAACCCATAGTTAATTCTTCATGACGAGGGCCTAAGAACCTTCTTATAAAGAAGATTTTCTCCATCAAAAGAGGGGTATTCCACGAGATAATTGATCTCTTTCACTATCTTTGCTCACATAAAAAACTCTCCAAAAAACTCCACGCATTTTATTCACACACATGCATAAGATGTCATGATGGCGATAATGAAACAATAATTCAGAACCGGATGACTGTCCCTTCTTCACGAGGCTACTGTCATTATATGCATTTTGGCTTCTTCATACACCAAACAATTGATTTTCAAGGTGTATTAACAAACATAACCTCAACTCTTAAATAACGTACAAATATACCTTCAAGTATGAATATTGTACAAATATAACGCAACAAAGTCTTCAAACAATTAACAAACTATACCTAACAATGCTTGGCATATAAAGACACCTTATCCTTATGACCATGCCACGTAATATAACAATGTGTGGGTTGCTATGGTCAAAAGACATGTAATTGTTTTGTTGCAAGAGGTGTAAACGAACCAAGGCATCTCGTAAAATACCAGGGATCGGATCGGTAAAAAGCTCGAACTAGCGAGCCTTAACAACCCCGAGGCCGAGCTCGAGCCCGAAAGTGTGGCTCGTTTAGTTATCGAGCCCGAGCTCGCGCTTTACATATCGAGCTCGAGAGCCTTAACGAGTTTTTTGTTTATATAACTTTTATTTATTATGTTAAGTGTTTATTTATAAAATTAATTACTTTTGTAAATAAAATCATGAAAAAAATATTTACATCAAATATTTTATGTTAAATTTAGAAAATATAATTATAAGTATAATTAAATTAGTAATTAAAGTAAATAAATTAAATAAATAAAATCTAAACGAGCCGAGCCGAGCCGAGCTCGAGCCTAAAAATTTTCTAACGAGCCGAGCTCGAGCCTAGTAAATAAAGCTCTTAACGAGCCAAGCTTAAGCCCCAATTTATCTAAACGAGCCGAGCTCGAGCCTTAACGAGCTTGTGATCGGTTCGGCTCGGCTCGTTTACACCCCTAATTGTTGCTAAATTTTCCGGACAACAAATGTCTAGTTAGGTCAAAAGTAACTAGTTAGATTCAAACTAACTTAATTAGTTGCATACAAAGTTTCATATTTCACACACATATGCATGCATGACTAACTTTGTAGTTAACTAAACTAGCTACGTATTGCCTACACGACTACACATGTGCAAGTCCTAATAAAACGACTACACACATTATATATAACATGAAAAAATAAACCATCCTCTTTTTTGAGGAACCGTACTGTTCATTTTGTTATAAGTTTATATGCATTTGGTAGAACCCTCTCTTAACTTAATAATAATATATCTCCTACCTCATACTCATTCATCGCTTGTTTTTTTATTTCTTCACGTTTTTCTTTACTATTCGTATTTTTGCCTTTTTGTCAAGATCGAATGATCAAGAAGACCAGGTACGTCGTCTTCATACTTGTGATTCTTTTCCATACCAGCTACTTTGTGCTCATTATTTTTTGTTTTGTTTCTTCCAGTGGCCTTCGGACCGCTTATATCATTTTTCGAAGGGCAACTCAAATTGTAGCCTCTAGTTTCAAATAAATTTATGATTTTCTAACAATTACTAAAATTCATCTTAATTGAGTCATTACTTTTAAATTATTTAAACTCGGTTAAAATCCCGTGTATTACACGCGTTAAAAAAATGTATATACACATCTATTAAACAAAAGTTATGTAACCAAAAAATATGCACATTACATGTTTACATACATTGAATAAAATAGAATATAATTTGTTCAAAATATGTTATAAAAAATTTGGTGTAATAACTATAATTTTGTTTTAATTTTATTTTTATGTTTCAACTATGTGTTAACATTTTTATGTAATGCAATAAATAAATGTTAATTTAATTAGAATATGTTTATTTCTTTAAATATTCTTTTAGCACACTTAAGTTAACTTGAATTAAAATTTATATTACTACATATAACTTTATTTTTTAAAATTACATATTTTTTATTATTTTGATATATGTATTTTCATCATTTAAATCATTCAATCACATTAAATATTTTACTCTTTTTTAAAATCACTCTTAAAAACAATTAGTATCATTATTGTTTTATTTTTAAATATTTTAAGAATTATATTTAAATTTAATGATATTTATAGAATAAAAAAGAAGATGTTAAATAAAAATACAAGTTCAACCTTTTTTTCATAAATTACTTCTTTTTTAATTTTTTGATAGTTGCGTGATTTAGGTTGAAAAATAATATGTTATATATCTATTAAAAAAATTATGTAACTAAAAAACATGTATATTGCATAATTTAAATAAACTTATATTTTACATAGGTTGAATATATAAAGTCGTTAAAATATGTTTAAAAAACTGATGTAATACTCGTAAATTATGTTTTACCTTTTTTTTTCAATTATATGCTAACATTTTACGTGATATAATTGTTAAATGTTAATTTATTTAAGTATACTTATTTATTTATTACTTATTTTTTTATTATTTTAAGAGAGTGTATTTTTCTTTTTCAAATCATCTAGTTAGGGTTGCTCAAATCGGTTTTTTTTACCAAACTGGTTCGGTTTAGGAACCGATCCGGTTTAGTCTACGGATGGTGAAAACCCGAATACTTCGTTTTTAGTTCAACAAGGTTTTGTTTCAAGGTCTAATATTGGATAGAATATTATTCCTCTTCTTTCACCATTTGGGGCGTTAATTTACCTACTAAAATATCACCTGTTTCCACCCAAGATCCCAGCATTACAATTCCATTTTTGTCTAAATTTCAAAGTAAATGGACTTCTAAATGCGGTATTTTCGGTTTGGAAACCGGTTTTCGACCGGTTAACCGATTTGTGCACCTCTAACTTAGTTAAGTAATAATATATTAATTTTATACATTATACATATGACAAAGAAAACGGGTCCGAGTACCGTATGACAAAAGGCCTCCCTCTCAAGAAATTACAGATTTCATTAGGATTGTTGGTCTCCGCTGCATCTCGCCGTCAAATTTTTCCGATCCGATTTGTCTCCGGTGGTCCGGCGTCAGCAGTTCATATTCCGGTGACCAAGGTTTGAACAGGCGAAGACGGGAACACATAGGTCCATTTCGCACAAAAGTTAGGGTTTGGAAATTCGAATTTTGTAGGCGTTGTTGTAAGCGGTTTTTATACATCCAGTTATCATGCCGAGAAGCTCGAGAAGCAAATCGCACAAGCAAAGCAAGCATAGTTCGAAAGAGGCGTCAACGGCGAGGGGGTACTCCGGTTCGGATGAAGATGTGAAAGTGAAGAACCGGAGTAGTAATGGCGGGAAGGAGGATGTTGTTTCGGCAAAGACGTCAAAGGATTCTTTGGTTTCTGGAGAAAGAGCGAAACTTAGCAAGGATCTGTTTAATACTCACGGGAATGGGGATGCATCAGAGAAGAGTCATGGGGGCAGTGATAGATGGAATGGTGGGAGTAGTGATGATAAAGGATTGCTCGTGAACAATGAGAATAAGGAATCGTTGAAGTCAAAGGATATTTCTAAAGCTGTTGGTGAATCAAAGAGCAAAAGTAGCAGGAGGCATGATGCTGATAGTGTGAGTTTGATTGAACCGGAGAAGGATGAAATTAGAAGTGCCAGTGGAAATAGAAGTGAAAAGAGGAAATCTGAGAAAGAATCTGCAAGAAAAGAGAGTAGTCAATATAAAGAACACAGGGGGTCGAAGGATAAGGATCGGGGCTCTGACAGGGGAAAGAAAACAAATTCTGAAAAGATTGGGGCCGAGACACCATTGAAGCAAGTTGAAAATCAATCAAGCAGAAGAGGAAAAGAAATTTCTGGTAAGAAGTGTTTTTATTTCGTTATGTTTGTGAATTAGTCTATAGTAGGAATGTTTTATAAAGGGTGCAGTACAGGATTATCATCAGTATGCATATCATGTGGCTTAGTTGGATGACTACTAATTTGTGCATTGTATATTTATAAGTTGCTTGTGTTGAAAGTTTCTGTCTTAAATTATCTAAGACCATATAGTGCTAATTTATTGTATGTGATGCATGACTGCTTATTAAGGGGCATGCAAACATGATTTAGTCACTGGGATGTGCAGTAAAATAAGTACAAAGTGGTCAATCATACAATATTATCATTTTAGATTTTTTAGTAGTTGTTCATCTTTTTGTAATTTTGGTCCCAAACAGTTTTCCCTGTAATGTACAATTGATGATCAGATTTTTCGTGGGATATTCAATCCACCAGACTCCTATTTTTGTCAAAATTGCACATTTCTTTTTTTTAACTCATGAAAGCCGTAGTATCATGTGGTATTGTGGTTAATATTGGGATCAGTCTCTCCCATCTTTTTGTGTCAATAATGCATTAGCAATGACAAGAAACATGATGCCAACTAGGTCTGTAACTCCATATATATTTTCCGCATTTTAACTTTTTCTATGAATACACTAGATTTTAGTTTCACGGGGTCAATATAGGCCTCCACCTTGACATTTACACACTGCCTAGTCACATCAATTGTCTTGGTATCACCAGCTGAAAGTGTACACCATGCTGATTTTATGTCTTATCCACGACTAAAGTAAGGAACTATTACTCAAAATTAAACAACCTGGATAGCTCTACAGTAACAAAGGAACATTTTTCTGCCTACACATGCTTTCGGGTTCTATACCATGTCTTCTTGCATATCTTTCTTCACATTCAAGCCATTTTTGGTTTGTTCCTCTTCATGGCCCCCTAACTTCAGCCTTCATGGCACCCCATTATTTGCCTAAATTTTTATTTTTTAACAAGATCAGTAAACATAATATACAATTCCTTTTTGTGTTCCTTATCCTCTGCATGCAATCACTAATATGTATGTAAGATAATATGGTAATCGTATTACTTTGATGCAAACTTAAGTATGTATAAACTTGCTGACAATTTCAACAAAGTATCATGAATTTTGTCCAGCGAAAACAGCTTTTGAGGATTCTTTTCAGATTCTGACTTTTAAGTGTCAATACTTGAAAACATGATTTTTTTTTCTCTTAAAAACGTCACACATGATTCTTTAATAAGCTTGCATTATAGGTTATAGTTATATATTAGCAAGAATTTTCTTATGATGTGTTGTTGACCTTCTTCCATACGGTCTTTTTGAACAAGCTTATTTTGTAAGAGAGTGCTATGTCAAGTGGGTATAATAGTTATGCTGACACAAACATAGTTTTCTATTCACTGACAGATATTTGTGATCAGCTAATGGCATATAAGTTATTGGGATATCAAAGATGACTTTAATTGCTAACTATTTGATCTCTTACTTTTTTTCATCTTATACAAGAATGGCCAATAGAAGAAGAGCTAAGAAACCCCGAGTTAGAAAAAGAGCTCGAGAGAAGAATGAGAAGAAGAGGAGAAGCCTCTAATGACAAAGATAAATATCAAGATGACATAAAAGAAACTGAAGATAGACGATATTCTACTAGAAATGACCATTCTAAAGACGAAAGACATAAAAATGAAGAATATAGAGACAGAGAAACCCGGAAAAAGGACGAGAAACACAGGGAAGACACCGAACGCGATAGGAAAAATAGGGATGCTAAACACCGAGGTGAAAGTGAAAGATATAGCAATCACAGGGACGGTAAATATGATAAATACCGTGAAGATAAGTACGGTGAAGATGGTAATAAAGAAACCAAGTATAAAAATGATAAATATATTGACATCATTAGTGATAAAGATGAAAGAAATAGGGACGGAAAACGTAAGAAAGATGATGATAGAGACCATAGACATAAGGAAGAGAAGAGAGCACATGATTCCAAGTATGGAGATGTACCCGAAGCTAAACGTTTGAGGGATGATAATGTGGGTACTGATTTGTATTATAGGAAGACGAGTAATCGGGATGGGAGCCCGGTTTATGATGATCGTGCTTCTAGATATAAAGATGATAAAGATAGGAGAAGAGGTGATGAGAAAGACGAATCTAGTGATTATAGGCCACGTGGTAGTATGAAAGAACAACGATCTGAATTAGAAAAGAGATCAAGTGCTAAAAATGACTTGGTTTCTGAACGGGGAAGACTCGGTTCTCAGAATGCTGATGTGGAAATTACCATCAGTCATAGTCGTCATAGGAGTTCCCCTAGCGGGAGCTCTTATCCAACAAGAGATCATCACCGGTAGATTTTATTATCTTTTTTTAACTTTTATTTTCAAACTTCTGAATTATTAAGAATGTGTAAAATTCTACAGAGTTTCAAAGCAAGAAGAAACCAAGTACCGTGATTATGCTTATGAAGATCGGGCTAGGCGTAATGATCACTCGAGCAGAGATTACAGTTCTGCCCCTGGGCAATCAGATAAGAAAGCAACCTCGAAGGATGATAGTTACATGGGTGGTGATTTATCTGGTGAAAAACAAATGCTGCCTGAATATCGTTCTTCTCCACTAGTTGATAAATCTCCGTCATCAAGTAACGAACACAGGAATTTGATTAAATCTGATGCTAGAAAAAATCTTGATATTGAAGAATCTGGCCAAGGTCTGGATAGTGGTGGTACTAAAGATACTTTCAAAGATGGTAAGGGAAGTCGGGAATTGCAGAACGAGGCACACAGGAATAATGACTTTTCTCAAATTGATAACGATAATTTATCAGTTTCGTCACCTTACGGCAGAAATTCTCATTTCTCTGGTAATTCAAAGTCTCTTTTACCTCCTGCGTCTCCATCCACTTTTAGAACAGTATCTGATAGCCTGTTTTTTGGTTCTGCAGAAGATGAAAAAAGTAAGTCAAACAATCGGCACCGGAGGATGGTTGACCCGAACATGAATAGAGGTCAAAATCAAATTCAAAGTCAAGGTAATTGGAAAAACGTACCGAATTGGCCTCCACCAATGGCAACCGGGGGTTACATTCCGTTCCATCCTGTTCCACCACCTATGTTTCATCCACTTATGCAGCAATTTCCACCACCAATGTTTGGTAGACCGCCAATGAAACTTAACCCTGGCTTACCTCATCATGCTCCTGACCATGGTAGACCACTTGGTTGGAGGAATCAAGTGGACGAATCAGTCCCACCTTCTTTGCACGGATGGGATGTAAATAATTCTGTATTTGGTGATGAAGCTCACTTATACGGTAGGCTTGATTGGGACCGTAGATCCCAATTGAGTAACCATGGGTGGGATCAGAGTGGTGACATTTGGAAGGGTCAACAGAAAGATGAGGTGCAATTGGGCCAACAGAAAGATGAGTATTCTGGTCACATACCAAATGATGAAAACTTGTCCAGATCAGCAGGTCAGCTTGATGAGAATGAGCAGAGCCAACTCGATAACCAGCCTGAGACCTTGAATTTTGATAAAAACGATCCTGAACCTCAGAAACCAAGTGGAAGCCCTAAAATCTTTGAGGCTGTTAAGGAGGACAATAATGCTGTTATAACCCATGCTTATCTTTCTAGAGTTGATGTATCTAAAGATCTTACTCAACCTGAGCTATATGACCAGTGCACAATCATGATGGATTTGGTACCGGAGGATTTTATTCAACCTGTTGAACTTGACTGCAAGATTTTGTATTTACAGGTAAGGATGATGTTTCTGTAAACATGATGCAATCTTTTCTTTTGGTGTCTAGTTTCTTTTCTCCATTTAAATGCATCTACTAAATTCTTTTACTTCATATGTGATAGGAGAGTGTTGAAGCCGATAATGCTTCAATATTTGCTGCCATAAATAATTCTGTTTTTCAGGTTTGTTTACTTTAGTATCAGCTTCTTTAAATGTTTCGTAGAGGTGGCAAGATGAACAGTTGGCTATCACATAAGTATGGCTTGAAAAGGGTTGGATCAGGGCCCACAAACCCCTTTTTGTTCCTTTAAAACTTTAGTTTTGAATGGAATAGTGTTTATTATATTTTTTTTTTTGTTTTTTTTAAATGACTTCAGAGGTTTTATACAAGAAAATTAAATTTTTGGTGACTTTCCCTATATAACTGTTTTTAAAATTGTTGATTCTCCTGAGACAACACCACGCAATAGTGGTATATTATTAATTTTAATGGTTGAAATTGCCACCTATAAATTAATACTCGGAATGCTATGGCATTTTATTAGCTGTGATGTTTATTTTGAAGTAATTTTGTTTCTGCTTTTCAGAAAGCGATGTCTCTTTACAAGAAGCAAAGAGAGGAGCTTCATTCAATGAATACTAAGACAGAGAAAAGTGGGTCAGATGATGATGGCAAGTCAGCAGAGGAAGTGGCTGCTGCTGAGGACACAGTTATGGAGGTAAATAAAGAAAATGATGGACCATCAAATAAACTCGAGGAACCGATGGATGTCGAGGTGGATCGTGCTGTTGTAAGGCAAGAGGAAGTACCCGAGTCAACTGTGGCTGAAATCAAAGAGAGTCTTTCACCATCTGCTTCTGGTGGCTTATTACCGTTTAAGGCTGAAGATGCAATCAATAACGATAGTAATGATGGCGATTCATTGGTGTTATCTGATGTGTCAACTGCTGAGGTGGCAGTATTGCCAGCAGAGTCAATTGAATTTGGGTCAGTAAATCTAAATCGGATACATCACCATTCTCCTGAAAGTACACATTGAGACTTTTTCTATATTTATGCTTCTGAAATGCCATCGCTTGGCCTTCCTTTTTTTAGCTTATTATCCTTGCTCCTTGATCAATAAAACTTCTGTTCTATTCTTTGCTTGTGTAGTTTTGTTATTTGCTTTTTTCAGGGAATTTTGCAGTGGCCGCCAGTTTAAGCATCTTTTGGCCAATCTTGCACTGCAGCAGCAGCAGCAGCCTTGACTAGGGGCTAGGGCTCTATCAGGGTCCATCCTCTGGGCATTTATGGTGACATCTTGTTGGGTGAGTACAACGATCAAATGGTTACTGATTCGAACGATATCAATTTTATAGAGAGTCATATCAAGTTTTTAAAAAAAAAAAATCCTTTAATAAAGGCCGGGATAGATTGGTTCTCAAAAAATCTTGGACAGGAAACTGAATCAAGTATGGACGGTTTTGGCCCGGCCTGGTCTGGTCTAGTGATTTTTAAGCCTCTAACTGAACCACAAGCACAAAGCTTGATTTTTTTTTTGTTACAAAGGGAAAGGGTTATGGGATATGTATGGGTGGGTTACATATGTTTTTGAACGGTTGGTTGATGATCTTTTTTACATGCGTTAGTACCAGTTTAATTTTACTTCAGGCCTCGGTTCCATGATGGAAGTACAAAAATGGTTTTCCTAACCTTGGCACTTCGAAAACACAACATAAAATGATTTTTTTTACAATTTTTTTTTATCAATTATATTACATGCAGTTCAATTTTGACGAATCAAGTAATACTAGGAATAATACAAATTGATAAAGATTTTGAAAATATTTTGAGAGAAGATAATTGTGGCAATTCGTTGCAAAATTACAACTTAAAAGGAGAAAAATCACCATAGTTGATGGTGAAAAGCAGGTCTTTAAATTACTTGATGAATAGTAATTTTAACTCTCAGATTAAAAACAATCTTTTAGTATGTCATGCTTGTGGAGGTATTTTGTAATCATTTACTTCCTGAAGAAGATAACTCTTTCTTCTTTTCTTTTTCTTTTTTTTTTTTTAAATGAAGGGTATTTTAGTTCATTTATAACTATACTATTTAGGCATTTTAACAAGACCATTTAACATTTGAAGGACTTTTTGTGTAATTTAATCAAAATAATAAATAAATAAACATATAAGTTGTCTATACAAATTTGATTATACGACTAATAATCAATTTTAAGTGAAGCACAATGTTTTATAGATCATTGTCAAGATTTTTTATGTTTGTGATAAGTTAACACTCTTGATATGTACATAATACATTCTTGTTTGGAAGATAAACCAAAAGTGTCTCGTTGGCTTGGTAGCATAGCCACTTTTCCCGCTTGCAATTTTCAACTTTGAATTTTTAGTCTGCACATTATTTATTTTGGTTTTATTTCTTAATTATCCCTCATATTTTCTCTCTTTAACTTTTTTTTTTTTAAAAAAAACAGTTACCATAAGACGTTTATCGGTTTTATAGGACAAGAAGACTGTAGCAATGAGCGTTGTAGTCCGTGGCAGCACATGTGGCGTGTGCTAGTTAATTAACAAAACCCTTCCTCCCATCGTCAAATGCTCATCCCTCTTCTCATTGCTCATCATCTTTCCCCTCGACTTTCTCATGCTTAATTTCCACTCACGATGTTTTTTTTTTTTAAGATTATCGATCATGTTGCTTGTGGCTATGCTTTACATTTTCTTCCTGGTTAGTCGTATATTGAGAGATGTAGAGAATATCACAGAATACGAACACGATTTTATCACCGGATGAATTGAGAGTCGTGTATCATACTTTCAGATCAAATTATTTGTGGTTCATCAACAGTGGCGGATCCAGGAACTTTTTTCAGTAGGTTCACTATTTTCAAACGCTTCAATTAAATAGAAACGCACACAAAAAATTTCGGGTCGGGTTGACGATTTAGGTATTGTAATGTTCATCGTAAGAACAGTGCGATATATTAAGTCAATAATTAAAATTAGAAAACACCGTCATTAAAGAGTTTGGAGGTAAAGAGTGCATTTTCGTTTAAGGTTTCTGAGCTCTAGATCAAACTGGGAGTCAAGGGAGTCACATGTCCTTGCGGGTCCAAGATGACGGTCTCGCTGGCTAGTCAGCAGGCATTGGTCAAGGGTGCAGCACCCCTAGTAGTGTTCAGCGCAACGCCCCAAAACTAAACCAGATTTGCTAAGTTTACATGACCAAAATTAACTTGACACGAGGGTTTCACCACCAATAACTACCATTTTGCTTGCTAAGTTTATATGATCAGAAAATGATTTTAACACGATCATATAGAAATCTAAGTATTAATTATCGAGATTTCTCTAACAAAGAGCAGTTACCTCTATCAAGTTAGCAAATTGTTGTGAAAATTACATTAAGTATTCACTCTTAAAAATCTTTATATGTTCACCTTACCTATGGGGCAAAATCGAACTCAGGATTCACCCCTAAAATATTAATGGGTTCACTCTATTGTTTAACTATTTCGAATTTTTTTTTCCTACTAACGAGTCGAAGCTCGGTGGGTTTCCGTGAACCCACCCCCTTTCACCTAGATCCGCCCATGTTCATCAATGTTTGATTGGATAAAATTCAATTCGTAATTGAAAAACAAGTATGAAATCGTAGTGTTTCTTAATGAACCAGAGAAAATCATCGATCAATTTCAATTTGGATATACGCAGGTTTTGGAAGCTGCCTCTAGACAGTTTTCTTTCCTTCTACCTAAATTTGCCACTAAACTTATAAAACGAATTGTATGTCACTTATAAAATTGTCCAAATTTCCCAAATTCGACCCCCGTCAGGAGTTGTTGCCCCTTGGAACCCACTATTCGGTGGCGCTGTCCCCATACCCCCGCTAAGGGAGCGATGCCTCCTTAGAATGTCTATTGAATCTTAAAAGATTAAACAAGCGTGTATCTCACACTCAATTTGTGTAATGAATTTCATTATTCACATTAATTGACAAAATTAATCCAATTACACAAAAATATCTAACAAGAGAGACATGAGGATTTATCACGTAACTGGATGGCTACCGTCATATAAAAAAGAATATAGCCAACCTTGATTTTTCAACAACCAACCACCAACATAGCCACAACTCGATCGAAGCATTGAATGTCTTCATAAACAAACAAACAAACTTAACCAGTATATTTTCACTTTTCAGTAGGGTCTGAGGGAATGATGGATTCAAACCTTACCCCTATCTCAGTTGGGATAAAGAGGCTGCTCCGAAGGAGTCCCGGCTCATCACTGTCGTTTGAAGTTAATCATCCCAACACTTTAACGTTATTTTCACATAATAAGTAAAATAACGTTAAAATTAATGTAATTTTATATTAGCACCTTGATGACGCGCACACATATATACATTACATGTGTGCGTTATTAAATATATTTTAAAGGTGTAAAATTATTTGAATGTCATTTTATTTAACAACTAATCACTTTGGACTAAAATGCTTACAAAATACGATTTTTTTAACGAAAGGTATATTATATATATATATATATATATTATTAAATAGTAAATATTTTATTAATTAGTAAATATATATATATATATAGAAGATGGTTCGAATGTTAACCTTTCCTTATTGTGATAACCGAATAACTGCATCTTATTACTTTGGGGCCCACATTAAAGTAAATCTAAAACTGTAGGTTTTTTCTTATTTTTTTATTAATGTAAGTGGGCCCTATATTAATTAAAAAATTGGAAAACCCTAAACCTTTAGATTTACTTTAGTGTGTGCCCCAAAGTAATAAGATGTAGTTATTCGGTTAACGCAATAAATAAGGGTTAATATTTGATTCTCTCCCTATATATATATATATATATATATATATATTCATGAACTTTAATTATATATATATATATATATATATATATATATATATAGGGTAGTGTTCTAATACTAACCCACTCTTACGGCGCTAACCCATTAACTTTGGCAAAAAATAGCCGAATCTTGAATATTTTTTTTTAAACATCATTGTAACACAATTTGAACACCATGTTCAGTTTTGAGTTTTGGCTAATTCATTACCGTTTGGGCTCTTACAGTACTGTAGGTGTTTAAATATTTAAAACTTACAGTACTGTAGCAAAAACCTTACAACGATGATATTTTTTAAACGGTGATGAATTAGCCCAAACTCAAAACTGAACATGGTGTTCAAATTGTGTTACAATGATGTTTAAAAAAAAAAATTCAAGATTCGGCTATTTTTTGCCAAAGTTAATGGGTTAGCGCCGTAAGAGTGGGTTAGTATTTGAGCACAATCCTATATATATATATATATATTTTATTAAAGGCAAATTGGATTTAAATAATCCAAACTTTGACCCATTGGCCGCTGCCGGTGCCAACTACGAAAATCCCCGATAACGGTCCGAACTTTTGACATATTTTCCCGTGGCGGACCGCCGTCAAATAAACCCTAACGGCGTTAACTTTTTTTCGAATTTCGAACGGATTTTTGAGGGCTTTTGTTCAGATGGAGAATATGAGTCGAATGACGTATAACTTACCTCAAAACGTTGCTCCAAATTTCTCAATTTGATGATTTCTTTGACGAATTGAAAGTTTAAACACCAAAATTGGGAAATTTGAAGCAACGTTTCGAGGTAAGTTATACATCATTCGACTCGTATTCTCCATCTGAACAAAAGACCTCAAAAATCCGTTCGAAATTCGAAAAAAAGTTAACGCCGTTAGGGTTTATTTGACGGCGGTCCGCTCCGGGAAAATATGTCGAAAGTTCGGACCGTTATCGGGGATTTTCGTAGTTGGCACCGGCAACGGCCAATGGGTCAAAGTTTGGATTATTTAAATCCAATTTGCCTTTATTAAATAGTAAATACATACATATATATTAAATAAACAGTAATGCACAAGTGTCTAATTCATATAGTGATGTTTTAGTAATTTAGATTTGAATTATCATGAGTTTTTTCTGCTTGAAAAGTAGTAAACAGAGAAAGGGTATTAAATTTAAGAGATTTGCTTATAAATTTGAATTTTATTAAATTTGATAAACTTGCTTAGAATTTTTTTTTTATAATTCAAACGATTAGTTGACGGTAATAAAGATTTTTAGAGTAATTTTTTCTATTATTTTTGTAACATATTTGTGAAAATTTTGTATGATTTTATATTTTTATAAAAAAATTGTATAAAGTTCGTGATGAGATATTTGATTTTTTTATGTAACTTATGCTTGTAAATGATATATAATACATGTTGCTGAGAGTGTACTGTGATAACCCGCCGCAACGCGCGGGTTGAATAAACCTAGTTATATTTATTTTTTAAAATTACTATAAACCAAATTAGCTTTTGTAAGAGACAGAGAATTTACTAAGGGAGCTAACTCCATATAGGTTACAAATTAGACTCTTAGAACATGATGTATCAAAAGATTATTTTGAACCAAAAAGGGTTAAAACGAGAAAACTCATGAATAAAAAACGTAGTTTTGATAAAGAAAAATCCTCGTTGATGATCATCACGGTACATCTAACCAAATATTGAACTATGACCTTTAATATAAGAGGTAAAGTTTTTATCAAGTGGGGTACTCCCACATTCATCGCTATCTATATAATATAATACTGACCAAAGAGCTTGTAGCTCTATTGCTACTCCGTGATTTTCATAAGGCTTAGGATTTTTAAGGTCATGGACTCATGGGTTCAAATCCTGATCAAAATGGTCAGTAGGGGGTTTTGCCTGAAGGGCATGTGGATTTGTTTGGTTCAACGCTCGCTAGCACCTGGACGTTGGATACTGGGGAATTGGGAGCGGACTGTGATCGCAATGCGTGAGTGTTGGGTGTGAGGATTCATTTATGCAATGAAAAGACATGTCGCAAAACAATTGTTTGTCGTTCAAAAAGATATATAATATAATACCGTGTATCATGGCCGGCTTCATTGACTTAACTTATAGGCAAGGGCCTAGGACCCCAAACTTTTGGGGCCCCAACCGTCCGAGTTTTGTTCGGGTTATCGTCAAGGTTATTTGTTTTGTCGTTTTTAATTTGAAAAATTAGAGAGTTCTCTCATATTTTCAAAAGAAAAAGTTTGTTTAAGACTATCTCTTTCCAAATAATTACATCTTCTATGCTTTTGTTTCACTTTTACTTGACGTTGATATAAATCGTCTATTAATGGTATGAGGCTACGAGCAAAATATTTAGACAAGTTTTCTAGTAGTAATAAGGTAATTAAGTTGATTAATAAAGAGGAACATAATTATAAAATATTATCACCTAGTATTGTACTTTATAACAGTTTTTGTTTATATCATTTATGATTATTAATTGTTAATTGTAACTATGAGTAAACTTAAACAGATAGAAACAAATTAACATGTTTGAACATTTTTTAGAATTTGCGAACCATAAATTTATATCACATGAAAAAGATTATTTATGAAAAGGGCCCCAATTTTTGTATTTGTGTGGGGCCTCTAAAAAGCTTGAGCCGACATGATGTGTATAACAAAAAGTCAAAATAAAGGTCTAATTAAAATTCTATTTTAAATGTTCATAAAGACAGGGCCTTTTTTTTTTTGGCTGATGATTCCCCCACACAGGAGGTGACAACTAAACAACTTTTCATATCTACCATAAGATGAACTCAAGCCCTTTCTCTATCCCTTGTTATGCAAAACGAACCTTATATTTTTTTTTATATTTTGTTCGTTCCACCTACTACATAATTTGAAAACTAATAACATTAACCCAAATAATTTATTTCAAGCAAAGTTGTTCATTATTCACTGATTATTTTTAATATGATTTGTTCACCAATTATCAGAGCTTTTGATGATTTTTCTTCACTACTATCACATATTTCAAGTTAAATTTTAAAAACAAACTAGGATTTAGGACCCGCGCGATGCGGCGGGTCCGATATACTAAACCAATGTAATTGAACGTAAGCCACACATTATATCAAAGACATTGATAATATCGGAAATCTTAGGTAAAAAAGTTAGCACATAGAAGAAAGTAAACTCAATATCAAAAATGTTATGTAAAAAGTGAAGCTCAATGCGACAATACCATTAAACCTAAAGAAAATTAGAGGTAAACCTTTAAATAATGCATGCGTGTCTTGAGAGCATCCAGTAAACTCGAAACTTAATTTGAAAGCCATATTTCAATTCAAGTGTTTTCAGGATGCCGTTAATAACCAACGAATGGCAAGTGACTTTTCACTAACCAATCAAATGTGTCTATTAAGCAGTAATTCATCCCTATTGTAAAGCTTTTGATTGCCTAATCCAATAATTTTTAACCTTTTATCAGATAATATTTTGAAAGAAAATTACTTTAAAAAAAATATAAAAGCTTTTGTTATGGCATTTCAGTATCAAGAATATGCAAATAAACACGTCACTATTTTAGCATTGCATACGTTGAGAAGCAAGTGACATGTCTGCGTTGCGCCAGAGGTACTACCATCGTCAAGCATACCAAAACGAATATATAAAAACACGTCGTAACAACTGTTGAAATGAAACCAGAAGCATGAGTCAAAAAATCAAAAAAAGGAATACACATTCACGACAATTGGCAATACAAATGCGTTTCGATGCGGAAATCACATAAACTCTTCAATAGTGTTCGATTCTAACAGCCTGATTAATAAAGCGACAATAAAATGAAACAATTTTAGATGATTTTAATAAAAGAATATTAAATATTTAGGCCGTGACCAAGAATCATATAAAACTGAAGTGAAACGATTTTGGATTTATAGTGTACCTTTCCAACAGCACCAAGCACCATAGTTGCATCTTAGCATCCTTACATGGTTACATATTTTAGAGGAGCTAAGAGATAAATAACTGATTCATGAAAATTTGTAAGCTGCAAAAGAATAATATAGTGTTTTAATCAGAGAAAAGAAACTTTTATTCAATATACAATCTACTATAAAAATAAATTTAGGGAAAAAAAACTAACCTTTATAGAAGAAGTTTTAAGTTCAGATGGTTGCTTTACATATGATTGCTTAGAGATTCCCTTGATATGACTAAAACCTTGGGACTAATTGAGGGCTTTAACTGTGTTTGCATAATCATCAACCATCAAAGCATCATGATCATAAGCATTAGTGGGCCCATTCTCTTTTGCAGAAAGTCTTTCAGAGATATGTTTTAGTGCAGCAAATTTTTATGTGCAATCCAATCATGAACTTGTGTTGCAGGAAGTGTGGCAACGGACATATCAGGGTCTAAATTAGCAAAAAAATGAAGCAATTTGGCTCAAAGGAATTTTCTATGACCCTTTTTTTACCAAAATAGATTAGAAAAGAAAGATGCTCAAAGTTTTCTATTGTCGAAGAGTGATAATCATATAAACATAAAGATAACAAACCTAGAACCCAGAAAGACATAATCAAAGTTGAGTCATTAAACCAAAAGGAAGCCAAACAAATTAAAGCCTTATGCTTCATTCGCACGTAACTTGCAGTTGTAGATGTCATGTTTTTCTCTATATGATCGATCAAAAGGAGCCAAAAAGAACTCAGACATTTTAACAAACACCAGCGGCCATCGAACAAAACACAAAAACAAAAGGCAGATGCAGAGCAGTCAATGAACATAAAAAAACACAGCAAAACCTAAGAAAAAAAACCTGAAAATAAACCAGAAAAACATACCTGATGAATCAGAAAGATAGAAAACTATAGCCCTTCAATCCTAGTAGCCATAAGAAGGGGTCATCACTAAAGGAGATTAGTTCTTTCACCTTATTTTTCCTTGTGGGTGACTCATAATAACATTATTAAGATTTGTAACAGAAATTAGGATTATATGCTGGAGAAGAACCATAGTGGGAATGGCGTTCATACCTTGATCGGCGATGGATAAACGTATGTAGATTGGCCGAGATGAAGGCAGTACTCTAAAATTATAAATTTACAATTAAAACTATAAATGCTTGTAAAATAATAGCTATTAGACCATGAAACCTAATGCTCATTTCTCTTTGAAATTTTGACACAATCTAACTTTGGCCCATTTCACAAATTTTACATTTTAAACCATTATCCAAGCTGCCCAGTTCAAAACCTATGGAAAACACATCTAAACTCCCTCCTAATCATCAACTCTATAGATCGAGAATGACCAGTTTGGTCATCAGAAGCTAAACTTGAAACACCTTTTTTGGAATAGCAGAAGTGTAATTCAGTCAAAGTTCTTAGCCCTAAAGTGCAAATGCTTCAAAAACTTCATCAATGCACCCAAGTTCTTCCCAAAATAGTTGGCTAATAGCTAATACCCGTTCATTTCTAGAGGCAATTATAAACTTCAAAGGTAATTTTATAAGCCCAAATCAATTATTATTTTTTAAAAAATAAACTTTCCAAATTAAATAACCCTACTTTCTTGAATTTACAGTTCAAACCCACTCTCAGATCATCATTAAATCGCATAAATCATCCAACAAATGAGAACTTTACAGACCATCATCTTCATAATCCATCATATACAATCCTTTGCAAAACCCACAACCCTAATCACACTAACCACTCATAACGTCCAATATCTAAGCAATTAAAAGATCAAAATTTTCCCCATTTTGCAGCAAGAAAACAGAAACAAAACCTGTTGTTTAACACCGAGCGGTGAAGCTGTGATGTAAGAGATCGTCCAGTCATAATATACAAAAGGGTCTCCTGCAAAAGCAAAATTGAACATACCCACGAAAGAATTAAAGAAAATCCACCAAGATTTCGATGTCATTGCATAAGCACTGGTTGCAGGAAAGAAACATGGAAAACGGAAGCAAGCAGTGGATGTACAGATTGATGAGTAAGACGCAAATTGCGAGTTGGGGATCGAGCTTTTTGGGGCCCATTGTTGAGAAAATCGGGCGCCTAGGAACCGGGATCTTCCGCAACATCGTCGGACACCCACACCATCATCAGTTTATCATGGCTAAGATGGTTGCAACAGACGTACGAAGATGAGGAGACCAGAACCAAGGTGAAGAGATTGTGGCGGTCATCGGTGGTGATGGTGAGAAATATGAGAAAAAGTGGTGTTGATGATGAAAACAGAGACTGATATGTATGCATAGATGAGTTGTACCATATGTATAATAACATGTAAAAAATAAACAGTGAAAATCCTCTCACAACGGATCTTTGCCTATTAATATATATAATAATAATCATTAACCATCTATTTATATATATGTTCCAATAAATTTAAAAGAAATAATAATTAAAAAAAGTTCCATAAATTAAAACACATAATAATTTAAGTTGTGTTTATTTGAAAAGACAAAATATTGTTTCATTAATAGATCATTTGATAAGTATTAATGAATCATTTGATTAACTTTTTTGGTAGTCCTTCGCCTAATAACATATTATGTTTATTTTCTTTAAAGTGGTGCGAGTTTACGATTTAGAAACGAACGCAAAGTGTATTTTAAGAGCATTTTTTTTGGCGTTAAAAAAGATTTAACAAATTTTATTATCGAATTTATAAATTATAAAAATTAATACGTTTTTTTAATTAAAATTGATCGACAGTGTGGCATCGAGGTTGTTCTTTTGTTTGATCCCCGTCAATGATCAAACTGCTTGATAAAATTCATCACCAAACACTGCCATCTCTATCAGTTTGATTACCAGAATCAGAATCTTTTTACCTTGTAAGTTGTCTGTATCGATTATGCGATTCAGTTAGTTTTCTATGCTACTTTTGTATACCTTAAATTTTGTTCGAATTTCCTAAAGTATATGCTTCGCGATGGATTATGTTGGACATGATCATCGTAATATGAAGCTAGAATTGAATTTCTCTCTTCCGTGCTTTGTGATTCGTTTGAATCATTGATGCTGAACAGCAAACGAGAAAGAGTTATTCGATTGCTACGATTCGCAGCTGGAGCTCATTAACAGGAGGAAAGAAGGTTTTGCTAGGAGATCTGAACTGATTAGGGTTTTTAATTTGTTAAATCATGATTTATTGATGAATATGTGAGTAAACATGATATAATTTTATGGTATTGTGAAATTTGAAGCTATTTTCCAAGTCCCTCTGCTTGTGTTTATCATTATTTTTCTTTTTTGGGATTTTTGAAACTTTGACAATAAAATTTCTGCATGTTTGATCTGTTCTTAAATGCTATGGAACTCATTAGCATGTAGATAGGATTGAGATTCATTCATTTATCCTCATTAAAACCTCCAAAATGCAAATTATAAGTGGCCAAAATTAATGATACTTCTGTCAATCCAAAAATGTGACATGCCTTATTTGAAATCTTTGAAGATAGATGAAACTCTTTTAATAATTTATTTATGAAAGATTAAATTTACATGCTTACTGATAGAATCTGTCTTGTTCATATCCTTGTTGACCAGACTGGAGTCAAGCCATGGGTGATGGTCCTAGAGGAGTAGAAATTTTTCCAGATCATTTTCAGGCTTCAACTTCTGGTGAGGAAACCCCTCAAACAAGTTCATCGATTTCATGTACCAAGAATGAATTTGAGGTATCATTCATGGCATGGATATTGAATATAACTTTTACATTGACCATGTTCTTCTTAAAAAATTATATTAATTGTAGATTGATTTCATTTAATTTTGTTTCATATGAATTAGCATAGTTCAAGCAGCCGTTTATGGGCTAGAAGAAGATTAAAAAGCGTTGCATCCATTTTGAACTTGCTCAGTCCACGGAGGCTATCATTGGTAAATGACACAAATGGGCAAGAAAAGGTCATTTGATATTTTGATACATGTTTCTGCAACCCTCATTTAATATAATAATTCCAATTGTTTTAAGGTTATTGTTGTTGCATTTGGCAGGTTGTATTATCTTCCACAGAAATTGAATCCCTTCAATCAGAACTTGCTGATTTAGAGGAAAGCGAAGCTCATCTAAGAGCTAAGTAAGGAACATTGAAACTACAATTTATTAATATCAAATTATGAGCATGTCTTCTAACTCAAGTTATAACTGTGCAAATGATATGTCACTTGCAGGCTGGAACATATTGATGAGATTCTGCGTTTTTGCCATCTTTCAGGCTACTTGTATATGAGAACTGTGAACACTTTCTCTGTTTTTAATATTGAATCAGGATTTGCATTCTGTTAAGAACTAACGGGTTTTTTAAATGCTATTCAATAGAGATGGGAAACATTACCTGGAGAACCCCTTCCTCTTGATGACATGGAAGTTGATGATTGGCTTCCACGTTTTGTTGTTCTCCATGGACCATGCATCTATCTGTATGTTATGTGTACAGGTAATACCTAGATTCCATTCGTTTACACCATTTTATATACACCCCCAGGTAGGGGTAAGGTGTGTCTTTATTTATCCCCAAGACCCCACTCTAAATGGGGTTTTAACTGGGAATGCTTGTTGTTTTATATATAGTCACCATTTTTAGGTCACATCTTCATTTCTCATGATATCATGTAACAATGAGAACCAATACCACAATTTTGATTTCATTGAACTGCTGAAACGAGTTGTACATTAACTCTTGAGAATGTGAGGCTTATATTTGCTATAAATGCTGTCAAATGTTTGTTGTTGTTTACTGCTTTCAGTAAACAGGTTATTTTTGAAGATTATCTTATGGTACATGTATATAACTATTTATTTGATGCTGCCAACTTATTATAGAACCATAGACTAGGTTTATTAGCATGAGCCCACGGGCCAAGTTAGGTTTCTAGAGTTCCTTGTGATCTCTATGTATTATGTAATATAACTTATTCATTCAATAATGCCATTGAGTAGTATAACATCTTATATGGTATAAGAGCGTGAGGGTTCTGGTTACCTTCTTATTCTCCGCCACGCCACCTCAACAGATACAAACACTAGCCGTCACTATATAGTTCAAACCTAGATAGAGTGGTGTGCCGCTAATTGCTGTCACCTTGTACCATCTTTTTTTTTTAGTTTCTTCTTTTGTTTTTCTATTTCCCTTTCAAAAAAAGCGGTGGCTTTTATACAAGATTTCAAACCTACTCTCTACGTGATCCTTTTTGAGTCATCTGTATCACTTTCCGCCTCTGCAATCATGACCAGCCTGCTCTGACTATCTGGCCACCGAAATCCACCTCTCAATCAATGTTTCACGCGCCCACGCGTGTGCTTATAATTTCCTATGTGCCATCTAATAGGCATTTCGTTTTGATGATGTTTTCAGTTCTGCACTTCTGCCTGGTTTGGTTTGTAATGGTTCGGTTTCTTTACAATGGTTGCCAATTCAATTTCATGTTTTCAAATTGGAAAGAAAGTTTCAACGTTATCCTTACTTTTTTATATGGAGTTTAGCCAGGGGTATTTTTGTCATAAGAAAAAAAATCTCAAATAGTCTTTCTTTACCTTTTTCTTAAACCACATTCGCCAATATACAAACCCTTTATGTGACTTTGTATAAGCTTTCTTCTCTGTCATTCACTTTCTCTCCCAGAAAAATCAAGAAAAGAGAGGAAAGACTTTAAGATTTTTAAGGTGACCAAACTACCCTTAATTCAAAATAATCTATATTGCATTGTAACTTGTAAGATGTTATTGCAAAATTATCAGCTTTACTCCTTTTCTATCCTCTTTGAGAACTGTAGAAAAATTGTTGCAGATTTAATTCTATTCATGATTTGGTTATACATGCACTTGTTTGTAAAATTAGCCTCATGATGGTTCACTTTGCTGATCAGCCTAGTATTGTTGCAGATTTAAGCCCTCAAGACTCTACCCTGCTGTCTGACATCACTGAAGTGGGGCCAATGCCACGTGTCACTCAAGAAGATGGGGAAACTCGATATTATTTTTATATAGTAACTCGCCTTGGATTGAGATATGAATGTTCAAGCACTTCTAAAATCCAGGTACAATAATCCATATACTGATATGCATGTTAATTTAGCATGTTAAGATTATATCAACTACCAGTTTCTTCCTTTTATGTATGTCACCATCATTTTTCTTGTTATACAAGACATATGATCATATCTTTGTTTCATTCTCTCTCTCTCAGGTAGATAGTTGGTTGACGGCGTTACAAGATAAATGCAAAATTGGCTCACATTCAGACTGATTCATTAATCATAACCGGACAAATGCCATCTGATTATGGTAAATTGTATCTAATATATAGAAGTTGGGTTAGCTGATAAGATTAGATTGTTAATAGTAGTTGTTAAATTCATTGTGGACTATGAAGGTTGTTTACTTGTTCATTGAGATTTGATGGAGTTTTTAGCTATGTATGGATGTCAAAGGGGTGTCATTTACTGCTTTTCTGCATTTAGTGTTTAACAAATGCTCAAATCTTTTCTATCTTCTTTATATTTGTTAGAGCTTCAAAAATGTTATGGAAGAAAGTGTTATACAAACAAACATACTTAGTACGCATGGCCGGTCCTGGGCATGTGCAAGGTGGGCAACCGTTCAGGGCCTATTCTTTTGATGAGCCTGAGATTATAGAAAAAAAAGTATGTATTTTATAAATATTTTTTAGATAAAATTGTATTGCGAATTTTAAAAATAAAAGGTTTTAGTTTTGGTCTACTCTCTTATTAATATTTAATTTATTTTAAGTCCACTTATGACTAAACTTTAAATATCTTTTAACTTAACTTATTACTAATTTTCTAATTACCATTAGCACATTTAAATTTAAAGTCAATAAAAAACATATCAAAGGCTCGTTTAAAATTATATTTTGTTTTTTTATAATGTTTGATTTCTTTAGATACACTTAATATTAGAACTATTATCATTTATTTTTTATCCCACAATTATCGTTGTACTATCATTTTTTATAATAATTATTAAGTTCATATTTCAAGGGTATGTATTTTTCTTTTGCAACGCCCCATTTGTGGTGCACGCATATAATGTATATATGTGTTGGCCCTTAAGGAGCAAAAGTAAAATTGCACTAATTTTAACGTTATTTTACTTATTTTGTGAAAATAATCGTTAAAAGCGTTGAGATGATTAACCTCAAACGATAACTTTGAGCCGGGGGCTCCTTCGGAGCAGCCTCTCTATCCCAACTAGGATAGGGGTAAGGTTTGTCTCTATCATTCCCCCCCAAACCCTACTCTAAGTGGGATTTTTACTGGGTATGCTGCTTATTGTATTTTTCTTTTGCACTTATCCCTAAAATTCTTGTGGGTTCTAGGAAACAACAATACTAGCTTGGTCTGAAGAGTATGCAACACTTCTTCTAAATGAAACAGACAGAAAATGAAAGAAAGTGTTGAGTGTCAAATAGGTGGGATGTTAGGTTGGTCAATATTGTATAATGGGTTGAAACAAGTTTAGATCACATTAGGTTCCGGTTAAAATGTTTGGGTCAATGGGTCATGTAGCGAGGGATGATGACAATGAAAACTGAAGACCTACTTAGAAGCGTAACATGACTTGTATATGCATTTGCCAACTTGAGTGAAAATTAATAAATATTTTTTATATGATAATTATATAGATAATACTATTATGAGGCGCAGTTAATGACAAAAAACGATTTCTAGATAATCTTACTTAACTAATAAATAAAAGTTTTATAGCGACACGTGGCGCATCCTTAGAGCATCTTCATGTTTTTTTCCCGCCTCTCTCTCCTATTATATATATTACATACTAAATATTAAATATACTTTCATACTTTTTAAAATAACAAGTAAGACTTTTTTATAAGTCTTTTTTAATACATTAAAAATATTTTAATATAAAAAAACACACTTTTAAAAAAAACATATTATTATAGAATATATAATTTTTAAAATTAGTTTTACAAAACGAAATATTTAAAGAAACAAACATTGAAAAAATTAGTGTTTAAAAATAATAATATAATTATTTTATTATTTAATATATGAAATTATATTAAATCATATTTTATAATAAAAAATCATCTTATATAGTTTAAATTTTTATTGGTAACTATTAATTAATAAAAAAAATTTATTAATCTCGTGTAATACACGGGATACTAACCTAGTTTGGTAATATCTTTAACATTCTAAACCCTGGCATGTTTGAATCCCTTTTTGCTTGCAGACAAAGTCATCACTTTTGTTTGTTAGTTTCATTTAAGATTACTTGACTATGCTAAATTATTTTTTTTGGTTAATACTGCTTTTAAAATGGTTTTTGATTGACTTAAAGAGTTAAAGGTATATATCGTCATGACGGTTGTTGCGTCAGGCTTTTTTTATTTATTATTATTTTTTTAAACTTGGCTGTTGTGATTAGAGATATCATAACATGTTAGACATGATATGATAAGATATGAGCACACATGTGCTAAACATGAAAATAACATGATAACTAGTCGTGTCATTACTAAATTAATTTTTAACCTTTTGTTTTAGTTGATTTTTTTTGAGACATAATTCAATTGTGCTAAGAGTTATATGCCCGATTGACAATTGTGGCTACTGTCCATTTTTGGTTATTTGTTTTTATTTTTTATTTTTACCTTGACTGCTAAATTAAGGATGTCATAACGGATTATACACGATATGCTACGATAAGACACGAACATGAGACAATACTACTTATGTTTATTTTTTCCAAACATGAATTCGAATTTGTTAAGAGACACAATAAATATGTTTAGGGATACAATTAAAATCTCAAATTTTTTCTAATAAAAGATCAAAAAATATAAATATGTTTAAACAAGTTGACATGCATTTCGCATGTCTTAAATATATTTACAGGTGTTTGAACGAATTTAAAAAATGTTTCAAGCCTCATGTTAAACAAGATCGTTTACAGGCTTAAATATGTGTAAGCATATTACAACATGTCATTAACATGTTAACATGTGTTTAACCTATTTAAACACGATTTTATTGTGTCTTAAATGTGTAGCCTTATTTACAACATAAAACCTGCTAAAACACAAAACATATTAAATTCGTATCATGTCGTGTTAATAGACTCTTGTTAAAATTGTCAAACTCTAATTGTGATTGAATCGTCATATCAGCCCAGGGCGATAAAAGATGTATCTCTTGCCTTTCTTTTTTGTGATTTTTTTAAAATTTGTTAGCAATGTGTATAGCACAATTTTTTATTTACTTTCATCATCAAGGTTTTTTTTTCTTTTCTTTTTTATCATTTATTTTCTGGCTCCTATGATTAGGGTAAATAATAGGTTAGATATGGTATGATAAGAAATAACACAATAAGATACAAACACAACATATGCTAGACACGAAAACAACATGGTAACCACATACTGGAGCTAAGAGCCGAGATATTACAATGCATTACCTTTTAAACTCTGTTTAGAAAATTTACAGACTCGGGAGCTAAGAGCCCAAATGTATGAAAAGCAAATGGGGTAAACACATATTGGTCGATGCCCGAGTGGTTAATGGGGACGGACTGTAAATTCGTTGACAATATGTCTACGCTGGTTCAAGATTTGGTTCTTCAAGCAAGTTTTCTCTTGTTTAACGACTTTGCCTTATTACAAAATATTCGTATACGACCGTTTATCCTCATTATTTTTTAACGCTTCAATATTGTTGTAGCTAGCCGCTCCTTAGGCTCGACCTCGGCTCGGCTCGGCTCGTTTAAATTTTAATTATTTAATTTATTTACTTTAATTACTAATTTATTTAGATTTATAATTATATTTTCCAAATTTAACATAAAATATTTTATATAAATATATTTATCATAATTTTATATATAAAATAATTAATTTTATAAATAAATACTTAATATAATAAATAAAAGCTATTTAAACATAAAGCTCGTTAAGGCTCGCGAGCCAGCTCGAGCTGGATAACTAAACGAGCCACATTTTTGGGCTTGAGCTCGGGCTCGTTAAGGCTCGGCTCGTTTGAGATTTTTACCGATCCGATCTCGAGTATTTCACTAGCTGACTTAGTTCGTTTACACCCCATACAGTTCTGCCCAGCCGAAATGACAGTGTGGCAACCACAAGCTTGCTACCAGCGGCCAATGAGGGCAACATCGGTGGGAGGTGGGGCAAATGTGGTTGTGGTAAAGAAAGTGTACGCTATCAGCCCATTCTAACCAATTAATTATGCATATTATATTTCTTCAAAATGACCCAATTTATTTAGCTTAATTAGAAATTCAAGCTAATTTAACTCTAATTGTTGTTGGCCAATATTGCTGGACAAAACATTATCAACATCATTTTGGCACGTGATTCGAAACAAACACTTAGAAGTTCGAATTCTTATTAAGCATTTGCGGATACAAATTTAAATATTGTTCTGTGCTGAGACGGATGTTTTTCTAGTTGTAGGTTTTCTTCTGGGCATATGGGTCAGTCACTATGTTATATTCTTCGAGTTGAAAGATGATATATTTGCTAGGGTAATCTCGGGTGACCGATTGTTTGCTGTATATAAAAAAGACTAATTGATTTTATTCAAATTAAAATAAATCGATAGACATACTCTTGCCCATTCGTGGATGTTACAACTTACAAGTGATGGACAAAAGTTTAAAGGCTGTCACACCACAATTATAATGACGCATATGCATGAAGAACTAACATATAAGTTGGACTTCTTTGGTCATTAATCTTAAGTTTCTAATCTATTTGTTTGAACTATAAACTTTTTAGTTAACATTTTAGGTTTATACATTACATTCCTATATACTTATATCTAAAGGTCAGTGACCGACGTGGCTATCCCTTCATACAACAGTTTATACAAAGAAAGTTTTGTTGTGCTATCCGATGTGGGAGGCGCATGAAACAAGCCTTCTTTCTTTTGTTTTGATTTTTAGCAGCCACTTGATACCTCATAAATTGATCAATTGATGGCTAAATTGCTCACCAGTTGTTCTTTTTTTAATTGCCTATATTACTTACATGCAGCGAAATTATGTTACTCAACACATGTTATTTACAGGTTGGTTACCATCCAAATTTGAAAGCTCAGGATGTCTATTCATTGTGAGGAAAAATAGTGAAACGGTGAATTTTTCATATTGGAAATATATAAAAGGTTTAATCAGGAAATTATCCTTTATATGCGGACATTTTCATCTTCATGTATTTCCGAATGTTTTAGGTGTAGCTCAAACTTCTTTGACTTTTAGCCTTTGATTGGTGATTATTCCAGTTTTGTGTAGGGCTTCTTTTCTACGTTTTGACGTTATTTTTTATGAGAAAGGACCAATGCCAAATAAACTTATGTTTATTTATGCATTTAGCTATGTTAATGTTATCGACGTGGCACACATAACGAACACCGTAAATGTAACATCAGTGCCGGAACCGTACCGGAACGGTGATCTTAAACAATAACATGAACAGTAAACATGTACTAATTACATACATTTCAGTACATTTCATATTCATATTAGTTGTCAATATCATTTTGTGTTATCAAACAACAAGTTCAGAAACATTTAACAGAAACAAAGTTCAGAACTATGGTTCTTGAGTCAGATAATTATCTGGCAACACATAATCATCATGGGATTATCTGTTAGGAGTTATTATGTATAAACGTATGTGAGGATTTACAGAACAAAACACACGGATGTTGTTATGTGAATGCTAAATTGATGGATTATTCGTATGGGTGACGATCTGTACGAGTAAATCTGACAGTTTAATGTTCTGAATAATATCCGATAATTAGAAAACAAGATTGAAAAGTATAGTTATCGTCGTGTTCGTACGGGTGACGATTCGAACGAATACGCGCGACGACCGTACGATTCAATTTAAACAGTAAACAAATATTTGAAGATTTAAAATAAATAAAAGATACTAGTTAATTTATTAGGAATCACAACCTAGAATAAATATATAAATCTTATTTAATAAATCGTGTCGTTTCGTGACGAAAATCATGAGAAACGGTATTTTACGCGAAACCAAACGAGGCCGAACAAACGGGTATTTTCTAAGTCTTTAATGACTCATTTAATGTCATCACCAACCTCCACCAATCCCATCTTCCTCCTCATTTTCGTTCTAGCCCTTTCTCTCTCTCTAAAAAGTGTTTTCTCCACCTTATCTCTAGAAGATCTCACCCATTTCTAGTTGGATTCAAGCATTTTTGGTGCCAAAACGACCACCATCATCTGTAGATCACGGAAGTACAAGAGATTCAAGCTTTTATCCATCGATTTTGAGGTAAATATCAAGTTTACATTCGGTTTTAGGTTGTATCACGAACCCTTTGGATTATTGTTGTTTTAATCACATTTATCACTTAGAAACACTTAGATTAGCACACATGAATGATTAGGAAGTTGTAGGAACTGATTTGAGACTGATTGGAGTCTAAAAATGAAGAAGAAAGTGCAGGTTCGTGATCAGCTCGATCAGGCGAACCTGTTGCAGGTTCGCCGAACCTTTCTACTGGGGAACGAACCTGTGTTCTGTCAGCCGAACCTGTCGACTCTGACCAAAGCCAGAGCCGAACCTGTGTACTCCTGACTCACGAACCTGCACATGGCCGAACCTTTGATCAACGAACCTTCCAAGTCAGACGAACCATGCTGCCACGAACGTAGAATGGACGAACCTTTGATTGACCGAACCCTAAAGGTTCGCCAGACCCTAAAGGTTCGCCGAACCTGCTCTGAAAGTCAATAGGTTCGCTGCTTCTATGGTGTTAGAACCTAAAGTGTTAGCAAGTTTGGGAAATTCAGTACCTAGGGCTGTTGAATTTAGTTATAAGAACAAGGAAAGGAATATAAGAGTACTCAAAGTTTAGAACAAACTAAGAACATGCATTAGTGGATGCTAGATACTTAAGGTGTTAGTGTTAATTTTAACATTTACATCTAACACTTAGAAATCTCATATGAATGTATATAACTAAATTGGGTTGCTCAATTGTGCACTCTAAGCTAAGTTATATATACGGACGAACAAAGGACTATGGGAAACAAAGAACCATCAAAGGACTTGGAATGGACCTAAATTGAGTTAACTCAAGTTCTAACACGTTTAACTTGTATTTTTCATAAAAATAGCTTATGTTTTTAATAAAAAAATTGAATGACTTTAATAAATAGCTAATTGTTATAAATGTCATTGGTTTCTCTTAAAGTTTGTTTATTATAATTGATTGTAAAATAGACAATATTATTGTCTGGATTTGAACAGAAAACAAAGGAAACTCTGCCCAAATTTGTAAAATTTTAAAGGTAAGTTATTATAATTAAACATGGGATTTGGGGTTATAAATGGGTATTCAAGTTAGATTAGAAGAGTAAGATCTTAGAATCACACTAGTAACATAGGACACTTAGTTACACACACACACCGAGACCAAGCCGTAGTTACGACGACTAATACGCTTACTCATAGCATTCGAATTTCTTTAAAACAATTCAGGAACTGAAGATACATAGTCTACAAACAAGAGCGCGCATTTTGTGATAGAACTTTACATAGCAACACAGGTGAGTTCATTGCCCCTTTTCTAACTGTGACAATCCGACTTTTCGAATTGACTTCGTTAACTGAAAATAGCTAGATCACAGGCCCAACAAGACATATGTAGGCCCAATGAGGTCTAGGTAGGCCCAATAAGGCCAGAGTAGGCCCAATGAGGTCTAGGTAGGCCCAATGAGGCCCAAGGTAGGCCCAGTTGTAGTTATGAGGCCCAAAAAGATTAATCAAGCCCAACAATGTTCTAAGTAGCCGATTAGTGATAATTCGGGATTTTCGGTTCAACTTTGTAAACCGAAATGTTATGTAATCGAACAAAATCAGATTTAAGGGATTAGAATTAAGTAAAATAAAGTCTAGAATACCTAAATTATGAGATTTTTACTTGTAAAGGAGTAGAAGTGTAAATTTTGACTTTTATGAGTCAAAATTCGGAATTAGTGGCAATTGGATTCTAATTGGACATTAAAATCGGGTAATAGCTGAAATTAATCAGTTGTAATCATCAATTTGATGATTTGTAACAGTTAACACACGTTCTTGATACATTAATTGGTCGCATTAAACCTTAGAGAACTAGAAAGGTTGTAACCGTAGCCCCTAGTCATCAAATTCACAGAATTCGACAACATATCTCACAATTGAGCATTTCTTCATATCATTCGGCATCTTTAGAAGTGATTTCAAGCAACAATTCGATCGGTGAAGCTTCAATTGAGGAATTCGATTTCAAGAAGGCCGAAACTAGGGCTTGAAGTTGATCTCTGTCAATTGATTATCAAAACAAGTAAGTGATCATTCCTATAACATCTAAAAGGGCCGACTAGGGTTAAACCTAAGCCAATTGTGACTGATAACATCGAATTCTTTGAATTCGAATGTTAGGGTTCTAAGTTTAAACGATTTGGGGGTTTCTGATCAAACGGGTTTAAAAACCCAAT
This sequence comes from Mikania micrantha, assembly GCA_009363875.1. Lineage (NCBI taxonomy): Eukaryota > Viridiplantae > Streptophyta > Magnoliopsida > Asterales > Asteraceae > Mikania > Mikania micrantha. The sequence continues at coordinate 79,688,352 of CM018694.1, read as the reverse complement.
TCAATTATACAGAAAGTTTCGTTTTAACATCACAAAAGAAAAACCTCTTTCAATTTTGAGTTAAATCAGGAATTGGTCGATCTCGAGTTTTAGGGTTCTTAAGTGAAACGGTTTTAGGGATTTTGATCCAAATGAGTTTAAGAATGAAATTAATTGTTATGGTTAACTTCAGAAGATCTCGACAAAGGATAACCCTATGTTAGTTTTAAGAAACAATCACGAATTGATGGATTTCTATTTCTAGGGTTCTTGAGTTAAAATGGTTTGGGGGTTTCGATCTAAATAGATACAAGAATCAAATCATTTGATGTTTTTAGTTTCAGAGGATCCCGATTAGCAAAAACCATATGACAACTTCATGAAAAATTATCGAATTGAACGAATTGGAGTTGGGGTTTGAGAACTTGAGTTCGAAAGTGTTAAGACCCGATTAGTTGGGTTCTATTGTTTAATTTTTGAATTAAAACCGTACTTAGAATCGGTTGAATCCCAGGAACAAAAACCCTATGATTCCAGTTTCAATTAAGTTCGATTTGTGGGTCAAATGGGTGTGGATTGTTTCGGCTATAGGAAGACAAAAGGGAACCGGTCAATTGATGTTTAAAAGAATTGATTTAGGAAGTATGTTGCGAAACCCTAGCGGGCGAGACTGGTAGTGTGTGTGTGTTATGAGTGGCAGGTCGCGGGTTCGAACCCGAGGGCTGCCAGCTTTTGTATTTTTAAACTATTTTTGATTTTTAACCCATAACTCCTTCGTTTCAAGTCCGATTCGACTCGTTCGAGTTGCGTTGGAACCGTAACGGGAATACGAACACCTTGAAATAGTAAAATTCATATTTTAGATTGGAAACGAAATCGCGTATAATTACGGTTATTTAAATAAAATCATATAAGATTTTATTTAAACGATTTCAAAGGCACGCGTACATACGTATGCACATTTCTAACACTCTAGCATACGTGTGTTGACACGTATGTGATTTCAAGCACAAAATGACATTCCGAATAACACAACGTTATTGTTTAAACACAGATTCTTCGTAGAGGATTTTCTACGCAAGTTTACGAGTGTTTGATCATTCTGCAAACTATCAAAGGTGCATACACGGCCCCTTGCTTATTTTAACTGTTTTGGGGGAGAAAACATGTGCAACAAACTCTTTTTAGATACATATCACTTGCATGAGTTAGCTGTTTACATTATGTGACAACATAGCATTTAAAAGTCCTTACACACTTCGAACCGTTTAGTTTGCCGTAGCGCAAAGCGTGGTAGTTGGAAATATATCTATTAGGTTTGACAAACCTCACTTGGTAGATGGGATCTACGCAGGTGTTTGACTGACCAAACATTCATTACTATTGTTTGTGCTAGACAATAGTGGCAAGGCAAAAACATGCTATAGCATGGCAATCGTCAGCTTCGGTGTCGACCACTTATGTAAATAGTATAAATGACTAGCTATCATGACTATGCATGTGTGATTATGTTATCTGCAAACTTGATATTCAAACTGTTATTTTGAACATTGTGAATACTTAAAACCTGTGTTATGCACCAACCTTTGTGTTGACTTGATTTACATGTTTTCTCAGGACGCTAAGGTGCGCAATAAAGCTGGCATGGACTAGGAGATAGAGTTGCATGCATGTTTTACATTTATATTGTTTGAATTACACATTTGAAACTTTGTATTGTAATTTACATTTTACAACTGTTACTGGTTTTAAAACGCTTCCGCAAACTTTGAAAACTTTGATGTTTTTAGACCAAACTATGTTTTGAAATTCATATAGAGGTCTTCGTTATGTCTAATGATCTGAGATCCTGGTTTGTCACGTTCCCAAACGGTATGATTCCGTTAGTTGAAAATTGGGGGTGTGACACTAACATTTTGTTTTAAAACGCGGGGCTGAGAAGCATGCGTAAACTGTTTTATTTAAATTGTTTACTTAAATGCTTTTATTTAACATATGTTTTATATGTAAATTGTTAACCTAGAATCATGTCTAGGTAAATTTTATGCAGGTTTTTACTAAATTCATCTACTTATAACTTAAGTAGATAATTGGGTTAAACTAAACATGTCAACGAAACAAACGAAACATTTTGACAAATCAAGTGTGTGAGTTCAACGAATCAAACGAGACATTTTGACGAATCAAGTGGGTGATTTCAACGAATCAAACAAAACATTTTTGACAATTCAAGTGTGTGAGTTCAACGAATCAAACGAAACATTTTGACAAAACAAGTGTGGAAGTTCAATGAATCAAACGAAACAATCTTTGCAAAGTTAATTTTTCGATGTTCAACAAATCAAGTGTTTGATGAACAACGAGCCAAGAGTACATTTGATCAACGAATCTAGTATTCCAGGATCAACGAATCAAGTACATCTTGTAACAAAATCAGACGAATCAATAAATCATTTTCTGGGGAAAGTATGGGAAATATCAAAGATAACATATGCCAACGAATAAAAAACGAATCAAGTACGAAACAAAAAATCCTACATTTCAAGAAGTCCTAGCTAGACCGTTTGAATTGTAGGTCATATGTTTGATGATATTTACAGAACCCCCTAACTACTAAGTATCTTGATTGACAGACTAGTCTACTCGAGTTTGACCAAGGCCCAATCATTAGGACTTAGATTTTATTAAATGTTTATTTATTTATTTAATTAAGCATTTATAATTGTTTCTACAATTGCGGTGGTTGATCATATTGTGTGATGAACTTAAGGAATCAATATGGATTTCAAATGATTGTAATTACAGGGACAAAGAACCGAAGAACTTATGGGTTTAATGATAAGGGTAAAAATGCTTAATTATTATTAACAACAGTGTCATATGCGGATTAGTATGTGGTGGGATGTTGGCTGGGCGGGCGGTAAGTTCGACCCTACATATGCCCTATATATAAGCATACCGATCCGGATATTACATGTGGAGTTAATAAGGTTAAGGTCTTTACCGGAAGAGGTTTACAAATCATTTTCAAACTCTAAACTATATGAACTCACCAACCATGTGTTGATTTTATTTGTGCATGACTTCTCAGGTGACGAACATGTCAACTAGGAAGCTTATGCTTTTGGATTATGACTTCATATAGAAGACATAGTATTTTTGGACCTGCATCTTTTTGGAAACATCATTATACAATTATTTTGTATATTTTGTATAGTTACAAGATAGTTATCTTATGATGTTTATGATAGATTTACATGGTTAAATTATGAACGATATGGATGTAATTTAACTTTGTAATTCTATTTTATTTTAGCAAGTTTCTCATTTATGTATCATGTGCAATGTAATAATCTGATCATTTCGATTATCACTCACGATATTGCGCCTCGAGAACCTTCCGCCCGACGGGGACTCCGATCCAACCCCGCCGGCTCGGGGTGTGACAGTAAACGTGTTGTATCACCCGACCTAAATTCTTCATGCAGTTTATGCATCCTGCCCGACACAACTCGCAGGGAGGCTTTCTATTACAATCTAATTTCGTCGATTGAGAACCCACCAACAGGTTTTTAACATTAGAATTTATCATGCATAAGATTAACAAGGTTATCATTCTATCTTGAAAGTAAAAGCTAAAAAATTTCATGCATAGTGTCAGGTTCGATACTCGTCATGAGTTGTTCTTTTCTCTTTTTCATGTCATAGTTGACTGTACTGAGACATAATAATGTTTTATTTTGTCTTCGTTTTTCTCTGCATAACTGATTCACTACAACCTCATATGTCTCTTTGAGTGTTATCGTCATTTCGTAACGTTAAGTTTTTAATTATAGCGGCCCGTCGCAGAGCGCGGGTAACATTACTAGTTGATATTAAAAAGAAGATTTGAATATTGAATTTTTAATAAATATGTAATCAGAATTCATCCGTTAAGCGTTTCATTTGAAATGTTTGTCATACAGATGTAAAATTTGCCGTTTAAAAAAAAACAAAATAAAAAATTCGTCACAATTTTTTTTTAATTGGGTAATAATTGTTGTGGAAAGGAGTTAATTGTTTCACCTAATGCCCACGTGATTCACTACGGATGGCTTAGATTGCTAGATCTAATGCCACGTGTATCCTAATTAAGATGACGGCCCATTCGAGCGTTAGGGTTTTGGCATTGACTACAAAATCACACGCGGCAAATGATGCCGTAATTATTTTGTAGATTTCACATCGATTACAACCCTCAACTTCATACCACTTTGCAATACAACCCTTCAACATAAGTTCAATGTCCAAATCTAGCCGTTTCACACTAACTGAGAGATTATTTGTCGGTATGTATTTTGCCTTCTTTTTTTAGTTGTCATATTTTACGTTTGAATTAGAAGTTTTGACAGAAAAATTTTGTACATACTTTTGGTCGGACATGTTCGGACAAACATGTCTGATGTCCCTTGTGACCAGGGACAGATCTTGTTAAGGGCCCGGGGGCCCTATTTTTCTGGTCAGAGGGGTCGATTTAGTAGTATTTCGTCTGAAAAGCCTTCGGTTCCCTCCGTTTTCTTCCTAAGAATCTTTCGGCTCCCTCCGTTTTCTTCCTAAAAATCCTACGACCCCCTTCGAGCTTTTTTCAAGCTCTGCCACTACCTGTGACATGTGCTAGTTTATAGGTAAAACACTATGTTGATATAAAAGACTTCGAACAAACAACTTGGTGTATGTTTACTATAAAAACTTAATGTTCTTGTAAATTATAATTTTTATAATGTATTATGTCTTGACATTGGACGGTAAAGGAGTGGATTGTAACAATTTCTAACATTTGTAACATTTCATTAATTTTTTTTTAAGTTTGTGCAACTATTAGTCATTTGCATTCATACATCTTAAGTCATATGCTAGATCAGTATTGTTAATGGATTGTTAAATCAATTCAATCATGTAATGTAGATAATTTGTAACGATATACCAGTAACAACATACTACTGTATGTTATTGATAACACACAACTTTTTGAATTAATCTATCACATGCTAGATAAACATTTATTTTATTGACTTAGTCACGTTAATATCATCAAAGCAACCCATGTAATAAAATTCGTAAACAAGTTGTATCATGAGACGTTGCGTTTGACTTTTATCGTATATTTTTTCTATTGAATTGCTATTTTAGTTTTTTTATACCGCAATATACATTATATAATATTGTGTTTTTTTATCTATGTTTCAATATCGACAATCGATCCGTTGTGACTTCTTATATTTCTTTGAATCATATCGTTATGTCGTTAAGTCATAACACATGGTTTAATTGTATCGTTGTGTTACAGCCAGGGGCGGATGTATTTATATGCGACTGATGTCCCGGGACAACATCGATTTTTCAGCGTTTAAGAAATTTATGAATGATGTTTTCAAGTGACATAATCAGTAGTGACAACACCAATTACAAAAGATAGTGTTGAAAGAACTTTTTCTTTGATGAAGCATGCTAAGATAGAATTTCGCAAGAGGATGAAATATGTATATCTGAATGATTATTGCATTTGTTATGTTGAAAAAGAGTTATTCCAAACGGTAAAACCGATCTGGAAAATTTAAGTCCGGTACTAGGAAACCAGAACATACATATACAGTGACATCATTGAAAAAGATACTAGATCCGCCACTGACCACAACACACTGATAATTTTCCTCGCTACTCAATATTTAGTAAAATGTAAAAATAATGAAAAATAAAAAACCTAGGATTCAATCATGGTTATTCTTAAACCCAAAGGTCTACTTTGCAAATTGATGCAAACCTTATGGTTCACTTTTATTATTCCTTTCTTTCTACCAACGCTGGTAACCTCAAATATCCAATCATACTCTCTCTTTAGTGCTCTGCTCTCAATTCCCAATATTTTTTCATAAATTATTGGATCGAACTATCGAAGGAGGAGGATGAGTTCTCAGATATTCAGATCTGTTTCACGAGCGGCTAGGTCTATCGTATCTTCTGCTTCTAAGCAGAAGACATGTTCCTTCTCCGGTATGATTTTCCGGCAGTTTTTATTGATCAAACTGTATCATTTCATAAGCATTTGTTTATGCTTTGATCTGATTGTGATTAGTTTGATGTTTACGATCGTGTTGCAATGCTGTAAATCCTGTATCGCGATATGTTTGGACCTGTCGGTTAATATTGGCGTGATGATGTTACGTCGACTTTTCGGTATTCTTGGGGTTAACTGTCGCGTAAAATCCAGAAAATAGAGATTGAATTTTTTTTGTTAACTACACTTTTAATTTTATTATATTTTTAGTTTAATTTTCCATAATTTTTTGTTTTCAAATAGATATTTATGTAGGTAATATATTTATGCTGAAATATTTACTTGAGTTTAAATTTTTTGTGAGAGAGGTTAATTATTCGGTGAGATTGATTCGATGGGGAATAAACGATGTATGTTTCTAGAATGAATTTTTTTGTCATAAGCTTTACTTAGTTTTCATTCGTGTTATTTGGTTAGTTTTGAAATGAATTTGATGTAGTATGGTAGAGATAAAGTACAGGATGAATGTGGGAACATATAACCAAACAACTATAATTTATAGCTTGTTACACAATCATAATCTTGTAATGTCTAAATTTGCAAGCAAGGTGACATTTTTTGTCAATTTGTTGCTTGTAGAATTCAATTTTTGTCCTTGATTTATTTAGATCGTACTCAAATTAGTTGATATACTCGGTTTAAGTTAAAATTCTGGCTTCTTGATGGCTAATGCTGGTGAACTTGAGTACATGATCTCTTTTTACACCTCATAGCTCTCATATTTTGGAACTTTTTTTTAAAAGGTGATATTTGATTATTGGATTTAGACTTCTGTTTTTGATGTGCCAATTTTTATATAACATGCTATTACAATGGTATGGCATTTTATTACCTGAACTCTGAAAGTCCAGGTTAGCAGTCATCAAAATCTTGATAAATGTAAAATTTGTGTATCATTCTTCTTTTTTTTCATCATTGTTTGTAGAAGGACGATCTGCCGCTGCCGCTGCCGCAGTTTCTTTCAAAGGATTCCAACCAGCTCTAGCTTCTTTTGGACGCGATCGTTCTGGAAACACATCTAGCACATGGATTGCTGGAGCATTTGCTCTCCCTGCTGCAGGTTTTCATCTTTTTCCATCTCTTATCTTCTGAACAAATTCCCGGCGTACATTTTCCTTTTTGACATTTGTACATCAGAATTTAACTGAAATTTCTCGTGAAATATTGTAATTTGAGGTTTTTTTTGTTTTTTTTTTTTATTTTTTTTTTAATTTCTTAATAGCTTACATGCTTCAAGACCAAGAGGTACATGCAGCACAGGTAATAGTCATTCTTGCTTTTATATTATGTCTCTTACATTGAATGGTAAAATTATCAAGAAAAAAAGTTAAATGTCTTAGGATGGTTGTTATTGTGGTGAACAAAGCACCTCCCCTTCTTTTGATATATCTTTGAAGCATGATGAACCCCTTCGTTTTCTTGTGCAGATGGAGCGCACTTTCATTGCTATCAAGCCAGATGGTGTGCAAAGAGGACTGGTAATTAACCACTGCTACTATATAAATTCTAGACAGTTGTTTCAAGTTTACTGACTCATGAGTGTCGCCATAGTAGTTCTTTCTTGAGTTTCTTCTTTTAAGACAGTTTCTCATCAAATAGCACATCTTTTTGCCAGATTTCAGAGATTATAGCTCGGTTTGAACGTAAAGGCTTCAAACTTGTAGCGATTAAACTTGTGATCCCTACAAAGTCCTTTGCCCAGAAGCATTACCACGATCTTAAGGAAAGACCATTTTTCGATGGTCTGTGTGACTTCCTTAGCTCTGGTCCTGTTCTTGCGATGGTAACAAGTTTGAATTAAACTACCGATCATTTGAATTTTTCTGAATATACATTGAAACCACTTATTCTAATTAACCAATCATTAATGAAGGTTTGGGAAGGAGAAGGTGTGATTAAATACGGGCGTAAACTTATTGGAGCCACAGATCCACAAAAATCAGAACCTGGAACCATCAGGGGTGATTTAGCTGTTGTTGTGGGAAGGTACACACATTAAGGAAAAAGACGGTCCATTGACCCATTTACAAGCGTTTTCTTACAAAAACCAACAAGTCTAGTTCATCTTATATTCTAAACCATGCACCTATGTGGCAGTCTAGGGGTGTTCACTGTTGTTGGTTCTGTTTTTTTACATATATATGTATATATGAATAAAAAAAAGTCGAACCACCGGTTAATGTTTCTCAAACGAAACCGAACCGTTAAACCAACAAACTGTCAAAACCAAACCGTTTGGATCTCAAAGCAGCTAACTTGCTTAGAATTTGGACGGTTTCAACGGTTTATGAACACATTATATATACAATAATTTTTTTCAGTGTGTTTGCATATAAGTTGGAAAATGTTGTGAGACTTGTAGCATGATGAGTTGCTGACCATTATGTTGTGGTTTGTAGGAACATCATCCATGGAAGTGATGGTCCAGAAACCGCCAAGGATGAAATCAACTTATGGTTCAAACCAGAGGAGTTGACTAGCTACACAAGCAACCAAGAAAAGTGGGTCTATGGAGTCAACTAATGGCATCCGTTATTATTTTTTCAGTTTCTGTCTAGGCCATTTAGTTTTTCGGCTGCAAGAATAACAACAGAAAAATAAAATGTCTCTTTTACGTCTTTAAAAATGAGCAAACAGTATCAGTTTTGTAACTTAAAGTTTTCTCAAAGGCCATCATTAAGTTGTTAAGCACAGAGGTATTTGATTGATGCCGAGTTGTTTTCACTTCTTTATAATTGTGACGAAAATAAGCTGGCCTGTGTTTTTTTTATTAATGGAACTTACTATATTCATCAAGTCTCTTGAGAAACAGCCTCGTTGTACCTATCATCAAGATAAGGGTAAGGTTTGTCTTCATTCCAACCCCAGACCCTACTTTAGTGGGATGTAACTGGGTTTCGTATGTTTGTTACTCTATTCAACAAAACAAAACATGTCATTCCCTTGAATTTCAAATTTTAATTCTAACAAATTGACACCAAACATGTTTTTCCATTGCATTTCCCTCATGAAAATCACCTCTTTCAAGCAAGTCCTCCCTCCCTCCATGAAAACTTCACTAAAAGTCTCAAATCTTTTTGAATAAAATCACTGAAACTCATTATGTATTGACCAAAGAAAAATTAATATCAATTCTTAATTTTATATCATGTTTTTCACTTAGTTCAGACGTTTTGTTGACTTATATAAATTAGTAACTCTATCACATGCAATGCCTTTCTATGTAATTTTTTAAGTATCATATAACGATGATCATCTCAAAGGCTAACCATGCTTTAATTACCTCAAATGCTAACAACCGAGCAACATACAAATAAAAAAAACAAACAAACAAAACAAACATAGTAAATTCTTACTTTTAAGTGGGGTCTGAGAACGTCTCAGTTATATTTAAACACTACCAATTGTGTCAAAAACCAATCATAAAATGGGAAACTATGATCGTTCTTGGAGTTTTAGTGTAGATTATTGTATCAACTTAAGGAGTGTTCTAACAGGATTGTTACCAATGATGGTGTAATGTTTGTGTTAGTATTTTTAGTTTCTTTATAAACAATATTTTTGTAATAAATAACTAGAATGACAAATTGGGGGTGTAGCTCATATGGTAGAGCGCTCGCTTCGCATGCGAGAGGCACGGGGTTCGATTCCCCGCACCTCCAAATCTTTTTTTAAATTTTATATTTGATTAAAAAAAAAAGGAAACAAAATATCTTTCGATCGTTAATTTCTAGACCGGATTCTACCCCTCATCCAGTCATCCGTACCGCTTCCAACCTCTCATTCCTCATCTTCTCCACCCATTCACACAGTCATCTCACCTCCAATTTCACATACACAGATCGCATGACGCTCAATTTGACTTCTCCATGGCCCAATCGTCTCTACCTTCACTCCACTCCTCATCTCTGCTTCCCATCCACTGTTTTTTGCAGTTTTCGAACTCCAGTTTTTAAATACGACAACATCAAGGCGTCGTTGAGCGAGAGCTATCATGAAGGTACTGTGGTGGATGATGATGATTCTGGTAGTGAGGATTATGAGTTGATTCTTAATAAAGCTTCGGCTGCAAAAGATGCAAGTGACGCACTGCAAGTGTTTGGTGAAATGACTAAGAGAAGCGGTGGCGTCGTGAGTACTTCGGATTGTTGTTCGATTATATCCTCTGCGCTAGATCGGAACAATGCGGATTTGGCACTATCGGTTTTCCAAGCCATGCGGTCAAGTTTTGATGCAGGTAGATACGAACTGCTGTTTTCTAACCTAAATTGGAGTAATTATTTATGTTATACTCATTGATTTTGTGAATTCCGTGTAATCTTTTTAATATTTACTTATTTAGCGAGGTTATCAGCCAATAATATCAGGGACTAAAGGCTGTGAAAGGATATGGTTTTATATTTGGTTTGAGTTGGGAACTATACGCCACATCGGTGCACACATATAATGCATATATGTGTCGACCCTCAAGAGGCAAAAGTAAAAGTGTACTAATTTTAACGTTATTTTAATTATTTTGTGAAAATAACGTTAAAAATGTTGGGATGATCAACTTCAAACGATAACTTTGAGCCGGGACTCCTTCGGAGCAGCTCTCTATCCCAACTGGGATAGGGGTAAGGTTTGTGTCCATATTTCCCTCCAGACCCTACTGAAAAGTGGGAATATAATGGGTAAGTTTGTTTGTTTTAATTGGGAACTATCTGTTACAAAATAGATTATTAGGACTTGTGAACTCGTAGAATCGAATTCTGGTGGGGAGTGTGCTTAATTTTGAATGGGATATATTAGTTGAAAATTTGAAATGATTTAGAATATACTAGTTAGTATTTATTGTTTAGATAATATTATTGTAATTACTATTTGATTAAGGCTTCCCTTGTAGGCTATAGCTAGTTGTTATTTGGACACCCCCTACCGATCAGTCAACACCTATCTCATCTATACGGGCCGTAAAGGGCTTTACGGGCCGTAAAGAAGTCAGAGTGTGTCAGAAAATGTCAGTGAGATGTCTGGCGGCTGAAAACGTAATACGAGCCGTAAAGGCCTATACGACTCGTTTTTAAAACTGAAAATTTTTAAGTTTTGTTTTTCTACCCGATATACGTACGTGTTTAACTTATTTGTAACACTGTAATTGTCTAACTGTTTTAAATGGTTAAAACATATATTTTAACGTAATTATATTTAATCGCTATACGTACATTATTAACGTTATATAATATATTAAATATATGATATATATAATATTATATATACGTGTTATAAAATCCGCACGTTGTTTGTATTCCGGTATACGTACGCGTTTAACGTTAATTGTTATATCATATCGTCAAGTTGTTTAATTTTTAAGTTATAAATAATATCTGTTTATCATAGCGTATAATCGTAATTTGTTGTGAAATCCGGTATTTGTTAAATTCAACACGTACGGTACGTGTTTAAAACGTAACCATTTTTAATCGTTTGTTGTAAAATAATAAGTATTTTAACGTTATTATTTAATTATTTTGACTATTTGACTATTTGTTTTGTTTGAAAAATATTTTAACATCGTGACGTTTAAATATAAATAACAATTTTTTTAAACATAATTAGTTATGATTTTCGTAAACTTAAATGTTTTGTTTGAAAATTATTTTAACGTAATCGTGTTTAATGATTTTAAAACAATATTTATCAGAATGTAAATAACGTTAAACGGTTTTAAGAAAAATTGTTAACTATCTATTATTCATTTCACAATCACGCACATTTTTTAATTATATAATAAAAGATAAAACAAACAATCACGCCATACACAACATACATACAAAATAAAAATACATACATCCGAATGCTAAAGTAGTGTCCATACATCAAAATCCAAAAAAGAAAAAACAAAATAAAAAAAAATAACTAAGCATGACCACCAGGATCCTGCGGATCCTGATAATATCCCGGTCCTGGAAAGACGGGAACATCCATGCCAGCAGATGCAGCCATACGCTCCATCATCCACCGCATCATCCCCTCCAAGCGATCAACGCGTCCAGAAAGGTCGCGTACGCTTCCAATAAGGTCGCGTAAGATCGTCGCGTCAGCCGGATGCAGTCGTGGCTGACGAACAACGACATGATGTGGCGGTGGCTGGTCGGCTGGATCCTGGTGGTCTGCTGGGGGCTCCTGTACGTGCGGTTGTGCCCCCGGCTGCTGCTGTGGAGCAGGGACTGGCGGCACCCACTCTGTACGCCGATCCAGCGACCATCGCAGACCGACGCGGGGGAACTCGGCCGCTATACCCATTAGCATGACCGTGGATCGCCCAAGCAGTGTCGAGGCGTAAGTAACGGTCATGCTGTCTCTAATATCGGTCGAAAATCGACCGATACGTCGAGCTATACGTGTGATAAAAGAGCCACATGTAATAGCTCCAGTAGCCTTACGGCTAACAAAGCTAGCAAAATAATCAGCTAGCAACCATGCAAGGTTGCAGCTGCGCCCACTGATAAGGCAATAAAGGAAGAATAGGTCCTTCTGCGTGACCCACTCCTGGCTCAATCGGCGGCCGGTGATGGTGCAAGCGATGCACCGATGTAGTGTTTGGATATGTTTTCAAAAATGTGCCACCTGCATAGTAATTGGGCAGCACTAGGAAATATTCTTCTACATGCGTTTATAAGAGCCAATTCTCTATCGGTTACAATAACGCGTGGTTCCATACACTGTTGAAGTGTATCTTTTAGGTTTTGTAACACCCAGACAAAATTCTCTTCACGTTCCTTACTTATAAACGCATGTGCAACACTAAATGTCTTGTGTGTTGATGTGACACCAACTATTTGAACAAATGGCATGTTGTATTTGTTCGTTTTATAAGTTGTGTCAATTAACAAGACATGAGGAAATGCTCGCCAAATATTATAAGATGTCTGGTGGATAAAAAAAATTTGTTCCACGACATCTGTCGACGCATCGTCTTGCGTTTGGTAAATAAAATTATTTCTTTGCAATGTGCTAAAAAGGACCTGAATTGGAGTTTCCCCTGTGTTTTGTCCAATACGTAACTTCCGTCGCGCATTGTAAATATTTCTGAGGTTGGAAACATTATCGGGGTTTTGGTCCTTTACAGCTGCAAGTATATCACGGGGCAACATGTTTTGGTTTGACAGTTGCTCAACTAGACGGGTTTCATTTTCATTTAATCTCATCGCATATGGATGACCGCCTAGTTGTTCAGCCCCTAGGTGGTTGTGTTCATTATTGACCACATGCAACTTCCAACCACCACAACTTCTCTCGTATTTACCAATTAGCTCAAATTCACACCCAGTCTTCTTCGAACCAGTACGTCTAGCTTTTGGTTCACCGTGATACACGCCACCGCGATCGCATTTAAGCCACACCTTTATAACTACACCGGTTGCATTAGTTTTGCTTCGTCGTTTAACTAGCACATAACCATTTTCACGCCCTCTAGCAATCGCCCAATCAACAAGTTCATCAACACCGGCAAACACCTGAAAAGAAAAAAAATGTATAAGATTTTATAAACTAACAACCGTTAAACGAATAAGTTTATTACCTGATCAGTTTCATAGACACACATATATTCATCACCGAAGTTGTTGCCTCCCATCGACATTGTTAAACGTTTATGAGTTTGAACTTGTTAAAGAACCCCAAAACCTGCTTGTTTTGAAAATCAAATTGTTCCTGTCTGCGTTTTCTTTTTTGATTCATGTATTCCATTATAACGTATGCCATCAAGATATATATCAAACGATTTTAATTTACGCATACATCTATTACGTCAATGTAAATAATTTGCGGTGGTCAAATTATTGGCGTTCAATACGGGCCGTATAGACCTTTACGGGCCGTATGTACTGCGTGTCAGTCTACGTCAGCCCTATGATTTGACGTGTCAGCTTTTGTCAGAAATATTCATTTCAATACGACCCGTAAAGGGCTTTACGGGCCGTATTGCGGGTGTCCATTGATCCACTCGGGTGTCTCCCTAACAGGTCCTTTCTACCTAGGGACGCATTGTAGATTATAGATTAGGTTTTGTTTGTGTTTCTTTTCTTTCTTGACATCACAGTTACTGATTTTAGTAGATGAGTGATTGTGTCTGTAAGAATCTTTGAGCTATTCAAAAGTAGTTAGGAGCTAGATGCTTACAAGATATATAATTCATTAGCGTAAAGATATATTTTAATTCATGATTTACAGCTGTTGCTTTAGTATGATATTTGATTTTAACGCATGTGATAATCATCTCAAACTGAATTGTTAAAAAATATAATTTAAATGTCTAATTTTGCGTAATTAGAGTCCGTAAATGGAGCACAAAACAAACAAGAACTTATGTTCTGCTTTCAAAGCATAGAACTGGACTAATCTAAAGATTGATAAATTTCAAGATAAGATTACTTTTGAACCAATTTACCCACCCATTGTAGTCATTTATAGTTTTATTCTATTTTTTTATTGGAACTTTCGTAAGAAAATGTGTTGCATCGTCTAGAGGGTGGGCTTTAGTTTAGTGCATGGTGTAATGTACTAATGTTAGATTCATGAGGTAGGTGTAGGAGATAAAGATGCTGGTGACAGATGGAGGTGGTCCAGGCCTGATGTAAATACATACACACTGTTGGTTCAGGGTCTTGCAGCATCATTGAGGGTTTCAGATGCCCTTAGGATCATTGCTAATGTTTGTCGAGTGGGAGTATCTCCTGGTGAAGAGGTAAACTCCAGTTACTGTTTTGTCTTAGCATTATACTAACATTCCTTTGTAATTGGCATTTATATTTTCTAACAGTTGCCTGCAGCCCAGTCTTTCTGGTATCAGTGTATAATCATGTTTTCCAACCTCTCATTTTATCGATGTGTTGATACACAGTATGCTTTTGTTCATGCAGGTCCCTTTTGGTAAGATCGTAAAATGTCCTAGTTGCATGATAGCTGTTGCTGTTGCACAACCCCAAAATGGTATTCAGGCATGCACAAAAACGACTGTAAATTCATTTAACCCCCCCCCCCCCCCCCCCCTCCTTGTCCTCTCCCCCCTCTCTGTGATAAAAGGAGGTCCGTGATGGTGAAAGTGGAATCTATTTGTCCTTCCTTTATGTCCATGAACATTTAGCAGCTAGTTTGAAACTCACTGATTACTAAGATTAATTTAGATCACAATCTATTTCCTATAACATATCTACTCAGAATAATCTGTCTTTTCTCTTCTCTTGGTTGGTCGAATAAACTTGTTTGGTATATTAGACGTTGGTAATCAGTATAAACATGTTTATTATATTAATTTTCATGTACTGGCATTTAAACATTTAGATTGACATGTGAATGCAAATTATCTGTCATTTTCTCCTCCCTTTAGTTCATCATGTTTTTGTGCTACCTTATCTTATAGAATCTGTCCTGCAGATTGTGTCCTGCTCCAAATGCCGTTATCAGTATGAACTTGTTTCTGGAAACATAACTAGTATCGAGTCAGAAGAAATAAGGTTGGTTGTTTGTATTCCTACCTGTCTTTTGTACTCCGAATCATCACTATTGAATGACCCAGCTATGTGCTTAATTGCTTACATAGTATATTCAGTTGTTTCATGAGTTGGAACAGACTTCCAACTTCTGTTCCATCCTTGATCATTTTTAAAGTTTTCCATTGTTGATTTAGGATATCAACACTATTTCCCTTGTAACCTTTTTCTCTAAAAATTCCATATTTGACCATTCTTGATGTAATAATATAAATTCAAGAAAGGTAGTTTATTTTGCTGTCACAGCTGCTAGTCAGTTATGCTCAGCATGCTTCAAAACCGAGTACTATAGTGTATGATGTTGATCATGTGATATTCACTTTTTCTAAGGATGTCCTCCTGCCGAACGCAGCATGGATGTGCCTGCATGGAAAAGAGGGCTACAGTTCTTGCAGTTTATTAAAGAAACTACTCCTGCTGCTGTTCACTCCATTGTGGCAAGTCTCTCCTATCCACCCTCCCCTCAACCCAAATAAAATTCCTGTTTAATGCCCTAGTTACATAATATTATATCATTTTGTTGGCAAATGTACCTTTTTATCACATTGTTCATTATTTTATAATTGGGTGGTCAAATGGTACTAGATGGAGCCAAGGTGTGACTTTATCAAATATAAAAATAGTGGTTTGTAGTAAATCTGATTGTTCGTAAATCTTTCTTGCTAATATAATCCACAGGTCCAGACACCATCTGGTATGGCTCGAACACACAGGTTTGCTACAAAAACAGTGGATCTTCCTGCCCAAGAAGGGGAACGTGTAACAATCGCTTCAGCTGCTCCATCAAGTGTCTACCGGGAAGTGGGTCCCTTAAAATTTAGCCCCAAAACACCCAACTATTACCCGGGGGAGCCCATGTCTCTAACAAATCATCTAAATGGCAGAGAATCACCATTGTTAAGAGCCCCTACTAAAAATGGAGGACTGTCCATATTTAGCCCTGCTGTCTTCTTCCCACTCGTTGCTGTCCTTGCCACAGGAGATGTGGCCTCTGGAATGATAGACCCCGGGTTACCTCAGGTTATTTCAGTTGCAGCTGTTTCGTCTGTGGCTGTGGGAGCCACTTTAAATGGTGTAGTGTTTCCACAGTTAAATCGAGTAAGTTTAACTGTTGGTGTTACTAAAACCTTCTTAAATTTTCATACTTGTTGCCTATGAGTTTGTTAAAAGCTTTTTGTTTTTTATCAGCTTCCTCCACGACTTGTGGAAACAGTTTCCATAAGGCAGCAACTACTGTCTCAGTATGACACGCTTCAATCTCGCATTAAGGATTTAAAAGACGCTGCTGAAAATGAGGTATTCTTGGTTGTACTCTGTTTGGTTAAATGAAATCCTTTATTTGTGTTCCTGACATTCAATTAAGTTGATTCTGCCATGTATATCAATACTTGATCTTGGGCCTCTTGGCCATCAAATATGTTAGGTATGGATGCTGGCTCGTATGTGCCAACTAGAGAACAAGATTGTTGCTGTAGGAGAACCTTCTTATCGGTGATCTCAAACTATTCTCTTAATATTCCTCTTCTATTTAGTGTATTCGTTTGGTTTCCTTGAACAAAAAAGAAAGTTACTAAAAGTTGTGTTATTGTTTAATTATTTCATGTAGTGCAAGGAGAAGTAGAGTCAAAAGGGTGCGTGAAGGACTGGCCAACTCCTTGAAATCTCGAATTGAACTAATTGAAAGCTATGCAAGAGTGTGTCTTCTACACCATTAAAATCCTGTTAAAAGTCACATCTTTAATAAGCTTTGAACCATGGTGTCAATATTTTTTGCATTCCAATTTTACGCTCGCAGATTTCTTCAATGATTGAAATCGAAGTTGAAATGGACTCTGATGTTCTTGCTGCTGAATCAGTCAGCAATGCGGTCTGTTAACGATTACTCAACTTCTCTCCTACATAGTTTAGGTGTTCTTTTAAGAGAGGAATGTTTAAATGCCAAATATTAGATGCCAACTGTCATTGAATATATACTTTTTGTCTTCGTTTTTCTTTTTTCTTTTACAGGAGACTGTTGCTGAACAGATAGAACAGATAATGGAACTTGAAAACCTTGAAGAGGCAAGCTCTCATACTTTTTCTTGTAATGATGCAGTCATAAAAATTGGAATATTTACTCTTTTCCCTTTTTTGACCCCATAAATAACAAAATATTTGCACGTGTTTCAACTATTTACTCAAATGTCAGGAATACCCTTTCATCGTGACAATCATTAGAGAAAGCATTTGAAAATGTTTTGAACTTTACCATGTTTTACTTCTTCTTACAGAGATGGAGAATTCAAGCAGAGGCAAATGATGAGGTGGAGAAGCTTCTCAATTCTGAGATGTTACCCCCACAACAGGTTCCAGATATATAACCAACTGGTTAGTCAAACAATCAATTTTCATAAAAAGTTCAATTCAATCTAATTGATTCTCATTTCTTTTCAAAGTTTCATGTTACAAATGAGACTTTCAGTTCCCGATAAAGTTATCAAACTTCAAATACATTCTTTTGTAAATTCTGAAAACAATGAATAATAATGCTTGAAAATGAAAATTTTGCGTAAACCAAAATCTAAGAACACAAATCTGGAGAAACAAAACATGTAAACAGTAAAATTTGTTTATAAATTACAAGTTTCTGCAATATATAACTAATAATCACTTAACTAACTAATCATCGAATATTTTCAAATTCTGGTCCAAGACAAGTGGAAGAGTGACCTGTACTAGAATTATGGAGGTGATATAGAAAATCTTTTTAGGGTAATGATTATAGAGTATTTACTTAGAATATTCTTTGTTTTATATTCTGTGGGAACTAAACAATGAGATTGAATACATAAATTGGCAATTTTGAATGATTTAGCTGGCAATATGGATGGCAAAATAGCTTATTAAGAGACAGCATTACCAAAGCCATGTGGTCTCCAACATGAACAGGAGGGTACACTTTACGCCCTTTGCTTTTCCATTTGCTTTCTCACACACACTTGTTCATTTTTAAACCTCAATCTAGCTTATTTACTTTATTTATTCAGTTTTAATTTTTAATTTGTTTATAGTTCTGTAATTTGTTATAGCGTGGCTGCAACTTCTTTAATTTTTTTAATTAAAAAGTTAATTATTATTTTATAAACGTGGTTGTTATAATCTTTAAACTATTAATTATTTATAAATTTTAAGAATGGCATACAGAACCACAAATGTCATAAATAATTACTATTATGAATCGCATACTGTACAAAAAGTACCAATGTTGAAGACATGAAAAAACAAAGACTGGTACCGACATTAATTTTGTTGGTTCAGTACTAGTGCAATAGTGTCATTCAAAGTAGTGAAAAATACTATAGGTACAAATATCGAAAACATTAAAAAAACAAATATCAATACTATGTTACAGATCAAACGGGAAAACTCAACCCAAAAGACTAGTATGATGTGTGTGAGAACCCATTAATTATCCTTGCAATGGCTTCGATCCGTAAGATACTAATAACAGTATTTGGTAATAAATGCTCATCCTAGATTCAATTACTAGAGCATAAACAATGCTGGCCTAAAAGAATGCCCAAGAATAAAGCTGACAATAACATGAACGCCCAAGAATAAAGCTGACAATAACATGAACGCCCAAGATAAAACACCTCAAACTAATTTGTCTTTGTGCATGCGTGTGTGATTATATAGAGCATGATATGGATCAATCAAAAGAGCATGATAATGAAAAATTTAGTTTATAACAAAAAAAAAAAAAAAAGAGCTACAAAAATAACTCTAAATAGTAGTTCCACCAAGGAGTTATCTTTACTTGATATATTCGAGGCAATGAAACAAATATCGGTTGTTCTACGTTAATTTTGATCTTTTTTTGGGCCTGGGATGTACAAAAGCAGAACCACCCGGAAAACACACCGACAAATAATTGTTTTCCTAAAATTCAAAGATAATCGGACAAATAATAGGATGTATCTTATTTTTTTCCTAACTAAAATGCAATGAAACAAATAAGGGTTGTTCTTAGAGGTGATAATTTCACTCAAATTAAAAGAAATGGATTAGTTTTGGTTAACAATTATTGTATAATAGGTTATCTAAAAACTATCTGAATGCAATGATTCAAATGTTTAAGGATAATTAATAAAAATATTTGATGAGAAAATCACAAAAAAAATATTCTAATGGACTATTTGTTTAGTTCCAGCACATGTTGACTTAAACCAAATTGATGTTTTTTTAAAACATATTATTTTGACCTAAACTGATTTTGCTTAAAACGTGTTCTTAACACGCACCAATCCTTACCCAAACTCATTCTGACTCAAACTCACTCAAACTCATTACCCAATCCGTCTATTTTGATAAGCTTAGTTGTATCCATACGGACCATACTCTTACTACTACTAAACTATTTTAATTAAACTCTTTTTATATGGATTTGAACTCAAAATATTTAAGTGTTATTTTTAAATACTGATGTTTACAGCTGTATGTATAGGCCTGTAAACGAACCGAACAGTTCATGAACTGTTCGTGAACTGTTCGGTAAGAAGTTCGTTTATTTAATAAATAAACGAACACGAACATAAAATTTGTGTTCGTTTAATTAAATGAACGAACAGGATCACACCCTGTGTTCGTTTATTTATGTTCATGAACAGTTCGGTTATGTTCGTTTATTTACGTTCGTTTATTTGTGTTCGTTAATGTTCGTTAACTATGTAATGTTAGTTTTTGTTCGGTTAACTGACTAATTTACGAATGATATGTATTTACATTTAAGAGACTTGTCGTTTGTGCTCATTTATACTTGTTCAATTGTGTTTGTTTATGTTTGTTCAACAGTGTTCATGTTCGTTTATGATTGTTCAATGATGTTAAAAAAATGTCCATTTATGTTTATTCATTTATTTTAGTTCGTTTGTGTTCGTTTATGTTCATGAACAGTTCGTTTAATTTATTAATGAACGAACACGAACATATTCATTTTCTTAATAAATGAACACGAACACAAAATTCTTGTTCGTTAAGGTGTTCGTGGTCATGTTCGTGTTCGATTAAGTTTAAATGAACGAACACGAACATGCCTGTGTTCGTGTTCGTGTTCGTTCGGTTCCTTTACAGACCTATGTATGTATCATGAATTACTGGAATTAAAAGTTCAGGTGGTCCAAGAAGTAAACAACACAAACTGTCCACGTATTCTTAGTTACTAGCGGAATTCTTAATTTAAAGCTAAAAAAATAGGTATCTCTCTTTATAATATTTGTCATTAAATTAAATATAACCAAAGGTATTACAGTTTAACGGTAGATTGGCACTGAGATAAAGCTCATGAACCAGGTTTTGGGTTCGAATTCTACAAGAGAGTTTTCTTAATGTATAGAGTTTCATCCATAATTTGTAACTTAATGGTGGATATAATCGGATGGTACTGTTGGTGACACGAGGATACTCTAGTATTCCCGTTAGTGATTCTAGAATTTAGCCGTTCAAAAAAAGTTAAATTAAATATTTTTTATAAGTCATAAATCCTAACTTTTTTAAAAAAAAACTTATAACTTAATAACATAAAATTACCACACTCATCCGCACTACCACCACCTTTGCCACCCATTGCCCACTATCACCGCCGCCACCCACCACCACCATCGTTGTCACCCACTGCTACCTACTACCACCCATGACCTTAAAATAGTTTTAAAAATAAGAATGTCTTTTTTATTAGTTTACAATAATAAATTGAATCAAATATTTAAAAAACAATTTTTTGACTCATTGCTTTTGTTATTATAAAGATAATTTACACGCTTTTTTAAAGACTTCTTTTGAAACGGTTATAAGTAAATAAATATTTTTATTTGAGTTAAATAGGCAATTCAAAACACCCCTTAATGTGTAAATTAAGATGATTCGACAAAAAAAAACATTATCAATGGTGTTATAAGAACCAAATAACCAACATACAATTATAATCTATATGCAACACACATATAATGTATATATGTATGGCAGAGACAAAGCTTACAAGGGGCCGGGGAGGGTGATCACCCCTCTTGTTTTCGCCAATAGTGTTAATTTTTGAACCGTAAAATAAATTTCTTTTTAAAATTGGTTTCGCCCGCTCTCAAAAAAATTTTAAACCAACAACATTTTAAAAAATACCCACTCTCTCCCTCTCATTTTTTTACCTAGTTTCTCACAAATAACCTTTTTTTTTTCCTTATATTCTGTAATCCCCAAAATGCCATTAAAGCCTCAAATCCCTAATCCCCTAAATTTTAAAATCCCATCCCTATTGATACTTGGTTCAAGATTTTTCATTTTTCCTAGTTGGTTGAAGTATTCTCCAACAACAAATGCTTCTTATTGTTTTCTTTGTTATTTGTTTAATGATAAACCAAATGAGAACAAATGGTTATGATGCATTTACTTTTAAATGATTCGACACTTCCTGTTTCTACTGCAACAACAGAGAGTGGATTTTCAGCAATGAAGATATACAAGAATCGACTTCAAAATAAGATGTCAAATGAGTATCTCGCAAATAGCTTGGTGATTTATATAGAAAAAGAAATTGCTAAAATGTTTGACTTGCAATACATAATTGATAAATTCAAAAATCGGTCATTGAGCAGAATTGTAATTCTTCTTTAAGGCACTCACTCTTTTAGTTTTTTTTCCGCATAGTGACATTTTTATTTATATTGTTTGACCCGAATCACTAATCCGAACAATTAACCAAACTAACCGAGACATACCGATTGCAAAAAAAAAAATTGATCACTTTTCGCCCCTTACAATCTAGTCAAGCTCCGTCACTGATGTATGGTGCACGCATATAATGTATACATGTGTGGACCTTCAACGGACAAAGTAAAATTGCACTAATTTTAACATTATTTTACTTGTTTTGCAAAAATAATATTAAAAGCATTAGAATGATCAACTTCAAATGATAACTTTGAGCCGGTGACTCATTTGGAGCAACATCTCTATCCCATTATGAATAGTAAGAATATACTAGATAAGTTTGTTTATTATGCAAAACATATAAGATAAACAGTAATCTACAATCACTGATGCACAAGGTAAACACCCTACAAAGGGTGTTAATGTTCTCTATCAAAACGTTATTGTTTATGTAAAAGCATTCTAATTTTGTAAACAAAAGCGCCGTTTGTCGAATGGTTAGAGCAGTGCGCCGTTTAGCTATTTTATGTTTTTTCAAATACTTTGACACAAAAAAATTACGTTAGGTTTTTAGAGTTGCTTTCTACTAACATTGTTTTTAGATTGGAGGGATATATGTGAAATTCTCCCTTGTTTTTATCATTCCATTGTGTCTATACCTCTATTTATTTATTCTTTATTTTTTTTTTAAATCGGTTCATATCGAAGTGAACCGAAAACGTAAACTCTGGTTTACAAACAAGACTTAAAATAATTAAAATTAAATCTTAAAATAATGTTTTTAAATACATATATATAATAATAATTAATAATGACAAAATTTATGGTCGGCAATGTCACACCCCGACCGGTGGCGGAATATGCCGGGGCATGATTTGTGAACGATTGTTCATAAGCTCATGATTTCTAAATCAAAGTTTCATATTTAAAATACTAACTTACAATGTCATTAAATTACAAGTTCAAAGTAAAAATACAGATTTAAGAATCTAAAACTAAAGTCTTTGATAAAACTATTTATGTCCATCTTCCTAGACTTTCACTTAGAGTCTTCACTTTAACCTGTCACACATGTAAAGTAACTGTCAACTAAATGAACAGTTGGTGAGTAGTCACATGATTATAATAGTATAAGTTTCAAAGTATGCAAACCTTAATAGCAATGTATATGAATATTATAATGTGAATGAAACAAGCATGTGTAAAGGGTGTACCGTCCCTTTTTAACACGGACAACGTCACGCGAAGAGAGCGCGACTCTCTTAGGAACTATGTACTAGAATACGTGCAAAAATGCATAAGAATAAATGAGTATACAAATACAAGATCAAACACATAATAACAATTCAACTACAAAGCATTTCATAGTTTGCATAAGTTTCAAGAATAGTATAAAAGTGTAAGCATTTGAATAAGGACATGTGTGACAGCCCCAAAATAATATTAAAACAAAAGGGGGATATGAAAACTCACTTGTTTGCTAAGCACTCCAAAAATTACAACTTAAGAAAGTTGTGTAATAACAACACTTGTCAACCTGTTTTTGGAATAATAGGTATAAGAACATGTCTACAAGTTACTTAGTCTCTAAAATTCTAAGGCATAACGCGAGCTTAGCCTCATAAGACTTAGGTTTATAAAATAAGTTCAAATAAATAAATTTATAAGTTCAAACAATTAATTTTAGAACTAAGCATTTAAAATTTAATAACTTAAGATTTTAAGTTAGAACACTTTATATAAATAAATTTTATAAAATTATCTTTTAAATAAAATTATATGAAGCTTACATAAATAATATTCGCAAATTTAAATATTGGAATAAACCTTAGTTTAAGCCTTATAAAAATAAAGTGATAAAATAATTTTTTTAATATAAACAAAAAGTTTATACATTTTTCTTTTACACATTAATATTAAAAATAATGCTTTTTAAACCCATATTAATATTTAAAGAAATTGAAATTATTAAAAATATTATTTTTAAATATTTTCAGAATTTAAAGGAGGCATAATATCATTTTTATAATTTTCTAAACATTTTATTATGATTTTTATACATTAAAAATGATTTATTATAACACTTATAATAACCTAAATAAGGAAATAATAACAAAAATAATATTCTGAAATTTGTAGAAATTAACAGAACTTTTACAATGTAAGAAAAATATTTTATAAAATTTTTTATAATTTTTCAGAATATTTAAATATGTTAAAAATGAAAAAGAAATGGGTTTAAGGAGTAAAAACCGGTTCTGATGGCTGGCCTAGGATTCGAACTCGTGACCAACCCTCTCCAGCCCAACAGTCTTAACCACTCGATCAGATGGGTTTTTTTGTTGAGACTTTTGAAAAGCAAATGGTTTTAACCATTTCATGGTGTTCTTCCCCAAATCTTAAAATTAAAAACCCTAGTTTCGAAATCCATTCGAATTTGATCCGAGGAGTGGATGCGAGCCCTTGAATCCATAGGGCTATTGTTCTACGCTAGGAGACGAGTCTAAAGAGCATAAGAATCACCTGTAAGTGGTTCCAGAAGTCGAGCTCGAGTTCGTGTCTGAGTTCGGGTGAGTTCACGGATGTTCTTGAGTTTGATTCGAAGTTCCAGTGGTTCTAAGTTGCAATTGATGGTTCGTACAGCTTCAGAAGGCAGTCGCGACTGTGTGTGTGTGATTAATTCGAATGTTTGTGAACGAAAGAGATGAATTTGAGTGTTAGTGGGGTTTAAAACGTTCGGTCGAGATAATGATGGTGTTAGACGCGTGATTAGGCCGATTTAATGCATTGATTAGGTTAGTTGAGAGTTGGATGATGTCGGCCGAGCATGGGGATCGCATTAAATCGGCTGAATTCGCGATTGGGGGTGGAGTTGGTGGCCGGCTGGTTCGAACGAGGGGGCGTGGGTGGCTGGGTTGGTTTTTGCTGAAACTATGGGTTATTGGCAGAACAGGTCCCTCCTGTTCTGCCCCCTTTTCACCCTTGGCTGAAACTTACCCACTCACACATAGATAGTTTCAGTTTTTACAAAAACAGCCCTTATAGTTATAAAACCCATTAGTTTTAGGTTTTAAAGCTTTTATAAGATTTATTGGATAAGTTTTATAACTTATTAAGTTTATAAAGTCTAAAAAAAATGTTTATAAATCATATTATTTAATAAAGATTTAATAGTTTAAATAAAGTTTATAAAGCTTAAATATTAACTTTTATACAAGTGTTATATTTATAAAATCATAAATAATGCTTAAAAAATATTTTTTTTTTGCTATTTATTATAATTATTAATATTACAATATAAAAGGTTTATTGATTGTTAAATAAAATTTTAAGTTTTATAATCCTTAAAGAAATAAAATTAATAAATAATTTAATAACACATGTAATTAAGTTTAAAATATTTTAATTTAAATTGCAACATATGTGTGTGTGTAATGAAATGGTTTTAATAATAATAATGATAATAATAATAATAATAATTCCCATAACAATGTGTTTAAACATTACAAAATAAAAATAAAATAAATCGAAATTTTGCAAATGTTACAGTCTCCCCTACTTTAGAAAATTTCGTCCCGAAATTAATTACGAGGAGTCTTGATCAAAGAGATGAGGGTATTTTGTCTTCATTTGGTCTTCTCGTTCCCAAGTAAGCTCCGGTCCGCGTTTAGAATCCCAACGTACCAAAACTAACGGGATACGCTTGTTTTTTTAGCTTCTTGACGTCTCTATCCACTATCTTCGATGGCCTTTCTACGAAATGCATTGATTCATCAATACGTACTTCATCGAGGGGTATGTGTAAGTTTTCATCGGCTAAGCACTTCTTGAGGTTTGACACGTGAAATGTCGGATGCACATTTGACAATTCTTCAGGCAGTTCGAGTCGGTAAGCAACTTTACCGACCCTTTCCAAGACTTTGAATGGGCCAACGTATCGAGGAGCTAACTTTCCCCTTTTCCCAAAACGAGCAACTCCCAATGTAATGTTGGTGTTTGAGTAGGATCTAGAGAATCGATTTGACGGAAATCTATGGGAAAGTGTTGAATCTTAGAATACGATATGAATGAATTTAAGGATTTGATTCATAGTTTGCTAAAACAATTGTGTCCATTGCCTAGTACAACAGGGTTTATCAGGATTCACATGTATTGCAAATTCTCGTTACGTGTGCACCCGTAACGATAATTTACATTGCATGATCACCCTATCCTTGAACGTTGAACACAAATGAGTTGATGTAAAATGGTCTTATCAAAATTTATTAGGTTTTATAGGACGTTTCACTCCAATTGATCAGATTGAAGAAATCTACCCCGTTGAACCATAAACTTTGACTTGATTGACCTTTTACAAGATCAGATAGGAGTTATTTGGATTTCCCGAAGTTTTAAAGTGACAAGCTTAAATTATGATGACAAATATTATGAATCATAAGCCTAATATCATGAGATTTTGTTTAGAGTGAAAGAATATGTAGAGTAAAAATAATAATAATAATAACAATAATAATAATAATAATAATAATAATAAAAAATAAATAAATAACACTTAAGTTAAATATCTTAGGGCTTTTGGGTTAAAGTCTAAGTATATGAATATGTGAAATAAAACATTATAAAACTTTAGATTGAAATGATAAATAATACTAATAATCATAAGTATAGTGTCTTAGGAATTTGAAAGTATGGTTTTAAGCGTAAGGATGTTTGAAAATGAATGTCTTGCATATTATAATGTCATCATCTTTCATAAGGATAATTCTTTGAATATGTGTAAAGAGTATGATGTTATAATATCCTAAATGTAGTAATGAATCACCATTACTAATCTTAGGTATAATATCTTAGAATTATGATAAAATATGCATACATGTATGACATCTTTATTGTCTTAGATGTAATAATGAGTAATCATTATCAATAATGTCATCAAGTATTCTTGACTTGTGAAGAATGTATTATAATATCTTAGTGATAAATGAACATCACTAACCATAGGTATGAAGTTATAATTTTTGTTTGAATCGTATAATTATGTGACATTATGAATTCTTAGATATTATAAGGAATCACCCTTACAAAATCATAGATGAAATGTCATATAATCATGCTATAAGTATTATAGGAATTTTAAACACTATTACACCTTTGATGAAATAAGGAATCACCCTTATTAATCATAGGTGTAAGGTGTCTAGAGTTTGAAGAATGATATCCAAAGTTGAATACCTTTGACATATTAGAACTTTATAGCTTGCGAGACGTCATGCTTTGGCCTATAAGTGAAGAATACTTTCATCAAGAATCCCCAGGAAAGCTAAACAGCTATCCTAGACAGGATTTTCAAGTAACGGTATTTCACCCTTCCAGTTAGTACATGTCCGTCTTACAAACTTAGTTCTAACGGGAATAAGACCACAAAGATATACCTATTTCACACGTGTTTAGAAGGGATAGAAGGATCTCGAATCCCTAAAGTCTACGTAGAGTCCACGAGCTTGCGAGAATGTAGAGAGTTCAGAATAGAAGTTTAATATGAGGTTTGTATTGGGAGTTTACTAAGGTTAAAGGTTCAATAATAAGGTTCATATGAGAGTTCTCTAAGAGTTCAATATTAGTGGTTCAGGATGGAGGTTCACTAAGAAAGGAAGTTCACTAAGCAAGAGTTCAGAATGAAAGTTCACTAAGCAAGAGTTTAAAATGGAAGTTCACTAAGTAAGAGTTCAGAATGAAAGTTCACTAAGCAAAAGTTCAAAATGGAAGTTCACTAAGCAAGAGTTCAAAATGGAAGTTCACTAAGCAAGAGTTCAGAATGAAAGTTCACTAAACAAGAGTTCAAAATGGAAGTTCACTAAGCAAGAGTTCAGAATGAAAGTTCACTAAACAAGAGTTTAAAATGGAAGTTCACTAAGCAAGAGTTCAGAATGGAAGTTCACTAAGCAATAGTTCAAAATGTAACTTAAAGTCTAACGTTCACTTAGTCTAAGGCATTTTACATGTGAAGTTCATAATGTCATAAGAAGCATGTAACAAATAAACAAGTAATGGTCATATTATCTATTATATGAAAGTTCAAATAAGAGGGTAGCTTAGTTATAGTCTAGGTCACTATTTCTAATCACCTAATTCCCTATAACCATGGCTCTGATACCAATCTGTCACACCCCGACCGGTGGCGGAATATGCCGGGGCATGATTTGTGAACGATTGTTCATAAGCTCATGATTTCTAAATCAAAGTTTCATATTTAAAATACTAACTTACAATGTCATTAAATTACAAGTTCAAAGTAAAAATACAGATTTAAGAATCTAAAACTAAAGTCTTTGATAAAACTATTTATGTCCATCTTCCTAGACTTTCACTTAGAGTCTTCACTTTAACCTGTCACACATGTAAAGTAACTGTCAACTAAATGAACAGTTGGTGAGTAGTCACATGATTATAATAGTATAAGTTTCAAAGTATGCAAACCTTAATAGCAATGTATATGAATATTATAATGTGAATGAAACAAGCATGTGTAAAGGGTGTACCGTCCCTTTTTAACACGGACAACGTCACGCGAAGAGAGCGCGACTCTCTTAGGAACTATGTACTAGAATACGTGCAAAAATGCATAAGAATAAATGAGTATACAAATACAAGATCAAACACATAATAACAATTCAACTACAAAGCATTTCATAGTTTGCATAAGTTTCAAGAATAGTATAAAAGTGTAAGCATTTGAATAAGGACATGTGTGACAGCCCCAAAATAATATTAAAACAAAAGGGGGATATGAAAACTCACTTGTTTGCTAAGCACTCCAAAAATTACAACTTAAGAAAGTTGTGTAATAACAACACTTGTCAACCTGTTTTTGGAATAATAGGTATAAGAACATGTCTACAAGTTACTTAGTCTCTAAAATTCTAAGGCATAACGCGAGCTTAGCCTCATAAGACTTAGGTTTATAAAATAAGTTCAAATAAATAAATTTATAAGTTCAAACAATTAATTTTAGAACTAAGCATTTAAAATTTAATAACTTAAGATTTTAAGTTAGAACACTTTATATAAATAAATTTTATAAAATTATCTTTTAAATAAAATTATATGAAGCTTACATAAATAATATTCGCAAATTTAAATATTGGAATAAACCTTAGTTTAAGCCTTATAAAAATAAAGTGATAAAATAATTTTTTTAATATAAACAAAAAGTTTATACATTTTTCTTTTACACATTAATATTAAAAATAATGCTTTTTAAACCCATATTAATATTTAAAGAAATTGAAATTATTAAAAATATTATTTTTAAATATTTTCAGAATTTAAAGGAGGCATAATATCATTTTTATAATTTTCTAAACATTTTATTATGATTTTTATACATTAAAAATGATTTATTATAACACTTATAATAACCTAAATAAGGAAATAATAACAAAAATAATATTCTGAAATTTGTAGAAATTAACAGAACTTTTACAATGTAAGAAAAATATTTTATAAAATTTTTTATAATTTTTCAGAATATTTAAATATGTTAAAAATGAAAAAGAAATGGGTTTAAGGAGTAAAAACCGGTTCTGATGGCTGGCCTAGGATTCGAACTCGTGACCAACCCTCTCCAGCCCAACAGTCTTAACCACTCGATCAGATGGGTTTTTTGTTGAGACTTTTGAAAAGCAAATGGTTTTAACCATTTCATGGTGTTCTTCCCCAAATCTTAAAATTAAAAACCCTAGTTTCGAAATCCATTCGAATTTGATCCGAGGAGTGGATGCGAGCCCTTGAATCCATAGGGCTATTGTTCTACGCTAGGAGACGAGTCTAAAGAGCATAAGAATCACCTGTAAGTGGTTCCAGAAGTCGAGCTCGAGTTCGTGTCTGAGTTCGGGTGAGTTCACGGATGTTCTTGAGTTTGATTCGAAGTTCCAGTGGTTCTAAGTTGCAATTGATGGTTCGTACAGCTTCAGAAGGCAGTCGCGACTGTGTGTGTGTGATTAATTCGAATGTTTGTGAACGAAAGAGATGAATTTGAGTGTTAGTGGGGTTTAAAACGTTCGGTCGAGATAATGATGGTGTTAGACGCGTGATTAGGCCGATTTAATGCATTGATTAGGTTAGTTGAGAGTTGGATGATGTCGGCCGAGCATGGGGATCGCATTAAATCGGCTGAATTCGCGATTGGGGGTGGAGTTGGTGGCCGGCTGGTTCGAACGAGGGGGCGTGGGTGGCTGGGTTGGTTTTTGCTGAAACTATGGGTTATTGGCAGAACAGGTCCCTCCTGTTCTGCCCCCTTTTCACCCTTGGCTGAAACTTACCCACTCACACATAGATAGTTTCAGTTTTTACAAAAACAGCCCTTATAGTTATAAAACCCATTAGTTTTAGGTTTTAAAGCTTTTATAAGATTTATTGGATAAGTTTTATAACTTATTAAGTTTATAAAGTCTAAAAAAAATGTTTATAAATCATATTATTTAATAAAGATTTAATAGTTTAAATAAAGTTTATAAAGCTTAAATATTAACTTTTATACAAGTGTTATATTTATAAAATCATAAATAATGCTTAAAAAATATTTTTTTTTTTGCTATTTATTATAATTATTAATATTACAATATAAAAGGTTTATTGATTGTTAAATAAAATTTTAAGTTTTATAATCCTTAAAGAAATAAAATTAATAAATAATTTAATAACACATGTAATTAAGTTTAAAATATTTTAATTTAAATTGCAACATATGTGTGTGTGTAATGAAATGGTTTTAATAATAATAATGATAATAATAATAATA
This sequence comes from Mikania micrantha, assembly GCA_009363875.1. Taxonomy (NCBI): domain Eukaryota; kingdom Viridiplantae; phylum Streptophyta; class Magnoliopsida; order Asterales; family Asteraceae; genus Mikania; species Mikania micrantha. The sequence continues at coordinate 79,657,265 of CM018694.1, read as the reverse complement.
ATAATTCCCATAACAATGTGTTTAAACATTACAAAATAAAAATAAAATAAATCGAAATTTTGCAAATGTTACAGGCAAGCAAGTTTAAGGAAGTCATGTTGAAACTGTGAGGTGGGTAGATTCGTCCCCTTTTGTTAATACAGTTGGGCACTTGGGCATATATAATTCTGCCACATTCCAAGGAATAAACGCTCTGGATTCTTTTTCTTCTTCTACAATTAAATTATTTAATATTCTTTTTTTCACTTTAAAACCTGTCGGTGTTCAACACCACCTACGTAGAAAAGTTTCACCAATCATTATTTTCTTAAAAAAAAAATTAATAATATTTTTCCTTAATTTTTATATTCGGTAAATAAAAAATTATTAAACGATTTTCTTCATCAGCATGGTTTTAATTTTTATTAACTTTTACTTGATTTTTCTTTTGGTTAAATAATATTTTTGTTATTTATTTTTACTTGTAAATTTTGATTTTGATAAGAAAGTAATTTAACGTTATCAGGAGATTAAGCATGGAAAAATGGACGGATGCCTAAATGAGTCGTTTTTTTAAAAAAAATTAATCTAGTTTAAGTTAAAATGAGTTGTAAGTAAAAACAAATAATTTATTTTCATATTATTTTTGTGATTTTTTTATCAAACATATTATTAATAAATTATTATTCATTTAAATTCATTATATTCACATAGTTTTTAAGTTGTTCATCTTGACCTGTATTATGTTAAGGACTTACACGTCTCAATCCATTATATGGTATGAAGCTACCCATTTCAACTCAAAATACAATAATTCTTCACCTAAACCAACCCACTTTTCTTGCATTGAGTCAAGATTATGAGGTCTATATGTGAAAAATCTTATATTCTTTTGAGTCAATTATTATTTGTTGTAATTTCACAGTGATGATTGGCATCTTATAGCTCCTATACAAGAAATAGTTCTCAAATTATAGAAAATAGATCAATATGTATAATACTTGACCACAAAAAATATTATTATTGTTAATTTGATTAAGAAACCAAATATGTAATATGATGAAACCATATTAATATGTACCTCTCTTACATCTTTAGACTATGTTTGCAATATTTTAATATTGAAAACCAAATCTATAATTTGACAAAATCACATAAACTATTTATGCAATCTTGTTGTAATTAGTGAAAACTAAATTTGAAATTTTTAAATCTTAAAAATAAAATTTACAATTTATTCAAACAAGAATACACACATATATATATATTCAAACCAAATGAAACATTTATTCAGTGGCTCTAAATATCAATAACTTCCATTAAAGCACACTTAACTCACAAGTCACAACTCATGAAAGCAATACTGCAATAGGGAGGCTACATCCAATGAATACCCTTCCCTATATATTACTTTCAAGTCTATCACACATAATATTTATATAATATGTGTATTTTTGCCTGGTCTGTACTTCCACATGCCACTTTCACTAACCACTTAAAAAATTAAATTTTTGTTATTAAAATAATATCGAATAATTATAATACCTTCTGGTTTCTGCGCGTAACATTATAATTTAGATCGAAGTTACACCATATGAATGGAAAATGATAAGAAATATTATATTCAATCTAGCAAACTTGTTTGAGAACAAACTTTAAGTTGAAACTTAGACTATTGAAGTATACATAAAATAAGCATAAATATGTATTATACTTAACCAACTCGTTTTTTAAAAGTTTACGCTGAAATGTGAATTAACTAAAATTTATACAGATATGTATATAAAACCAATCGCGTAAAATATTAGTGTTCTTTTAAGTTAAAAAAACAAAAGGAGATATGTATATAAAATTTATATAGATATGTATATAAAACTCATTAGGGTCAAGATTACATTTTACAAAATTCTTATAAAAATTAAGAAAATAAAAGTGTATATAAAACTCATTAGGGTCAAGATTACATTTTACAAAATTCTTATAAAAATTAAGAAAATAAAAGTGTGAACCACAAAAGTATAGGATGAACAGTTAAAAAACAAATAAGTTAAAGTCGAAACTTTAAAACTCAAGAAGTTAAATAACATTTTTAAAATGTTGGAAATTTAGTAAAAATAAGTTTTTTACTAAAGTTATGAATGTGATTTTGATCCTCAAGTTGAGTGGATGGAAAGTAAAATATGAAACTTGATGGGATATGTCACATTTTTTTAATTAAATTTTTAAATAAAAATTTATTACTTAAATAAAATTTATTTAATATTGTGTTTATAACTTTTAAATTATAGTCATAAGTATCTATTAATTTTATTTAATATTTTGTTTATGACTTTTAAATTATAGTCATAAGTATATATTAATATGTGATGGTTCATTGGTACAAAGAAAAAAATGAAGAGTTGCAATTGCGAGCATAAATAATGAACTTGGATGTTCAATTTTGATTGATTTTTTGATTTTGAACCAAATTGTGTAAAACATGAGAGATATGTTCTCTCTAGTTCATCCACCATCAAACTTCATATATTTTCTATCAATTCTAAACATATTAGATATTTGGTGATACATCGGGTGTGTGGGCATTCTCGACAGTACACAAACTGTTTCGGTTGTTGTACCCTAGGAGACAGACGCGTTCGTCTTGATAAGAGGCGCGAAATCTGTTTTAAAGAAAGCATAATGAATACGTGACTCAACCACAATCATCAACACGTTTAATCATGTAGCTAAAGATGTATAATTTTTTGTTCAGTCAAGATCCAGTGACATGTGGTGAGTACTGAACTAAACCCTAATGAAAACTTATTTCTGCATGTGGACTAATGGTTGTCATGAGTGACCTATGGCGGCAGCTATCGCACAAGTTATTTCTACTTGCCGTGATGGATATCTTTTGGACAAAGCTTGCTACACAACGTCATTTCTATAGGATGAAGAAGTTGATGTTAAAAGACACCTCCAACCTGTAAAACAACAATTAATGACACAAATGAAAAAAATATGATGAATAAGATCTTGTTGAAAGTGTTAGAGTTATTTAGAATTGTTAATAATCAAAATCGTTGATATAAATTGTTAACAATTCTAACATGTGTTGTGATGTTTAATGTGTGATTAATTTGGTTGCTTTAAAGATCAAATATTTCAGTTCAAACAATAAAGTATTTAGCTTTAGAAAAAATAATCAAAAAATATCACTTCTGTACAAAAACTTGAGTTGAACATTGCTTTAAATTTACATAGAGATCAATGCACGGTGATGATAGATCATGTGTGTTACATGCCATGTATAATTGAATTTAATATTATCGGGTGTCACGTGTGTTAGAAGCCCTATGTTATACGACATGTTTGTGATATTCTCTTAAGGTCGGCTTGTTAGATTTAAAATTTAGGCAGTAGCTAAAAAGGTCTCTCATTTCTTTTCTAACCGGGTAAGTTAAGCCTTTGAGTAGAAGGAGAGGGCCTCCAAAATTTTGAAGCCCCAATTTTCCAATAAAAAACACGATAGTAATTGTCTATATTTGTTTATAATCCATATAAAATGATACTATAGATTTATTGGTTTAATATTATCTTTTTAGATTCAAGATTTTACGTTCGAATCACATAGCATACGATTCACTGCTATTAATTTGTTTTGTTTTTTTGTTTTCTGAATTCGGTTTATTCTATTAATAAATAAGTGATAATTGTATATGTTGAATTTAGTTTGTTAGGTTTGTTTTAATTTATATATTGTTTCATATTTGGTTGAATTTTGTTTGTTTAGACAAATTCTCAACACAAATTGGTTTGGTTAAGGGATATGCCTTTAATAATCTAAAAGCGGATAAACCGGACAAACCAAAAACCGAACCATTCAATATCCCTAATTGATAGTCAACCCTAATTTTAAAAAGCGTCTCGAATTTTAGATTCGTCTTAGACCCTCATAATAGTTTAGCCGGTCATTTGTTCTTCTATTTGTCAACAAGCTCTATATAATATGTATTAACCAATACGAGATATATAATGTTGATGAATGTTAAATTAGAAAAGATTCAACGTGTAAGTAATGAAAGCGAAATAATAACGTTTCTGGTTATTAATTGATGAAGCCTACATTTTGTGAACCAAGTAAAACGACACCTATTTATTGATAATAAAAAATGATAAAAGGAAAACGAGTAACAAAAAGTTCATGACGTAAAACACGACAGGTGGAATATTTTCTAAATGAGTTTATATATAATAAAATAGCTTTTAAATATTTATTGATTTTTACTAAAACTCAAACATTAAGTTAATTAACACGCGTCGTGTCACGTAAAAGTCATACAATCACATTCTTTTGAAATTTCTAACCCCAATTGATGCCGACCAAATGAGACAATGAAAATGACATGAATTTCGTGATATCTTCCAACCATTATATTTCTTCAATAAAATTATGCTATGAAAAGTATTACCTATAATTTATTTACGTCTGCATAATGAGGATGTGACAACGAAGATTCACGAGGTATCCATGAGGGGTCATGAAATTTATGATTTGTTACAAGGTTATGTAGAGTCGTGCCCGGAAACAGGGAAAGAAGTTTAGTTAGCATAAACTTCCTCCTATTAACATCTGTCTTATGAGCATGATAATTGTTAGAGAAAGAAAGTGCGTAGATGAGATTCATAAAAAATATGGTCTATATGTATGGGCGGAGGGTGTGGTCGGAAAAGACGACCATGTTAAAAATATCGACAGTGGACACGGCCTCTTCACAGCTTCGACTCGGAAGAAGGGGTGGGGGATCCCGAATCTCCCTCTAACCTATCGCCTATCGGATCACTGATAATTGGTTTTTGATACTTTAGCAAGGACAATAACGTTTATGCGGATGATTATAAATAGTAAAGCAATTAGTTTATTTGAAAACACAATATTTAAAAAGCTAACATTTTTATCATATTTAAATTTATCGGAACAAATTAATCTATATCATATTCTAAACAAATGTAAAACTCTTTTAGCGTTTCAATTGTGATGAAAAAATTAAAATTGATTATTAATATGTTAGAAAAACCTTTATTACTTTGACAACTTTTAATACTTTCTATTTGAGATGTTTTAACGTAGGTTAGTCTATTTGGTATATGTTTTATCTTTTATCTTTTAGATAAATATTACGTATTTAAACTCCGATAGTAAATACTTTTGATTGAAATAACTTAAGAATGTACTAGAAAAATATTAGTTTGATATGCTAAAGGTTTGCTTGTGTTTTATCTTAGGTTCGAGTGCATTGGAGGGTGAACGTTTACACATTTCACAGGGTTCATGCTCATCAAAAGGTACATATTATCATGATGGTTGAAGGACTTCGACCTTGAACAATCGTCATTAAAAGAAAGGGAAGAAGGAAAAAAAAAAGACCCTAAAGTTTACCATCGAATCCAAATACGTGTCCTCCTTAATTTTATCTTCGCTCGGGTCGAAGAATCTTCCCCAAATTAGGATTAGGAAATTGACTAAACAAAGCCCTAATTTTTTAAATTTCGATTCTTCCAAATGTGCCCCACTCTTTTCAATGCCACAGTATATATATACCAGACGGACTTCATCACGTCAAACCCACCTGTTCATACAATATACAAACCAATCTGTCATAACAACATACCATCTTCACCGCCACAGATCTGTACAATCATCCATAGAACCCACTTTGAATTCTACATAAAACCTTCGTTTTTGATTTTTGATTTTGCAGTGGTTTCATCTTTACAACTCTGAGAATTAAGATGGGGCCGCCTCAGTGCGTATTGGTGACCGGTGGTGCTGGTTATATCGGCAGCCATACTGTGCTACAGTTGTTATTGGAAGGTCACAAGACGGTGGTCGTTGACAATTTTGATAATTCATCTCAAGTTGCTATCAATAGAGTTCAGAAACTTGCCGGAGATAATGGCCGTAATCTGTCTTTTCACAAGGTTAAAGTTGTTTCCGGTCCTTTTTCAGGGTTCGCTTTCGTAGACAATCTTTTCCCAAATTTCGAATTTTGGATTAAAAAATTGCTCTTTAATTTGAATTTTTATTTGTTTTATATCCTGTTTCATATCTACTATTGGGTTCTATCTCAAATTTTAAACAATTTGCAGTTGGAGCCTCTTAATTTTGTTGTGCCTGATTGATTTTGTTTTCCTAAACTCAATTGACTAGATGTTTAATTTAAGGAGTATGTCTAATTGTTTGTAGCCCTTTTTAAACTTGTTTTGGATTTTGAAACATGCTGCCAATTTTAAACTAGACCTAGAAATCTTGACCCATATCAAGATAAATGAGTAGATTTTGGTAATAATTATTCTATTTTGGGTTGAAACCACATATAATGAGTTGAGAGGGTTTACCCTTTAAAGTAATGCAGGTCAAGATGTGTAACTTAAAAAACTATGTTAATATAATGGATTAAGCAAGTAAGAATGATTAATAATATATTTAATAATAAAATCATTAAAAAATGTTAAAATAAACTATTTGTTTCATTACAGCTTATTTTAACTTGAGCTAAATTGATATCATTTAAAAAACGACCCATTTAGTCATTTAGACTCTCTGATTGTTAGGTTAATAGCTAATTTAGCGTAGTTCTTATTGTGAGATACAAAAGCATGTTGGTTTTAGAATTTTTATATCTTGTTTTCATGATTACATGCTGTCATGTTGAAGTAGTTGCCCTGTGTGTCCTTTGATTGGCTGTCAGAAGATGATCAAGTCAGTTATTATCTTTTAGGTTATGGTACGATCCACAGATATTGAATCTTATAGGGGTTTGGTTATTTCAGTTAAAATGATTGGAATAATAATATTGAATGAAAGTTGCAATGTTTTTACTTCACTGCAGATGGATATCCGGGATAAGCCTGCATTAGAGCAACTTTTTGGATCCACAAAGTATATTAATTTTTCAAATGCTATTATTACATCATGCCTTTGTTAAAGTATTTTGTGATTTAATCTGTTAGAAGTTGAAATTATAGTTCTGGTGGGCATGCAGGTTTGATGCTGTTATTCATTTTTCTGGATTAAAGGCAGTTGGTGAAAGTGTGAAGAAACCGTTGATGTATTATGACAATAATATCATTGGTACTTTAACACTGCTGGAAGTTATGGATGCATATGGGTGCAAAAAGGTAACTACTTATTTTCTGTTCTTCATAAACCTGTTTTTTAATAATTAAAGTACTAATCTCTTGTAAAATTGTACTAATCTGTTGTAAAATGTTTTATTCAGCTTGTGTTTTCATCATCAGCTACTGTTTATGGTTGGCCGAAAGAGGTACCCTGCACCGAAGAGTTTCCTTTATCTGCAGCCAACCCATATGGACGAACTAAGGTACAAAATGGTCAATTTTGTATTTTTCTGGTCAACCTAAAGTATTATGGACTAATAAAATGACTAATTTTTTTCTGCAGCTGATGATTGAGGAGATATGCCAGGATATACATGCTTCAGATAATAAATGGAAAATAATATTATTGCGGTACTTCAACCCTGTTGGTGCACACCCTAGTGGTGATATTGGTGAGGACCCACGTGGGATCCCTAACAATCTTATGCCGTTTGTCCAGCAAGTTGCCGTTGGTAGGCTACATGCACTTAAAGTTTTTGGAACCGACTACTCAACTAAAGACGGAACAGGGGTATGTTTGTAATTCTTACTTAATAGGGATATTCATGACTCATACAATTTATAATTCCTTAGAAGTTTAAGATTTGTGTATGCATCGACTGGAAAGTTTTGATCTTGATCTTTTATTTTACACTTTTGATTTCCAGATAAGGGATTACATCCATGTTGTAGATTTAGCAGATGGACACACTGCTGCATTGAGGAAACTCTCCGATCCTGAAATAGGTGTGTGACTATTTTCACACGTGAAAATCATATGAAATGATTGAAAATTTAAGCAAAGAACATAATTTTTGCATTGTGTTGAATCTTTTATCGTGTTTGATCTTTTACTGACTAAACTATCACATCTTCTTTAGGTTGTGAAGTGTACAACTTGGGAACGGGTAAAGGCACATCTGTTTTGGAGATGGTAGCAGCATTTGAAAAGGCATCAGGAAAGGTATTATGATTTTGAAATATGTTGATTTTTTAATCCAAAAGTTAGTAAGGAAATTGTTTGCATGGTAGTTTTATTTTATACACTAGGTGGTTATATGTAATATCTAGATGTTGGATTTTATTACAGAAAATTCCTCTTGTGATGTCTGACCGTCGACCTGGTGATGCTGAGGTCGTATATGCATCAACAGAGAAGGCTGAACTGAAGTTGAACTGGAAGTAAGTGGTCATCTAATCTTATCTTTCTTTCTAATAAGAAATGGCATATTGGGTGGATCGGGCGGGTTGGGTTGATCCATAGACAATTTTTTTTTCTTTTCTTGAACTTCTATAAATATAAAATAATTAATGTTATAAGTACGAGTAAAAACTATATTATCACAACGACAATCTTTTTTTAAATAAACAGTAGATATTATGCATTTTAAAATACATCATATATGACTTTCGACCCATTTAACCTGCTCAACCTCATCGTCTATGATAGGCAAACCATAAATTGTACTATTTGATTCATTAGAGATTTAGAGGCAAAACATAGTCCAAATATACATAGTTATCCATAAATGGGTCAAAACATAGCCCAAATCACCTTCACTATTCATAAATGGATATAACCTGCATCTTTTTCACTTTTGAGATTATTATGCTTATCGAATGCGCGTTCTCAATCGCAGAGCGAAATATGGGATAGAAGAGATGTGCAGAGATCAGTGGAACTGGGCCAGTAAGAACCCATACGGTTATCTAACCAAAGAGGAAGCCAAACAAAAGTAACAAAAAGCCAGATGATTTTTCTTCTGTATTTTATGGCAGTATTTATTTGGTTACGACGAAGCAAGGCCATTAGAACTTTCGAAAAACGTTACTAGTTCAAAAATCTACCAAAATAGCATCAGCAGGTTTAGTGTCATGAATATAAGTGATGTTTTCTAGTTTATTTATTTCTTTTCTGTAATTAGTAGCTGGTATTTTATTTTTTATTTTTTTTTTTAACATAGATGTTAAAAATAGGTTTGTCTAACGCAGAAAGAACATATAGATCGGTTTCTTGTATATCGGACATGGTATTATATGTGTAGCAATCTGTTCTTTTATTCATTATATTAAAATTATTTTATTACAGATTTATGGTTTCTGCATCTATACTTTGTTATTGTTTTGGGTTGATTTTCTTATTTGTTTTTCCATGTTCTGTTTTGTAACTTTTGTTTCAAACTGTTGGGAGAGTGCACACCACTCCCATCAGTGATTGGTTGACGGGTTGTCAAACAATTAAAATTAAAATAAATAAATAAATAAATAAAAAGTCACCAAAACCTTACAGCCAGGACTCTCCCATGACCGCCCTTCCATTTGGACACAAATCAACATAGCATAGGTAGTTTATATTAAACTTTTTTTAATAATTAGTTTTACGTGTAGATTTAATTTTTTTATATAATATCTTATAATATTTATTTTTTAGAAGAAAAAACTGAATACACAATTTGTTTACTTGTTTGTTTTTTTAATTCCTGTTATTAATTTTATTGACAACAAAGTTGTTTTGAAAAATGAGTTCTTTTATACAAGATAAATACAAAAAAACTTATTAGTTTATCTGATCTGACACGTGTCACCATAATATTAATTCGTTGGATTTTTTTTATAAAATTTAATTTAAATAAATAGTTTATTTGTTTTAAAATAAAAAAAAATAGTTTTAATATTTTAAAATCATAAATTATATTTATATAAAATATTGGGTTGGGTTGGGTTGTGAATGTTGTGTGAAAAATTAAGTTGGATTAAGTTGTGTAGACTGAAGCGATAGATAAGTGGTTGGGCTTGGTATAAACAATTTCGAGTTGAATCCATAGACATGCACAAGTAGATAAATAAGTTGTGTTTGTGTCAACATTATGTGTTTGCACTTTTACCTGCTTATTTTTTATTTCTTTCAACAAATGTGTTTTATGTCACAAGTTATCATAATATTTATTATTTGGATGATTTAAATATATTGGTTATGCATACACATGTACTTTAATTGTACGTTCTATTACAACTTTACATTGTTTCAGAATAAAGTTTTAACAATATTTTTACTTGTGGAATAGAACCTCATGTTATAGTAGGGAAGCTAGTTTGGTTTCATGTTAGATCAGTCAACTAAGGGTCTACGATAAGTTTGGTTCAATTTGTTCCTTGATTAGGTTATTTAGCACCCCCTAATTTGTATCAAGACTCCCATTTTGTTAGTCTTATTTTGGGGAATGTTACTCTAAAAAGTATTTTTTGTCTAAAAAGGATTTATAAAAACTCGAAAACTTACCCAAACAAACTCTGATTGAATTCATTTTTACATCATTGGAATCGGCTTGTAATTCCCTAAAACCTAAACCCTAAATCATAAACAACAAACCCTAATAATAAAACCAAAATTATAAAAGCAAATCCTAAACCTAAAGATAAAACCTAAAAGCTTTAAAAACATGCCCTAAAATCCAAACTCTAAAACTAGTTGTTAAAGCTAAAAGCAAAAATCAAATATTGTAGGGCCTGATGAGATGGTTCCAATGCCATCGAAATGAGTTTAATCGGAGTTCGTTTGGATCGATTTTAAAGATTTTAAAAGTTCTTTTTAGCCTTTTTAGGCAAAATAAACTTTTTTAGTTGATCATTGCCCCTTATTTTGTGTGTGTATTTTGTTTTATATTTGAGATTAAGATTTTAATTTACTTTTTTATGTTAAAAGGCTACTGAATTCTTTTGATGAACTCACAAATGCTTCTAAATCACACTCAAACTAACCAATTTCTTGACCCATGTAAATAACACTATTATCGTTATTTTTTATGTTTTTATCATGTATTTTAGATTACAACAATTTTATTTATTATTTAGTTTTTTTAATGGCAAATCTAACGTACTTTTACTCCTAAACTATACCCAAACTAATCTACTTTTTTTTTTTGTAAGGATTTAAACTTAGGACATCTCATAAAAAAACAATGATTTACCAAAGGGCATTTGTCTCAATGGTATCAAGGTGTGTTAAAGGTGCCCTCTCTAAAATAGGTTGAGAATTCTAGTCCCATAGTAAACAAAGGTGGAAAAAATTTGCTGTACAAAAAAAAAAACAATGATTTTACTAATAAGCTAGCTTCGCATTTGTGGTTACTGGTTAGAAGAGTTGAATTTATACTTTTTGATGTATATTTGTTGGAATGTAGGAGACAGAGTCCTAGTTTGATTTGTGAAATCGTAGGTTTAGCCGGTTTATTTGTTTTAACCCATGTTTCTCCTCTCATATAATTATAGATATATTGCAAATCATTGATGTTTACAAAGTGTGAATAGCCCCGTTTACAAGTGATACATCAATGATGTTTACATCAAAATGAAACTTCAAACCAACTCCCATAAAAATATAAATGTAATTTTATAGAATTAATCTACACACACGTTCGATATAAATAAAAAGTACAAAACAACAAATAGGACAACTATTGCAGACTTCAAAATATAAATAAATAATTGTAGTTTTCGGTTTATATAATATGAATAATAAGCACACACACTAAATCAAACTCGTTACGTTTTTTCTAGAAACATGATAAAATATTGCTAGGTCTGGAATTCTTTGTTGTACATATGTACGTGGGTTTAATAACGATTTATTGTTAAATACAGCCGTGATTTTTTTATATAAATATATATATTAAGCAAATAGATAATGAATTGATATATGCCATTGAAGTCACAATACATTATAAATAACATCTTGTACATTGAAAATCTTACTCGTAATATAACCGTTTAAGGGGCTAAGCATAGTAAGGTATAGGCAAATCTCAACTCTTTCTTTGTGAAAAGAAAAGTTGCTTTTGAAAGACTATTAACTTAAATACAGACAGACAAACAAATACAAGCATATATAATCAAGTAAAATATAATCATATCGATGTGTATCAACAATAAGTGAACATACGTATCAACATAATAGCATAAACGCATGTTATTATGATATCATATGAACTGAGATTAAAATATAAACATTTTACAAGTTTGAAATAAATTGTGTCTTTTGTAACTTTTTTTTTCCTTTCTTTTGTTTCCTTCCGTATTTTTTGGGTGTATTACTTTCGATTTCTTTAGGGTTTTCGATTGAGTTTATTATTGTGTCTACTTTTGCATTCAGGTTTCTTAACGCTCGCATTTACAAAGAAGAATAGTTTTTAGGTTTATTATTGCGTTTACATTTACATTAGGGTTTCTTGAAGTTTTTTTAACTGGAATATTCCTTTGGCACTTGATCTTACAAAGGAGTATGCTAGCAAGTTTACTACAATACATTTACATTCGAACTTTTTTATAAACAAGATAGCTGAAATATGCCTTTGGCACTTGATACGACTATGTCAAGAAGCTTTTATAAACAAGATAACTTACAAGGCACATATATACTTGATCCGAATTTGACTCAAATAAAGTAAGAAAAATAATATTTAAATTTATGAAAACAATGCACATGGTGGTCCATATGTGGCTTGTTGACCTATGAATATAAGATCTGGTCTTCTTAACAAACCCCCACTCCAATTAATAGTTATATATTTATACACCACAATTTAAAATTCATATCAAAATAGTTTAATGGCTTAAATTGTATAAAAATTACACTTACATAAGATGATGCATTATAAAAGTTGCATTTGAAATGTTATTATTCTTTATAAACAAATATTAAAAAAAAACAAACAAAAACATATACGCTTTAAGTTAACTTTTAAAGCCACATCATTTTTTATCATATGACTTAAATTCTCAACTATTATAATATACCTTGATACCATCATATATATGGATGTAAATGAAGTTATCGAAACTAAACAAAACTTTGTTTATTTTTGTTCAGCAGGCATTTAACTTGTTCAACAAAAACCGAAAATACTTTATTTTTTATTCGTTTATTAAGGAAATGACTTTGTTTATAAACAATTCATGAATGAAAACGAACAAATATTATTTAAGTTTTAATAAGATAAATGTTTTAAATGACTATGTTTTTAGTTTAAATATTAATATAAAACTAAAAATTAGAATTTAAATATATAAAATATGTTTAATCTATATTTATATCTATATAATATATACATATATATATATATAATAAATAAACGTTTTGATGAAACATATCTCAGTTTTATAAGCTATCTAAAAATTGGTTTTCATGTTTATCTCTCATTTTAAATATTTGTAAGACAATTTTTTTTTTGTATTTTACTTTCTACTTACTCTTTTATTAAGTAATAATGATTTTATTCAAATTGACAATTAATAGATTAAAATATAAGTCCTGTTTTTTTTTTTTAATTTTTTATAAAATCATCTTTGTGAAAATATATAATATGATACTTAAAATGTATTTATTTAACATGTGTATTTAACTATATAATGAATATAAGTAAACAAATGGAATACAAATACATTATAGAATGTTTACGAAGACAAATGAATAATTCATTTTTATTTATTTAACTAAACAAGTATATATACTTGTTAATTTAGTAAACAAACTAACATAAATAAACTATATATTTTATTTTAACAACATACGTCCAACCACCCGAGATCGCCCTTTCACCCATATAACAAATCGTGGTGACCAGACCTACATACTCGGGGAAAAACATACACCCTAGAAAATTTTCTAGTTCAATCTATAACAATATTTGTTCTAAGCAAGACTTCAATCCAAGACTTTTCATAAAAAAGTAGTATCACTAAACTATAGTGCCTTTAAATTGTAAATGCAAAAAGCTTTCACAACAAGATTCAAACCTGACCCCAGTCCAAAACCGAAGGAAGAATGGAAAATGTACAAAAAAAATTACGAAAATAATGCTACGAATTGGGGTCCATGCGGACCTTGTGTAGAAGTCTCGTGTTTGGAAACCACCTATAAATCATTTGATCGAGTATTTGTAACGAAGCCACACACAAACGTTTGCAATGGAGAATCTGATTAGTTTAGTAAACAAATTACAGAGAGCATGCACAGCATTGGGAGATCATGGTGAAGCAACTTCACTGCCTACTCTTTGGGACTCTTTGCCTTCCATCGCTGTTGTTGGTGGTCAGGTTATGATTATTTTCTAATTTTGCTACAGAATGCATAATATGCATAAAGTTTCTTGCTTTATGTTCAAATAATGCATGCATCTATCTTTGTTGATCAACAAAATTCATATTTTGAATGATATTTTTTTGTATCTAATCTTCGATTATGTAGCTATGGAGTGGTTTTTGTGTTATGTTGGAACGATAATCAAAAACCCATCTTTTATTTCTTTAGCTGTTTATGTTTTATAGGTTTGATAGTTTGTAATTGTCCAGATAATCTTTCTGAATCGTGTTTAATCACTGTCAGGTTAAAACTGTTTCAATGGTTCTCTCGAAATCTTAATTTGATAATCCAAAAATAATCAAGAACTGAGACTCCTTTGTGACAGAAGTCTTTTGGTCTCAGATATATCCCAATTACTTAAAATAATTTGATGACACTAACATCACTAACATGTCAAATAAGTGGAATTTGCTTCTTTATATGAAGAAATCTACATATTATCCAATAAAGATTCTCTTTTTTTCTGTAGAATTGTTTGTATTGACTTCATTTGTTGTTTAATATTGACAGAGTTCAGGGAAATCTTCAGTTTTGGAAAGTGTTGTTGGCAAAGACTTCTTGCCAAGAGGATCAGGTTTGTCAATATGCCAATATAATCTTTATTCATGTGATCAAAACTTGAAGATTGAATATATAGGTTCACATATGGGAAGAAATTATACCAGTTCTCATGATTTTCAACTTTGTTGTATGCAGGGATTGTTACTCGACGTCCACTTGTTTTGCAGCTTCATAAGATAGACAAAGGCAAAGAATATGCAGAATTCCTGCACCGTCAATCAGAAAAGTTTTATGATTTCGGTATAAGCTCACTTCATTAGTAATTAGCATTATCTTGTACTTTAGAGGTGGCAAGCTGGCGATTAGAGTTGGGTTATTGGTCAAAGGGCCGGATTTACTTGTAGACATCTTTTGTTCATCTTCTTTAAACAATTTGGCCATTTGGGTGTTAGTTATGATTAGAAAATCTTGTTTTCAAAGAACAACAAACTAAATCTTTGATACCATGCTTTAGAACGTTGAATGAATATAAACTTTAATGTGATTTGCAATCCATTTAAGATAAAACATAACCTGGATCAACCCATTCATAAGAAAGCGGGTCAAATTGCTACACATATCTTGTATGTTCATCATTTGTAAAGGTTCATCGTTTTGTTAGAGAAGTAGTGATGTGATTGTGGTGATTTTGAAATGTGTAGTTGCTGTGAGAAAAGAGATTTCAGACGAGACTGATCGTGAAACAGGTCAAACCAAACAAATTTCAAGTGTCCCGATTCATTTGAGTATCTATTCTCCAAATGGTAAATTTTGAAAAAAGTTTGACACTTTTGCAATGCATCTTTACCTAACACACTGAATATATAAAAGCATTTGACGAGAATTTTATGTTGATAGTGGTCAACTTGACTTTGGTTGATCTTCCTGGCCTTACAAAAGTTGCTGTTGGTAAGTACCAAGTACATTCAAAATATAATCATGCGACTTAAAATGAAGTACATCTAATGTAAGACCTTGAACAAATGTAGATGGTCAATCTGAAGGCATTGTGCAAGAGATCGAGAATATGGTCCGGGCCTACATTCAAAAGGTGGATTTTAAATTTAGTTATTACAAATGAGTATATAATCATCGATTTCATTTGGTTGAGGGGATTTTCTTGATGCAGCCTAATTGCATTATTTTGGCAATATCACCTGCCAATCAAGATCTGGCTACATCAGATGCGATTAAAATGTCACGTGAAGTTGACCCCACGGGTACTAAAATGCATTTTTGTGATGTGCAAATTCTCACATGTTAAAATTATTATAAAACTGAAGTTGTGACTTGTGAACTTGTTTTGGTTGTGTAGGAGAAAGAACTATTGGAGTATTGACCAAAATTGATTTGATGGATAAGGGCACAAATGCGGTTGATGTAAGTTAATATGGAAACTATTCTTGGCTGATATTCAAATTGTATTTAACGTATATGTGTGTGTGAGTATTCATATTTACTTAAATTTTTAGATTTTAGAAGGAAGAACTTACCAGCTAAAATTCCCATGGATTGGGATTGTTAATCGTTCACAAGAAGATATTAATAAAAGAAGGGAATACTTTTCAACCAGCAGGGAATACAAGCATCTGGCTTCAAGACTGGGTTCTGAATATCTTGCAAAAATGCTTTCAAAGGTTAAAGAATCTGTAAATATTAAAACCATTTTCTTGAAATGAATCTATATGTTGATATAAGCCCTGATTTGCTCACTCAGCATCTGGAAGACGTGATTAAATCCCGAATTCCAGGTATACAGTCGTTAATCAACAAAACTATATCTGATCTTGAGACTGAATTGAGCCATCTTGGAAAGCCTATATCTACCGATGCTGGTGTAAGTTTTCTGTAATATCTATTGTATTGGTCAAAAAATGTTACGGATTTATTTTTTGCTGGCCTTGATGGTTATCATAAAAAATGCAGGGAAAGTTACTTTTGATAATGGATATATGTCGGGCTTTTGATCAAATATACAAGGAACATCTAGACGGGATGTAAGCATATGATCCTTGACAATTGGCAATGTTGACCCATTTATCTGTAAACGGGCTGATTTGGGTTATGTGTTGTCTTTTTAACATGTCAAATAGGTAAAATATCTGGATGAAAAGAGAAAGTTGAAAAGAGTCAAAGGTCACCATAAGTATATTTTTAAATTCATGCAGGCTTCTAAATTTCTTTATTAAAAAAATGAGACGTATATTGTAAATGGTATCACTTTTGTAGTTAATATCAACCTAGAATTAGTTTCAAAAAATCTGGGAAAAGTGTTTTGGGGTGCTAAAAACACTCATTTTAACCTCTGACCCAACCCAACTGATCTGTCAAGTATGACACCTCTAACTGTTCTTATTTTGTGTAGACGATCTGGAGGAGATACAATATACCATGTTTTTGAAAGCCAGCTTCCTTCTGCTCTTAAGAATTTACAGTTTGACAAGCAGTTGTCGTTGGAAAACATCAAGAAACTGATCACCCAAGCTGATGGATATCAACCCCATCTTATAGCTCCTGAACAAGGATACCGACACATTATTGAATCTTCATTGGTTACCATCAAAGGGCCTGCTGAATCCACTGTGAATGCGGTAACTCAAAAAGAAATCTTTTATGCAGTCATGCAGAAGTAAGATGATCGGCGGGCCGAGTAATGGGTCAAAACTAGCCCTGATTGGAATGAACCATTTTTGTAACAGTCAAAACTCGCTTGGCCATGCAGGCTCAGATCGTGCTGGCCCATTAAATATTTTTCAACAATTTGTTTGACAAAACCAAACAACTAAACCCTTTTGACCTATCCCCTAATGAACTAAATAAATTTGGCTCGACTCATTTGAGGGGAACCAACCCAAATCAAGAAAGTATATGGATACATCTACTTTCCTAGTTTTTTTATTGTTGGAGTAGGAAAGGGAGTTAACTTTTCATGATTTTAGGTTGATATCATCTTAAAGCAGCTGGTTCGAAAAGCCATTAGTGAGACAGTGGTGTGTTTCTTGTATCATTTTCTTGCTTTTCCTTATAAAAAATTATCTTTTATAAAAAGTATATCTTTTTTATAGAAGGATTGTTTTGTTTGGTCAGGAGCTGAAGCAGTACTCGAGTTTAAGAAAAGAAGTGGAATGGGCTGCAAACAAATCACTTGAAAGAATGAAAACCGAAAGCAGAAAGGCTGCACTTATGCTTGTTGATATGGAATGCTGCTATTTGACGGTTGACTTCTTCCGGAACCTTCCTCAAGAAGTTGAGAAAGGCGGGAATCCAACACAATCCATTTTTGACAGATATAACGAGACGTACCTTAGACGAATTGGTGAGTCAGTAGATTCAAAAATGCCTTTAATATTTACATTTTGTGGGTCCTGATACTAGTTATGTGAAAACAGGAATGACTGTTTTGCAGTATGTGAACATGGTTCTTTCAGGCCTGGTGAACTCAATTCCTAAATCTGTGGTTCACTGTCAAGTTCGTGAAGCAAAACGCAGCCTACTTGACCATTTCTTTGCCGAGCTGGGTCAAAAAACAGTAAGTCGCTCATTGTCTATGGCTTAACTAGTTAAAGTTAGTCTTGCACTCATGCCATTGTTACAACTTGAAGTGTTGGGTCACTAATGAGCTGGATCAGGTAACGGGTCAATATGAATAACTTTTTTCGTGGTTTGGTGTGGGTTGACTAGCAACATACTTTTAGCCATATTTTTATTTATTTTTTATTTGCAGCCAAGTCAACTATCAAAGCTGTTGGATGAAGATCCTGCGATCGTGGAAAGGCGTTCATCATTGGCAAAGAGATTAGAGTTGTATAAAAGTGCACAAATGGAGATTAATGGAGTTTCATGGTGATAAATAAATTATAAAGGCCATGAAAAACTTGTTATATGTGTCTTTGAGTTTTTATTTTTATCTAAATGTTTGTTTGTTTTTTATTATTTTGGTATAATAAACCAGTTACGATGCGCAAAGTGCAAAGTACTTTGGTTTTAATAATAGTTTTGATGGACGAAAAAGGAAATTCCCATTTACCAAATTTGTTGTATCATCATATTGTATCCAATTGGAGCTTTTGCAAATGCTAACCTAAGCAAACACCAATAAACACGTCATCTTAGCATCTACATCAAATTTTCAAAGATTTTCAATATATTGTGTATTGGACATGCTATATTCCATTTGTTAGCGTTTGGAATTTCAAACTTTTTATAAAAAAATTTAAAAAATATGACTTATCATGTAATCATATTATTACTAAATTGAATAAAATTATTAATATTTATTTTAGAGAAAAAGAAAAAATCAAAATTTAATAAAAGATGAAATACAAACAGTTATTAAGAAAAAGAAACGAAAAAATAATAATTTATAAATATTTATAAAGCTGACACTTATCTATAAAAATGCTGGAATGATAAAAGCCTACACATCGCCCATAATAGTGGCAATTTGCAGGCAATAATCATATTTAAATGTTTTTAAATGTTATTAATTATTTTTAAATGTTTGAATCTATTGTATTTATATAGTTATTTGGTTACCCATCTTGACCCGCATTGTGTTTAAGTGTTACCCATC
The DNA here is from genome assembly GCA_009363875.1 of Mikania micrantha. NCBI lineage: Eukaryota > Viridiplantae > Streptophyta > Magnoliopsida > Asterales > Asteraceae > Mikania > Mikania micrantha. The sequence continues at coordinate 79,637,895 of CM018694.1, read as the reverse complement.
TCAACCCATTCATTATTATGATGTTACCCATTTCAACCCATTATACTACAATTGTTTAACCAAACCAACTCATTTTCTTTGATCTGGGTAAAAAATGCCACCTCTAATACGCAATTTACTTCTGGACCTTCTGGTCGTTTAAAAATTAAAATTCAGAAATTCTGACATAATTTTTTATGGACATGGAACATTTATAAAATTTTTTTCGACTACTTCAAAAAAAAAAAATAAAAAATAACAATTGTTGGATGAGTCTCTCTGTATTTCTTTCATAAATGGGCTTATTTCACTCCACGAGCACAGACCCACAACCATTCTGTAACCTACCACCGGACAATATTTTCCCGCCATTTTCATCTAACACCGCCGATCCCGATCGGAATCACCGGAGAAAAAGATGAGTGTGGAGGAAGCGTTAGTCCTGCTTCGTAAAAGACTCTGTAATCCCGATTTTATCTTCTCCGTCTTCTCCGATTCTCCCGATAGCAACTACAGGTTCGTCTCCTTCTCTTGATTAATTAATTTCTCTTTTACATGCCACAAGTTTAATTTCGGATCCCTTTTTGATAGTATTATAAGTTTACCTTAATTTGTTTCTGAATAAATTTCAGCAAGTTGAAATATATTGTGTCAAGCTCGGTAACTGAGGCCTGTAATACTTCAATACTGCTTCTGGGTCCCCGAGGATGTGGGAAAATTGCGGTACAGTAACTACATTTTGTAATTATTTATTTGAAATTTTGAGTCTGTAATGTGATTTCACTAAGTCATTGAATATGGATTTTAGGTGCTGGATCTTGTTCTGGAAGATCTGCTGAAAGAACATGCGGACATGATATCAGTGGTATATATCTATTTATAATGAATTTGTAATAAAAATTCATTTTGCTACTTTAAAAAAATGTATGTATCTATTCTTTTAGGTCTGAATGATGTTAGGCATGACGAGTGATGACTAATGTCTAATTAGTTTCTTTTATGATTGTTTTAGATTAAACTGAATGGGCTTTTGCACTGTGATGATAATTGTGCTCTAAAGGTGAGATTCTGAATCTATTCCTTTTATCTTTGTAAGTTATGCACTGGTTTCTCTGTTTTAGACTGTGATTTCTTCTACCATTGTCAGTCCTGTGTTACAATAAATATTCTAATCTTTACATGATTAACATGAAAGCAGTATTATACTTAAGAACCTTCTAAACTATAGATATAGGTTTACTTGGAAGAAAATGATAATATAGAAGCATTGTATTCATAAATGTGAATGAATCTACAAGAAATAATTTATTATATTTAAGTTATGAAATAGGCTTGAATGTTTCTTAAAATTGATAATGATATTTTGAATCGAGACTAAGAATTATGCACTATCTTGCCAACAATTCAGTAAAAGTTTTTAGTTGTCATTTGATCACCAAGGAATAAACAGAAGAAACTGCTTTACTACTGATAAAATAGTGTCTCGTCTTTTTTCTTCTATTTCACATTTAATTTTTATTTATACTGAATTGTTTCATGATCATTACAGGAAATTGCTAGACAATTATGTAATGAACATGAACTGATGTTCTCTAAAATGGTACCATCTCAACTTCATCCATTACTACATGATACGCATTAACCAAGTAAACAGTTCATCACCTTATCAATTTACTGCAGGCATCATCTGATGATAATTCTGAGTTCATGATAGCCATGTTACGGTCAGCATCTATCTGTTTCTGCTTTTATTTTCTTTAAATTTATACCCCAATCTTTGAATTCAAAGTAAAATGCTTTGGCCTATTCCATGAAAATTGTAATATTTTGGTTTTCACAACTTTCTGTAAAATTGTTTATAATAGACTAGGATATATTTGTATTGATTATAAATGTTTAGATATCCAAAGGTGTTAAATCTTAATTATTATATCTATCTGTATAACGTTTGGTTAATGAGAAAGGAAACACTTTGTCATATTCCATCATGGTATCAGAGCTATCAAAAGACTCTCTACCATCTCCACCACACACAAAAATAACCAATCCCTAGCCGTCATTACTTGAGAAAAACCCTAGACAAGGTGACGTGCTGCCGCCCTGTTTGGCCACCGTTAGGGGCTATGTATGCAAACTAGTTCAGTTTCAACACTCATCTCATGAGATGCTGATTACGCAGGATGCTTGTATACACATCAATCCACTTCTGGTTATTGTGTCTATCACTCTATCTTGGGGACAACCTTCTCCTTTGGTTCTCCAAATGTCAGTTCACCATCTCGTTCCAGTGCCAAGGCTGAATATCAGGACGTGGCTAATGTCTTTGCAGAACTTTGTTGGCTTTGGAATTTACTTTTGAGTTGGGTTCTTCTCGACAATGCACTTCTATCGTTTATTCTGGCAATGTTAGTTCAATCTACACGGCCAAGAACCTAGTTCAACATCAGCGAACTAAGCACATCAATATAGACATTTACTTTGATCGCGAACTAAGTTACATTCATGTTTTACATGTTTCTTCTCGATACAATTTTGCAAATATTTTTACAAAAGCCTTACAAAAGATTTTCTTTATTTTCGGTCCAGTCTAAGCATCCAAAATCCTCAGACTCAGACTCAGGGCATATTAGACTAGGGTATAACTTTGTATTGATTACAATTGTTTAGATATACTAAGGCAGTAAACCTAAAATATTGTATCTATATATATGTTTGATTATTGAGAAGGGAAAGTACTTTTGGCCATACTCTTGCTTTTTTCCATCATTACAAACAACTCTTGGTTTTAATTTTGATCTTTGATGTTCCCTCTTTTTGTCATCATTGTATACATTTGGTTAGTAGTCGAACATTTATGTGAATAATCAAGTGTTACCACTTTATATTGGTTTGAAGTAGTAGTTCTGTTGATTTCTTGATATGATCTCTCTTATCAGAGAATGTGGATTAGCACACAAGACAGTAGTTTTTGTATTGGATGAGTTTGACCTTTTTGCTCAGGTGAAGTCAGCATTTTGGTTGTAATAATGGGTTGTTTTTTCTCATTTTCAATGCTCAGAATTTGATACTGTACTACTGTCTCTTTTTTGTATCTGATATCATTACAGGGTAAGCAAAGATTATTGTATAGCTTGTTGGATGCAATGCAATCTGTATCATCACAGGCTGTTGTCATCGGTATTAGTTGTCGATTGGTATGTTGGACATTTTACTTAATTACTTCGTTGATTTTTATTTGCACTCTATAATAGTTTAGCGTAATTGGTTCTGTAATAGTGTAATTAATAATATTTTTATACATTACGGACTCAATTTTGCTATGCAGGATGCTGATCAGCTGCTGGAAAAAAGAGTAAGATCTCGGTTTTCACATAGGAAACTATTGTTTCTACATTCCCAAAAGGATGATTTACTAAGGTGATTGTCATAAATCATTCTTTGTGATGTGATTCAATATTTTAATAGGTTAAAGGTTGCTACACTTATCAGTTTTTTCTTTAATACACTTGTGTTTATCATGCAGGCTATTGAAACACGTTTTACTCTTGCCAGTAGATTCAAGCCTTCCTCATAATTATGCAACTGATTTTAATTCAAGAATTTTAGTATCCTTTTTCTTTCTATTTTGCTAGTGACATGGTTTTCTTTATATAAAAATATCAATGAGGTTACATCTGATTAGAGAGGTGGCAATTTTGACACAGCTGCTTATTGGGTAACATGCCATTGAAAGTTGCAGTCTTTTTAATGCACACAAGCTCCAAAGTCATTTAATTCAAATATTTTGCATATTATTGTCGTCATTATTGTTTTTTGATCAAAAATAACACATTATTAATTTATTAAAATTTAAATAAAGGACGAAAAAATTCGTGAGTTTGCCAAACCTTGCCCACTTAAACCAGTACTGAAATTTTAAACTGTTGTTATGTGTGCAACCTTGCTAGAAAGAAACGACTATTTTCACAGGTGTGTGACATTCCTTCACATGTTTTAGAACATATTAGCAGATAGGAGGTTCACTGAAATTATTGATAAATTAACAGATGCTGACTGCACTGTTAGTAATTTCGTGAGGTTTCTGTAAGTTATTTTTTCTTGTATTTTGAAAATGAGGGTTTCCTTTTTATTTTGCTACATATTATTCCGAATCTTAGCTGTAAAGCATTGTTTCTTTAGGTTTTCTGCAGTAAGTTGCATTGATTTGAAATCTGGTTACTTGACCCTTGAAAACTTCAAATCTGCACTTTCAACCATTCAAAGGCAGCCTAAGTTGGAATGTCTGAAAGGTATGATTTAATTAATTGTGAATATATATATATATATACACGTGTGTGTGTATATATATATATATATACACTAGCATTATAAACCCATGTATTACATGGGTTGGATAATTATAACATGTTATAAATGATAATTTTTATAAAAATTTATATGTTAGATTTATCAACTATTGGTAAAAATTATAAAACAAATAATAAATATATTCAATAATTATATAATTATATTTTAAGATAATATATAATTTAAATCTTATTATACTTATACCAAGTTTTAGTAAAGTAGTAAATTATTAGAATAACAAAGTATATATGTTTCAATATAAAATTATTATAAATTGTTAAAATAATTAGGAGAGGAAGGCGGGAAAACAAATTCCAGATATCACCAGAATGTGACACGTGTCTCCTAAATATATTCTTTTATTAGAGTAGGTAGATATATATATATATATATACACACTATGTTATAAACCCGTGTGTTACACGGGATAGGTTATAGAGAATGATACAGTTAAAATATATGATAATAATATAACCTACTATAAATGAATGCATTTTATAATTACAAAAACATGATATAAATCTTTAAAGCTTCTTTGTATACATAATTGGGCGTGTTTTTAATAACATTATCGTATTTATCCAAAATTAAAATTTCATGTCGTTCTTACTTTTTGACTCTGGGTAAAGCAACATATAGTTGTCTTAGTGAAAAAAAATGTTTGTTTCAATAATAAACCTACTTTTTATAACGATTGGTCTTGACATTAATTTATTATCATTGCAAATGATATTGCGAAAGGAAATAGTTTTATTTAAATTTAAACGGATTCTTCTTATTTTACATGTTAGAGCCATTATATGAATGAATATTCGGTTCAATAACACAACTTTCAAGTGAGATGATTGCTTAGTAACATTAGAGGGACACAACCTTTGATACTAAGTTGTGGTTAGGTAAAGTGGAAATTTTAAGACCATTTAATATGTCAAGTGAGTATAAATACTATTTGAGCTTATGTATTTACTTGCATCTCCCGAAAATATAGATTACAAATGATCATTGTTTCATCTACAACTTCATTTGGATGCAAAACTGCCATTTTCTTGGAAAAAAAATTGGAATACTTAAAATTCTAAAGAATGAAAGTGTAAACAAACTCAATAAAATCATAAGGATTATCTAAATCCTTAATCAAATGATCATTATGTATGTTTAATACAACTTTTAGAGATGATATAATAAGATGTTTGAATAAATATAATTGTATTTAAAACATGAAGGAACACACACACATATATATAAATATATTACAACATTTGAATAAAATTATAAAAATAACAAAAATAACATTCTTTATTAATTAGAAAAAAAAACGTGTATATATATATATATATATATAAGGTTCAAAGAGTTCTATATTAATATTGATATTTATACAAATCAAAAATGACAAAGAAACATTGGATTTAGATGTTTTAATATACATTATTAAAACAAAACTTTGGCTATAGAATGTCGAGTTTATGCAGGTGAAAGAAATTTTTTAAATAACTTTATATAATAAGATATTTGAATACAAAATAATTTAATTTAAAACATAAAGGAAAAATAAAATGTGTTAAATCATGTGATTAAATGTAAAAAATAACCATAATAACATTCTTTGTAATTAAAAATGACAACATACCCATATACAACTAAAGACTTTTATATTGAAATTGATATTTAAACAAATTAAGAATGACAAAGAAAACGTAGAATGTATAAGATGTTCTGCAAACATATATATACAAATGCTTATAAAAAATAATTTTTTTTCATAAAAATAGAGTAACTAAAAGACTAATATTTACGGAATATAAATAAATTTTTGTACACGTTACGAATACAAATTAGTATATTTAACATAGATTTACATAGTTTAATGATTAGTAAATATCTTATATATTTAACATAGTAGTAGAGGATGAAGTATGAAAATATTTCAAATGGTATAAAGAAGTAAATAGTAGAGGAAGGAACAAATTTATTACGTATGAATAGAGTTAAATACACTTATGTTTGTTTATATATAAAATGATTAAGTGATTATATAAGTAAATATAGTAGACGAGTAAAATAAGGAAATTCAAAGATGAATTAATTAAATATTGAATAACAACTTAAATAAAATATTAATACACTTTTGAAATTTTTTAAATTTAAAATTTTTGACTTTTAAGTGTATTTGATAAAGATAATTTGAAATTACATGTTTTTAGGATAAGATTGAGAAAATAAAATAAAATCTATTTTGAAAGTTAGTTTAAAAAATATATAATTTTTGATGAAATGTACGTAATTATTTTAAAGTTAAGAATATAAATACCGAAACAAATTTATTATTTGTCAGCATGGCTAATTATTTTTTTAGAATAATATGATATGTTATTTTATATTAACAATGGAAAGTAATTAAAAGATTAATTATTAAATAAGTTAAAAAAAGTTTAATTATTATATTCAAAAAGAGCATTTTGTTGCTAAAAAATAGGAGTAATTAAGTTTATATTATTCAAAATAATATTTGGAATTTTTTAATGTTTGAATTTGATTTCATGTGTGATTGCCATGTGTTAAATTAATTTGAAAATTGATGTGATAATGACACATGTCAATTTTAAATGTAGAATTGTTGTGGTAATGACACCTAAGCAAAATTATTTTCATTTATTATATAAGTATAGATATAGATATTAAATTTTTGATATTGTCATCATTACAAAGATTAAATGTCTGATTGCGTCCACAAGATTCCCTTTTTTTATGTTTATTCAAATTAATGAAGTTTTGTTAATAGTCAACAGTTTTTATTTTCATCAAGACTTAAAAAAGATCCATATCTCTTTTTATGTCCATCTTTGGGAGAGAAATGAGGTGATTTTTTTCGCAGATTGCTCAATTTTAGAGCTTTATCTTATGGTTTGCATGAAGAGGTTGGAAGTCAAAGAACAAGAATCATATAATTTCAATTCTGTAATGAAAGGTCTATACAAATTTACTTACAATTCCGTCCTCTAACTATGCTACACTAATATCTAATTAACTCTTTTTATATGACAGAGTATAAAAACATACATGATTCATTCCAGACTTCTGATAACTATTCTCGTAATGTATGCTTACGGGTAAGTTTTATTTTATTTTTGCATATTTTTTAGTATCAGTATAAAGTATTTGTGAATTTAAACATCTTATTAAAAAAAAATTCAATTCTTCCAAAAAAAAACAAGCAATTTGGTAAGGAAGTAAGCCTTACCAACTAAGTATTCAATCAAGCAATTCCGGACCGAGGTGTGTGTTAGACATCATTATTATCATACTCAGTATAACCCAGCATTATCAAACCTATGGCAGTGTATGAGGAGGGTGTAGGAATAGAGAGACCGCTTCCATTGAGACGCTCAGCTCATGATGCCTGATTAACCGACCAACCCAATGTTTTTAATGTTATTTTCACAAAAATTAAGTAAAATTACTTTAAAATTAGTGCAATTTACTTTTTCTCATCGATGGCCGACACACATATATACATTATATGCATGCGCTGCTAACAAGTTCTATGCTAGACATTAGTTTATTTAATACTATTGTGTGGATCCCATTTTGTTATTGGAAAAAAGTCAACACTTTATAAAAGTCAATTCATGAAAATATCCTAATAATTCTAACAAATTTTAAATATGCAGGCCTTTGAGCACCTTCTTGATCGTCAGTTAATTGAGTTTACAGACAGAGGACACAATCAGTTCATTGAATTTCGTTCAGTGAAACTGCTAATTTCTCCTTCTGAACTGCATCAAGGGTTGAAATCAAATCGCTCATGTCCAGTAAGCTATTTATAGGATTTATTTTTGTGGTCTTGATTTATATAATTAATATGATCTTTTTACCGTTAATGATTACCATGGCTGTAAATCAGAAACAAATTTGTTCATTGATTGAAGTCTCTTTTCGTATGACCTGTGCAGGCTCTCCTTCAGAAACTAGTGGAGTCATGAAGCCGATTATGATGCAAAAACCTTTTTTTAAGATTAACACATGTTAACATGTGTGGTGACATGATTCGTTTTGGTTTATTGATGAACCGTGTATCGTATACATTTAGAGGTAAATAGCGGTACAAAGTTTTTTTTTCCCTTTTTTTTTTTCATTTCTTCTAGATCTTTGGTTTTTTTTTATGTTGCAATCTAAATACTTTTTATGTTGCAACAATGTTTCTTTAACCTACAAAATTTACCAAACAAGTGTCTTTTATCATATATCCAAACCATATTATAAATATCAAATATATTCTCTAAAATAATTAAAATATCAAATATATCAATGTTAATTAAAAAAAATCATAACATGACCATTTTATCTTTGATTTTCTTAATACATTAACATATTTTTCCTTACTTTTTAACTCATTGTATTTCTTTTTGGCTTTTTATTTCTTTTCTTTTCATTTTTTATACAACGGATTTGTTTTTATAATAGCTTTTAGTTAGAGATTGAATTTTGGCATCATCATCTTAAAGGATCAAAAACAATTAACTAGTTTTATACCTTATGTTTGTTAGGACTTAAATATTTATAATCTTATGATCATATTGAATTGTTATTTGCATAAAAATAATATTAGTTTAATTAATTAAAGAATAGCTTGTAACACAGAAATAAAATTCATCTTTATTAAAAAAAATCATATAACAAATAAAATTGATAACATACAAATGTTGTCGGAAACAGTCACGTAACCACTGGAAACTGTTGAAAAGCGACGTAACCACTGGAAACTGTCAAAAACCAATGTAACCGTTTGAAAGCATTGTAACTGTGTAGCCGTTGAAAACAATCATAACGTCGAAAACTGATGTAACTGTCGCAAAGCGCAATAACTATTTAGAAACCACCATGTAACTTTTCCAATGGTATTTTAAACGATTCTGATCTTGTTTCAAAATAATTTGACGATGGAGATCGACCTTGACGTCATTTATGAAACCGGGTTCCATATAGATTTAATTTTCGTATATCCCAAACAACATAAAATGAAACGTAAGCAACAGCAATCGGTTAAATGTCGATTTAAAATTTTATGTTTTTAATTCAATGCAAAAACTATTGATTTAATAATGTTTTTCATCAAATAGCATAACTATTCTTCATATCAATTTTGATTCATTAAAAAAACTATTGATTGAATCGACACTTCAACACTAAAAACCATAAGCAAAAACAATAGTAAGGTGCTGTTTGTTTTTATCAAAAACGTCTGCGAAGGTCTGCGAAATCTCTTTTGTCTGCGCCCCGCAGACCACGAACAGATGAAGAGTGTTTGTTTTTTCGCAGACATTTCATTAAAAAAGGTATGCGAAACCTCTTTTTTTTGCAGACATTGTTTAACCTCCTTTTAAACCTCTTCTCACTTCCCAAACCTCTTCTAGGTCATCACGCTTCACCATCTGGTCTCCACCACCGCGCTTCACTGTAACAACTGCACATTTTTTTTATATATAAAAAATATTGTTTAATATTATAATTTTAAATATCTAGTTATCATATACACATATATGACACTTACATCTAATAAGTAACGAGTAAAATAATTATTAAAAAGTTTTGACACACTTATTCGGTCAGTTAATGTTATAGGAGACCGCTTAAAGTTAATAAAATATATCATAATTAAACTTTCTCCGTTTTTACGAAACTTAGGTCAAAACATAGAGAAAAATGAGTTGATCCCAGCAGTATTTTTAGAATTTTATAAAACATCATATTTTAAAAGTTATCAAAAAAACAAAAATTGAGCTAAATTAATTATAATAATAAAATAATAAAATATTCAAGTGTGGAATCTCAAATCGAATTTGAATTGTGTGACGTGAATATATTAGAATGCTTCATTCAAATGACAACACGTAGATAACCTATATCTATAAATTCCTTCGTCATTAAGTTTCGTCTGCCTATAAATACTATCAAACTTTATTTTCATTTAAGATCACATACATATATATACAATATATATACACCCACGTATATTTGAGAAGAAGATGAGGAGATATGGATGCTAGGAGGTGCTGATCAGTATAAGTCAAGAATTAAGAATTGGTTCGTTTAGGTATATTATTTAACTTTTAGTTAAACTCAAAAATTTCAAGTTTTATTAAAATATTAACTTATAGGGTTAGGGTTAAGATCCGACCCTATGTATATATTAAATTTTTTAACGATAATAATATTGATTATCATCGTAATAATAATATTATAATAAAATAATAATAATAATTATAATAATAATAATAATAATCATAATAATAATAATAGTCGTCGTAGTAGTAATAATAATAATAATAATAATAATAATAATAAGTAAGTAAGTAAGTAAGTAAGTAAGTAAGTTAATAAATAAATAAATAAGTAAATAAGTAAATCTTCTTTGCAGAATAATTTTAAGAATAATATAAGCAGAAACGCTGCCCAAATTTATATCGACAAGTTTAAGCTGTCACTCTGCCAACCAAAAATTCAGGTGAATACATTTAACTTATTTTTTAAATATAAATTCATTTTTATGAGCATGTATGTTTAAACTTTGACGCATAAAGGGATACCATTAGACCAGCATTTAGGCCAATAGTATACGTATGATTTGCAAATTGTATCCGCTATGGGTGAAATTCCCATATGTGGCTGGTATCGTGGGCTGGAAGGTTATCCGTAAGACGCACTCCGCAGGCAACCTAACCAGTGGCGGGCTGTGGGCTGGAGGGAACAATTGTAAGACGCACTCCGCTGTTGTTCCTAACCAGTGACAGTACAAGCAAGGGTATGCAGTGGTTTTATCGATCAGTGAAATAACATGCTAAATGTGTAGTATGGCCAATAATAATTATGGTTAAAGGACCGAACATGCTATGCTTACATATCGAGTCTGTTATGTGTATTCACCAACATTATGCTGACGTTTTATTTTTAAAAACTTTTCAGGTGATAATGAAATGTAAAAGAGAGGCAAGATTAGAGATTCTTGGCCTATGATGCCTTGAATAAGATCTTGTAGTAAGACCATGGAGCTATTGGAGCTATGCATCAAAGTCTTGTATAAACCAGATAGTATAAAATGATGTATAATATGTGTTTGTGAAAAGCTGGTTTATTATAATATGAAATGATGATATTCATACTTATACGTATGAAATTTTGTGAAAATACTGAAAAGTTATTTATGAAAAGTTATTTTATAGAAATTGTGACAGTAAGGTTTTTCATACCCATGCGTGTGAATTATTTATAAATCATGAAAAACGGTTTTCACATCCATGCATGTGAATTATTTAATTATGAAATTTATGAAACGCTTCCGCTTAACACATATGGAAAAAAATAATAAACTCTGACCGAGACTGTATTATCCATGAAACCAATTCGGGTCGCAGCGCCCGGGCCGTCGAGAGCCCGGGGTAAATGATGTTAAGATCGATTTCTTCTGTCATCGTTCTAAAATGAGATATGAGCAATTTAAAATAGACGGTTAGGCAGTTTCATGGAGGTTTTTAGCGGTGACGTGGTTTTCATATGGTTATGGCGGTTTCTAGCGGTTAAATGGTGGTTTCTGACAATTACAGCAGTTTCCAATGGTTATTACTTATGACTTTTTCTGATGACTACAACCGTTTTTAATAGTCATGATGCATGATTTTGGAGATTGAACGGCTCCTCCCATTGCTTGGGAGCTTACGGTTTCATGTTCTATTTCACTCCCTTACGAGGGTTCTTTTCACCCTTCCCTCTCGGTACTACTTCGCTATCAATTTAATTACATACTTCTGTAACGAACATCAATGTCGTCTACTATTGGATCAACCTATAATGAAATATAACTCATATAAAGTGGTTGATTATGACTAATTCGACAGTATCAATGCACGAACTTGAAGATGTTTCGCACTATATCCTATTTCCTATTTAAAATATTTTTCTTGAAAAAATATTTGGGAAATTAGTCACCGAACCAAACATTCGCGTGCGGGAGTTTAATAAACAATCGTGTTGAGAATTGATATCATTGTTAAAATAAGAAATGTTTTGAGTATTATTTTTCTTTATAATCAGTTAGAGATTACACTAGTTATAGTTTAATCTTAAAAAATACTTATTTCATTTATAATATAAAAAAATATAAGACTAAAAATATCACATGTGTATAAAACTAGTTCTGTTGACATGAAGTTGGTACAACTATACAAATAAGTTGGATACAAAAGGATTCTAGACTAGTGTTATTCTTTTGACTTTTTTTTAGGTGAAGTCTTGATTTGAGTGTTAACTAGAGCAAAATATTACTTTTGTTAAATTAAGTGGTTTTTCTAGTTGTGGTTTCCTCTTTGCCAGATGGTAAGGTCATGATGCTCTATTATTAAACGGTAAGGTGATCTATTTATCAAGATGATATTGACAAGCGTTTTGGTTTAAAAATGTGTTTGGACTAGTTTTTTCAAAATTAATTTTCAAAATAACCAAAAAGGACAATTTTATTGACACTATTTAATGTTATTGGGTAAAGGATAGAGAGGGGTGTATTTGTAATTTTATGTCAATAAGTTATAAGTCATTTTGAAAAACTAGAATTTTCAGCTTTTGAAAAACAACTTATCAATCTTTTATAAAAAGTCATTTTTAAAATTCATTTTAGGTTTGACAAACAAGTTATGAAAAAAAAAAATCAATAAGTCAATAACTTGTTTTTTACGAAATCCCAAACCCGGCCTAAGTCGGAAGGAAAGGGGATGCAAGGTTTCACTCACCGACACAGACGCCTCAACAAAATCAATCTCAAAATAAACTCCATTTTTAGATCTCAATAGTCTTCGTGAGGGTTCAAATTCATGAAACCAGGTATTACTCTTTTCCTTTTATGCTTCAATCTTCGTATTTTTTTCCCTTTAAATTTCTAACCTAATTCTTCACACTCAGGTTTGTGATGATGAAATCATGATCTGTGTCTCAAATAGTTTCTTATCTGACTTGTAATCTTCACATTCTGGATTTCTTCTTTGCGACATTGAATGTAAGTTTAATTTGATAAGCATGATTTGGTTATCATGGTTGTTGCCTAGTTCTTTGTCGTTTTCTTTTTGTAAATTATCAAGGACCAGAATGATTTCTTCCGTTTAGCTTTTTGGGATGGAATGGATCCTCATTGATGCTTGTTGATTGTGTTCGAATCTTAGGGTTTTAGAGTTCTTAAAATTAGAAAGTTTGTTTCTGTGGATTGATTTAGTTGGAATTTATGCTTTATTTGTTTGTCCATTATGATGATCCAGTCTAACTTTGACCGAATCAGGAACAAATCACATAGGACAACATAGATGTAATGGCTTCTGAAAGGGATATCTTTGAGCTTTCAGGGCCCGTCCATTTGACCTCTATTGACTGGTAACATTTTCTTATGATCAATTTTTTTTTACTCACACATTTCATCAAACACCTTGTGTGATTAGAGTTCACAATTTATTCATAAAATTTATTCATAAGATCAATGTGAACAATAAATAGGTTACCTATGTTGATTCAGGAATGATGTAGATCACCGGAGATCTGTGGCTGCAAGCATGGTTCAAGGCGTATATATCATGCAGCGTGACCGCCAGGAAAACCGCCAGGGGCCAGATGCTCTTGCTCCTCCATGGTGGAAGTGCTTTAATTTTGACTTGCACAGTCAACTCATAGACGATGCTGATTCATCCATCTTTGGTGCCATCTATAAGTTTAAACCTGAACCCAAACCAGACCACCACACCCTCTCAACACCCGCAACCCCGTCCCATATCATTGCTTTCAGAGGCACAGTAACCAAAGGCGATGCGTTCTCTCGCGACTTACAACTCGATCTCCACTTTGTTAAAAACATATTGCATCAATCATCAAGATTTGAAACCACCATTCAAGCTGTCAGAAGCTTGGTTGCTTCAGGTAATCAAAACATCTGGTTAGCTGGTCATTCACTTGGGTCAGCCATGGCCATGCTTGCTGGGAAAAACATGGGGAGAAACGGGGTCTTTCTTGAATCTCATCTTTTCAATCCACCATTCGTTTCTCCCCCGATCGAGACCATCAAAAACAAAAAAGTGAAACATGGGATCAGAATCGCTAGCAGTTTTGTGACAGCTGGACTTGCAGTTGCTGTTAAACTTAAAAAGAATCATCAGCAAAGAAACAATGCATCAAATAACATGTTTAGTAATCTGGCATCGTGGGTACCATGTTTATATGTGAATCCACGCGATCATATCTGCTCAGAATATATCGGGTATTTCCAACATCGAAGAAAGATGGAGGATATAGGGGCAGGAGGGGTGGAACGATTGGCCTCACAGCATTCAATTGCTGGTCTCTTTATGGATGCAATCGGAAAGGAATCGCATGAACCACTCCACCTTCTTCCATCTGCAAATCTGACAGTCAATTTGAGTTGTTCGCGTGATTTAAAGGAAGCTCATGGTATTCACCAGTGGTGGAAATGTGATCAGCAGCTGGAATCTCGAACCTACAGATCATAGCCTGGAGAACGCTTTGACTATCTTGTGTCAAACCTAGTGCTTATGCTATTTTATATCGACATAGTTGTATACTTTTATCTGAATATTTTCTTAATTTTTTGTTCAAAGTTGTTAATGTTGTAAAAGATACTGACTTGATAGCCCTATGGTGTTAGGGCATGTGTTATGCCGTCCTTGCATAAGATGCAGGGTTCCTAAGGTACACCACCGCATCTTTACTAGTACTGCTACTTACCAACTCCACGAGTGTCATCTCTGGCAAGAGACGAGACCCATGTCATACCATTTGTCACACACATATATATATACTTGGTTGTATATTGGGTAAATTTGTTTGTTTGTTTATATAGTATGCTTGGTTGAAAATAGACAAAATATAGCAAAAATATGATAAATTGAGGTTATATAGAATGATGTACGTTCTTGGTAGTTTACTTTGCGAGGCTTCATATATAATTTTGTCAATGTATAAAATATTTGTAAGATAGCTTTTTTCAAGGGTTGAATCTATAACCTTTGGTTAAGACACATTTCTTATCAACTGGGTAAGTATTTCCACAATTTTATAAATTTTGTCAATGTATAAAATTTTATAAATTTTAGGGGTAACTTTATATAAATGTAACCAACTTTCAGCTTTGTTCCAATTAGGTCACTCATACTTTTTTTTGTTCCGATTAAGTCACTCATACTTTTTTTTGTTCCGATTAAGTCACTCATACTTTTTTTTTGTTCCGATTAGGTCACTGTACTTTTAATTTTGTTTCAATTAGGTCACTCATATAAGTGACTTAATCGGAACAAAAAAAAAAGTATGAGTGACTTAATCGGAACAAAAAAAAAGTATGAGTGACTTAATCGGAACAAAAAAAAATATAAGTGACCTAAGTGGAACAAAGCTGAAAGTTGGTTACATTTGTATGGCGTTTTCCCTTTTATAAATATAACATGTGTTTTTAATCTTTGTTTAAGTATCTAATGCTTTTGTCTATAAGCAAAAGCTGGGGCGATAATCAGCTTATATATAGGGGAAAGATCAAATAAAAAGTATATTTTGCCTAAGAAGGCTAAGAAGGATTTTTAAAATCTTCAAAACCGACCCAAACGAACTCCGATTGAATTCATTTCGATGGCATTGGAACCGTCTTATCGAACCCTACAATATTAGCTTTTAAGTTTTCGTTTTAACAACTAGATTTAGATTTTAGGTTTTGAGGCTTGATTTTTAGCTTTTAAGTTTTATCTTTATGTTAAAGATTTGTTTTTAAAGTATTGGTTTTAGTATTAAGGTTTATTGTTTATGATTTAAGGTTTGGGTTTTAGATTTCGACAAACCGGTTCCAATGATGCTAAAATGAATTCAATCGGGATTTGTTTGAGTCGGTTTTCGAGTTTTTGAAAATCCTTCTTAGCCTTCTTAGGCAAACAAACAAACAAACAAACATACCCAGTGAAATCCCACTTTTAAGTAGGGTCTGGGGAGGGTGAGATGAACACAAACCTTACCCCTACCCAAAACGGGCAGAGAGGCTGCTTCAGAAGAGACCCCCGGCTCAAATAGACTTTTTAGGGGAACCTTACCCTATATATATCAAGAAGATGAAATTATAATTATAAATGTGGACCGAATTTATATTCAAAAGAAAGCATTTCATTATAAAACAAAAGGAGAAGTTTATATATTTTTCTTTAAGTCAATCTATATTATTAAGTTATAAAAATGGCATAATATATAGTTTAATTTAACCATAAAATAGTAAGTTATGAAACATGGACATAGGAAGAAAAGAAAAAAAAACGAAAACCGTAAAAGTATATTAGTTTTTTTTTATCTTTAATATCTCAGTTAAATATTAAAGTTCTCTTAAATTTTTTGTACTGATAAATAAAATAAAATGCACACGTTACTCTTATAAAACATTTTCATATTAATTTTTTTGTCTTCTCAATTAAATGCATCTCTCCTGACAAAGAATAAAATAAAATTACAAATTATATCATTTTTAAATTAAAAAAATAGATTTCGTAACATATTAAAAGGAAATTTTTTTTAATTAGAAAACACACTTTAAAAAAAACAAGATTAATATAAAATATGAACCTTTTCTAATTAAGCACAAATCGATAACAAAATACAAGAACAATCACAAAGGTTTCAATGTAAACTCAAATTTATAATAAGGAAACTTGCTCAAAACCTCAATACAAACTTTTCTCATATCTCAAACCCTATACTCGGCTGAGATATATATAGACAAACCAAAACTTGTTTGCCAAGTAAACTAACAACTTTTCCAGAAAATTAGCAAGACTAGATAATGACCAAACTTGTAATTATCTAATATTAACTCTGAAGGATCCACCGACTTGTGCCTTCCTTGTTATTCGGAAATTAAAAACCCAACAATCACCCTCCTAATTTTCGAATCGAATTAGGACAGGCTAGAACTCCAATCTTTTCTTGCATTTCTTTGAACTTGATTCTTCCAAGACGCTTTGTGAGAATATCGGCCTTCTGTTCCTGCCCACTGATGTGTTCAACCAATATTTCATCTTGATCAACACACTCTTGAATAAAGTGGAATCGAGTTTTTATGTGTTTGGTTCTCCCATGAAATACTGGATTTCTTACAAGTGCTATGGCCGAAGTGTTGTCTACATACAACCGTACCCTCTTCAGTGGATCTCCGGTTACTTCACTTACCACCGCTCGAAGCCATATCGCTTGGCAGGCGGCTGCTGATGCAGCCATGTATTCGGCTTCACACGACGACAGAGCCACAGTGTTTTGTTTCTGAGAACACCATGAGATTGGTCCCTTACCAAGATAAAAAAATGTGGCCCGTGGTGCTTCTTCCATCATCAGGATCAATGTTGTGACTGCTGTCACTATAACCTGTCAGTTCTTCCGTGTTACCTCGTTGATACATTATGCCCATGCTTGATGTTCCTCGAATGTACCTTAGGATATGTTGCACTGCCTTCATATGAGATTCTTTTGGGTCTTGCATATAACGGCTCACCAACCCAACTGAGTATGCCATATCTGGTCGCGTGTGCAAAAGATACCGCAAGCATCCCACTCGTCTTCTAAACTCGGTTTCATCTACTGGAGTGCCATTACTATCCTTGTTCAGCTTCACGCCTGGTTTCATTGGAGTTTGAGCAGGATTACAATTCTCCATCTGTGTTTGTCTTAAGATATTTCATGCGTAACTTTCTTGCTTTATTATTATTATTCCATCACTGTTCTGAACAACTTCTATTCCAAGGTAATAGGTTAACCTTCCCAAGTCGCTCATTTCGAACTGTTCATTCATCTGTCTCTTGAATGTTGTTACTTCATCTAGCTTTGGTCCTGTTACGAGTAGATCATAAACGTATACTACAATTATCAGGACTGATTTTGCTGACCTTTTGACATACACAGCTTGTTCATGTGGGCATCTTTCAAACTTTAGGTTTTCCAGTACTTGATTCAGCTTCGTGTTCCATGCCCGGGGGGCTTGTTTTAGCCCGTATAGTGCTTTTGACAGCTTCAACACTTTGTGTTCTTCTCCTTTCTTTATAAAGCCTTCCGGTTGCTCTACGAATACTTCTTCTAGTAGTTCTCCATGCAAGAATGAAGACTTCACGTCTAAATGGTGCACTTCCCACGCTTTTCTTGTTGCTAGGGCCAAGATAAGTCGAATCGTCTCGTAGTCTATTCCGTGCTTTTGTACATATCCCTTCGCAACCAGGCGTGCCTTGTGCTTATTAATAGACCCATCTGGATTTCTTTTCAACTTGAACACCCACTTTACTCCTATTGCTTTGGATCCTTTGGGAAGTTCAGTTAGACACCAAGTGTCATTCTTTTCAATAGAATCCACTTCTGTTTTCATTGCCTGTACCCATTCTTTCTTTGTTTTTGCTTCCTGATACGATGTGGGTTCGTCTTCAATGCACACGAGTAGTTCATCATCCATGACATAGTCTTGAAACTTGGCTGGAGTTACCGGCACCCTTGTGGATCGTCTGAGAGCATTGTTCTGGTCATTAGGCTCTGTCGTGGATTGTTGGTCCGGCTGCGGTCCATATGAGTTTGATGATGATGGGGTGGAGTTGTCTTGGTCTGTTTCATACTCATGATCTCCTGCTGCGTGTACGCCTGGTGAAGGAAAGTCTTCATCTTCAAGACTGCTTCCTGGGCTTTGGACTTGATCTTCATTATTAGCTTGCTCGTTATCCTCTCCCCAATTAATAATGAAATCTTCCCAGGGTTTTCCTTTTCCTTGTTGCTGTGTTTCACATCCCCAGTTCCATCTTGATTTCTCGTCAAACTTTACGTCTCGGCTCACCGTGATCTTCTTTGTGCTGGGTCGAACAATCGGAATGCTTTTGAGCCTTGTTCGGTTCCAAGATACACCATCTTCTGACTTCGATCATCCAATTTTGAGAGATGTTGGGCTGGAACTTTTGCGTATGCTACACACTCGAAGACTTTTAAGTGGCTCACATTTGGTTTTCGTTCCGTGAAGGCTTC
Organism: Mikania micrantha; assembly: GCA_009363875.1. NCBI lineage: Eukaryota > Viridiplantae > Streptophyta > Magnoliopsida > Asterales > Asteraceae > Mikania > Mikania micrantha. The sequence continues at coordinate 79,618,509 of CM018694.1, read as the reverse complement.
ATACAGTGTCGTATCTTTTACTGCTCGTGTTACCACCCGGTTCAGAATGTATGTTGCATGTCGTGTTTCTTCTCCCCACATATCTCTTGGTACGTTCCTTGCTTTGAGAATACTTCTGGTCATTTCTATAAGCGTTCTGTTTAGGCGTTCCACCACACTATTTTGTTGTGGTGTGTATGGAGCCGTAAGTTGCCTTGCCACTCTTTGTGTTTCACAGAATCTCTTGAATTCGTGAGAGGTAAATTCCCCTCCACGGTCCGTTCGGAAGACTTTAATGCTTGAACCGGTTCTTAATTCTATAGTTGCCTTGAAGTTCTTGAAGGTTTCGAAAGCTTCGTCTTTTGTTTTCAGCATGAAGGTCCACATGAAGCGACTGTAGTCATCTATTAGAACAAATATGAATTTGTTTCCTACTTGGGAGGGGGGATTGATTGGACCGCATAGGTCCCCATATATTAATTCCAGGATTTTAGTGGCTCTAAACGTTGCTTCTTTTGGGAATGGTTCTCGGGTCTGCTTTCCCATAATGCATGCGTCACATATTCTCCTCTCAGAGCTTAGCCATGGCAATCCAACCACCATGTCTTTAGTTGCCATAGCGTTGAGAGATTCATGATTTACATGTCCCAACCTTGCATGCCACACCTGAGATAGTACGACGTCATCTGCATGTAGGCACGCGTTCTTTGCCACATGCAATTTTACTTTGTATAGTCTATTCGTCTTTGGCACCTTGAAAATCAGCCTTCCCCTTGCATCAAATGTAACATCAGTGCCGGAAGCATTGCCGGAACAGTGATTGCTACAGTAACTTGCACAGTAACTCAGGTACACATTACGAGAAACTATGTTTATGCTATTTACACTTGAGGCTTAACACTAAACTATTATGCGATTGTCTGAAATCTGATTAAAACCTTAGGGTTTAACAGTCAGAAACACATCAGACAACACAGTACTGACACACAAAAGCTTGATTTGATGCTATTATGTATAAACGTATGTGAGGTTAAACAAAACGAAACGATAACTGTTGTTGTTACAGAATGAAAAACCGACGAATTATTCTGTAACACCCCGCTTCGTTTTACCAGCAATATTGTCCGCTTTGCCAAATTATAGCTCACGGCTTTGCTTTTGGTCGCCCAGGTGAAAACTTCCCAAGGGGTCACCCATCCTGGATTGTTGTCACCTGAGCACGCTTATCTGTGGAGTTCTCCTCTCATCCACTACCATTAAGCCCCAAAACGCGTTGCTGGTAAAACGAGGCGGGGTGTTACATATTCGTGTAGATGACGATCTGTACGAATAAATCTGAAAGTTTAACGGTCTGAAACGATGACTGGAAAGTAGAAAACAAGAATCAGAAAGCCGAACCATCGTCGTGTTCGTTCGAATGACGATTTGAACGAATACGAGCGATGGCGACGTGTTCTGACGAAACGAAAACGAAATCGAAACGAACGATCATAAATTTAAGGAAATATAATATTGTTTTACAATTTTGAAACTCATCAGAAAAAAATTTAAAAGAAACTATTCTAATTAAATTACGTAAATTACGCGAAAGAAATAACGAAACGCGTGAAATAATATATTACGATAAAGAATTCCAGGAAAATGATATTTAAAATATTTACTAGTAATAACCACCTTCCAAACATTTAAAATAAAGCCTTTTTATTTAAATTATAAAGCACGCGCGTAACGTGTCAGAAACACTACGAAGACGAGAACCGAGCAACCGAAACGAACCCGAATACCCTCAAGGTATTTAAACACCAAATGAGGGCATTTATTTCATTTTCATGAACCTCTCTCTCTCTCTCTCTAAACTAACCTTAGCCGTCCACCCTCTCTCTCTCTAAGATCCACCATTTCCAAGCTCCATAACTCCTTCAAATCTTGATGAAATCGCGTGTTCTTGGTGTCCACGCGTAGCTCTCGACGCCCTCTACAAGGAAGTACAGCAGATCTGAACTTTTGTCCAGAAAAATCCGAGGTATGAAGACAAGAAGTTCATGAAAACTAGGGTTTTATCACCTTTTGTTTGACACACACACAACCGTTTCTTAAACTCTCCTTCGAACCACACCTCTCGAGGACATGTCTGCGTGTAACAATACCATGGAATTGGTCAAACCCAGGGTTCAAGGCTGGATAGTGGGGACGAACACATGCAGGTTCGTGGGAGGCATATTAGCCGAACCCATGCTGGGCCTGTTGGGAGCGGCCGAACCTACGCCCTCTAGCCGAACCTCCTTGCTACTACGGACCATCACACACGAACCTTCAAGTCCTGGACCCAACATACAGCGAACCCTAACCTGCCGAACCCAAGGAAGGGCTGCAAACCTTCCATGCATCGAACTATGCAACCCCGAACTCCTGGTATGCGAACCTGATTAGTAGCCAAGCTCCAACCACGAACCCAGGGATGAACCTACCACGAGCGGCGAACCTGTGGCTGTCCATTGAACCTGGAACTTAGCCGAACCATCAAGGAGCACCGAACCCATGTAACATGCACCAGCCGAACCTTGGCCGAACCCCTACACCATTTCATCAGCCGAACCTCGTGGTCTTAGCCGAATCTTAAATGGGACGAAGCTGTAGCTAGGCGAGCCACAAGGTTCGTTGAACAACATGGATGGCCAAACCCTCAGACAAACTCAGTGTAGGTTCGCTGGAAGCACATGCGGCTAACCTAATTGAGAGCCTATTCGGCTCATGTTGGCTAAACCAGCCCAAGCAGCTTTCGGACCAACACCATTACCCCAAATTATTGTTTGGTCCGTAGCCATATCGACCCAAACTCTTCTTTTAGCTCACCTTTATACGATATAGTAAGCCTTGGCCCATTAGGATTATTTGGCCCATTGTGGTTACCCAGGCCCAAATTCATTCGGCCCACATGGACAATTGAGACACATTTGAAACCAAGTCGATGAATAACCGCATGGAATTTCATAAGGACTACAAAAGTGATAAACATTGGGTTAAACTCCATAAAAACTACAATTTAGCCTTTTAGAATGGGTTCACAAGTGATTGAGTTAAATGGTTTAATGAGGATGCAAAAACTATGATACAAAGTGATAGGGGTTATTAACCCTAAAATCTAAGTTTCTATACTTAGAGTATTTTGATTTCGAAATCAAAGCAAATAAACAAGAATATTAACATTAATCTAATGTAGAGATGTGTCTCTAAAATCTCTAATAATCATGAAGGGCCGAATGACGACCGCGACTCACGAGTGTTAGCCAACTTTAGGGCTAACACTAACATTTACACTCACAATGAATCCCTACAAATATATACTTATAAGCTTCAAACGCTATGAAATCAATACAGGATTGTGAATACTACTACAACTAAGAGCGCGTGCATTCTTGTTTTACTTAGTCAACCACTACAAACATAAGGTGAGTTCATTTGTCCCTTTTCAAACTTATTTGTTTTACTTCGGGACTGAGAAGCATGTTATACATTTTAAGAAATTATTGAAATGTTATTTAATGCTTTTAAACATAATCATGACGCTTATGCTTGGAAACTTTTATTCTGGAAGCTATATACTTGATACTTATGCTACAGACTTGATGCTTAAACTATATGCTTGTTGTTAATGCTAAAGACTTGAAGCTTAAACTAGATGCTTGATGCTTATGCTACAAACTAGAAGCTTAAACTATATGCTTGTTGCTAATGCTAAAGACTTGAAGCTTAAACTAGATGCTTGATGCTTATGTTCTAAACTCTATGCTCAAACTATATGCTAATGTTGGAAACTATATGCTTGAAGCTATGATTGTGTGCGAAATGCTAAGCTTGTATCTAGTCATGGGCTACGTAATTGCTAAACGACTCCTAGAGCAGAGCTTGTACCCATGCATTAAGATACATGGAAGCTAAACTATGACGATGCTAAGCTGTTATCTATATAAGAGACACGTGATTGCTAAACGACTGCTAGAGCAGGGCTTGTGTCTGCTTATATGAGATATGTAAATGCTAAACTACTTGTGTGTGCACGGCTTGTGTCTATGTATGAGATACGTGATTGCCAAACGACTGCTAGAGCAGGGCTTGTATCTTCATATAGGAGACACGTAATTGCTAGACTATTTGGATACTAAGCTTAACTAATTCATGAGATACGTAATGGCTAAACGACTGCTAGAGCAGAGCTTGTATCTAGCCGTGGGCTACGTGATTGCTAAACGACTGCTAGAGCAGAGCTTGTATCCACGCATGAGATTACCGAAAGCTAAACTATGGTGTGTGAAACAATGATGTTTGTTCAGTTGAGACTAAAGCTAATTTGCATAAATGCTATAAACTATAAACTTTGAAACAATATTCTAAAGTTATGATGAGGACGGGATTGAATGGTAGGTAAAATGCTTAATTATTATTAACAACAATGTCATATACGAATTAGTATGTGGTGGGATGGCGTCTGGGTGGGTTGTAGGCTCGACTCAGGGGTATGCCCTATATATAAGCATACCGATTTAGATATTACATGTGAAGTTAATGAGGTTAAGGTTTTACCGAAAGAGGTTTGCTAAAGCTATTTTTAAACTTATAAATTATATGAACTCACCAACCATTGTGTTGACTTTGTTTTTGTCACATGCTTTCTCAGGTGATGCACATGTTTAAGCTAAGGCTTTTGGATTGCATGCTAGGCTGCTCAGTTAGAGGACCTAGTTGATTTTTGGAAGTACATCTTTTGTTATTAATATGAATCACTTTTGGATGTCTTGTACAATTACAAGATAGAAAACATTTGATTCTTTTGATAGGTTTACCGGGTTAAATTACTGAACATTGATATTGTAATTTAACTTTGTAATCCTAGTTTTATGTTTTATTGTGCTTTAGTTATTCTTAACATTGATGCTATGTAAACAATCTGATCATCACGATTATCACTCACGATATCGCGCCCCGAGAACCTTTCGCCCGGCGGGGAACACGATCCGTCCCGTCTGCTTGGGGTGTGACATCAAACATCCACAGATGTTCATCCTTCATCTGAACTTCGCATCCATTGTCAATGGCCTGACCTACACTTAAGATATTGCAGCGAAGGTTAGGAATATAATAAACATTTGAAATTTTCCTTACTTCGTGATTATTGCAGTGTAGAACGATGGTTCCCTTTCCTTTGATTCCTGCTTGAGAGTTATCTCCGCATCGCACTTGGCAGGTTATTGTCTCGTCAAGTTCTGTGAAGAAAGATTGCTCTCCCGTCATGTGATTACTCACTCTGTTGTCCAAGTACCACACCCCTTCTTCAGGTTCGCTAGACAGGAAACAGCTTGGCACTACTGTTTCTTCATTTAGGAATATTGATTCTTCAGTATGTTGAGCCATCATCAACATTTCTTCTTTAATTTCTTCTGGCTTTGCATCAAATTTTCTTCGATCTGGACATACTGAGGCGAAGTGACCCAGCTTGTCACATCGGTAACACTGAATTTTGCTTCTATCTTTCATTTTCCCTTTGTTTTTATTTGCTGATGTATCTCGACTTCCACGGCCCTGTCCACCTTCGCAACCACGCCCTAGTCCTCGGGATACATAGTTGCCTCGGCCTCTTCCGCTAGACGAGTCACGGTTTTTGCTCGAACTTGGCTCAGAATAGTGAAGTAGAAGTTTTCCTTGATCAATGGGTTGAGCTTCGTCGTCTCTGGTTCTTTCATCATAGGCTTTAAGTCGGCCTATGACATCCTCAAAACCAACCTTCTTCAGATCTAGGACTTGTTCGAGTGAGGCTACGATATGGATAAATCTTCTGGGAAGACTTGAGAGAAACTTCTTTACGAGTTTTGCCTCGTCAATGATCTGTCCGAGAGATGCTGATTTTGATGCAATTTCTGACATCTTGTAAGCAAAATCATCTATTTTCTCAAACTCTTTCATCCTCAGGGTTTCAAACTCGGTTATAAGAGTTTGAAGCCTTGCTTCCTTTACCCTATCAGCACCTAGATGACGCGTTTCTATTGCCGACCACATCTCTTGTGCTGAACTTAGATTTCCTACTTGCATGATCTGTTGTTCGGGTATGGATTGGAAAAGTAGGGTCGTCGCCACATTGTTCTTCTTTGCATCGGTCGTTCCAGGTTCTATGGCTTCCCAGACTCCATGCACGTTGAATAGAACCTTCATGCGTAGTGGCCAGACTGTATAGTTTGGGGAGGATAGCATAGGGCATTGGAAGGAACCCGTATTGCTTTCCTTGGCTGGTGGTACCACTGTTGAACCTTTTGACATGTTCTTCTTCTTCCACTTGATCAACGTCTTGCTTGAACGCGTCTTAGTTCAATGCCGAATGATCAATGATTAACCCCCTTCTTCGGTTGCTTTCCTCCTTATCTCCCGTGAGAAGACCGCTTCAAGTAATCGAGGATGTTGCTGGTCGACCTTCTTATCGTTTTGTGCTTAAATCGCTCTGATACCAATTCAAGCACAAATCGATAACAAAATACAAGAACAATCACAAAGGTTTCAATGTAAACTCAAATTTATATTAAGGAAACTTGCTCAAAACCTCAATACAAACTTTTCTCATATCTCAAACCCTATACTCGGCTGAGATATATATAGACAAACCAAAACTTGTTTGCCAAGTAAATTAACAACTTTTCCAGAAAATTAGCAAGACTAGATAATGACCAAACTTGTAATTATCTAATATTAACTCTGAAGGATCCACCGACTTGTGACTTCCTTCTTATTCGGAAATTGAAAACCCAACATCTAAAACATCACATTATTTAAATTTATGAAATTTTTTAGAACCGGTCTTTATAAAAAAAACAATTTATTACTCAATTACTTAATGTTTCTTTCTTCTTGATTTTATCAACTGATGATAACTCGTTGATACCGTGAAAAAAGAGACTGACATCGATCAAAGAATATCTATATCGATATATAATTGTTTTTTATCTATTTTTCGATGTCTATAGCAAAGTAGCTGTAACTTTATATAATTTTTTACGTATTTAATCACATTATTATCGTTGACATATTGCTCGTAATAAAGTATGTAAACTTGTCGCATTGCGCAATGTCTTCTTTTACTTATTTTATATTGAACTATTATTTTTTGAAAAAACTTTTCTAGTGTAATAATATACATTATATTATAATTTTTTCTGTGTGTATATATATAAAGAAAAAAAAAACGAGCAGGTTCACAATTTAACAGTTCAAAACGACCGGGAGGTGTCGGGTTTCGGCTCGAATCAAAACGACATTAAATGTGTACGTAAAAAAAAAAAAAAAAAAAAAAAAACAGAGATATAGGAGCGTATCAAAATAAGACATGCTGATTGGTTGTTACTTATCACCTTATCCGACTTCCCGGCACCCATCTCCACATGATGTAGCTTCTGTTCGATACAATACATTTCTTACGAACACTCACACTCACACATCACCATCTTCATCATCTTCAATGGCCATGGCTACCCAAGCTTCCTTCTTCACCCCAACCCTCTCAAACCCCATCTCTCAACGGAAACAATCCACCATCAACCACCTCAAGCTCACCCACCGCACCTTCACCATCAAAGCCACCGCCGCCGAGGGATCACCTCCACCTCCCGCCAAAGAAGCTCCAGTCGGATTCACCCCACCGGAACTCGACCCATGCACCCCGTCTCCGATCTTCGCCGGTAGCACCGGCGGGTTACTCCGAAAAGCACAGGTAGAGGAGTTCTACGTCATCACATGGGAATCACCCAAGGAGCAGATCTTCGAGATGCCCACCGGTGGCGCTGCGATCATGAGGGAAGGACCCAATTTGTTGAAATTGGCCCGGAAGGAGCAGTGTTTGGCTCTGGGGACTAGATTGAGGTCCAAATACAAGATCAAGTATCAGTTCTACAGGGTGTTTCCCAATGGTGAGGTGCAGTATTTGCACCCGAAAGATGGGGTTTATCCGGAGAAGGTGAACCCAGGTCGTGAAGGAGTGGGTCAGAACATGAGGTCAATTGGGAAGAATGTTAGCCCGATTGAGGTTAAGTTCACTGGCAAGCAACCCTATGATATATAAATTGTTCTTGAATTTGTGATTATGTAATTTGTTTCGTAACTAAAACAAATACTCTTTCTATTTCATGTCTGCCTATGTGTTTTTATGTGAATTTAAAATTGTTTGATAGATCACATATATGATATATGGTGCGATTATCTTGTTTATATACTTCGAGGGTCTTTACGAAGCAACCTTTTTATCTCATTGAGGTAGGGGTAAGGTATATCTTCATCTCTCCCCCAGACGCCACAGAATGGGATTACACTGGGTACGTATTGCTGTATCTTGTTTATATACTTGATACATTTTAGTAGTCATTTATTTTGTGTATCGTATGATACGTAAGGACTATTAGTATTAGTTTAATAGTTTTCATAAATTGATTAACCCCAAACTTGTTGGTTTATACGGTTTGTTTTATGGTTTGATGGATTGGTATGATGCTCATCATTTACTTGCCAAACAACATTAAGCTAATGGTATTTTGGTAATCTATTCATTGATCTTGTTCTATAGATCGAACCCATATGCGTCAAAAGAGACTCCATATAACTCACAGATTTATTAAAATTGAAATGATTATAATCTTTTTATTATCCACACATGTCTACATATGATAGGTGTTTATGGTTTGGGTGGTTGTCTGTCAAATTACCGTCATAACTACATTTGACAGTCTAGACTTAGGATATATAATAGTAATACAAATAATCTTAGGATAAAATTAAATGATGCCAAATCTAATTCCATCAATGTTTTCTTTGAATTTGGCTTTCTTTCTTCTTCTTCCGAACCTCATAGTCGCTTCTCCTTTTCATCTTTTCGCTGATTCACATCGTTTGCTGATGGTTCCCGAATCACACATGGCTAAAAGTCTATGATTGCCTTCACAACCTCCCTTGATTATTGACTTGAACCACACAAGTTACTAATCATTGGTCCTGAGTTGCCTACACATTATTGTATCATACGTTTTTGAGGTTGCATCACACAATATATTGTGTGTTTTGATCGTGTCACGTGATGCTTCTGCCTTGCACAATATGACTTTTGATCACCTCACATAGTCACATGACCCGGAGTCTTGCTTTTGATCAACTCAAGACCAAGTATCACTGTTTAAATGGGTACATTGACACTATCTTCTAGGAGTAAACCCACACTGGGAAAACCACCTAGTTCAACCTATAGCATTTTTTGCTCCAGCCGAGACTCAAACCCAAGACATCCCATTCAGGAAGTCAAGAGGTACCATTAGGCTATAAGCCCTTTGGTACATGACCAATTTACTTAACTTCTTTTTTTATGCCTATAGTTAAGGGTATGCTTGTATAATACCAATTTTTACGAGTTAAAACATATTTTATATAGAAATATAAAAGTTTTATGATAAAACTCTAAAGTAAATTTAAATTGGTGAAAGAGTATTTTATAAAATACTATGGTATAATATTGTTGAGATCAAGGTTGCAAAAATCGCTAGACGCTCCCATGTCGGAATAACTCCTTGGAGCGAGTAATCGGGGAGTACTCGGCCATAGTCGGGAGTACTCGGGTAAAACTCAAGAAGTACTCGGCCTTGGGACAACCCCTTGAAGCGAGTACTCGGCCTTAAAGGCCGACTTTTGCAACAGTGGTTGAGATTTGGGGGCTAAAATATAAACCAAAGTTGTATTTTAAATCTAAACTCTTTGGGTTAATAGGGGATTGAAAGAAATAGAGGGATTTGTTTGTAAATTGTTAAAATTCTTGAATCCTTATACAACAACAACAACAACCTTACCCACTATATTCTCACTTTTTAGTAGGGTCTGAGGGGAAGGATAGATTCAAACCTTACCCCTATCCTAATTGAGATAGAGAGGCTGCTCCGAAAGAGTCCCCGGCTCAAAGTTATCGTTTGAACGTTATTTTCACAAAATAAATAAAATAACGTTAAAATTAGTGCACTTTTACTTTTGTCCCTTAAGGGCCCACACATACATACATTATATGCGTGCACCGCAAATGAGGCGTAAAATTCTTGAATCCTTATAAGAGGTGATATTACAGACACACCAAGAGTGCGTGTTTCTGTCGGGAGAAGCCGAGAAGAAAGAAACCAAGTTTAATATGTGAAATTGCATATACAATCTGTGATTTTTGATATGTTTATCATCTTATAAGCATCAAGAAAGTATCATTTTCGTCTCTTGTACCTTCATTAATGGAATTTTTGGTGTATTTTGGTTAATCAACCCTGTTCTAGTGAATGGGAGGGATTTAATGGTAGAATTCCTGTTATAAAGTTTCATATAATGTTTTTGGTGATAATGGAGTACCAATTATATGATTTAAACAAGCAAATTCAAGATTTTAATTCTTATAATTTAAGACAAATTTGTGTGTACATACATATATGAACAAAATCGTAACAAAATTTAGGGTGTGTGACATGTAAGAAATATCAATGCATTCATATCCAGGGCGTAGCTTAATTATGGTGGGAGGTGGCAACTACTTCCCGTATTTTTTCCGTCAGTGGTGGTAATCAGTGGCGTGCCCACTAAAGAAGTAGGGGTAGCCTTCCATCTTGGAAAATTTTTAGTGGTATATATATGTTAAAATTTTGATCGTCCCCCCAAAAAATTTTGCAGTCCTCCTCCTTTAACTTCTGATTTTAACTTTTAGCTAATAAAACCAAGTTGAAAAAGCCTCAACAAATAATTTAAAACCAAGTCTAGTATTAATTTTAATAAGCTAAACTACCACTAGCTCATTTGAAACAATTCTATTATTTAATTTAATAAACCTATTAACATAATATTTGAATTGAGATTTGTGTAATCAGGTTGATAATGAGAATTTAAGGGATAACTGTATTTGTTTTGTGGAGAAATAGTTGATTAGAAAAGTCTTCATATACGTCGTTTTGGATATATTACAAAAAAAAAAAATTCATAAAGAACGACTTTATATGTATTGTATTTTTATTAAGTATTTGTTTATAAAATTTAGTTTGACTGTCTTTTTTTAACATGACACAACCTGATTTGAACAAAAGAGGAAAAAAATATTATATAGTGATAATTAATCGAACTAAAAAATTTTCGCTCCTTGAGAAAAATATTATGGGTCCGCCACTAGTGTTAATCTTTCGGTTGGTAGTTTGTATTAACTAGTGTTCAGGACCCGCGCGTTGCGGCGGGGTCTGATATACTGACGTATACAGGTGCTTGAAGAAAGATAATGTGTTTATCGTCTTCTTCAACTTTTCTAAGCGTCTACATAGTGCACGCTACAAAGAAAAATAGGCGGTAGGTGACTGGAGAAGGAAGTGGCGATCTCTTCACAGATTGAGAATTTCTTTCGTATTTATCCGTGAAAAGCAGAATGTGTGAAAGTGGTGTTGAACATATGTTTTAACCTCTATCATGGCTTCAATAAGTGTAATATACTCAAAGCATTGAGTACTTGTACATAATGCAACAAAAAGAATACAAAATTGAATAGTGTTTATGACACAGGGTTCGTTACATAAAAGATTAGATATTAGATATCATGTTCTTGTAAGGCTAGACGATAGGTCACGTATTAGTTCAAATAGAAAAAAGTTTATAATAGATAACAATTGGTCTATTTTTAGATTGAAAGGCAAGACTCTATCTATATATAAGATTATCCGTAATGCTAAAGGGATCGCTTTTTACATGCATCCTAATTACAATATTACCTCAACTTTTTAACCATCTTTTCAAAATTCAAACTTTTAAATTTTAATACGACACAATTAGTTTAGTGACTAAACCCCAAAATTCAATAAAAAACGACCACAAATTTCTTTTTTTAATCATCACTTCAATCCTATATTAATTAACCAAAATAAACCTACACCAACCCTAGACACACACATATTCAACCATGGCGGCCGTCGCTCATCCAAACCCTTCCATCACCGCCAACCCGCCGCACCACCTTCCTCTGGCGTTTCACATTACCATTCACTTCCACTTCCCAAAAGCGTCACCGTCTCCACATCACCAACGTCCTCTCCGACTCCAAATCAACCACCACAACTGCCACCACCCATTCAATTCCACCGCCGGAGCCATACGTCTCCCGGTACGCACCAGACCAACCGCGCAAAGGCTCCGATGTCCTCGTGGAAGCTCTTGAACGCGAAGGCGTCACCGACGTCTTCGCCTACCCCACCCCGGCGGCGCGTCGATGAAGATCCACCAAGCATTGACCCGTTCTACCATCATCCGCAATGTTCTTCCTCGTCACGAACAGGGCGGCGTGTTCGCCGCCGAAGGCTACGCACGCCCCTCCGGTTTGCCAGGCGTTTGCATCGCGTCATCCGGCCCCGGAGCTACCAATTTGGTGAGTGGTCTTGCCGATGCGTTACTTGATAGTGTCCCGTTGGTTGCAATCACCGGCCAAGTTCCCCGGAGAATGATCGTAACCGATGCTTGGGGATTTACGCATCATACGCTTGTACCAGATGCATATATATTCGTACCAAGAGGAATAGTATTTTAAGACACAAACTAACTTTTGTGTTTTAATATATATACTAATTACTATTTATTTTTCCTTCCTTTAAAATTTTTGCACATCACAGCCCTCCTCTAATACTATTCAAGATCTATCACATTCATATCATATTTTTCTCTATATTATTTTATAGTTAACTAAAAAACATAAATATTGTATGAACTTGGGTTGGTATAATTAAGTTTTTATCATTTTTTTAGTATAATTTCAATGAAAATTAAGTTAAACTAGAAAAGTTCCCGGCCGCTAACGCGGCCGGTACGATTAAGACTCACTTGTAATATGGTGGTTTGATTAAAAATAACATATAAAGTTGCGATTGATCAGTTATAAATATTGAAACATAGACAAGAAAAATCATATCATATATAATAAAAAGGAAAGCATGTGAAACGACGTATTTACAAATTTAATTATGTATGTTGTGTCCAATGTAAATAAAACTGATGCATAAAGTGACAACGACGTGATTTGGCGATCAGAACGTATGTGGATGTCGATGTCAGTCTCATTTTCACTAACAGAATGCCATTGAATATGTGTGTGTGTGTGTGTATAAATATGAGTAAATTGTTGACATGGTTTTTGTGACTTGCTATTATTTCACTCTTTGTCCCTAGAATTCATATATTACTCTTATGGTCTCAAACTCTAAACATTTGTAACATATAAAGCCCTTAAGTCACCAAAGTACCTTCACATTTTTTACCAAATTATCACATATAGTCTCACATGTTTGACCAAATTATCCACACATAAGGACTATATGTGTTACAAATGTTTAAAGTTTAAGATCATATGAGTAATTTATGAAACATAGGAATCAAGAGTAAAAACTTACAAATTATAGGGACCATCTTGGTAATTAATACATAATATATATATATATATAGGCATGGTTGTAGAAGTCGCTAGGTGCTAGTCGGGCGGCGAGGTACCGCCTAGGGATTAATCGGCGCTAGGCGGATTGTAATTTTTATATGTAATTTTACAAATATTTAATATATACACACATTAATATCAATAATATAATAGAATACTTCAAATATATTAAAAAATAAACTTAAACATACTAAGTGAAGTACTTCAAATTACAAACTTAAACACAAAATTCAGAGTTTATGGATGGATTACGATGTTTAGTGACAGGGTTCAACGTTTCAGATGTTGGATTTGATGTTTTAGAGACATATTACGTATTTGGGTTTGAGAAATGTCTCGAATAATCATTTATCTGGTCCTTTTTACTCGAAAAAAGCCAAAAAAACTAAAAAAACAAAAAAAAAACCAAAAAAAATAAAAATAAAATAGGCCGCCTAGGGGGCGCCTAGGCCGACTAGGCCCCGCCTAGGCACCGCCTAGGGCAAAAATTACAAGGAAGCCGGGTGCCTAGCGCCTAGGCGGCCGCCTAGGCCGATTTTTACAACCCTGTATATAGGGCATGGAATTTTTTATAACCCACTAAATGCGCGCTAACCCAAATAACCTTGGCAAGATGAAGCCGAATCTTGGATTTTTTTTGAACATCATTTTAACACAATTTGAACACCATGTTCTTTTATGAGTTTGTAGAAATTCATCACCGTTTAAAAAATATCATCGTTGTAAGTTTTAAATATTTAGCAACTTACAGTACTGTAAGTTTTTGAACGGTGATGAATTAGCCCAAACTCATAAAAGAACATGGTGTTCAAAATGTGTTACAATGATGTTAAAAAAAAAATCCAAGATTCGGTTTCATCTTGCCAAAGTTATTTGGGTTAGCGCGCATTTAGTGGGTTATATTTTTAACCTTTGCCTATATATATATATATATATATATATATATATATATATATATATAAAATTAACAAAGTAAAGTATCATGAAAATTGTGTATAACATATGAGATAAACTCTATATTTTAAAACTAACCAAAAGTGAAAACAGTCAAATGTAGCTAAAATATTATGTCGTAAAAATTTGAATTGCGAAACCCGAAAACATATTTATAAAAGGTAAAAATACATTGTATGTAACCCTTCCAGAAACATAAACGGAATCGGTTTGGACAAATATATATGGAGAAACGTATAAAAGTAAAAGTTTATTAGAGTTAACTCAACCAAAAACATAGACATACTCTTTTTTTGATTAATACTTATATTGAAAAGTTATCAAAAAAACATGTTACAACATTAACCTAAATTATAAAGATTATATTTTAGGAGATAAAAAAGAAAAAGAAAACAAAAGAAGTTCTCGGATTTGATTGAAAAATGAGAGTGAGATTTGTGAACTCCTCTAAATGTCATTTGCTTGAATTGTAGCCAACAAAGATGTATACATAGGGGTGTTCATCGGGTCGAATAACGAGTTATTCGGGTTGGGAAATTTTTTTGGTCTATCCGAAACCCGACCCGAAATTCGAAATATATTATCCGACCCGAAAAACCCGAATTCGTTCATCCGAATAACCCGAACAACCCTGTTTTTTTCGGGTTTTTCGGATATCCGACCCGAAAAAACCACTTTTTGCATATCCGAAACCCGACTCGACCCGAAACTAAAATCATATTATCCGACCCGAAAAACCCGAAAAAGATTTCGGATACGGTTTTTTCGGGTTTCGGATACGATTCGGATTTCGAATTTTTTCAAGTTTCGGATATTTTGAACACCCCTATGTATACATATACACACGATCATGAAGGAGCCAAAAATTTAAAAGAAATGCCATTGGAAGGAATCGAACCCTTGACCCTTCAAAAATTTGCAACTCACTTTAACCAACTCCTCTAGACAAGCTTATGGTTTATGATCAACCCAACAAATAGATATTATATTGTATGCCTTTTAAGTAGGTATATAATAAAGCACAAGCCACAAGAAGTAAAATCTTCAACTTGAGATCTTTTGGTTATTCATGATTTGTTGGTCTTTAATTTTTGACATTTTGATAACAAAAGAGGCCAAAATAACATTCTAACTAAAATCAGGGTCCTAAACGTAAACCCGGGGTAGGGGTTTAGGGTAATAAAGATGTGTCATCCAAAAAAACTAGGGTTTATAGATATTGCAGGAAAAAACTGACCGGCGGTAGCAAACTACCACCAGTAGACAGCAGAGATGGATTCATTTTCGTCGCCTTCGAGTTCGTCGCCGTCATCGCAGATGTCTGCCGAAGATTTCATGGATCAGCTTAAGGTTCAACTTGCGCAGGCTTACGCAGAGGAATTCCTCGAGGTTCATTTTTCTCTCTGCCTAGTTGCATATGCAAACAATCATATATAGATCTATAGATAGTAGATACATCACGGTTTGATATACTCAAAATGCCCAAATTTGAGAGAATCTAAGTTCACATATGTTGTTGTGATTTGTGAATTCGTGTAAGATTTAGATTTATATCTGTTTGTGCGATCTATGGATCTAAGATGACAGATTGATAGAGGTAATACATATGATATCATTTAAAGTTAAACTAATCGATCTGCTTTCTGTCATTGGGCTATCAGTATGCAAGCTATCACTTTGTATGCGATCAAGAAGTTGTTTTTGTGTTGTATCAAATTCTTGAAAACGCCGTGAAAGGCACCCATTTCAGAAGCAAGTTTCATAATAGACACATTATATAATCTGAGTAGACCCAAATTGACCCTTTGTATAATTTTAGTTTACCTAACTGAACTTGTAAGCATACTTGTATACCCAAATCAACCCATTTCTCAATAAATGGGTAATAGTTATCACCTCTAGCTTTTGCTCATTTGAATTTGCTGGCTACAACTCAAGGTCTTAAGTAGGGGTGTCAACGACCTGAGTTGAGCCCGAGCTCAGATCATTTTTACTTGAGAGTACTTGAGATCAAGCTTCGCTTGTTTAGAGCTTTATTTCTACAGATCGGGCTCGGCTTGTTTAGAGCTTTATTTCTAAAGCTTGATCTTGGCTCTTTACTATTTAATTATTTAATTCATATATTTTTATTATTGGTTTGATATATATTTACGATTATACTTTTCATTACAACATAGTATGTAAATAAGACATTTTTATTATTGGTTTGACTCGAACTCGATATATGAAGATCGAACTCAGGCTTGACTACTAAATGAGGCATATTTCAGGGCTATAGGTTGGGCTGGGCTCGCCTGAACTTTTTACCAATCAGTTTTCGAGTAACTCACGATCCACCTTAATCTGTTTAGACACTAGTCTTAAGGGAGCTTTCAAGGCACCATAGTTCATAAACCATAGACAAGATATATTTCAATACATAATAGTTGATGAAGTGATGAAGGATTGATACAATGATGTTGTTAAAGCCTTAAAGGATGTTAAAAAAAACAAACTACTTGTAAATATGCTGTGTATGATCAGCATTGAGAAGCGTTTTCAGAATTTTGACATTATATTTAATATGTTGTGAAAACAGACAGTGAGGGGGAAATGCTTTGAAAAGTGTATCACCAAACCAGGCAGCAGTTTGAGTGGGGGAGAAAGTAGTTGCATCTCCAGATGTGTGGATCGCTATATTGAGGCTACTGGCATCATTAGCAGATCCCTTTTTAATGCACAACGGTAAAATCTGAGAGATGAGTATTTTTAATTGAGATGTTCATGTTTCTTGCAATTATCTAGAAAGATTGTGTATCTTGCATTATGATATCTTTGTTAGGAGAGTGAGGATCATAAGCAAAAAAATAAACCTGACTTTATTGATTGAACCATATAATGAATTTTGGAACTTTAATTCCGATATCTGAATTGTTGATTTTGTATCTTATATGTTTGCTTGTTATTGTAGCCTTTTAATCAAAATGGTGGTTTGTATTATTTATGTATGATCATCAAAGTGCATCTTTTTGGTTATGCTTCTTTCTTTTTTTTCTTTCTTGATGGAAGATAAATTATAAACTTGATCATATCATCATCGCAAATAGGCATAAGAAGTGGCTCGGCACTTGATCCAAAAGGTTTGGGTCGGAATGGACCAGTTAAACAGCTTGTTTTCGTGTTTCTGGGCTGGTTGTGGGTTAAAAACTCAGATGTGGTTCAGGTCAGGCCTGTGTTGGTTAACTAGAAGGATGAAAGCCCTTCCAAAGAGTGGCTGGGCTGTTTATTATGTTTTGCAAAAGTTAGTCAATACCTAGTAATCTGGAAGTTTATCAGTTAAAAAAATTAATTCTCAGTTTGCCTTTGTTTGGTATTGAACGGAATGGACCTTGCATAATACAGATGATTGGCCATCAATTTATGCTTATTTTTATATCTAATTGTTTATGCAGATGGCTCATCATAATGCTAATGAGCATCTTTTGATCCATTACTAACCACTAAATGTGATTTTAGCGTTTAGTTTGTGTAATTATATTAAGCAATTGAATTTTGTTACAGAAAATGTTATTTTATGGATTGATTTGGAATTGGGCTGTTTGATAATCTTTTAATGGTAATTAAGAGGCTATCTATTAATGAAATTACAGTCTCTTAATGATTATGATATAACCTTAAGTTCGAATAGTTAAGATGTAATAGTAAAATGAAATCTTTTAGCCATTCAAGCTTAAGGTTACTTTTTATCCATTTAGACTTAAAATCATCTCTTGATTATTAAGAGACTATTTGAAGGACATAAGGTGAAGTGTCAACTTGAGGTTTATCCTAGGTTTGATTCCGATGAAGGCGAAGGTTTACCCATTTCACGGGGTTCCTGCGCATTAGGGAGTGTGAGTCCTCATGGCGGTTGAAGAAGTCCGACCTTAGACGATCGTCCTTAAAGGGCAGGTAACACGTGAGAATAATGTCTTTCAAAAAAATTATTAAGAGAATATTAACTATTAAAGTATTAAGAGAGATAAGATGCTACCAAATAACTCTTTAGTCTCTCATATCTTTTTAACTTGGATAAGGAACAATTTTCATTATGAATAACCTCACATCATGCTCTTAACCTTATAAGAAGTTTACTAAACTCAAATGTTTCATAATTTATGTAGACGTTGGGTGAAATCTTCTTATTGACCCAAGAATTACAATGTTCCAGCCCTCAATAACCGGTAGTGAGATTATTTTTCTTAAACACATATATGAGGTAAGCCTGGCATTCCACCAAGAGTCTTTTTTTTTTAGAGGTATAAAAATTTTAAAAATTCTTTGTGTATTATATATGTTTATTTATATTTAAAAATATAAAACAAAGAAACACGAATTTACAATTTGTTAGATGTTTTTTTTCCTCATGATGCACTTGGATTCTTAAGGCAGTCTTTGATGCTTACATACTAGTTGTTTACCTAAATGTAAAACCTAAAAATTAAGAGAGTAAGAGATGTGAATTAGAGGTGGCATTTCCACCCAAATCAAAATAAATTGATTGGTTTGGGTGAATCATTGTTTTATAATGGGTTGAAATTAATAACATTATAATACGGAATGGGTTGAGACGAGCAACACTTTAACACAATACGAGTCAAGATGGGTAACCTAAAAATTATGTGAATACAATAGATTCAAACGTTTAATAATGTTTAATAACATATTTGATGAGAAAATCAATAAAAATTGTCCTAATAGGCTATTTGTTTAGTTATAACATATTTTAACTTAAGCCAAATTGTTGTTTTTGAAAAATAATCCATTTAGATCCAAAATGATTTTGTTTAAAACTAGTTCTGACTCGCACTCATCCTGACCAAAACTCTGTTTAACTCGTTATCCAAACCGACCATTTTGCCAGGCTTGATGTGGAAGATCAACACATTGACGGTTTAGTGTGATGGTGATAAAAAAAAAATTGCACTTGCATAAAATTAAGAATATCAGGGATTATAACTTTTATACTCAATAGATAATCTCAGTGTACATTAAAACAATAACCTAAAAATTTTAAAAGTACGATTAAGTTCTTTAATATTGCTTGCTTAAGTCATTATATTTCAATTTTTATTTTCTATTCTCGTATTGTTTACATTATATATCATTTGCGGTGCACGCATATTATATATGTGTGTGTGGGGGGGGGGGGGGGGCTTTAAGGGGGCAAAATAAAATTGCACTAATTTTAACGTTTTTTACTTATTTTGTGAAAATAACATTAAAAGTGTTGGGATAATTAACTTCAAACGATAACTTTGAGCCAGAGACTCTTTCGGAGCAGCCTCCTTATCCTGACTAGGATAGAAGTAAGGTTTGTGTGCATTCTTCCCCAAACCCTACTAAAAAGTAAAGATTATACTATGTTTGTTTGTTTTATTATTTACACGAAAAAGTAGTTTTGGGAGATAAATCTACAAGTTATTAAAGGTGAGGGGTTAAAGAACCAACCAAAAAGCGTACTTATTTCAATTATTATTTTCTATTCTCGCTTTATTATTTTCACGAAAAAGTAGTTATGGGAGAAAATATACAAGTTAAAGAAAGATGAGGGGCTAAAGAACCATAAACCAAAAAGCGTACTTATTTTCATTACTACCCTTATAAAATTAGAGATACACATAACGTGTCATTGTCATAACACCGACTAACAAATCTTCATCATAAATTCATAATTAGAAGAACACAGGCATGGTCACAAGCAGAGCGAACGTGTATGGAAGATTATATAACTATAGGTTTGATGAGACATGAAGAAACTCATCATCGGTGGTGCAACCGCCCCTTCCCCTACCGATAAATTACACACCAATGATCATAATTTGTTCCATCACAAACGAGGAAACAAGAACTTTATAAAGCTCTCTTTGCCGTTAATGATCTCATTTTGGTTCCCTTTTCTGCTTTTCATCTCTACATTTGGCTTCAATCATGGTAACCAAGGTTTTAATTCGCTAATTTTATGTTTTGCGTCTTTAATTTCTGTCGTATACTGTTTGATTCGCGAATTTTGAAATACCCACGTGTTAATTTGAAACTCATGATGTATATTTATCAATCTCATGAACCCTAATTTCTTAAAACTTTTAGTTCTGTGTGTGATATTGCTTGATCATGTACACTCTAAGATGCCCATTTGTTAATCTGAGCTTAGTTTTTTTTTTTTTTTTTATCCAATTTGGCTTGGTCTTTTAACTTAATTAAACTATGAAATACCCATCTGTTGATTCTGATGATCTATTTTATCAATCACATGAACCCTAATTTCATTAAACTTTTACTTCTGTGTATATTCATATGTACGTTGCTTGATCCTTCCTGTAATCTCTGAGATGCCCATTTGATAATTTAAGCTAAATTTTTCGTTTACCCAAATGTAAGGCTTGTTTTCATAACTCAATCACAGTTTCAATTTATTTTTTTTTATTTTCTAGGAATGGTTTTCAAGGATATGATCTTAGGGGGTGCTTAAAATTTATTAATGAAAATAGTTATCTTATTTTAGGCTTTTCAGGTTGCATATAGTTAAATTGGTGTTTGGGTGTTTAGGCTTTTCAAGATAGTGTTAGGGGTAGCTGCAACTAAATAGATTCTGATAATTTTGGGGTCATTTTACATGCAAGCACTTAAACAATCAGAATTTACCAAACACTTAAAAAACTTATTAGATAATGACAGCTCGAAACAACAAAAGCACATCCAAACACTGTCTTTTACCATCCATTTTGGTACATCTAATCATCTGGCATTGATTACAAATTAATTTCCAGGGAATGTAGATACACGCAATAGGAGCTCCACTAATGTTACTGTATATCCGCCTAACAAAGAACAAAGTCAAGATCATACAGATAATGTGCTTTTAGGGTTCAATGTATCTGGGAAGTCAAACGATGCAGTATCGAATAATCATAGTTCTGTAGATACCGAAAAGAACCAATTTCAGGGCACAAGTCCTGTTGAATCAGTAGTTTCAAAAGTTTTAGGTTACTCTGAGTTAGTTTGTGAAAAAGAATTTCAAGATAGTTATATGGAAAAAGAACAAGGTGGGGCCAATCTTATGCATCCTAATCTTGATGAGTTGACAAACAATACAAAGCAAGAACACTTGTCGAGTGGTGCACCAAGTGGGTTACTAAACATAACTCATAGACTTGAGCCAGATGGTACCTACTACAACTATGCCTCGGCATCCAAAGGTGCAAAAGTTGTGGCTCATAACAAGGAAGCAAATGGAGCAAGCAATATCTTGGGTTCAGACCATGACAAATATTTAAGAAACCCATGTTCTGTTATGGATAAATATGTTATTATCGAGCTTGCGGAGGAAACCCTAGTTGATGCTGTAAATATTGCTAATTTTGAACACCATTCTTCCAATTTTAAACAATTTTTATTGTCAGGAAGTTTGGTTTTCCCAACTGGATCATGGTACCCTCTTGGACAGTTTGTTGCTGAAAATGTTAAACACCGTCAATACTTTAAGTTGCCTGAACCCAAATGGGCCCGGTACTTAAAATTGACTTTAGTTAGTCATTATGGGTCAGAGTTTTACTGCACATTAAATGTAATTGAAGTATATGGTATAGATGCAATTGAAAGAATGCTTGAAGATCTTATTGTGACTTCAGAAGAATCAACAAATGTTAATTCAACTGCATCTCCCTCTTCAACAAAAACTACAAGCTCAAAGAACTTGAAACCAGATGGTGAAATTACAAATGTGGGTGAAGCTGCTAGTAGAAAGATGGAAGGTGTTGATGATGGTAAAAGGGTTGATGATGATGTGGCAAAAAAACCTGTTGATGTCACAAAAATTCCTGAACTTGTATCAAAAGGTAATGGAAGAATACATGGTGATGCTGTCTTAAAAATCTTGATGCAAAAAGTTAGATTACTTGAAAAGAATTTATCTTTATTGGAGAACTACATTAAAGAATTGAATAATAAGCAAGGGGATGTTTTTCCTCAACTTGAATTTGAGGTTGGGAAGTATTCAGAGCTTGTAAAGAATACCCAATTGCAAATTAAGGATCTTTTGTTATGGAAGGCAACATTGGTGCGTTTTTGGTTTAAATGTATTTGTTAGTGATGAACTTTATGATAAACTTGTATACATATTCACCAAAATTTTAATTTTTTTTCAGGAAAAAGAAATTGCTGACTTGGAGTCATGGAAAGCTTTTGTGTCATCCCATCTAGAGTTGGTTATTAAAGAAAACGCCAGGCTCAGGTTTGTACATGTATATACATATTGTAATAAAATTACACAACTGAAATGTGGGTTCCCTTCTTTTAACCATTTGTTCATCACCTTTACATGAATACAAGAATAAAACTACCATTCAAAACAGGCTCGGGTCGAACAAGTCATATTTTGGTATGGTTTTTGGGTTTTCGTTTGACCCACTTACCTATTCAGCTACAAAAATTTGAGTGATCCGTTTATCACTAAACGGGTCAAAATTGCTACCTCAGACCAGCTATTATGTTTATTTAATAAATATAAATTACAAGTCTTTATAGTATTTCCTGTTTTGCAGGCTGGCTATTGAGAAGATTACAAGTGATCAAGAAAGCTTAGACAAAGCTGAGCTGACTGTGCTGACTGTGAGTGTTTCCTTTGCCATTGCTGTCATCTTAAAGATTGTTTCCGATCGAATCTTTATATCTCCTTACAGTAAACCACACAGAAATGAAACTAGTTGGAAATTGCTACTGGTTACCTGTGTTGTTACTGTAATCGTTGTTTTGAACCTCTTTTAGGTCTTAACTATTTTAACCCCTTTGCGATAGGAGAAAATCAAAGCAAATAGAAATCTTTAGAAGTGCTGTACTTATTTTGTAGCTCTTTATTGTGGCATTACGGTTTGATGTAAAGCCGGAATCAAGCTCTCTATAGAAAGATTTTCATTTTTGACCATTTTTTCCTGTCAGAATTAGGATCTGGGATTGTTTAATAATGCAACCACTATGAAAATCAGTTTTTTAGATATTATTATAATTCTTATTCGTTGAAGATCCATGTTTAGATTTGGAATTTTACAGCATCAAATTTTATCTTTGGCTTTTGTTTATCATATCTTATAAATTTCATTGTTTCCCCCTAACTTGGAAAAAGCATGGATTATGGCATATATGCATTACGCATTGATCACAATGACCAATTGACGGTCCTTGACTTGGATGGCTAAAAGTTTTGAGGTTAACTGTGTTTAAAATGACAAAAATGATTATTCCATTCAAAACTAAACTAAAAATAATGATTTATATTAGTAGGACTCACTATACAATCTACTTTGCCCCTAAACCGTTAGTTTCATTTAACCCCTTCTTTGAGGATTGGATTTCACCGGGTATGTTTGTTTGTTTGTTTGTTTTGACAAACGCCTAACCTTGACGGAGCACCGTCACCAGTCACCATCCGTCTAAACTCTAATACCATCGTCACCCTTCAATCCACCATCAATGATAACCACGTACCAGTGGGTACATCAGTGACGGATCTTGGAAATTTTTTCAGTGGGTTCACTATTTTCAGATTTTTCAATTAAATAGAACCATTTATAAAATTTACGGTTCGGGTCTTGTAATGTTCACCAAGTAATAACAGTGCGATATATTAAGTCAATAGCTAAAAAAAGTATTGTCATAAAAAAGTTCAGAGGTACGAAGTGTATACTCGTTTAAGACATCTGAACTCCGAATCAAGCAGGAGTCAAGGGGGTGTGCCTTCTTGCGAGGTCTTAGGGGCAGAGCCCTTAATGGTTGTCCTATTGGCCAGCTAGCGAACATGGGTCAATGTAACAGTGCCCCTTGTGGGATTCAGGGCAATGTCCCGAAACTTAAATGAAATTTGCTAAGTTTATTTGACCAGAATTAACTTGACTCAAGAGTTTCATTGCCAATAATTACCACTTTGCTCTTAAAAATATAGACAATTCGCATTTGAACACAGAGAGATATCACTTTTGATAATATTAATAGACTTACCCTATTTTTTAAGTCTTTCAAAAACAAAAAAATTCCTGCTAAATATTGGAAATAGGGGTGGATTCAAACACTAACAAGTTTAAATTCGTTTTATAACAATTTTTATTTTTTCGTTTTAAAGATCGAGTTTAAATTCGTTTTAAAACATAATTTTTATTTTTATTATTTTGTTTTAAAGATCATTTCAACTGAAGAGCGTTCCGGTCAAAATCGTTTAACCATCAACTTATGAAATTAACTACTTAGTATAAACATTAGTAAACGAACTTGAAACATGAACCTATTTAACCAATTACCCGTTTAAGGTCTAAAGCATCCGATTCCAATAAGTTACTTATACGAATAAAAAATCGATTAAACTAATGTGAAATCAAATTAAACCACTGGTTACCGACTAGCTGGGATTTGAGATTTTGTCTTGCTTATTATCTTATATTATTTGCCGATTTAATTGCTAAGACTAAGGTATGGTTTCTGTTTAATTAAATCATGTTATTTCTATTTCTGTAATCATTTAATTTTCATTCTTGTATTGTAATCTGATCTCTTATTGCCACGATATGATGTTGTGTTTCCGTGTTTCATTTAACATGCAATAGATCTAGATTATATTATACTTGTTATTGCATGATCCGATTATGACATTACTTGATAGTTTAATTACCTTTTTGAAACGCACATTTAATTGAAAGATCTGGGACTGAAACTTTGATGTTATTTTTAAAACACACGTAACGTGTGTACAAATTTACGGGTTACATGTTATCTCCTTTGAAAGTTAATGGTTCAAATAATGCAGTTGACAAGTAAGATGAGTTTATGAATATACTAGGTTAGTATCACGTGTATTACATAGATTGAATAAAAAATATAATAAATACCAATAAAAATTTAAATAATATAAGACGATTTGTAAATATAAAATATGAGTAAAATTTTGTATAATTTAGTATTTTAAGTAATAAAATCACTAAAAGTTTTCAAAGCTTGTTTCTTTAACATTTTCGTTTTATCCGATTTTGAAAATTTTATATTTTACAATAATTTTTTAAAGCGTGTTTTTTTATCATTAATATATTTTAAATGTATTCTAATATCTTTTATAGTTTAAAAATATATAAAAAGTATATTACATATTTATAATCATTATTTAATATGACATGTATTTAATAGGAGGGAGAAACAACAAAATCAAAATTAAGGTGGTGTAGGAACATGACATGTGTCCCTATAAAACCTTTATTTATTAGAATAAATAAAGGTGATAAAAAAAATCATTCAATTAAATAATACGTATTTATTTTCTTCATCGTTATTTTTTTCTCCTTTTCATATACAATATCACTCACATAAATAAATATGAGGATTTATATGTAAGATGAGGGTAGTTTCCTTTAATAATATAAAGAACGGAGATAGTGATTACTCAATGAGACACAACTTTTGTTCGTTTAACAATAGATTCTTCATGAACACATAATCCAATGTAAATTCTTTCTTTGTTTTCGTTTACTTTTTTTAACGGCAACTTCCAATAGACACCCAAAAACGAGGCAGCAAGATGATAAAAGCCAATGTTTTAAAAACCGGTATTTTAGGTGTATCGGATTTTGCTAAAAAATGGTTCAACCGGTTGAACCAAGTTATACCGGATGGTTCAACCGGACACACTAATTAACAATAAAATTCCATAGAAATACAACTTATACTCAAATAAGTTTACAAAAAGTATACAAATTCATCTAAAAACAATTCAAAAGGTACACAAATTCATCCAAAACAACCTAAAAGTACTCAAATTCTAATAATTTTTTGTAAAATAAAAGTGCATAATAGGATTATGACATTGGCGTGTTAAACTCATCAAGTTCACGATTGCTTAAAAGCCAAAAATCGCTTAAAAGCTGAAATTTTGTGCTTTTTTTTAAATACCGGTTTTACCGATTAAACCGGCGGCACAATCAATCAAAGGAACTTGCATAATACCGGAGTGTTTCGTACCGGTTTAGTAACCGGCAACCGGCTGAACCGGTTAAACCGGCTGAACCGGTTAAACCGGCCGGTTCGAACCGGTTTTTAAAACATTGATAAAAGTTCAATAGAGTATGTACAATCAGCAGCCAAAGAACTAAAAAAAACATTTACTAAGGAGTATAACTTGGTTCTTGAATATAACTTTGGCATGTTGTCACACCCCCAAATTCTCACTTGTGGCGTTAGTCCACGTGGGTGTGACGTAGCAAGAATCACAGCTCAAGGTCATATAGAACAACTCTATATGCGTTTTCAAATCACAATGTTTGACATATAAGTAACAAAATAGTTTGCAGCGGAAAGTATAATATCATAGCAGCGGAAATATTATAAGTTTGATAAATGCAGCAGAAATGTAAATTGTCAGACACTACATTGTATATTACAAAACATAAGTAAAATTGTTCTCAAAGGTAAAACAGAAATGCATGAAAATCCTAATGCTCGTCCCTTAAGTGTGCATTCCTGAATATCCATAACCTTGTCAGTTACCTAAAAATACAAGTTTAAGAAAAAGTGTCAACACAATGGTTGGTGAGTTCACAGCTTTTGATATATATACATAATAGTAAGAAAACATGTGTCATGATGTTTATCATAAATTAGTACCGAGCCCTAGGCTCCAAGTGTCAGTACGTCACTACCGAACTAGATTTGTTTGTCCTTACCTCCGCTATGTCTCGTATTGCATAGCAAATCAGGTCAGAGTTTCACGGGTTATAACCTCCAGTCAAAATTGTGCCCCGTGGGGTTAGTCACACCCAAACGGGTCCATTCAAACCTACCACGTTATTCATACATTAACGGTAAGACTTTGTGAGGGCTTGTTACGAGTTCAATACTTAATGTTTGTCTAATAAACCAGCATACACAGTAAAATGTTTGTAATAGCATAATTGTTTGACTCGATTCAACTAGTATTCTCCCCCTATTTAAAACGTCTGAAAAGAGTAAAGAGGGGCCGTAAACTCACCTTAGTGAAAGTAAGAGAATGTAAGCGTAAGCTCCTTCGTTGCAGAGTGGTCGATCACCGGCTATCTATATCGTATACCATAGGTGAGTTCGTGTAAGTGACCTTGCTCGTGTTAATGCTCGTGCTTGTGCTCAACAACCCTCGGTTGTTCATGTTTGTCCGTGTCGGTCCACAATGACCGTGTTTACTCATCTTGGTCCACATTGACCGTGTTTGACCGTGTCAAGTCAACGACCCGTTGGTGAACCGTGTGACGGTTGTGAATCGTGCAACATTCGTGTTAGTACTTGTCGTGTGCAAAACGCGCAAGTTGCGTCTATGGACAATTTACTATTTATAGTAAGTTTCTATTTATGAAAAGTTTCACCAAAAATATCGTTTTTAAAGTTCTAGCATGCTCGTTTAGTCCTACGTGATCATGTTAACACGTAACACATTATCATGTGAATCAAGTAAGTCACGTAAGTTACGTTTGTATACAAAAGTTTCCTAAAAAGGAAAGTTCCTAAATTTAGCATGTACGACATCGGAAACCATCTAACTTAGCATGTAATCATTATACTAAAGCATATTAAACCACTTAGCATGTTTAAAACATACAAAACGTTCATAAGTTAATATTTCCAGAAATAAAGTTACTATAAATAGTAACTTTGTAAATTTACATACAAGTGATTACTCTAAACAATTCTAATCCATTTTTATACCATAAATCATCCTAATAAGTTATTTTTCATCATTTAAACATGCTCAAATAGTCAAAATCACCATCTATCAATATTTGGTTCATAAAAGTTACTATATATAGTAACTTTGCTAAAATGACCATAATGAATATTAAAATCATATTCTAAGCATCAATATCATCTTAATAACATTCTAATAGTAAATCCATACACATGCATGTTACCAATATCACCCATAACATCATTTTGTAAGTAAAAGTTACTATTAATGGAAAGTTTATCAAAAATCACATTTTTAACCATTTTAATAACATTCAATCATGTAGATCATCACCATCATATAACAACATTAAAGATCATCTAAAATGCCTTAGATCATGCATGCATGTGGGTAAATCACTCATTTGTGACCAAATCATGCATTTTACATATGCACATTATCATGGATCGTCATAAATCATCATTTAAACATCATAGATCATCAAGAATCACATCAAAATCAACAAACCCATATTCAAATCTCGTGCATGTGGTGGTGGGGTGGTTGCATGTGTGTTTAAAGACTTGCATGTGGGTGTAATGTTATGAAAAGTGAAGTTTATGCATAGAGGCTACCTCAAGAGGTCCAAGAATGGAAGATTGATTATTCTAGCAGCCTTACAAGCTTCTGGACAACTGGTTTGAGCAGACCCAAGAAGGTGATGGTGGTTCAAGCTTCAAGGGGGAAAGTGTCAAGCTTCCAACATCAATCTTGAGCTTGGAGACGGTCTTCAATGGCTTCTAATGGTGAAGAAAGGCTGTAGCAGAGCTTCTAGGACGGATATGGTCGAATGGTGGCGTGTGTAGTCGAGTAAAATGATGAGAAGTGATAGACTAGGCATTATGGTCTTGGTTTTATAAAGATATTGTCGACTGGGCGGCGTCGCGTACCGCTGAGAGGGTCCAAGATCCTCTCAGCGTACCGCGATGGATTTCGGGATTCAACCCGAAACTCGTCACGTACCGCTACATTCGAGCTAAAATTGATTATTGTTCCTATACAGTTCGAACAATCTATGGGGTATTAGGCATCAAAATTTGGATATTTGGGGCCTCTTGAGGGCCATTGCGTACCGCGATGGGTCCCTGAAGAGCCCAATAGGCTTAATTTCATGGGTTTGATCCGTTCATTGCCGTTTTCACGTTTACAAACTATCGTTTGGCCTCGTTTGAACTTCCTAGTTCAGTGTTTGAGCGTTTCATGATGTTTCGAGTGTTTTGTTACACGATGTGCTAATGTTCACCAACGTTCGTGTGTTTTGACATGTGTGTGCGGTTTCCCGATAATTCCTCGAATTATCTTGTTGTGTGCTAGTGTTCATACCGTCATGCACCGTTCACACTAAATTAAACTAATTCTAGTGCCACGTGTACAAATGCTAATTAAATAAACATTTAAATAAAATGGAAGCTAACCTGGAATTTACGAGGTGTCACACATGTTAACATTGTTAAAACAAAAAGGTATAATTACATATATCCCTCTTTTTTAAAGTCTAATTACATATATACCCAACTAAAAAATTTAATTACATATATACTCTTCTTTTAAGGTCTAATTACATATATACCCAACTAAAAAATTTAAATACATATATACCCAACTTTACTCTCTTTATACATTGTAACATTTTGAATGTAAACATACGTAAATAGGGGTGTTTAAAATATCCGAAACTCGAAAAAATTCGAAATCTGAATCGTATCCGAAACCCTGAAAAACCTCTTCCAAAATCAAGTTCGGGTTTTTTCGGGTCGAATAAAAAGATTTTAGATTCAGGTCGGGTCGGATTTCAGATATAAAAAACTACTTTTTTCGGGTCGGATAATATATTAAAATGGGTATATTTGAAATTTTTAGAATTAGAGGAGGGAATATATGTAATTAAAATTTTGGATTGAGTATATATGTAATTGATGAAGTTTATAGGAAGATATATGTAATTAAAATTTTGGATTGGGTATAAATGTAATAAATGAAATTTATATAAAATATATGTAATTGACTCAAACGAAAAAAATGTATTTGAACGTGGAGTAAATTTAATAACGGAACCCTTAACGGCATCCAAAATATACACAGTACCGCTGCCAACCGGCGTTACTCATACTCTCGTCGTCGGTTCTAGGTCTTCCTCATCGATACTTTCTCTCTCTAAATTCCCTTCTCTCTCTCTCTAAAAATTCTTCCTCTCTCTTCCCGTCAGTTTGCCGGAGGCTCATGCCACCGGACGTTAGGGTTTTCTGAAACGAAGAAAGAACCAGTGTGATATCATAGCTCTATACGGAGTCCGATTTCACTCTAGGGTTTATGTTCACCGGAGTTTTCATGTCGTATGAATACCGTAAATGGATATTTCCTCTACCTTCTCCGGTAACCGCGATATCCCCTTCGCATCTCTCTTCATAGCCCTATTCTTGACTCTCGTCTGTTGTTTCTTCTCACTTTTACCCTTTCGATTGCTGAAATTCACGCAATCTGATAAAACCAGGGCTTGTAATTGTGCGTGTTCCAATTGTAAGGAATTTGTTGGAGGTGATTCTATGGCTGTTACAGCGACGGCGAGGGTGATGAATGGTGGTAGTGGTGGCGGAGGACAGGTGGCGGTGGTGGAAAGGGAGCGACAGCAGGTGATAGGGGCGTCAATGATGGAACAATTAGTGCCGGAAATCACGACACATGCTTTGAGTTACTTGGATTATCCGAGTCTTTGTAGGCTGTCAATGACCAATTCTTCAATGAGGAGAGCAGCTAATGATGATAATGCTTGGAAGGCCCTTTATCATAAGGTTATTGCTCTTTTTAAATTACCTTTAGAACTACTTTTTATTAGTATAAATTGCTGCTGTATACCATGTAAATCATTGTTGTTTTTCAGTTTGAGTCATAGCGGTTTCCTTTTTTGTGTTCTGTTGCATATATGATATCCCTGAGATCTGAAAACCTGTTCTTTAGTAAATAGTAATATGAAACTTCTTACTTCTTCATCAGGTGCCACTTACCAACAGCATTAGTTTTAAAAAAACTCGAGCTGGTTTTGTAAAGATTTTGACTGAAATTTTGTTGATGTTATGTGACTAGTTTTGCCATGAACAACATGAATTTAATAAGTTTCTGGTTTGCTACTGCAGTTAGAGCTCTATATAATAATAGTACGGACTGTACAGCGGACAAATAAAAACTAAATCAGGATGTAGATATTTGGTGCTGAAAGTAAGTTGACATCCTTATATTGGTTAACTGTTAAGTTAGCTGTGGATAGAGTTTCATAAGTATGTGTGTATTTTGCCAGTATTGTGTGCTACACAATTCATGAGACTTATAACCTTGGTTTTAAAAAAAGTGTTTGAGGTGCATCTAGGAGCTATGAGGCCTTTTTTTTAAACTGCATCAAGTTGCTTTAGGTGAGGTCATCCCTTAAAATTCTGTTATGCACTCACATATCAGTGTGAGGCAGGCATTATGTATTTAGGAGTTTTGGTATAAATGTTGACTAGTTGAAAAGCAAATGAACTAGTTAAATGGCTTTTAAGTAGGATTTGTAGTCTGTTTTTGTGGGCATTTGGACCCAAAAAAACCAAAATAAAATAAAAAAAAAAATACAAAATGCACTAGATGTCAAGGGCCTCAAGGCTGCATCATCATCTTTCTTATCTAAAATGGCCAAAAGTCAACGCTAAAGCATTCTGTCATATAAATTACATGGCACAAGCAATTTTAACTGGTGTTCCATCTCTTTCTGCTTGGTCACATAAATATGATCTGTTTTATATAATTCATATAGACAAATATGTCTGTGTTTTATTAGTGTTCTCTGTTTTTTTAGTTTAGGCCATATAGCTCAATGATTAATTTTCAGGATAGTTGCAATTTAGGCTTTGTGTTACCATGCTGATTTTTTTTTTGTTGGACTGCAAATATTCACCAAAGTATAGAAAATGTCATGTAGAGATGTTTAATAAGTACTCTATGATATCGGGCGCCTTGTGTGCATGACACGTGTGTCTTCGCCTTCTTTTCATGCTTCATTTATTGGCTTTTGGGAGCCTAAGCGCCTTGGGGCGCCTTGCACTTTTTAATGCAGATTGTAACCATTCAAATAGCTGTTCAGAAGTTATTGAAGTTGAGCAAACTGCGTACAGAGATGTATTAAAGATTGAGTTGCATATCATATGTGTAGTTATCATTGCATTATAAGAAAATTGATTCACTGAGCCACTGAGGCAATCATCCAAATTATTTAGAATGAAATCCGAATGTATAACTGAAGTTTTTTACTGTTTTTGAACTGCTTAATCTATAAATATGAAACAGTTAAAGCAACTATAAGCTAACTAAACCTCTAATTGGATGGATTATTTGACACTTTGCAGTGTCACTCAAAGCTAGTGGACACAAAAATTTAAAAAATATCTTGCTTCTTTTCTTATTAATTTGTTAGTTAAATATGTATATTTAATTGTAAGGTTCTTTAGTTTTTTCAGAAATAAGCATTTTCTCCTACTAATCAGTAATCACTTAGGAAATGTAATTTATGGCTTAATTTATAGTATCGGAGGCTATACTCATAGAACCTAAATGCACCAACGGTAAATATGTTTTAAGAATTGTAGGCAACATTTCATGTAGCATGGTGGTATATGCATGCATCTTCGGAGTTCATGATATATTTGTGAATTATTTGTATGTTTCTAATTGAGATTTGAGACATGGATGCTAATATAACATATGACATTTTATACTCGTATGTCATACTGGTATTAATGGAAGTAAACATTGGTCTTCTTTCTTTCTTTTTTTTGTGTGTGTTTTAAAGTTGGTAATTGGTTTTACTTTTGGTACAACACTTCTGCTTAGATGCTTAGATTGTAAAGACTATTTATTATTACATTTTTGTATTGCCTTGTTTTCATATGTCTTGATTAACTTTTACATTTGATCTCTTTGAAGGGTTTTAAACTAGAAAGGTTTTTTGTTAATGAAAATATTGTTTTTGCCGTGTATGAATTTATTATTTACATTTTTTTAGGATTTTACCATGGAACAAGATAGTATAACACCTGCAAATGGGTGGAAGGCCTACTATGCGGCTACTAGAGCAATTGTGAATACCAATCAACATTTTTTTGATATCATTAGAGAAAGATCTCTTCCTGAAATGGGCCGGCTTTGGCTTAATGCCGATTATGTCAAATGTATTCACGCCTCTGGGGAATTTTTCACTGGGTGAGCTTTTTACACCATTTACTTCAATTATTATTGTTCTTCTATTATATAGGCAAACTGAAAGAAATATAATTGGTCATACGTTTTCCTTATTTTATCAACCTGCTTTATTATATATGGCACAAAATAGAAACCAATTTGCATTTTGGTAAACATGTTACATATTATTACCACTGATAGCAGTGAAAGATCTGTTCAGCCATGGTAGCAGTCATTTGCTGTTTTTTTTAATGCTGACTTGACATTTTCTTTGTTTGTTTCAGTGTATATGTGTATGCCATGTTGTATCTGATATGAGATTTAGTAGTTAGTGTTTTAAGCTATATATTTTTTATTATAAGAAGATTTTTTTTCGAAGGTATTTTGCTTTTTTGCCTCCCTCACATAATCGTTTTTCGCATGTTAGGCATCTATAAGGTAGGCAGGGACAGCATAAACTGGTGCCGCTTAAAAAGTTTATCGTTAAAACTAGTTAAAATAGAGCTGGTCATTCTATTTGTTTAACAGCTAAAATGAGTAATGAATTTCAAATTTGTTTGTGTTTTGTGCCAAATATAAAGTCTGTTGAGGAAAAAGTGTAAAATGCGTTTCTGTAAGTCTATTTTGGTGTTCATTTTCCATATGTGTGTGTGTATTATTTTTTAAACATACTCTGTCTGTTGTAGTTCCAATTTTGATGCCACATGAACGCATGATGTTGAAATTTAATGTCAAGTAGCCGGATCATCTGTTTATATAATGATGTAGGTATAGCGGTGTTTTAGGAAGCTGGCAGCTGGCTCTGAACTGGGAGCCAGCAGTTAATTTCCAGGTTCGAGATGTAAGGTCAAGGGTGCTGCCAGGTGTGGCTTGGGTGACAATGAAAGCCTATGTTGGGATGGAGCACAATGCCACCCACCCTATGAGTATGACTAATGTGTTCGAGCTCCACAATGGCCAGTGGTTCATGGTTCATCATCATAGCTCTGTGATGCTTGCTGATGGTGAGGTGGCTGATCAACCACCTATGCTTGGGTAATCAAGAGGCGTCATTTATTTGAGTTTTAGTTGATGCTTTTTTTAATAGGAAAGCACGTAAAGAAAATAGAAATTGGTACAGGCTGTTTTAACTAGGATTGCAGGAATCTTGAATATATGGTCTTTTCCTTTTTTTTTTTTTTTGGGAGTTTGCATATGAATCGTTGTTTCTGAATATTGACATCTTTGTGGCCACATAAATGCCTATTGTACATGTTTAGAGTTCTAAATTACGTTTAGATTACAACCTTGGATTTTTTTTGGGTAACCGGAGAACCAATCATCGTTAACGCCCATCTAAGTTCTAACTAACTAGAACATGATCTGACAAATCGTGTCTTACGCTGACGGTATGGCGTCCAAAGAAGTTTAAGGTAAAAATCCATAGAAATTTGACGCCAACAGTATTTTTATTTTTTATTTTTTATTTTTTGATAACCGTCGGAACCAACTTATGTGGTAAACGTTCGGGTCCCTCCTAATATCTGACTAACCGAGAGGAACATGTAAACCGCAGCCGTAAGCAACCGGGTTGGTGACCTCTATAAGAAAAATTGCTCTAACTGAGGATTGAACTTGAAACCTTTAGGTTGTCTATTTTTGCATTTTAACCACTTCCTTGAAAGTTATGCCAAAGTGTATTTGATAGCATGATGAACGGAAACCTTTCGTTATTTACTTTGCATTCTATTTTTAATATAACAGCACAACAAATTTATTATTCTTTACTGTTTCTTTATAGGGAAAAAAAAAAAGAAAATCAATTATTATATTCTTAACAGATTCATCAAGATTTTAAAATGATAAAATTGTAACAACTTATACAGTTATACCTCAAAAGACTAAGGTCACAACCACCTGAATACCTGATTTATATTATCAATGGCATATTCACTCGAGGACGGTTACTTTTACTTGATAAACTTGGCTGGACAAGTTAAAAGTTAAAATTAGAGATGAGACAGGCACAAAATTGGTATCGTATAAAAAGATACTGATACTATAACGATAAAAAATAAATGACAGTTTAGATGCTGATTTTATCGATTTTATAGCAATTGATAATTTGATACTGATACTAATACCACATTACCACCGGTGATGATAAATGCCATACTTTTTAGGAAAGAAACAAATTTAGCCGATGTATTATCACTTTTTAGTAGGATCCGATAGAAAAATGAAAATAAATATTTCGTCTATCTCAATTAGGATATACAGGCTGCCCCGAATAAGCCATTGGCTCATAGTGATCGTTTTCAGTTAATCATTCCAACTTTTTTAACGTTATTTTCACAAATAAATAAAATAACGTTAAAATTAATATAATTTTACTTTTTGTTGTTGAGAACTCAAATGTATATAAATTGCATCGCGTGTTTAGAAGAAAAAATTCAAATTAAAAAACATAAAATCAAAAATTAAAAGCAGTTTGCACTCGCTCGCTTATCCTCCACCTCTCATCATCAAGATACGGTTCCCCTTCTTCTCCCCCAAATTTCACGGAGGCGAAGTGAGACGACGGAAATGGCAGCGACAACCCTCTACTCCGCCCCAATATTACCCCATCAGTACTCAATCTTTGGCTCTAACAAATTGTTTCCCTCCACATCTTCGACGAAATCTCCGATCGTCTTCCTTCGAGCTTCCTCCTCAACTCCCACCGTCGATGAACAAGAAAAAGATGAAGAAGAAGAAAAAGAAAGCCTTACTGAGCAACCTCCTCAATCAATCAATTCAATCCCCATTGGGTAAATATACATTAATTTCATCACTTCATGTATGAGAGAGAGATAGAGAGATAGAGAGAGTACGATTTGCATGATTTTGGGAAATCTGTGTTTGTAGGGGATGTAAGGCATGTGGGAAAACAGAGATGGAGAGGGGATGTAACGGTGAAGGACGAATTCAAGGCGGAATCGCAACCGTGCCGGGGTTCGGCTGGTGGCCGATAAAAGCTTACAGACCATGCCCTGCTTTTGTCTCCACCGGTGGTCGCTATCGCCGGCAAGGCCAGAGCATGGACGAGGTTGCTGGCTTTGGAACTGTCCCAACAAAATCTGCCGCCACAGCTGTTACTGAAACTCGATCAAGGTAGCAACCTCCATTAATAAGATCATGTTTTGAGGTCAAACATATCAAGTTAAAAATTCATTAAAATTTGTTTGAAAATATAAAAATTTCAGTATTGTTTTTGATGGGTCTTAACTCTTAAACATCAATTCTGAATTTGAGTCTTGAGGTAATGAAATGCAGCTGTTTATGTTTCTTTTTGACACGCAGCGAGAAGAAAGAAGGGCCAAGAAAGTTTAAGAGATGAAGATGATTTAAATATATTATGGAGTATTAAATCATATATGAGTATGGGGTTCATTGTGTGATATTTGTTTATCAATGGTTTCTGATTTCTGCAAATTCTTATAGAAATCAATCTTTGATGCAGTTACCGGACTTTTAATCTCATGCTCATGTGGATTTTATAACCATATGAACAGTTGTAATGAACCATTTAAGTTTATTTTGATGGCATGGAAGTGTATATCCTCGGTATATCTCATCATTAGCGAAGCTAAGGTGAGGTCTGAGAAGGGTAAAATTTAGACATCCTTACCTCTACTCTGTAGGAATTAACATACTGCTTCCAATAAGACTTTCGGTTCATAATGTATGATTAACCGACCAATCTAATGCTTTTAACATTATTTTCCCAAAAATTTAGTTAAATAACGTTAAAATTAGTGCACTTTTACTTTTTTCCTTCGAAGGTTGACACATATAAATTATATGCATGGAAACAAGGCATTTCTTCAACTTACAACATGTAGTTGTATTGGCTTTTATATTAGGAGTCACTATCTATACCCAAATTGGCAAGTCCTTAATTTGGGGAGTGTGTTCTAATTACACAATGAAGGTGTAATTTACAAGATGGTTACTAGGGTTCCACCGATGTCGGTTTGGTTATGAGTTTTGGGTAATGTGAAATGATGTTCTGATGGAGGCATGGCGAAAGTGCATTGTTACCAGTGTTGTATAGATGTGGGTTTCGATTGTGGTGTTTAAGGGCTTCTTCGAATTCGAATGGGATTTAGGAGGACGAATGAAGGAGGGGTTGTGATGGTGTTAACTAAGGGTGTGGGATTCAAAATTTTTAGGACTTTGTTTGCAATCCAAACCGACTCGAAAAAAATATGCTAAATTGACAAGAATCTATTTGGATAAAAATGATTTGTATATCCGAATAAACATGTTTTATTTAGCAATATTCGATCTAAACAAGCAAGTTTTTCTCTATTCCATGTTCAATCCAAAAACCAATGAATAAATTCATATTTGGAAAGATGCTAATATGAGCATGCAAATAAGATATTGGATTGGTTTGTTTTGGTTTTGGATTTTTATTTTTTCGGTTTTTTCAACCCCTGGATGGCTAAAGTTGGCATAACACCTTCACAAATACTATCTTACAACTATAACACATAAAAAAGATGTTGACGTCATATTTCTTTACCAATAAGACCCTCCGGTGTGCCCCCGGAGTGGGCGTGGGTGGGGCGTTTCTGGGCGTGGCACACCGCCCCCCTTGGGGCGTGATTGATTCACGGTGAGTAGAACAACGGCGTGCCCGCGTGGGTGGGGGGTTGGGTTTCGACCGTTGGACCATTTAAAAAAAAAAAAATTAAATAAAACCTATATATAAAATCATCACAAACCCTCTAATATTCACACACACTCTCTAAAATCTTCACATCTCACAAAAAAAAAATAAACAAAAAAGTAGTATTTTTATAAAAATGGAGTTTCTACGGGAGGATGACGATTTTAGCGAAGGAGAAGAATTTTTAATCGAAGCCGCACAACTTACTCTCGACATCATCAGACAACAAGTTGAAAGACCTGTTCTAACTAGAAGAGCACGGATTAATCGAGATCGTC
The DNA here is from genome assembly GCA_009363875.1 of Mikania micrantha. Taxonomy (NCBI): domain Eukaryota; kingdom Viridiplantae; phylum Streptophyta; class Magnoliopsida; order Asterales; family Asteraceae; genus Mikania; species Mikania micrantha. The sequence goes on along the minus strand of CM018694.1, from coordinate 79,580,155 downwards.
TTGGAGCTCACGAACGTCTTGTTGAAGATTATTTTTCAGAAAATCCGAAATACCCCGAACATTTATTTCGGCGTCGGTTTCGTATGAGTCAAAATCTTTTTTCACGAGTGAGTAATGATTTGGAACAAAAGTATGACTTTTTCCAACAACGGTGCGACGGAAGAGGAAAGATCGGGTTTTCCGGTCTTCAAAAGTGTACTTCTGCAATACGGCAACTAGCCTACGGCACTAGCAGCGATTCTTTTGATGAGTATTTACAGATGTCTGAGCGAATGGGGCGGGAATGTGTTTATAAATTTTGTAAAGGCGTAATTAGATTGTACGCGAAAAAATACTTGAGGAAACCAAATTCGGGTGACATCCAAGTCGTATCCGATACTTGATTGAACGAGCATTCGGAGTTTTAAAGAAAAAGTGGCACATGATTCAACACCCTGCTAGAGCATGGAAGCCAAGTCGTATCCGAAACGCGTTATACGCATGTGTGATACTACACAACATGATAATTGAAGACAACGGTCGAGCGATATGTGAATTTTATGAAGAAGACGATCCGAATTTGTTGGAGCATGTGGAGATCAACGAGGAAGAAAAACAAGCAAACCGTCGAATGCTTCGCAGCGAGGATACACATGCGAACCTCAAAGCCGATTTGATTGAACAGTTATGGAAAAATCGTTTTTATTAATTTTTTTTATTAGTTTGTATTTTTTTTAATTTTTTTTATTAGTTTGTATTTTTTTTATTAGTTTGTAATTTTTTTATTAATTTGTAATTTGTTTTTATTAATTATATCTCAAATTAAATTAAAAAGGAATGATGACGTGGAGTGAGTGGGTTAATGGGACATTTCCACCAAAATGGTGAGGTGAGTGGTTGTGGTGACTGCTTATGTGGCGCCTACGTGGCGCACACGTGGAGTGAGTGGGGCGCCTTGGCACACCCAATAGTCTAATATTATCAATTTGTTTTGAATGTATTGGCAATAAGATGTGAACTTATTGATTAATCATATATGCCAAGATGAAAACGAACCAATAACAAGAGAAGTCTTCACACATGCATTAGAGTATTGGGTGTTAGAATCTAAAATATCATTAAATAATCGCATATTTGAACATATTTCTAACACATAATGGTAAAAATAAAAATAAAAACGATACTAGGCGTGTTGAAAACTTAGGAATATTTTTCTTAGAGGCTACCGATCGGATTGTTTGCTGTCGTATTTTACCTGTTTATTTCGGTTATTACCATGGTCAAAAATTTTTTTTTTTTTGAACAGGGAACTAATCAACTATCGTGTACTCCGTACGTGGCCCCTAATGGCTAAATGATGCCCAAGCTGGCCATCAGTTCGGACGGACGGTGGCCCTAACCCACTAGCCATCAATTCCCAGGGAAAACCCGACCCAAACACGCGCCCAAATGCACGCCGATGGAAGGTCGGTAAAACCGGGTGGGATCAAGAATCAAACATAGAACCTGGATCTTATATCACTTCCCCTTTACTTGTATCTTAATGAAAAGATTTATGTATTAAAAATTTAAAATATCAAATAAATGAGTTGCTCAATTTCTAGAAATAAACAAAATAATTTCAAGTTTGGTCGATTTTAAACGCTCTCTCCAAAAGAGTTTGCTAGATTTGTGCAGGAAGGCAAGTGTCAGATCGCTTCAGTTTTTACTGTTTCATACCGGCAAAAAGAGGAAACGAAATATTGAAACCTAATCATGGATCCTGAATTGGCAAAGGAAATAGAGGAAACGGTGCTGGAAGTGCTGAAGAATTCAGATATGGATTCCACCACGGAATTTCAAGTCAGGAAAACAGCATCCGAGCAGCTCGGAATCGATTTATCGGAGCCTTCCCGGAAGAAACTGGTCCGAACCATCGTCCAGACGTACCTTGAGGAACAACAATCTAAAGCAGAGGCTGATGAAAAGGCTACCGAAGAAGCTGAGCCAGAGGAGGAAGAAGACAGTGAGGATGAGAAGAAGAAGAAGAAGAGTAAAGGTGTTCAGGAGTTCGATGACGATGGAGATCTCATCATTTGCCGAGTAAGTTTGTTTAGAAATTCACTCCGAAATGTTCCAAACCCTAATTTTGTTTATAAGACACCGTCATTTTGAATTTTACGTTGTGATTGTTGTTTAGGATTTTATTTATCTACTTCACGTCAAAATTTCAGATTCGGTTTGTCTGGAAGTTAAATTGATAAACTAATTTCATCAACTCTTTAAAATTTGTGCGTTGGTAGATTTGATTGTTCGTAAATTGCTTTAAGTTGAATTGCTTCCATCATATCATTAAACCTATCTGGTGATATAGTTATGCTCACCAAATTCTTGCTGAAATTAACTAAAATTTTAAACAGCTCTCTTAAATTTACCTTTCAGTCTTATAAAATTGTTCTGGATGTCTGCAACTAGGTATGCATAACTTGGAACTATAAGACAAATTCTATTTATTCATGCTTCTAAAGTCTTCCTAACATGAAGCTGGTGAGACATGTAGTAACTATGATACGATGAGTCTTAATTCTGCTTTTTTGTATCACCTTTTGTTGCAGCTTTCAGATAAAAGAAGGGTAACTCTTTCTGAATTCAGAGGGAAGAATTTGGTGTCTATAAGGGAGTACTACAAAAGAGATGGCAAAGAGCTTCCTAGTTCTAAGGGTATGATTGTTTACTATATCGAATGCTCAGTTGGTATTGCTCTTAGATATGTCAATCGCATTAATTGCTGGATAAGACCTGTTGTTTTATCCGAAAATCGCTGCTTATGTTGATAGTCACACAATGCTAGATTTTATACAGTATGTCTTAGAGTGGATTGCTATTTTCCTCACTTTCTTCAAGTAAAAGGGTAACAAAAAATGATTTATGGTTATTAAACTTCTATGAGAGGTTAATGTTAACAAAAAATACAGGCACCACTGGGTCTTATGATTAGAATTGGATTAGGTTGTGTCTAAAGAATATTGTAGGCTTCCAAAATTTTAATGTCTGTATTAGCATTCAGCACCTTCAGTAATGACAACACCACTGTAAATAAACTAGCTAAGGTATATGGCAGGAGCCTTGGGTACCTGACTTGTTATAGGATGTTAGTATTGATAATCATCTTTAGCTCTCGGTGGGTATATATGTGGCTTTATTTTGGAAACTTGTGGTTTTACTTGTTGATCTGAGAATATTTAATCTGTCTATATGACAACAGCCAGTGGTGAAATCAGATCCATTCTGGCTGAAGCCTAGTGCTTTTTAGGGTTGGTCACAAACCATTGAGACCGACCAAGCGGCGACAAAGCAAATCAGTCGGTGTAGGACAGTAGGCAATCTGAGGTTTACAGTGTTCACTGTTTATGGATTGTAAAACCTGGATATAATGGTTTGGTTCACGGTCTAGAATATGGAAATAGCTGTGTAAACCGAACCAGCATTTAACTTTATTGTGTGTATTTTCATTTTTGGAATATGCAGTTATGTATATGTATAGATGTATAATATTGACAAACCAACTTTATCATTTTTTAAAAATTTAACACAAACCCACTTAATTGAGTTTGAATTAACCGTCAAACTGTTTTGGCCGTTCGGCAACCTATTGGTTTCTTTTTTCGTTTTTCAAAACCACAGTTTGTGGTCCGCCCAGAATTTTGCCAAAGCCAGCCTAACCAGACCATGACTTTTTGTCAAAAGCTTCTGTATTTCTTTTTAAAAATTTCTTTCTTTCATGCATTATCATGAGTGTTTCTATTTGAATGGTGTCTTTAGGTATCAGTTTGACTGCTGAGCAGTGGTCAAACTTCAGCAAGAATGTACCTGCAATAGAGAAGGCCATCAAGAAAATGGAGGGAAGGTTGCACTAAAACTTTTCATCAGTAGCATGAAACTTGAAGCTCCATAACATCCTAGTCTTTTAGATTAAATTTTACTTGTACCTCCTAGGTTTTTTATATTGATGCACCATGTTTTGCTTTTCTATAATGATATCATGATTCTCATATTGTTGAAAACATGTTAAGAATTCTCAAACAGGTTATGCAGACACATGTTTGATAGTTTGTCATTAGTGTTAATGTAAACTTTCCCATCCTACCAACATCTGCATGTAGATGATGGATGAATAATTTCCCAAATTTTAATGGTGAAAATGTTCATTTTGGAGCATGTATTTTGCTGCAAAATCAGATGTACTTGCAAACATACGACATTTGATCTCTTTGAGATCAACTTGCTAAAAGCATGAATTGTGACAAGTTTAAATGAACTCAAGCTTTTTATTGAAGTTTTATTAATTAACGAACTCGAGTACATGCTTTACTTATCCTGGTCGATTAAGCGTATTAGCCTAAACGCGTTTTATTTATATAATTTTTATTTAATATATTAACTTTTAGTTTACCTAATAATTATTATTATTTATGAAGGTATGCTAAAATTCTAAATGATATATTTTATTGTGTATATAAATTTTATAAATACTAACAATCTAACATATAAAAAATAATTATAAATATATACATTAATTAAAAAGTGATATATAATATATGAATTGTACCTCAAATCGAACTTTATACAAGTTAAATGAGCCAAATATTTTTAAAAAATATAGTTGAATTAAGAAAAAATTCCATTCATTGAGAGAACAAAACAAATGAGCCAAATATTCATGAGAAGAGTAATTGGTTGGCAATTTGAGTTATGAGTTGGGTCAAAATATTTATAACAAATATATTTGAATTAAAAAAATTTTTTCATTCATGTAGATAACCAAAAAAATGCTACCCTATCAAATAATAAAAACTAGTAAAGTTACATGTCGCGTGCTGTGACGGCGTTAAAACACAGAGTACATCGACTTTATTATGTTGAGTGAAAACATGATATATTTAACCCAACCTATCTCTTAAAAGTATTTACGTTGAAACGTAGAAAACGTATTATATGTGACCGAACTTGTTTATAGATAAAATATATATGGAAGCGTGTCTCAACATGAATTTATGCAAACTCTTACGTAAAACTAGAACCGGTTTCACCTTTAACCCGTCACGAACTAGAACCAGCCAAAACCGAAGACGGAATCTGCCAAATACCTGAACATAACCACAACTGATTCTTAATTTTTTGACCAGAACCTGAATCGATTGGAGCCGGTTTGTGCACCTATAGTCTGAGAGTGGGATGAAAAGAAATCATATCATATCCCAATGAAATTAAAAGTCTGTTTCTAAAGAGAACCCGGCTCAAAATGTCAAACTGAAAAGAGCTAATTTTGCTTTCATCCGGATAAAATAAACAAGTAACGAATTCCCTTTGGTTGCGTCTGGATTGGGTTAAACAGTAAGGTTTTTAAATAATTTTTATCAATTGGTGCGTTTTACTGTAGATATGATTTTAATATAAACCCGTTTTTAAAACATAGACTGGATGATTTTCAGCATCGTTAGTGACATTTGTAACCGTTAAAAACTTAAAATCATAGCTCCAATCAACCAAATAAATAAAATATAACTCAATCAATTCATTAAATAAAAGACAAAATTTCAATCAAGCTTTTGCTATATATGTTATTGATACAAACAGAGGGCAAAGCAAATACAGGAGTTTTTGACATGACTTAAAACTGGAATAAGGAGTTCCATTCCATATTACTGCAAAACTTATTCAGGCTTCTGCTACTTCAACACTGGAGTAACAGACTTTGGTGATGAACTATCACCAACCACCATTTTATCCATTGCACTGCATATAATTGGTTTCAATTTCACCCTCCAATAACTCTGGCTCAGCCGCGGCTCCGCCTTCATCGAGCTAGTTGCCGCCATGCGCATTTGCTCAATCAACGCCTCGGTGTTCACTTCCTCCGACAATATCTCGCCCAACTGTTTTGTGTTAATCACTAGTTTCACCTTCCATACCCCCTCTCTAGGTGGCGGTAATACTTCAAACCCCGTCCCGTCTGATAAGTTCTTGGTCACAAGTTGCAATGCCACCGTGCTTGTCGACATTCTTACAGGCTCGACTTCAGCTACACCCGATACTCTAACGGGCTCCGGTCCACTCGTTTCGTCTGATGCAAGAGGAAGGAGATAGTAAAGTTGGCCCCTGATAAGTAGTGCCCGAGGGTCTAATGGCGATAGTAACTGGTCTTTTTTGAAAAGCCCGTGTTTCGGAAAGTCGTTGATGACTTCTGAAACAAGTTTCGGGACATGAAACTCTAATACATGTCCCGAGGGTGTTATGACCTGAATTGGGCCAAGACAAGTAGCAAATCCTTTGAAAGCACAATTGCCCATCTATGTATGCTCATGAACTTGGAGATGGTGTTTTGTGTGTATATTATAAAGGGTTTAAATTAAGTTGGATGAAGATAGAAAAAAAAAACATAAAAATGTTATTTTTAAATTTGAATTAGTGATGTAATTATGAAGAGTACCGTTGGGAAAGTATCAAAATTTACTGATCCAAGACAGAGAGAATAAATGATTATAAAGGACGCTAACATGTTCAAATCAATTAAGATGGCTGAAGATGGGTAATTAAATACACTTTATGTTTAATAAATGACATCAACCATGTGCTCATAATCCATATAGGACTTCAACAAATAAATGACCGCATCTTTTTTCTTTTCTTTTTTATAAAACGGCGACGATCATACGTATCACATATGTTTTCTTAACAGGGCCCATCAGGCAGAGGTAAGACACGGCCATACCAAATGCGTGGAAACCCCTTAGAATGGGTAAACCCTCTCCCTCTATTGGTCCAGAACCCGAGACCTTGCAGGGCTTGAACCCATGACGTCTCGACCACAAAGTGAAACCCCAACCATTAGGTTGAATTCACATGAATTAAAAATAAATGACCACATCTGATCTTCTATTATTTATAGCTTATCGGTAACTTAGTTCTGAGATAAGACTTAAAAAATAAATGGTCATTGGTTCGAATCTCACAAGAAGTTTCTTAAATTACTGAGTTCATTTAGAATTATTGACTTGATGATAGATATGATCGAGTGGTATTGCTAACAGCACGATAATACTCCAATAAACCGTCAGTGATCCAAAAAATAGCCGTTAAAAAATTTTATTTTTTATTTATACTTTCTTTCATAATTTTATAATATTTGGTTTAGTTTTATAGTTAGGCCTGTAAATGAACCGAACGAACACGAACACATTAACGAACATGAGTGTTGTGTTCGTGTTCGTTTATTAAGAAAATGAATATGTTCGTGTTCGTTTGTGTTTGTTCATTAATAAATTAAACGAACTGTTCATGAACATTAATGAACACAAACGAACAAACATAAACGAACAAACATAAATGGACATTTTTTTAACACCATTGAACAACATAAACGAACGTGAACACTATTGAACAAACATAAACGAACACAATTGAACAAGTATAAACGAGCACAAACGACAAGTCTTTTAAATGTAAATACAAATCATTTGTAAATTAGTCAGTTAACCAAGCAAAAACTAACATTACATAATTAACGAACATAAACGAACACTAACGAACACAAATAAACGAACGTTAATAAACGAACATAACCAAACTGTTTATGAACATAAATAAACGAACACAATGTGTGTTCATGTTCGTTCATTTAATCAAACGAACACAATTTTTTTGTTCGTGTTTGTTCCTTTATTAAATAAACGAACTTCTTACCGAACAGTTTACGAACAGTTCATGAACTGTTCGGTTCATTTACAGGCCTACTTATAGTTAAAAAAAATAGTTTTTCTTAGTAGAATATAATAATACATTTATACCCATTAAAATGTGGATGACATAGATACTTGTACCATACAAAAATATATATATACCAAAACCAGGTGAAAGTAATCTAATAAAATGTTATTTCGATTTTCGAGTATTTGATTTAAATTCATTATTGTAAGATTAGTTCATTTGATAGACAGGTAATGTTGTTGTTAAAAAAAAATTAATAAAACTTTTATTAACGAATTTCTTTACAAGAAATACAAACTCCTTTCTCTTTAGAAAGCACAACAGACAACTAAATAGTTATAATTAAAGAAGATTACAATAATATATATAATCTTATCTTATTATTATAATAAATAAACATATTTTTTTGTCACATGTCAATTTATTATATCAATCTTGACACATGTTATTTTTTTATGTTATCATTCATTCTCTTTCAACTTAAATGATAATTATAATTATATTCTTTAATTTATTAAATAATTATAAATCTAATAACTTATAATATATACCTTTTACGTATTAAAGGAAATGAAATCTTTTTTTATTAAAAAACACACTCAAAAATGTTTACAAAATGTTAATTTTTTTCTAAAAAAATTGTTTTAAAAATAATAATTATTTTAAATTTGTAGTTTCTGGAAAAATGAAAATTTTGTAAAAATAAGTTCCCAAAAAAAATCTATTTGAAACAAGTTTTCTTATAAAGTCCATATCTTTACAGTTTTCGACCCGTGTAACACACGAGATTTAACCTAGTAATTTATATATGTGAATAGATATAAGATAAAATTAGTTCTTTTAAATTTATTTGTTACATGCCTTTTAAAATTTTTTATTTTATTTCTAATGATTTTCTTTTAATAGAAAAAAGAGTTAATGTATATTTATTTTTTCATTTGACATTGTAAAATTGAAACAATTTTTTTATTAACTTATATATCTTACTATATATATATATATATATATCTTATTATTATAATAAACAAAAATTATTTTTGACACTTGTCAGGTTTTTAAACCAATATTGCCACATGTCTTCATTTTATCATCTAACTCAACTCTCTTTCATATTAAATAATTTTATTAACTCTTTTATTAAATAACTAAAATATTAATAATACTATTTGCTTTTTTAATGTTAAAAATACATTTAAATAAATTAAAAATCAGTTTAAAAAACACATTAAAAATGTTTCTAAAATATTAATTTTTTCTAAAAATCAAAGATTTTTAAAGACAAGAAATATATGTTACATCGGTATTTAGAATTTTCTTTTTCTACAAAACAAGTTTTCTATAAAAACATTTAAAAAAATGAAATAAACTATAAAATAGAGATTTTAAACAACAAGATTTTTATAAACAAATAATATTTTTAACACGAAAAAAACTAAAAGTTATAAAAATGATAGGAAAAATTGCAGTTTTGGACATTTTGTTTAATGATATTTTTAAATTAGGTCACTTAGCTTTAATAATAAAAAACTGGGTACCTTACCTTTTTGATTTTGATACTAATAACCTTTAACGTTAATTAGTTTAAAATTTTCAGCTCTTACAATTTAAAGAAGTTGAGTATCAATTCTTTAATTATTAAAATTTTTACGTGATTTTTTCATCATTTAATATACTTAATAATACTTAATTTATTCATTTCATTTTAAAATATTGTTTTATAATTAATTTTTATTAATAGTTATTTTATATTAAACCCCATGTAATACACGGGGTAATAATCTAGTATCTTAATAAACAAAAATATTGTTTGCCACTTGTCACAGTTTTAGGCTAAGACCATCCTCATTCACAATTCAATCCAACCCAATATTTAATAAAAGATTAATTTCTCTCTCTTCCATCTATACAACCCAATCAAACCCAACTTTTTACTCTCATTAACAACCCAACCTTTATTATTTTTTATTAAATAAATATAATTTATGATTTTTAGTTTTTATTAAAATTTATTTGAAAGATAAACCAATTCTTGTTTATATTTATTTTATATAAAAAACAATTTTTTAAACGAACCCTGTTTTTAACAAAATTTATACCGACATGTTCATAAAAAAAACTTATCAAGACCGTGTTTTAGATATTTTTAAAATATTAATTATTTAAAGATATAAAAAAACAATATTATAAACAAAAACTAATTTTGGATAAGTAAAAAAGAAAAAAAAATAAAGATGGTCCAATGGAGATTTGGCATGTGACAAGTTTTATGGTTTGAAAGATTGCAACCTAGGTTGGGATCTCGATCAGATCGTGGCATCTTTCCTTTTTTTCTTTTTCTTAGCACAGTGTAAGGATCTTTGAAATGCTCACCAATGGGTGTAGTCTAATAGTGCCATTTGGCAACTTCTTAACATCTCATTAAATTTTCACTCTTATTAAATAAGTATATTAACCCTCATAATTAATAATTATAATATTAATGATATTATTGACTTTTTTGATACTAAAAAGTATTATAAATAATCAAAAATAATATTTTATTATAAAAACAATTTTAAAAAATTAAGATATGAAATTTTTATAAAAATCAATATTTTCTAGAAATATAAATAGGAAGAATTACATATTTCCTTTTCTTAACTTGAAAAATTACATATTTACCCAATGTACAAATTTTCAATGCATAATGTACAATAATTTTAAAACATGATTTGAGGAAATATGTAATTTTACAAGTTAGGAGAGAGGAAATGTAAAAGCCCCTAAATAACTTTTAAATCTGTATTTATTACACATTTTTTTTTCTAAAAATCACGTATTCTAAAAAAATTTAAAATTAAAATAGATTATAATACATAGATTTTAAAGAATAGTTTATTATAAACAAATGACATTTTTTAGTATTAAAAATTGAAAATGTAATTTATTTTAAAAATAAAGTTTTTGATCATCATTTTATTACTTAAAGTAATTATTAATATGCATTTTAAATATTTTATATTAAAATTTTATTTTATAATTTATAAATTTTTATTACTAGTTGTTTAGTATTTTATATTAAACACGTGTAACACACGGGGTATAGTATAGTTTACATTATATATCAACATCTAAACCATTACTATTATTATCAGAAAATTTTCTTAAATTAGTAAAACCGTTAACATGTTAATTAGGTTATACATTTTTCTTTCTTTCTTTTTTTTTCAACACATTTCATTCCAAAAAAATAACGAACGTTAATAATCCTGTCAACTTTTTGCAAAATGATCTTAAAAAATTTAGGGCTCAGCCACTCTTATCCCTCATTATTATATATCTATTTATGAACATGTATAATTTATTCTCTTTTTATTATTGCAATTTTTTATGCATAACATAATAAATTTTGTTACTTTTATATCATAATTTTTATCTATGTTAATTAGTATTATGTAATTATAATAAATTTGATAAATGAATTGTTGTGATTTATTTTAGTTATATACATATTTAGTGATGACGCGTAGATTCAAGAAAATAAATGAAGCTACATTTAATTGAAAATGTTATAAAGTAGGGATGGCAAGATGTGACCATATCAAATAGGAGGTAAGATGTTAACATCAAGTTTGATTATTTTAGGGTTTTAAAAGAAAAATAAATGGATAAATTATGCATTATCTCATTCGAAAAGAATCATCGCACAAGAAAGAAAAGGCGCTCAATAGAGAAGAAAGGAGATTAGTACAAGTAAACTTTTGGTCGGAATTTGATCCAAGTTTCTTCATTTACATAATATAAAGTAAATTTAATATTTAAAATAATTTATCTAATATTGATGCGATTTAGTACGGTTATGGTCATTTCTATAATCCAAAGTTCAAAACCGATACTTTGGTTCATTATAAATTTATATCCACTACCATAACCAATTGGTCAGTTAATCATTAATTGGTAAACTGGCAGTTACACTTTGATTTCGGTTAAATTCGGTTAAGTAATAAAATTATTGAAAAGCGAAACAAAACTTGTAGATAAGCTCGTATGTTAGAGATATATTAATAATTAAAAAGCTAAGCGAAACTCGTAAGATTTTATAGTGGCTAAAAATTAGTGAACAAAAAGTTTAACCGCTAGAACCCTAACTCATCTTGTGTTATACTTATTATCATAGGTGACATGTAACATCTTCGGTCAATAAAATTATATACTTAAATTGTATCATAACTACTTAAAAAACACACACACACATTCAAATATAAAAAAAACAAAAACAAATATACAATAATTTGTTTGGTTTGGTTAAAGTCGACTTATATCTTGGTGTAAACATAACTATAACCAAAGGTATCGGTTAATGGCTTAGCTTAACTATATCCATCGGTTAAATTTGATTACAGTTAAAATTGTTTATGATTCGAAGCGATTATCGGTTATTACTTTAAATGCTAACAAACGCAAATCACAAATGGTGTTAGAGATTTTTTTTTTTTTTTAACAACTACTTATGATAGTATATTGTAAAACATTTATTATTTAAACATTTATCATTAAAGGTAGTATGTAAGCATATCTAGGGATGGTGTTAACGAACTAAGTTGCTCATAAACTGCTTATGGGGGCAATTCAATATCGGTTCACGACAAGTTTGAATCGATCAGTCGTTAAACAGCTCGAGCCTATTTTGATGTTCTTTTATGAAACAACATTTATCTTGAGTTTAATATCAAGTTTGTTTATTTAACGAGCTTAACGAGTCTATTATTTATATAAATTATATGTAATATACAAATACATGATACTATTTTTTCATATATAAAGTTATTATATTAAGTCTGAATAATATCGTATAAGAATAAGTTTCTAACAAAACACAAAAACAAGATACGAATATAACATAAAGTTTACAGGTTTGATTCCGTCATAAATGGGTTCGCGTCAAATTTGGGTTGAACCCGCGAAATCGTTTAGCTAAACATAACGGGGTAATATCAATCTGGGTAGGTTCAAGGGTTACCTTGTTTAACCCGTTTATGTTTATCTAATTATTTTTAAATGTTTTTATGTAAAAAGTTAATTTGGTTATTTATTTAATATTGAAAGTTTAAATTAAAAAGACAAATTAACATGAGATTTTTTTATTGTGAGGTCATATTTTGATGTATATTTGTATGTTTGGTTATAAACTTGTTTATTAAAATACTCATATCGTAAAAGAATAACAAAAAGTTAAAATTTTCGAGAACGGATCATGTTAATGTCAACTTACGAATATTCTGTTGTGTTCGGATTCATAAGTATGACATGAGTTTTGGGTAAGAATCATGTTCAAATCATAGTAAGTTTTTTGGTTCATGACGGATTGACCCGCCAACCCAAAAATACAATCCATTTAAAACCCTTAATACTTATAGATAACAATTATAATTATAAAAAATGGAAATAAATATTCATATCTATAAAGAAATATTTAATCAAAAATAAAATTAAACAAAGTCTATTTTTTTAACTAAGCCAATGGGAAAAAAATTGCATTTCATAGAGGGTATAAATGTCATTTTGTAAAAAGTTAATTGAAGTATTATCGTTTGTTACTTATAAGGACCAAACATGTTTAAAAAGAGTGAGTGAACTAACGTGTTAAATGTTTGAAAAATGAATAAAACTTGATGTTTGCAACAACCTCATGGACGAAAACTGGAGGTGCTTTGATAAAATTGAAAAAAAAAAAAAAAAAAAAGAACCAAATTGAAATTGACTCGATTTGCAAATGAGAGAGCCAAGATTAGCTCACTCGCTTCCGTCGTTGAAGTTATGACAAGCTTTTAATATTTTATAAGCTCTCAAGTACAAAACATTATATCTAGCAAGCCCAATTTTTCATCTAATTAACATTAAGACTTTTTTTTTTTTTTTAACTTCTTAAAAGGTATTAAAAGAAAACAGGCGTACGTGATTAGTGAACCTCATGTTGTTGTACCTAAAACTAGTTTAAATCACATGTGTTATACGGGCTGGATAATAAAATATTACATGTTTTGTAAGAAACTTATTTTAAATAAAATTTATTTTTTAAGAAAACTTATTTTTATAAAAGTTATTCTTTTCCACAAACACATGTTTAAAATATTTCTTATATTTTTAAAATTTTGAATATTAGAAAAAAGTCATATTTTGTAAAATTTTATTGGATTGTGTTTTTTTAATAAATTAATTATTTTGAATTTATTAAAAACTATTTTTTAATGTGAAAAATATATATAATAGTATTAGTCATTAGATTTTTAATTATTTAATAAATAAATATTAATTATCATTTAATATGAGAGAAATAATTGAAAATATAAAGAAGTGGTGACATAGTATAAAAATATGACACATGACAATAAAGTCTAAAAAATTGACATGTGTCAAAAATTATGTTTGTTTATTAATATAGAAAGATTAAGTCAATAAACAAATGTTTTTTCTTTAATCCTGAATTATTGAAGATACTAAAATTCCCGGGGTTTTTTTGGGTGAAAAACATATCAAATTTAGATTTATCATCCTGGTGTTCTTTTAATTTTGTTAAAATGTTGGAGATTTTCTTGTGTTCTTTTTCTCGATTGTATCTTATTTTTTCGGGCTTTAGCAATTAGATATCCTCGAATTTTAGTTTTTTCTTGTCATTACAATAAAAATAAGAGTAAATTACAGAAAACGTCCTTTACATTTATATAAAACTGCAGGTTTCATCCTTTATGTTTAAAAAGTATCGGTAAGATCCTTTGTTTATATATTTTGTTGCAAATTTCGTCATTTATGCTAACTTCTGTTAATAACTTCAGTTAAATTATTTAAAATGACTATTTTGCTCTTGTTTACAAAGGACATAATTAGAAACTTTCATACTTATTATATTTTTATTTTATTTTGAACTTTTTTCATTATTTACATTTCTTTTCCTTTTATTCTTTTCATCATTTTAATTTTACAAATTATTTAAAATTAATTAATTAATTAACCGATTTTTTAACAAAAGTATAAGGTTCATTAAAAAAATAATACATATTTTTTTTTATTTTCGTTTATTTGGTTTAATATTTTAATGTTCTCCTATATTTAATATATAAAACACATTAAATACTTTTTATTATTATTAAGTTTTTTTTTATTTAACCCTTGTTAAACACACGTTTTCTAATTTAGAATCCCATGATATTAAAATAATAGTTAGAGATAGATTTACAGTGTTACTGTTTTTTTAACTATATGATATTTTTTTTTTGAGATTGTAAAAGATTAAATGCTAAAAACGTATTTTAATTCAAAAGAAGTTTTCTAATAATATAAAATTTTTCATTAATATAAAATTAATAAATCTTGAGATACATTACCAGAAAAATAAACTTTTATTAAAAAAAAACAGAATGTGATATATTTTAAAAGATTATTTTTTGTGATATATTACCACGTAAATAAACATTTATGATATCTCAGGATTTTTAATTTTATATTTAACCAAAGGGTTAAATTAAAATACATTTTTAACGTTTAATATTGACAAAATTACAAATTTCAACCTTTATGTTTCTAACAAACAACAAATATCAACCTTTAACTATATTAATTACGCTAAACAACCTTTAAGTATTTAAGTTGTTTTAACTTTCAACATTTACATTAACCCCGATTAGATTTACAAGTTAAATAGTCATGTGCAAAACATGTGATGGGTATTGTAGGTATTTTGATCTTTTGTTATTTTTAATCCTAAAACTCACTATTTACGTATCATCATATCTTATTCAATCCGTCTTCGGTTAGTGTTCACCCAGAAGTTCACGTAATTAATTTATTAGAAACATAAATGTTGAAATACTTAAAGGTTGTATCTAATAAATTAATTACGTGAACTTTTGGGTGAACACTAACTGAAGACGGAGGAACCACGTGAACTTCTGGGTGGGTTTTAGCTCTAACTTTCGAACACCCCGGTTTGGAATAAGTTCTTGAATAAGATACGATGATACGTGAATAGTGGGTTCTAGGTTTAAGAATTACAAAAGATCAAAATACCTAGAATACCCATAAAATGTTTTGCACATGACTAGATTTAACTGGTAAATCTAACCGGGGTTAATGTAAAGGTTGAAAGTTAAAACAACTTAAATACTTAAAGGTTGTTTAGCATAATTAATATATTTAAAGGTTGATATTTGTTATTTGTTAGAAACATAAAGGTTGAAATTTATAATTTTGTCTTTAATATTTTACCATATCACGTAAAATATCACGTATTTAAAAAGAAGAAAAATTAACACTATAATTCTATCCCTAAAGATTATTCTAATATCAT
The DNA here is from genome assembly GCA_009363875.1 of Mikania micrantha. Lineage (NCBI taxonomy): Eukaryota > Viridiplantae > Streptophyta > Magnoliopsida > Asterales > Asteraceae > Mikania > Mikania micrantha. The sequence goes on along the minus strand of CM018694.1, from coordinate 79,564,107 downwards.
GATATTCTAAATTAGGAAACTTGTGTTTAACAATGGTTAAATAAAAAAATACTAGTGATAAAAAGTATTTCATGTGTTTTATATGTTAAAAATACTAGAAAATTAATAAAATTAAACCAAATAAACGTAAATTAAAGAATATAATAAATACTAATGAAGCTTATAATTTTATTAAAAAAATTGGTTAACTAATTAGTTGATTTTAAATAACTGATAAAATAAAAATGATGAAATGAATAAAGGAAAATAAATGTATATAATGAGAAAAATTTTAGAGTAAATTGTCATTTTCCTCCCTGTGGTTATGATGAATTTGCCATATTCATCCAAATTCTTTTTTTTTCGCCAATTTGACATCATGGTTTATGTTTTTTTGCCGTTTTCCTCCACCTAATTAACTCCATCCATAAAATAAATTAAGTTTGGGGGCATTTTTGTCATTTACAATAAACCATAAAATATATATTTAATAAAAAAATGTCAATAACACATGCTAGCAACCCTGTAATAAAGCATTAGCATGATGTCAAATTAAGAACTTTTGAAATATACACTAAACAAAAGGTTACAATGTTAATATGATCGTATGCCATATATGAATAAATAGATGTAATCTTCTTAACCTAATAAAAGCAAATGTTTCTGCTTCTGATCATGTAAATAACATCATTTTTTATATCTTACCTTTTTGTTTCAAGATATGCATATTTTTGTGACTTAATTTCTATCCAAGTTTGAGAGCTTATATGCATTATCACGGTGAATAAGTAATGTAACATTATGGAACTCTAAAATATATTTATGGTTAACTATTCATATGGGAGTGTGTTCAAAGAACCAAACCAGTTATCCAAATTTCAAATACGTGAACCTTTTAAAGTGAAATTGTTGAATAGTCGGAATCAATTTTTAGACCTATCATCTTTTCTTGCTATCTCATTTTTTATTTTTCTCTTCAGACTTATCCAAAGACGAATCTTTCACTTAATACATTCAATAGAATTTTAGTCCTACGTTACCTGTTATGTTGTTTGTTCCTTTGATCGGGTCACGTCGTTAGATTGATCTTGAGTATATATTTAAGTGGTTATTAGGGCATATTTGGAGCTAAATATATTGCTAAGCTTGATCAAGCCGTTACATTGTCTTCATGAGGTTTGTTTAATCTTTATGGATGGTTTTTCTCAAGATTAGCATATGGGCCTTTTTTTTTTCCAGATCACCAGTTATGTAATTGGCTAAAAGCCCCACCATTGTTGAAATTGTTGGGTTAATTTGAAGGTTTGTGCCATTGATGTATTTGAATTATTAGTCAATTTAACTATGTTAATTTTTTGTGATAGCAATGTATTTATTTTTAAATGCTGCTGGGAAAGAGTAATGAGATGTATTAGCTTTTGTTTTTCATACATTTTGATTCTTGCAATTCTAATATAAAGTTGTGGATTTTTGTAGGACAAAGAGAATGTTTGTAGATATTAGACCTAATGACTTGGCATCAAAAAAGAATAAGATTCAATCCACATAGCATTTTTATAAAGTTGTATTTGGCAATTGTCAAATTAGCATGATTAAGGAAGGCCGATGGTTTCTTTGAAGCATGTGTTAATGGCATATATTTTTTTTTTATTAAATATATATTTTAGGGTTTATTGTAAATGACAAAAATGCCCTCAAACTTAAATTGATTTTATGGATGGAGTTAACTAGGTGGAGGAAAATGGCAAAAAAACATAAACCATGATGTCAAATTGGCAAAAAAAAAAAGAATTTGGATGAATATGACAAATTCATCCTAACCACAGAGAGGAAAATGACAATTTAATTCTAAATAAAAGAAAAATGGAATAATATGAAAGTTTCAAATTAGGTCCTTCATAATTAAGGGTAAAATAGTCATTTAAAAAAAACTTAACTAGATTTATTAACAGAAGTTAGCATAAAGGACGAAATTTGCAAAAAAATATATAAACAAAGGATGTTAACGATACTTTTTGAACTTAAAGGATGAAACATGCAATTTCATAAAAACGTAAAGGACGTTTTTCGTAATTTATTTTAAAAATAGCAATAACATTAGTAGTAGTCGTCCTACAGTAACAATAACGATAAACATAATATATATCTCTTAATTTGGAATGTCGGTGGCCCCTTTGTCTTTTCCTCCTCTTTTGGCGTATCCTGTTCACCCTACGTTCATCCCCATCGTCCAGATCACCGGCACCATCTTCACCGATCACCATCGTCCAGATCACCGGCACCATCTTCGCCGATCACCGCCACCATCTTCACCGATCGCCGCCCTACTTATCCTATTCACCCTACGTTCATCCCCATCGTCCAGATCACCGACACCATCTTCACCGATCACCACCGTCCAGATCACAGGCACCATCTTCACCGATCACCGCCCTCATCCATCTCCACTGGCACTACTACGCTGCATCATCCATGTGAATGAAGAATGATAAGGATCCATGGTGGAAGGAGTCGATGAATAGGGTTAAAAACCTCGGGATTTCGGCTCATATTGATTCGAGAAAAATGACGCTTACGGAGAGGGTTTTGTTTTAAACCGGAAGGATTCATGAGATTTATGAGGTTAGAGGGAAAGAGGATGGATTCGGTGGAATTGGAGCGGGAGAAAGGGATTACGATTCGGTCTGCTGCTACTTATTGTACTTGGAAAGACTATCAGGTGATTTTTTCTTTTTTCATTGTTTGTGGTTTTGAAGACTATTTTACTGATTTTAAATGCAAAAACAGTGAAGTTTGAGGAGATTACCAGTTTTAAAGTTGAAATGGTCTCCGAAGATTCAAAATTCGATGCGTACTTTTGTTTGTGGAATTCAGGGATCAACATCTTGTGTTTATGCATTTTCTTGAAACATCAGGCAATTGAACTTATTTGTATATAAATTTGTTTAGCATGAACTTGATTTACACTAGCTAAGGTAAATGATGAAATTATCATTTCTAGGATTCATGATGTATGCATTTAGTTGAAAAGGTTGAAAGATGTATCGGCTTATTTTAGTGAAGTTTCTAACAAAACATATTTGTTGTTCATGATGTGAACGTAAGCGTAGTATGATTTGCAAACTTGTCTCTTTGAGTTTATTTGTTTAGCACGTAACAAATAACTATAATGTGCATTTCTTAACAATTTGAGGCTATGTTGTTATAATCAGAAATCTAAAAAGTTGCGTGCAAGGATACCGCCTCTCTGCATCATAGGTGCAAATCTATGCTAAGGTAGCCGAATCTGCGTTTCAGATGGTAGATACATAATCCTGGTCCAGAAATGGTCCAGTTCGCGATTTGGATCATGAAATTGATTTACTACTTCAAAAATGAAAATTTTGTAAAAAATCACTATTTCTTCAAGAGTTCGGTCGAGTATAGTCATTTCAGTCACTTGCTACCTTTAAAGGATAGCAATTCGCCCATTGAAATCAAATGAAAAGTATTCTATTTTTTCGTCTTAAATGAAATCAATATGCTATAATTTACAACTTAAACAAATTTTAAACACACACATTTCCCACACACGATTCTTATGACGTATCAATTCCAAATTTATTTCTTACACTATTACAATTACTCTCCATAAAAAATCTCAATCAGCTAATCTACTTAAAAATATATTTTAATTCTTACCTTCACCTGCTTAACCCGCATAAACCTATATTATTTGTCAAATTAATAATAAGATAAATATTTTATATCTTTTTGAATATATAATAAAATATAATCAAAATAACGTAACTGAAAATCTTGCTAAAAATCGACCTGTCCCGTCGCGAAGCGCGGGTCGTTACCCTCGTATATACTTAAATTAAAACACAACTAGTTTGAAGTCAACATGAAAAAAATACAAAATAAAATGTAAGGTATATAAAGAAGCACGCTGTCACCATACACTCCACAATGTCAATAACTAAGATCCAAATCCGTTAAAAAAAAAAAAAAAACTTAGATCCAAATTTTTGGACCCCGGCACACCAACCGAAACTCTCATGCCACGAGTTTGAAGTCAAGTAACACTCCAAAAGGATAAACACTAATATTATCAACCACAAAAAACAAACCACCCTTCCTTACATCTATATCCTCTTAATCCCTTCGCTTAATCAAAACCCTCCACTCACTCATGGGTTGCGCCTCATCTAAAAGCGTCGAAGCCGGAACCATCGATGTCTACCGCCCAGCAGCCACCAGCATCGCCGTCTTCGACATCAACGCCATCAAAGAGCCATGGCTCGCGGTGGAGGAACCCGAAGACGACAAACCACCCCCGGAAAAGCCCATCACCCACTTACCGGTTCCGATACTCCAAAAACTAGATAACAACGAAGATGCTCCACGATCATGGGATGAAGTTAGTAAAGAGTTAGAAGACCTAAAGCCCACTTTAAACACTCCAACACCAACTCCAACTCCAACCGAGCCCGTTACGCAGCCCAACCCGTCGCCCGAACCCGTTAAAAAGGTGAAACGCAAGAGCTTCTCGTTTCACACGCTTGAAGAGCTCGAAAACAACACCAAGGTAGCAAGTAAACCGCCTCCCGGATTAAAAAAGACTGAATCGTATAATGAGTTGGCCGGGTTTGCTGCCCGATTGAAACCGACCAACCCGGGTGACAAATCCGGTTCACAAACCGGGTCGATACCTCCACCGGTGATAGAGGGATACAAATCATTGAAAGATAACCCGTTTTTGTTACGAGATAAAGAGGAAAGGGAGAAACAAGGATTGCCACCTCTTTTTATGAAAAGGGACCCGCTTGAGGATTACCCGGAAATATGCCCACCGGGCGGGTCGGATAAAGTTGTTATCTACTTGACATCGTTGGGTGGGATCCGAAGGACGTATGAGGATTGTAACCAGGTGAGGTCCATCATGGAGCTCCATGGGTTTTTGTATGAAGAGCGAGACATATCGTTACACGGTGAGTTCCGAACTCAGTTGAAAGAGTTGCTTGGTGAGTCGGCGAATGTCCCGAGGATGTTTGTAAAGGGTAGGTACATAGGGGGAGTGGATGAGATTGTGGGACTAAATGAAACGGGTCGACTCAGGAGGATACTGAGTCGAGTCGGGATCGAGAGAGAGGTTGGGAGACAGGCGTGTGAAGGGTGTGGTGGTGCAAGATTCGTGCCGTGTTTGGATTGTGGGGGGAGTTGTAAGATTGCGGTTGATGGTAAGAAAGAAAAAGAAAGATGTCCGGAGTGTAATGAAAATGGGTTAATTTATTGTCCTATGTGTTCATGATACGTATAGGTAGATGGTTAAGGCACCATTGTACTCTTGTTTGAATTTATGTTGTTTGGTTTAGTTTGTTTTATAAATTAAAAAGAAAGATATACGTTTGTAAATGAAAGAGTTATTTAAAGTTGTATGATTGATAAGCTTATGAGAGAAACGATCGTGTAACTACTTATATATTGTACTTGTATGGTTTGTGTTCTCTTGCGTTTTGACGCACGAGACAATTAGCGGATTATCATGATTTTTTTGGTGATGGTACGCATTAGAGATGATGATGGACATGATAAAAAGAAGGCTAATATGTTGCGTAATTTTATATTACGTTAATACTTTAAAAAAGTTTCTTAAAGAGATACGTTTCGAGTTTCTAGTGAAATATGTATGTTTTTAGTGCCTCTATGTCTTCTTATTTTAATTATAAACTAAACTTAGTAATAAAAAGATTATAATTATATATTTTTTTAAAATGCAATTTTATTATTCCTAAACCTTCTTATTTATAATTTTTAAATATTTATTTTCCGTTACATATATACATTTTAACTATTTAACCTTCTATATAAACAAATAAAAAGCCCTCTAATTTTTAATATAATCTTCCATTTAATTACTTCAATAACAATATCAAAATTATGTTTTTATAAATGAAAAGTTGTAATAACTAATTTAAAAATTATATAAAAAATAATGAAAATACATAATTTAGTATTCAATAATATGTAACCAAAATAAGAAGGAAAAAAAATTATTTTTATGTGATTTCCATGATGAAGAAAAGCTCAAATAAGATGGCCCTCATGGGACATAATATTGCAAGGAGGAGTTTCGGCCTTTCGTCACAGCCTGGCGAATATCATTTGGACCACATAGAAGTAGAAATTTACTTGTCTTATCATTTAAAATATATATATATATATATATATATATATATATATATATATAATGCCAGTGGCGAAGCTTGACCATAATCTCAGGGGGGCGAAATAATTTTTTTTTCCCAGAGGGCGAAATAAAGGTTTTTAAAAAATTTTACACTACGTATCGGAAAATTTACACTACTGCACGAAAAAACAGGGGGCGGTCACCGACCTGTCTGACTAAAGATGTGCCCCTCTACAATGCAATAGTACTTGCTCATGACAACCATTTTCATGACACATATTAATTAGAAACGAGATTTTGTGACCACGCGTTGCGGCGTGTTTGTAACAAATAAATTTAAAGGCGCGTTCGTAACAAATATATTTTACAATCTATAGATGACAAAAACTATCATGCGTATAGTTTTAACATAATGTTCACTAAAATTTGATGTTTATTGCTATGGCGGATTTAGGAATTTTGTTAGCTGGGGCAAAAAACAAATAGATGAAAATGTTATAGCTAAAAAAGTTTAAACATGTCGGTTTTTAAGAGTCGAAACGGATCGGTTACAAGTAAAAATGAGTTTGTTAAAAGATATAACAAATTAAAGTTGAAAGAATATTATATAGACTATAATCACATTCGCAGAACTTGAATCGTTAGTCAGTTAAATTCATAAATTTTAAACATAATCTTCTTCATCTTTATCTACCATGAATTCAATAAGAAATAACGTGTAGTTCAAGTAATTTCAAGATCTGGATTTTATACATGGTTTGAAAAAACATTGACGTAACATTGAGAGTCATTTTTCTTAGTGTTATAGATATTATCTAAATAAGATTTGTGTATTTGCATCTTAGATTCGTCTATCTTCGAAAACGTATTTTTTATAGTTTTTAATAAGACTATAAAGTTTTACACAAAAAGTATATCATACTAGGAAATAATTACTTACTAATGTATCAATTTCATCGTCTTTTGATATTTTTATATTTAAAAACTAATATAAAATGAAGTGAATGATAGTAATGTATTTGTAACGTACGGTATAATGTAGAGGTTGTTACACTAGTACAATTACCCTCTTTTAGGGCGGTTAAAAAGCTCATATGGGGCGGTTATTGAACCGCCTCATATGTATATGCCTCAAAAAATAAAATCTCTTTTAAGGCGGTTATCTAATTAGCCTCAAAAAATGGAAAAACCGCCTCATAAAGGTATGAAAATGGCATGCTATGACTGCTTTATGGGGCGGTTATTCTATTATATGGGGCGGTTATTTTTATTAAATGGGGCGGTTAATTTACATTTACTAGGGCGGGTGTTTGGTTTGTGGGGGCGGTGTTTTTGGGGCGGTTTTTCCTATTTTATGGGGCGGTTTGGGGCTGATTTTTTGGGGCGGTTTTCATATTTTATGGGGCGGTTGATGCTTTATTTTTTGGGGCGGTTTGCCTATTATTTGGGGCGGTTTTTTGTATTTTTCTTAAAAAAACTGAAACTAATTGCGTATTATTTACCAGCAGCTAGCATGCATTATATGAAAATTGTTTCAGCTAAATTGCATTTCAAAATCTACATAGCTACTAATAAATACAAATATATGATTACAACACCAAGATTGTAAGTTTCGACTACAACCATTGATAACTTCATGTACGATTACAACAAAAGATATATTAATAAGATCCACATGCACGGTAACTTCATGTACGATTAGCAAACACAAGTTTAAAGAACTGCGGTGCCAAGTTTATGATCATTTCATCAATCTCTTTACTTGTAATGTATTTGTTTTCATTCCAAATCTAAAAACAAATTAACAAATTAAAGATTTAGGTACAAAATATATAAGTATTTAATATAAAAATAAATAAAGATAAATTAAACACTTACACTTTTAGGAAAATCATGTTGATAAAAATTGAGAAACTCATACATGTGTTTGACTACACAAAAACCGCATTCCCACGTGTTTCTTTGTTGTCCACACTACATTACAATAACAACAAATTAGTTTAAATAATAAAGTGAATCAATTAAAAAAATATAAACATACCTTAACCACTTCCCATTTTAATTTCATGCCAAAAGCTTCTTCAATTATATATGTCAATACATAATTTTGGTTGCTTTTATGCTTGTTAATTGAATCTACAATATATCCTTTTTGTTTCAAAGGATATACTATAAATAACACCCAATGACCGCTACAATAAATAAGTTATAATTAATTAAATTAGGCATATATATTGGTTAGCATTTATGTAAATATAGTTATATACACACGTAAACAAACATATATATTGAAAAAAAAATGAAAAAAAATACATATTACCTTGCTATATATGGTGCAAGAAAAAAAGTTCTCTCACTATGGAATGAATACACATCTAGCAAGTGTTGTTTTACACGATCAGGAGATTTGGCACATTTATCACCAGAAATTTCATTTGGATTGAAGATTGCAGATTTTGAACTTTCCATACCAAAAAAGGACCTTAAATAAAAAATAATTTATAAATGTATCATTTCGATTCTGTCTAAAGATGCTATTAAAATATATAAATAAAATAAAAAATTAACTTACATTGCAAAAAGATGAATGATGGTAACATCAAGCCAATCGTTGCAGAATAACTGCAACAACTCAACATATGATAAACCTTCTTCATATGTTTCGGCATACATTCCGTCAGGTGAATTACATATGATAGCATGTTCATCACCAACGTAATTTGCTAACATTTTAGATATGCTTTGGATTGCTTTAGGTCTCCTTTTTATTTTCTCCAAAGCAATATCTATTTCAGGATCAACAAATTTTGGACTTGGAATTTTGGGAACAGATGTAGATGCTACTTGGGTTTCTTGAAGTTGATTTTGGTCACCCTGTTCTATCTGAATTAACTTACAAATAATACGATAATAACATTAGTAATTATGTGTGTGTGTGTTGTTATGTGAATTATTATAAGTAAGTTGACAACTATTTACCATATCCACAAAACCCATAGGCCCAACTTGATATTGTTGTTGTATTTGTGGATCAGTGGTATCAACCTGAAAGATAAACAAGTTTTTAAATTATAAAACTCTAAGTTATCTTAAATATATATCAATTATAAAAAGGCAAGCTTATTTTGAATAAATTACCTCTTCAAGTTCATCATTTAAACTCGTGAATTCAGGAATGTATGGTTCTGCGGGGGTTGAACTGATATTGAATGGCTCGTTCACAAGCTTCAATTTTTCAAAACATATTAAATAAAAAATTATCATATTGCAAAGTAAGACAATATATGTAACAATATTACCTTTATTGCACCTCTTGGCCATTGAATAAAATTATAAAGTGTATCTCCCACACAAATAATTTCATCAGTTCTAGTCAGATCATGAACAGGTGTTTTTTCAAAGCCTTCAATGACCGTATCTACTTGGACCTTGACGCAGTTCTCGTTTATTAAACGTCCATGTAAGATTCGGTCCAAAGATGGCCACGCTTGTCCTTTAGCCACAACAAATTCCAAGCTAGATTGGAATGGAAATAATAACTCACAAGGAGTTAATTTCTACAAAAGTATACAACATTTTTAATAATATAATATGCAAATGTATACGCATATATGACCATTTTTTTTGGTAATATATTAATATTACCTCTATAGGTGGATAGCTATTGTATTGTCCACCTGATGTAACATTAGAGCCATGAAACACTGGACTCTTTTCAACCCTTTGAACTGGAACAGATCCTAAATTTCCACCTACACTTCCAACACTTTGTTTGCGATGTTTACCAATGTTAAAAAGTCCACCCTTAACTTTTGTTTTACCTGCAAAAAAACAATTTCAATGAACCTATCATTATCATAATAAATAATTTAAAAGTTTATGTTTACAAGTAAAATTACCAATGACATTTGAAACAGTACGCGTGCGTCCTCCGTGCTCAGGTCCTAGAACTCTACTTAAAGGATCCTCAATTCCTTTATCATAGGTCCCATCCTTAATCATTTCTTTTTCAACACAAATCTGCAAAAAATAATTGATAAAAAATTGGTTATTAATTTTAATTTTTCTGATAATATATAAATTAATAATGGATTTATTTACCAGCTCATTGATTTTTTCTTTCGTTTCTGGAGGAAGTTCATAAGCTTTCGTTTCTTTGTTTTTTTTGGCCTTGCTCAAGATCCACAATTTGGTTCGCTCATGTTGTATATATTTAATATACTCAAAATCTGACTCAAGTTGAGGCCAGATCGTATCAAATTTTTCAGTCAACCCAATAAATCCCGTTCTTCCAACATGAGCAAAATTTTTATTCATCTGTGCACTCGCTCTAGCTTTATTGCTTTTTTCCTTGTTAATAATATATCAACAAACAATTATTAAAACTTGTAAACAAACAAATATAGAAATAATAACAATATGCATAATAAAAGTAATCAAGTAAATTAACATACCACAAATTCCTCACTTGTCTTTTCTTTACAAAACTTAGGCCATTGTGATGCATCAAGAAACGTATACTTGGCAAATGGAAGCAAATCTTTTTTAACATACTCGTTAACAAGCTTGCTTTTAAAATTAGCTAATATTTTTTTGGCTTTTTTTAGCAAATAGGCTTTTGGCTCATCGGTTTGAATATTAAATAGCTCCTAAAAATTAAGAAACAAAAATTTAGACATAGAAAGTATATACATGTGCATATATTATTTATAACAATAAAATATAATACCTTAATCTGGAGCCAAGGTTCTTCTAAAACGTCTTGGGGTATGTCCTTCGTATCAAGATAATACGGTAACAATTGTCTACATTTTAATGCATAGTTTGACATAAACCATGTGAAATTATCACCAACGGGTTGGTTGTTTTCATTAAATTCAATAACATAGTCTTTTTCCCCACATTTCTTCGAACATGAGGCAACACCACGTTTACCTCGTTTAGACATAACTATTAAAATGAAACAATACAATCAAAATTATTTCATTAGAAACAAAATAACAAATTTATATAAACCAATACATGTCAAATTTTATATAAGTTAACATATTTACAATCACATGTACACAAATTTTTACTAACATTCTTAAACCCAAACAAATACATGTCAAATTTTACATAAATGAACATATTTACAATCACATATCACAAATTTTTACAAACATTCTTAAACCCACACAAATACATATATAAATGAATGTTCAAATTCATCAATAATAAACAAACATATAAATATATATATATATATATATATATATATATATACAACCTACGGGAATCAAATTCCACATTTACAAGATGCCAAAAAATTACGGGACCACTTTGATTTTTAATGTCTATCACCCGCCTCAAATAATCACTACAAACATATAAATTCCAGATTTGAAACCGAAAGAACCACCAAGCAAAAACCAAAAGAAACATGTATAAATACCGACGTTAGCTCCGGAGCGCACCACCAAAGAAAAAACTGAATAACCGCAACCACCGCAGTCGCCTTCACCGCCGCAGTCGCCTTCACCGCCGCAGTCGTCGTCAGCGCCGTCACCACCGCAGTCGCCGTCACCACCACAGCCGCCGTTCCAATGTCGGTTTCCGTTGCCAAAGTAACCGCAAAGTTTTCGTTGCCAAAGTAACCCCCAAAAACCTTAAAAATCCGGCATCAACGTTAAGGAGAGAACCAAATGTTGCAGAGAAAATTCGCGTTCTGAAAGAAAAAATAGAGGGAAATGAAAAGTTTTCGTGGGAAATAGGTATATTTTTATTTAGGGCGGTTAGTCTCAATTTTTTAGGGCGGTTGGGTGGAAGAAATATTATATGGGGCGGTTTAAATATTAAAAGGGGCGGTTTAAATGAAGAATTATTATATGGGGCGGTTTTTAGTATTATATGGGGCGGTTTAGACAAAAAAATATTATATGGGGCGGTTTTTCATGTTTAATGGGGCGGTTAGATGAAAAATATTATATGGGGCGGTTTTTCGTGTTTAATGGGGCGGTTTTTCGTGTTTAATGGGGCGGTTTTGTTGAAAATAATTATATGGGGCGGTTTTTAGTATTATATGGGGCGGTTTTCATCTTTAATGAGACGGTTTTGAATATAGATATCTAATGGGGCGGTTTTTTGGTTTAATGGGGCTGTTCTAAAAATATCTTATGGGGCGGTTTTCTATTATTTAATAGGGCGGTTTTAATGTTTAATGGGCGGTTTTTTTTTATGGAGCGGTTTATTTTTTTGGTTTATTTTTAAAATTAAATATTTTTTATTACCGTTGTGAAACGTTCTTATTTTACAACGGATATATTAATTTGCCTATAAAAGTATTCATTTTTATGGGTTTCTTTAGTTATCGTTTACCCGAAAAAAAAAATCATAAAATGAGTTCAAGTAGTTCTACTAATTCAATTCCATGGAGTGCTAAAGAAGAAGAAGTTTTAGCCGAATCGTGGTACATAACTAGCAAAAAATTTAAAGGGGAGTTAAATAGTTTTCAATTTTGGAAGATGGTAAGCTATTGTTATCATTTGCCACCTATACGTGTTAATCAACGTACTTCTGAAGAACTTTCCAATAAGTGGGTTGATTTAGAGAGTAAAACATCTATATTTAACGTCATTTACGATAATGTATACAAGAACCGTCAAACAGTATGGAATGATATCGACATTATGACGAAGGCTCAACAAGAATATCAATCAAGAATGGGTACAACTTTTAATCATGTTTCCTTTTGGAGAAAACTTGAAGATTATAAGAAAAATTAGTATTTTGTAATTTTTTAATTTTATTAGTAATTTGTATTGTTGTTTGATCAATTAATTATATAATATTAATGTTATGTTATGTACGTTATGGGTACAATTATGTTTATAATTGTCATCATTTATAAACATTTTGAAATCTAATTACTAATTTTTTAAGTTACATAAATTAGCGAAATGTTGCGATTGTAATATAAAGTTCATGACAAAATTAAACTTAAATAAGTTATACAAAAAGTTGGTCTTCTAATAAACAGCGTATCCTCTTTAAATGTCAACCTGCATAAATAAATTTGCATTAATAAATAATTTTACTAAATTTTAAATAATTAGAGGCATATATATATATATAATATTACTTGTTTGTCGTTGTTTATATAAAAAGTTGGTCATATAAGAAACATCGTATCCTCTTTAAAAGTCAACCTGCATAAAAAAAATTGCATTAATAAATAATTTTACTAAATATTTAATAATTTTACTATATATATATTTAATATTACTTGTTTGTCGTGGTTTATCAACATATATCCCTTCATTGTGATCAGATCGTAGATATGTGGTGCCTTCAATTATGCTAGTTGTTGGTTGAATACCGACTGAAAATGGTGGAAGGTCGTCAAAATGGTCATATTCATCCTCGTTAGTGACATTATCCACACCAAGGATGCGTCGTTTACCTTGCAATACGATGTGATATCTTGATTTGCTCGGGTCGTTTACATAGAACACTTGTGCGACTTGTTTAGCGAGAACGAATGGCTCAGATGCATAGCCATCACTTGTAAGGTCGACAAGCGTAAAACCATGGTTATCAACTTTAACACCTGTACGGTTATTCACCCATTTACACTTGAACACGGGCATAATGAAAGAATAGTAGTCTAATTCCCATATTTCTTGAATGATACCATAATAAGAATCTTTGGCTACTCTTAACATTCTGGAACGATCTGCTCTGTCAAATTCAGCAGTTGAAGCTATTAATGTAACTCCACTATTCTGCATTGTACTTTTTTGGTCTTGTTTTTCTGTGTAAAATGTGTATCCATTAATGTCATAACCTTGGTAAGACTTTACTTTAAAATCTGGGCCTTGTCCTAATCGTTTCACAGTTTCATCGACCTTATTTGTCATTACCTTAGTTTTCATCCAGCTAGCAAACTCTTTATTATGTCTTATGACATACCACATCTCATCCTTACCTTGGTTTGCCGACCTTAACACATTCAAATGTTCTTCAACATATGGACCAAGACATGTCATGTGTTTTAAAACCAACAAGTGTGCAAGTTGTAATTCATCACGACTTGGAATTAATGTTTTCATCCCTACGCCTCCGACCCCTTCAAGTTTACCCGAGTGACAAGATTGAGGAACACCGATACTTTTGACACCTTCCAAATAACTTGTACAAAATTCAATCACCTCCTCTGAAGCATATCCTTCAACAATACTCCCTTCAGGTTTGTTACGGTTTCTTACATAACCTTTTAAGAAACCCATATATCTTTCAAAAGGATACATGTAACGTAGAAATACAGGCCCACATGCTTTGATTTCTCCTATGATATGAGTTATCAGATGAACCATTACATCAAAAAAAGATGGTGGAAAGTACATCTCTAATTCGCACAATGTGAGGATAACTTCTTTTTGCCAAGTATCCAATGACTCTGGATCAATAACTTTCGAGTGAATCATGTTGAAAAATAAACAAAGTTTTGTTATTGTATGTCGGATTTTTTCTGGTAAAATTCCTCGAACTGCAATAGGAATCATATGTGTCATCAAAACATGACAATCATGAGATTTCATACCAAGCAATTTACAGTCTTGCATCGACACCAATCTTTTAATATTTGCAGAATAGTTAGATGGAACTTTAATATCGTGCAAACATTTACAAAACTTTATTTTTTCTTCTTTTGATAGAGTATAACATGCAGGTGGTAGATAAATACGATTGACTGTCTCAACAGGGCCAAGTTCTTTCCGTATTCCCATATCTACCATGTCTTTACGAACATTGATACCATCTTTTGTTTTTCCAGGAATATTTAACAATAAGCCCAACAAACTATCACATACATTCTTTTCAATATGCATAACATCTAAACAATGTCTAACATCTAAATGCTTCCAATATGGTAGATCCCACATGATTGATCTTTTTTTCCAAATAGAATCGTTTTTAGCACGAGTTCTTTTTCCTAGCACAATATTTAAATTTTCAACTCTTGAAAATGCATCAAATCGTTTCCTCATTGTTCGATGCTCGATATTTCCATCAAACTCTTCTTTTTTCTTCCTATAAATATGACCTGCAGGAAGAAATCTTCGATGCCCCATGTACACAGTTTTCTTGCAATTTTTTAACCAAATTGAATGTGTCTCATCTTCACAAACAGGGCAAGCTTTCTTACCTTTTGTACTGTATCCTGATAAATTACCGTATGCAGGAAAATCACTTATGGTGCAAAATATCATGGCTCGCAAGATAAAATTTTCTTTCTTGTAAGCATCATAAACATCTACACCTGAAGCCCATAGAGTCTTTAGATCATCGATCAATGGAGCTAAATAAACATCGATGTCATTACCAGGTTGTTTTGGACCTTGAATCAACAATGTCATCATAATATATTTTCGTTTCATGCACAACCAAGGAGGAAGATTGTAATTGCATAGAAGAACCGGCCAAGTACTATGACGACTGCTCATGTTGCCAAAAGGATTGATTCCGTCTGAGCTAAGTCCAAACCGTATATTTCTAATCTCATCACCAAATTCTGGATATTTGTGATCAATATTTCTCCACTGTGGTGAATCTGCCACATGTCTTAATTTACCATCATTTATACGACCATCTTTATGCCAACGCAATAATTTTGCTTCATTTTCGTTTGAAAATAATCGTTTCAGTCTTGGTATGATAGGAAAATACCACAACATTTTAGCAGGTGGTCCATTTTTAGTCACATCATCATCAACTTCATATGTTTCTTTTTTACGCTTATATCTTGATGCACCGCAGATAAAACATTTATGTTCCCTTTCAAACTCTTTTCTATACAACATACAATCATTGGGACACGCATGTATTCTTTCAACTTCTAATCCCATTGGACACATTAATTTTTTTGCTTGATATGTTGAAATTGGTAACTCATTACCATCTGGAAGCATATCATTTAAAACCACCAAGAGATCCGTAAAACTTTTATCACTCCATCCATAATTTGACTTTAGATTAAACAACTTTAAAACAGCATTAAGTTTCGAAAATTTTTCACAACCAGGATATAATGGTTTTTCTGCATCATCAAATAAGTCATGCAATTTTCTTTGTTCATCTTCATCAATATTAGTCTCTAGATCATGTAACAATTCATTTAAATTGTCATTTGGATTAGTTGATTGGTCATTGTCATCAGCCTCGTATGAATCATTAATCTGTATATTATCATTGTGTACATTTACCGAACACGTGCTACGATTGATTAGTGATTCTCCATGCATTGACCAACAAGTATATCTAGGCATAAAACCGTATTTCATCAAATGAAACTCTATTTCTTTAATATCATCAAATCTTTTATAGTTTTTACAAAGTACACATGGACAACAAATCATTCCACTCCCTTTATTCACACGATTAACTTCAGCAGCTGTAAGAAAATTTTGTAATCCTAATGTATATACCGATGAAGTACGTGCAATATGGTACATCCAATTACTTCGATCCATCTGAAAATTAAGATAAAAAAATATATGACATACAAAATCACCTATATAATGTAAACCACTATTCGAATTTGGTAAGTGGATCCTAACCCACTTTTTGAATATTTTATCTCAATGTATACATGTTAAAGTGTTATCATTTAAGAAAAAAATTGGCAGCATTTCCCCTTAACTCCCCAAGTATGCAGTAATCCACAAACTCGAAGGAGCAAGGAGAAATACTAACCAATTTTTTCCATAAATGTTAACCCATTAACATATATACATATCCTAATTGAGATAAAATATTCAAAAAGCAGTCCCAGTCGGGGACTATCTGAATTTTATCTCTATTAGATAAAATTCAGACGGGTATATATAATCTAAGGTGATGCTAACGACCATAAAAATGAGAAATATATTTTTTTTTATATACATAAAATTTTGAATTAATAAATTATAAATATTTATGAATGACAAACAAACAAACATATATTTATGAATTTATACGTGTAAATTACATAATATAAGTAAAAAATAGATGATTCATACCTTGAGAAGCTAATTTTGATGGTTCCAGTATTATAACATGAAATAAGAAGTTAAATGACAATTTAATATCTTCAAAACCTACAATTAAACAATTGATTAAATCAAAATTAAAACAATGTTTAAACATAATATAAATACGTAAAAATGATTTAAAATAAAATGTTATTACCTTGTTAAACAAATACGCGTACGTATTAGTCTATTTATCTGATCCTTGAAGAGAAAAACGTAGCAGAGCTCCAAAAATAAATATAAGTCTGTAAATTTCGATATGAGGAAGACGATGAACGTTAAAGGTGTTAAATATTCAAATTTTAAAAAAACCGCCCCTTAAAAAAAAGTAGAAACCGCCCCATAAAACAATAAAACCGCCCCAACCACAAAATATCCACCGCTCCAAATAAATAAACCGCCCCAGAATAAATTGAAACCGTCCCAAACAAAACCGCCCTATAAAATTAGCACCCGCTCCAAATATAAACCGCCCCAAATAATAATAAAACCGCTCCATAAAATATAAATCTGATCCAAACCGCCCTAAATGCCAACCGCCCCAAATAAAACAATACTTTTTAATTTTGAACCGCCTCAAAAAAAGAAGAAAACCGCTCCAAAAAAAACTATTAAACTATTTTGATTTTAATGGGGCGGTTTAATACAAAACCGCCTTAAAAAAAAAATCAACCGCCCCAAAAAACGGCAAATGTACTAGTGTTATATCTAGTGACGGATCCATAATTTATTTTTACGGGACGCGAAGATTTTTTAAAATTGTTTAAGAATCGGTATATAATTTTTTTTCCTCTATTCAGACCGGGTTAGGTCGAATCGGGTCGGGTAATGTTAAAAAAGGACAATCAAACTAAATTTTATATATAAAATCATAATAAAAATACAATACATCTAATGTTAAATGGGCGGGTTGGTTAACTAGTTAGAGTTAGAGGTGGCAACTTTTACCAATGTCAAAGGAAATGAGTATATATGATGTCCTCGAAAGTGGTCTAAGAAAATAACTATAAACACTAACCTAGACTCAACTTAATTACAACAAGTTAAAACCGAAAATCCTAAACTAAACCACTTTGACAGGCAAGTGTACCTATCAATTGTAGAATAGCTAACAAAAGTCCGGATATCGAACCCACGAGACACTGACTTAACAAAATAAGATTAGAAAATGATTAAAACAAATAGGGGGGTTTTGAATAAAAATTACAATTCAATTAAACTAATTACCCTAATTAAATTAGAAAAGGCAGATTCAACTAATAATTAAACCCTAAAACAAATTAATGATTTTAATTAAAAGAAATGGTTTATAATTTTAGAAAAACCTAAATGAATGAGAAAAACTCTACTTAGGTAGAATTCCTGTTTGTGATTATTGACACTATTGACTTTGTTTGATATGATGGAACTAGGATCTTAAACAGCAAAATATGGGTAATCTAATGGATTCTGGATCAATTACCAAATATAACCAATTAAGAAAACCTAATTTTGCAATATACACACTAGTTAATTGAATCACCTCCCGGATTTTTCCAATAACACTTATGTACTCAAATGAACAAGTCACATTCCTGATTTTCTTATTCCAATACACCAAAGATGCAAGGAGTAATTTTAAAATGTCTAATTTGACACGAAATGACAATAACACTAAGTCTTTCAATTAACCAACTCTCCCGGGTAATTATTATAAAAACCCTAATGCTAAAGATCACCCGACAAGTCCATCACCTTCCGGATTTCTAAACTTAGATACACAAAGAACCCTAAAAACATCAATTATATCTTTTCCTATGGCTAGTGATATCAAACAAGCCACAAACTAGTCATAACACCAAGTCGATGACCTAATACGTGTCTAACACCGAAAGACATTCAATAAACACGTATGGAACATGATATAAACTGATAAAATCAAGATAAGATATGTAAAACTCATCAAAATAACATACTAAAATCGGTTACAAAAGTGTTTTCCATCAAACATCCAAACAATAGTCAATAGTCATCAATAATCATTCAAACAATCATTCTAACCTAAGTATAATCAAACAACTAGCCTAATAACATCATCATCAGTCAATAATATTCAGAATCAACAGAACACAATGAAATAGAATACTGAAAATTAAGAACAAATGAGAACAAAGAGTAACCAAGATGATTTCACATGTAAACAAGGTCTTCTAGCCCTCCAATGCTTCCCAAATGCTTCCTCAAGCTCCTGGAATGCTCTCCTGCTCCAAAAATGGTCGAGAATGGTCCATGAAACGGCTGGGGAGCGTTTCCTATTTAATCTCGCTTGAATCTTGACTTTTTTCAAATTTTAAAACCTTTCGCGTACCGCGGAAACCAATTCAAAAACACATCGCGTACCGCGATAGACAAAACAAGCGGGGAACCCCCGAAATCCTTCGCGTACCGCGAAGGTGGTATTTCTCCTCATCGCGTACCGCGATGACGTCATAATCATTAAAACTTGTCTTTTTCTCTTGATTTCAACCGGGGCTCGATTCCTTCGGGTTTCGAACTCGATTTCCGCTCATTTCATTCGACAAGCCTGTAAAATAAACATGTATAAAGAATCTAAAAAAATAAACAAAATCGACATATTTACAACTTAAAATCAACTAAAAACTATTTAAAAACCGGATGTATTTTACAACCCATCAATATACTACTATGGAAAAAAATTTAAGGAGGCCGCCCCCAACCCTAAAGCATAGGTACTTGTTTTGCTTAAAAATTTAAATTATTTTAACATCTCAATTGTTTCAAGTTTCTTTAAAAGAATTATTTAAAACAAATACTTATGCGAATTCATTCTTATGTAATTTGATTAGAAATGATCAAATGACACAATTTGAAGTTTTAGGAGTCACGAAGGATGAACAAGGTTTCATGTCAGGTGACCAATGAACATGCAAAAACGGGTTACCAACTACCAGAACGATTAGCCATCAACCTTTCACAAAAACTTGAGTTTCATAATACAAACAAATCATTGTTCGTTCTCTGTAATCTTCTCTTGCCTTTGATGAACCACAAGATTCGAAATAAATCAACAGTTTAGAATCATCTTCGTTTCCGCCACTCAAGATTTTCATCGAACAACTGGTGGGCATTTCTATAACATTTGGTCATGGCATGCATCGCAACCACTTGTAATTCTGCTTTGATTTTCAAAAGTAAAGATTCAGGAAACAATGGATCTTCTTTGTTTCTGTATAATCGTTTCAGAGGTTAGTAATCATTATGAAAAACTAACAGAACTATTAATGAAGTCCAATATTATTTCTAATGCATTCTGCTTAATTAACTACGATGTTTTAAGCTTTAATTTCTAATGCAACGTTTCATACTGTCAGCTTCAAAATCTCGATCGATCAAGGCCATGGCTGCACTAACAATTTCACCTCCCAAACGAGAAACAGACCCAAAAAAGAGGGTTGTCATTACAGGGATGGGAGTTGTTTCAGTGTTCGGTAACGATGTTAACACATTCTACGAAAAACTTCTAGAGGGTCAAAGTGGAATCACCCTGATAGACAAATTTGATGCTTCTAGTTTCACTGTTCGTTTCGCCGGTCAAATTCGCAATTTTTCATCCGTGGGTTACATAGACGGGAAGAACGACCGCCGTCTTGATGACTGCTGGAGATATTGTTTGGTTGCCGGCAGAAAAGCCCTCGATGATGCTAATCTTGGACATCAAATTCTTGAAACTGTAAGCCTTTTGTAGGTGCCCAACCTGATGATTTTAGGGTAACGTTCCCCTAAAAAGTCTATTTTGCCTAAGAAGGCTAAGAAGGATTTTCAAAAAGTCAAAAACCGACTCAAACAAAGCCCGATTGAATTCATTTTTGCATCATTGGAACCGGCTTGTCGAACCCTAAAACCCAAACCTTAAATCATAAACAATAAACCTTAATACTAAAACCAAAACTTTAAAAACAAATCTTTAACATAAAGGTAAAACTTAAAAGCTAAAAATCAAGCCCTAAAACCTAAAATCTAAATCTAGTTGTTAAAATGAAAACTTAAAAGCTAATATTGTAAGGTTCGATAAGACGGTTTCAATGCCATCGAAATGAGTTCAATCGGAGTTCGTTAGGGTCGGTTTTGGAGATTTTATAAATCATTCTTAGCCTTCTTAGGCAAAATATACTTTTTATTTGATCTTTCCCCTTACTTTGTGTGATTATTATTATAAGCGCAAGTTACTCGGTGTGTCCTTTAAAAATGTCACGACTTACCGGTTTTATTCTTTAAATTCAAAAATCACTAATGATGTCCCTATTTTGAAAATTTTACGCTAGTTATGTCTATTGTCACTAATCCCTGTTAAATAGTTCCGCTAAAAATCTCATGCCCCGTTCATGTGATAGGTAAAATCATCAAATCATCCCCTGTTAATTGAGTTTTGTTATTTACAATGAAAAATTGTGGATGGGGCATGAGAATTTTACACATCACGTGAATGTGGTATGAAATTTTGAATGAAACTATTTAACAGGGTTAGTGATAAAAGAACATAACCAATACAAAAATTTCAAAATAGTAATTTTTGAATTTAAAGAACAAAACCAACAAGTCGTTACATTTTTAAAGTACACAATCAGTGATTTACTTGTATTCCAATCTAGAATGATGGTATGCAACAGATTGATCGAACGAGGATTGGAGTTCTTGTGGGATCAGGCATGGGAGGTCTGACAACGTTTTACAACGGTGTGGAAGCACTTATCCAGAAGGGATTCAAGAAAATCACGCCTTTTTTTGTTCCTTACACAATTACCAACATGGGATCTGCATTATTGGCGATAGATGCGGGCTTAATGGGCCCTAATTACTCAATTTCAACCGCATGTGCCACTGCAAATTATTGCTTTTATGCTGCTGCAAACCACATCAAAAGAGAAGAAGCAGATATCATGGTAGTGGGTGGAACCGAGGCTGCAGTCAATCCTACTGGGGTTGGTGGGTTCATAGCTTGTAGAGCCTTGTCTCAAAGAAACGATGCCCCCCACAAGGCTTCTCGACCATGGGACCAAGATCGCGATGGTTTTGTTATCGGTGAAGGTGCGGGTGTCTTGGTATGTAACTCCACAACTTCTTCTTCTTGTACCTAAACTCCAACCCAAGGGCCCATGACTGTACGTGGTTGACTTGACGTGTCAACAATAGGGCATGCGATGCGCTGCACGATTCAGTTTTTGGGCTCACACCTGTTCGATTCTCAAGCCGGTTTGTGTTTGTTCAACAAAAGTCAAAATTGGTTTTGGAAGGGGGTCTAAGAAGATGAGAAAAAAATGAAATGAAAAGAGATTTTGGTAAATAAAAGTAACAACTAATAAACTTTTGACATGTGTGAGACTACCCGCAATGTTAAATGATGCATTTAATACATGTGTCCTAGTCATCACTGCCATATCAGCTTTTTACCAATCATTCTTACATGCATTCTCTCTCATCTTTTTAACTCTAACTCATCCTTCTCACATACATTATTCTCTTTCACATCCTTTCCACCCTCTCTCTGCACTTGGTTGCACTTCCGGAAGTGTAAAGTGGGGGAAGTGCGGGGCACTCCGTTGCATCCATTCAAAAGACAGACGTCCACGTAGGACGTGCACTGTCACACCCCCAAATTCCCACTCGTGGTGTCAGTCCACGTGGGTGTGACGTGGCCAGGATCACAGCTCATGGTCATATAGAACGACTCTATATGAGCTAACTCAACCATACAGTTTGTAAAATAAGAACTAGCTTCATAAGATTAGCAGCGGAAAAGCTCATCATTAAAGCAGCGGAATTAAGTAATCAGAACTACATTGTTAACATTGTTCAAAATGACTAAAATCAAAACATAAGCCTAGGATTAGAGTCTATATGTATGCAGACTCTCTTGTGCATCCCCATGTGCATCCTAGCTCGTGTCGTTCAGTTACCTGAGAATACATGCTAAAATGTGTCAACATAAAGTTGGTGAGTTCACAGGTTTAAGTATTGGAAAGCAGTAAAACAGTTATATATACTGGGTATGATAAATAGTTTTGTTGGATCTACGATCCGTAGAGTGTGTCATGTCATCTTACCGAAACTCGACTGTTTCCATTTGCCTCTGCGGGTCATCGCGGAACCCGACATCAACATCGATATTACACTCGTTATGACATCCTGTCAACGTTGTTGCCGAGTGGGGTTGGTCAAACCCAGTAGTACTACGTAATAACGACTCGTTTGTACACAACTAACGGTAAGGGTAGAGAGGTCTTGATGCGATAATAGTACACTCAAAATAGTTTTGTAACATACCAGTCATATATCTAAAGCAGTTGCATAGCATTCTCACCCCAAAAGATTAGTAAAACATTTAATGAGTAAAAGTGGGGCTGTAAACTCACCTGAGTCTGCTTGAGTGCGTTCTTACGAGAACGGAGTAGCTCGCTGGCTAGTAGTTACCTATATCACATAGGTGTTATAAGTTTGCGATCATATTTGTGTTGGTCTCACAGGACCGTATTCGTGTCTAAACAACTACTGGTTGTTATGCAGGTCGCGTTGACCGTGGTTGACCGTGTTGGTCGTGTTGACCGTGTTTGACCTAACGACCCGTTGGTGAACCATGTGACGGTTGTGAATCGTGTAGCAAATGTGTAAGTGCTCGTCGTGTGCAAAACGCGCAAGTCGCGTTTATGGACAACTTACTATTTATAGTAAGTTTCCAGTTTTGGAAAGTTCACAAAGCATAACAGTTTTAAAGTTCTAGTATGCTCATTAGTCCTACGTGATCATGTTAACACATAACACATCATCATACAAAATCATATAAGTTGTTTACAACATGTTTGAACATAAAAGTTTCCTAAAATGGAAAGTTTTCCATTTATGGCATACAAGACATCGGAAACTATCTAACTTAGCATCTAATCATCACATTATAACATAATAAGTCATTTAGCATGTCCAAATCATTCAACACGTTGATAAATCGGTTTTTGTAGAAATAAAGTTACTAAATATAGTAACTTTATGGTTTTTCATGAAAACGATCATTTTAACATTTCTAATCCTATTTTCTCATCATCAATCATCATAATAATCAATCTAGCATCATTCAATCATGTAAATATACCCAAATTTATCATCTAGCAACATTTTAACTAGAAAAGTTTCTAAAAATAGTAACCATGCCAAAAATGATCATATTCAACATCAAGATCACATTCTAAGTATCAATATCCTCTTAATAACATCCTAGTAGTAGATCCACATACATGCATGTTGCTAATACCAACCATAACATCATTTTATAAATAAAAAGTTACTATAAATAGAAAGTTTCATCAAAAATCATCATCTTAACCATTTTAAACAAATCCAACCATGAGTAATCCTTCTATTATCATTAAGAAACGTTTCTACATACACAAAATCATTCCTACCATCATGGATCATACATGCATGGACATATAACATCATCTAGTATCATTTTAAGCATCAAGGTTCATACCCATCATCTTAGATCATCACAATATGCTACTAAATCACTTTAGATATTCATAAATCACATCGAAACCAACAAACCCAGAAACAAGATTCGTGCATGTGCTTCTATGGTGCTTGCATGTGGGTTTCAAGTCGTGCATGTGTGTGTAATAGCGAGAAAAGGGTGTTTTATGCTTCAAGGGGTGAAAGACTACCTTCCAAAGCTTCAAAGATGCTAGAATGATGAGGGGAACAACTTGTGGGTCTTCTGGATAGCAAGAACTCGTAGCAATGGCAAGGTGATGGCGACTCTTCGAGCTTCAAGATGGTTAGCAAGCTTCAATCTCTTGACTTGGAGCTTCAAGGAGTCCTTCAATGGCTTCCTAGATGTCAAATCTGGTGGTTACAGCCGAGAATGGTCGAGATATGGCGTGGGGGGTTGAAGAAAATGATTAAGGTAGAGTAGGATGGGATTTGTCTTGGTTAAATAAAGATTTTGTCGACTGGGCGGCTTCGCGTACCGCGATGGGCCTTTCAAATAAATCTCCGCGTACCGCGGAGGATTCCGGAAGTCAACACTCCGCGATGTTGGTCGCGTATCGCGACACTGATTCTCGTTGGGCCATCGCGTACCGCGATGGATTCCTGAGTAGCCCAATAAGCTTAGTTTTGTTGTTTCGAACCGATTTTCGCGTATTTCTCGAATACGATCATCGTTTCTCGACACTTAAGCGTTGTTCTACTAAATTGGGTCCTCCGGAACCTAGTTGTGCAGTGTATGTGTACTGTGGTTCGATCCGTTCACCAACGTTCGTCATTCAAGACACGTGCAAGTTCTGTGCGATAATTTCTCGAATTATCGGTGTGTTTGGTCCGTTGTGCCACGTGTCACACTAAATACAATTACTCTAGTGCCACGTATGAAATAATAATACACATTATTATTAGAATAAAATAAATGCTGACCTGGAATTTATGGGGTGTCACATGCACCCACCCTAAATGCTGCATTGCTGACCGTCTTATAATAATTTATATATAACATCTTATTTTGTGTACTAGTTTTGTATTTTTTTTGTACTAGATTTCTTTTTTGTACTAAATTTTTGTGTCTTTTGTATGTATTTTTGTTTTTGCATTACATTTTTATTTGCGGTATTATATTTTTATTTTTCTTTACTAAATTTTTTGATTTTTGTGCTAGATTTTTTTTGTATTGGATTTTGTTTTTTTTTTTGTAATAGATTTTGTTTTTTGTATAGGATTTTATTATTATTATTTTAGAATGTCACATATCAAACTATAATTGATTATTATTTTTATTAGACAAAAATATCTTTTTAATGGAACTAACCCTAAGAAGATATTAAATATTGGAGTTTTTTCCCTAAAGAGTGTTGATGGAAAAATTATTTACCAAAATGGGTGTTTTGAAAAATATTTACCATAATGGGTGTTTTTCACTTATTTCTTTATTTTTAACTAATTTATTATACCATATTACCATTTTCCTATATTTTTTAATCAATTCACTTTAGTTTCTTAAGTTTTTCTATTTAGATTAAATCAAATAAATAATAAACTAGTTAAAAATAATAAAAAATAAGTGAAAAACACTCATTTTGGTAAATATTTTTCAAATAACCCATTTTGGTAAATAATTTTTCCACCAACACCATTTTGGGAAAAAACTCTAAATATTGTATAAATGTGATACAAATATTCAAATCAGACTATTGGGCCCATTTAACTTGGCCTACAAATTTTGTGAGAACTAGTTTGGTTATGACTGTTTGAGCCCAAGCCTAGAATCCTGCCCGAACTTTTGCACACACATGAACCAGTTTGGGCATATGCAGAAATCAGAATGCATTCACATTTAACTTTTAAATGTTATAAATTTTAACTTTGAAATAAAATGGATTCTTCACAGATAATGGAAAGTTTGGAGCATGCAACCAAACGAGGTGCAAATATTGTTGCTGAGTACTTGGGTGGCGCGATCACGTGTGATGCACATCACATGACCGATCCACGCAAAGACGGGCTTGGAATTTCATCTTGCATAACCAAATGTTTAAAACATGCTGGTGTTTCTCCTGAAGAGGTCACATTTTTATAAATTTATTACCAATTTCATATAACTCATTTGGTTTCTAAAAATCCGAAACTTTATAAATTTGAAGGTGAATTATGTGAATTGTCATGCAACATCAACCCTAGCTGGAGATTTAGCTGAAGTTATTGCCATTAAAAAGATCTTCAAAGATACATCCGAAATGAAGATGAATGGGACCAAGGTAAGAAACATATATATAATACACACACACATATGTATGTATGTATCTATAGTGTATGCATGTATTATAACTAGTGAATTATATATGGTGTATGTCTAGTCGATGATCGGACATTGTCTTGGAGCTGCTGGCGGGTTGGAAGCCATTGCGTGCATAAATGCTATCACAACTGGTTGGTTACACCCGACGATTAATCAAGATGTAACACTTAAAAGACTTAAAACTTTTAATTCTTTCCATTATGGGTACATAACTATATATATGCATTTGATTCATATTGATCATCAAACATCTTGTTCATGTATACATGTAGAATTTGGAGCCTGAAGTAGATATTGATACTATCCCCAATGTGAAGAAAAAACATGAAGTCAATGTTGGTAAGTGGTCAACAATTATTTTTTCTATGGATAGATGAAATCTTTGATGTATTTTAACCTTTTGATGTATTAATGCAGCCATCTCTAACTCTTTTGGATTTGGAGGGCACAATTCTGTGGTTGCATTTGCTCCCTTTAAGCCGTAAACATGAGTTTCACCTTTTATAATCATTCTCTTCCACAAGTACTATATATTTGTTAGAAACAAATTTAAATGTGTTGAATAGTAATGAGAGATTCTAATTCAATTTGTCTCATACTTAGTCCCAACATATACAGACATACATACATATACATGTGTGTGTACGAATTGTATCTTGTGAAAAATCAATCTTAGAGAGAAAACCCTTAAACTTTATATATGTCTTTCACTAGAAATCTTGAAATAAATATGTGGTTCATATTAAAGTTGAATAAAAAAAGTTAGGTTATGTATAAACAAATCATTTTTATTGTGGTTTAATATGGATTACATGTTTATCTTTAATATCTAAATAAAGGACCTAGATAGGGTTTAAATGTTTGTTAGTTTTATATATATGTGTGTGTGTTAAAAAAACTGAAATGATGTAAGTCTACTCCTTAATTTTTCATGATGGCAAGTGGCAACAGTCTCATGGTTTAAAGCAACTCATATAAGGGTCAACTCAATTTTTTTTAAAACCCAAAACGAACTCTACAACATGGTTCTTTCTTGACTTTATTTTTATTATTCTTCTGTGATTAACCGATTAAACCCTAAGAAATGTATTTGAAATAAGTAAAATAAATTGATCCAATTAACAATAATTTCTAGTTAGTATTTAAAACCATATTTTCTAAGCACACATCGTTAATACATAAATCATTCACAACTAAGTATTAACATATAATCATAAAAGTGTCACAATTTTAATAAAAAAAAAAAACATCACATGTATACCTCCATTATTGTTTGTTGATAAATTATATTATATACAAGGATAAACTTAACCATATGTGATGCCATGTCCTTGGCAATTTTGTGGTGTCAATTATCTACTTTTTAACCTTTTATGTTTCTTAACTACAACAGGATAAATGCATCAAAAAAATTGTTATAGCACATAGAGTCAATCACATCTATATTATATCAATGCTTTATATTCTTATAAGATTAGGGAACAATTTACGTTCTCTCTCTATTAATAAAACATAGGTGGCGTCTAAAGCCCCAAAAATTTTGGGGCCTCAATTCACAAAAAAAAAAAAAAAAAAGTTTTTTTTTTTACATGTTTGTTTCATAATTCATACAAGATGATGCCTATATCAATTGGCTTAATATGTTTCTTTTAGACTTAAAGTATTAAGCTTAAAGCTCATAACATGTGATTTGTTAGTATACTTTTTTTAGGAATTTCCCACCAAATAATTTAATTAATTTTTTTAATCTTTTTTAATATAAATAACGGAGGCGTGCCTTGAACTTAAAGAAATGTTTGTGTATTTAAGATTTGATACATATACGTGGGTTGTCTTGTTATTTTATTATTTGCTTTGTTGATGAACTTATCATACATAATTATATTGATAGGGATATATAAAAAAAAAGGAATTGTATCCTTAATCTAAAAACCTGAACAAAATTATTAATTCAGTTTTTAGTTTGATTCCTAATTAAATCTGTATTTTAAATTCGATTTTCATTTTGGTTAACAAATTAAACATACATTTTTTTGAATTCTGTTCATTTTGTTAAAAGAAAAAAAAAATATCAATTTTATATATTGAATTTAGTTTTTAGGTTTATTGGTTAAATTTGATTCACTTAGACAAATTTATAATTTGGTTCATCTTGGTTAACAAGTAGGCCTAAAGTTATTCAAAACTGATAAAATAAAAAAACCAAATCATTTAAAATTCCTAATTAATATATAACCTTAATTTCAAAAAAGGGTACCAAATATTATATTCGTCTTGGAGTTCTAAAATAGTTGAGCCGTCTCTGTTTATCATATTCATACCCGACTGGCTAGAGGAATTTGTTAGGTACATTTTTTTGCTTGCTACTATACGACAGAATCCTACATTTTTCCGGTAACATGTCGTGTGGCTTCAAGAAAAAAGTTGAGTTCAACGTCATTTATATCGTGACAAGCTTAACAACATTTTAATTTAAAGTGTTAAAACTTCAAAAATATTGGGAAGTAAACAAGAGAATAGTACTCCCACAGTCCCACTACCCAAATTAATTAATATTTTATTTTATTTTATTTTATTTTCCAGCTGGAAGTGGATTATTAAAGTTGATGCAGGCTATCATAAGACCTTCTGTTTTTAGTGAACTTAACTTTTAAGATCAAAGTCTTAATCTGAACCTTAAAAAAGATGGTATGTGACTACTTGATATTGACATCAGATGGTCAATTTTGTCGTCAATAAAACTTCCTTTAGTGTTCTTTCCTATGAACACACATTCACAACACACATATAGATAACAATCCTCCATCTTGTCACCTTTTTCTTTTCTTTAATTTTCTTCAAACAATAACTATATATGTAAATATACGGTAATCAAATAATATTTTTAACCCTATTTTAATAAATGATTAAGATCCATCTCTTTAGGCATTTTCATTGGCGAAGGTTAATAAGGGACCAGGGGACCGTTTCTTTTTTTTTTCTTCCGTTTGTCAAATTCATTTTTGATTAAAATGTTTTTTTTGTTAAAAATATGGATTTCGTCCAAGCTCGATTAAAAGATTAAGGTATTATGTATCCCGTAAATTTCCGTCTCAACTTTTCAAAACATTCAAGCTCTGTCACCAAGCATCTTAATATATAAGAGAAATGAATCATTCAGCATGTGTTTTAGTTGAGGTGTCGTTACAATGTTACCAAACAATAAAACCTCAAACCCATTAAAGCCAAACAATTCAACCTTAAACAGATTAAACGGTAACCTCTGAAATTATTAAAGAGAATCTTTACTTTTTTTCGTTACATTCCATGAAATAATGATTGTTCTCTCTTATCTTTCATTGCTTCAAGATTAATTTAAAACTTTCTGAAATTCTATAATTTGACAACTGCTTAATTTTTTTTTGAACGACATGACAACTGCTTAATTAACTGCTTTAGTCCTTTTTAAACATATTTTTAATCATGTGTTTTATTTTTTTCAAGGTAAGTGGTTTAAATTAGATAAAGCATAACAAGTGTCATAAAAAAACAAAAAAAACAAAAGAGACTTTGCCCTTTTGATTGATGCCGTAATTGACCTAATCTGCTACACTAATAACTTCACTCATAGGGTTTTGTCGGCAAATCAATGAGCGTTAATGTGCCTCTTTGACTTTTTTCAATTAGTGGTCTTCATCATCTCTTTGAGCTATCTTAATTGCATTTTTAATCAATTTATTTGTCTTTTCCCTTTCAGTAAAAAGTATTATCTTTATATAATTGCAAACCAGACAAAACTAATAAAAAAAATATTATATTTTTCGTGAAAAAAAAACATGAAAACGATTTTTTTTAATTATTATCATTAGGAAGAAAATTCCCAAATTGTTCTTTTTCTTTTTGGCAGATTTAATCATATTTCTTTTATTTTATTGTAAGGTATGATATGTGTGTCAAAGATAACCAAATGCAAAGTCAACAACGTTGAGTCATGTATTCTAGCAATTTTACTGGTCATGCGCTAACTGTAACGGCATTGAAACATAAAACAAGTCAAATTTGTTGTCAAACTAAAACATACTATAACATTTGACCAACACTTTGTTTTCATAAAATTTACATTGAAACAAAAAAACATACATAAAATAGAAGAAACTAAAAGTTTAAGTGGAACTTCAAAGTTCTCAGAGTTAGAGGATAAGAAGTGATCAATAGCAAGTTGCAATCAATACTTCAAATTAGATATAAAGATAAACTCTAAACTTTAAAAATTATGAGAAGGGTTGACATTCTACAAAGTTTATGGATAAAACATTAAATTTTTGGAGCAAAACATAAAAATTTTGATCTAAGATATAATGATAAAATTTAAAATTTAAAATCTAAGAGAAACTTTAAATTATAAAACTCAAGGGGTTTAGATGTCACCTCACTAAGTTTGACAATTAAAAGTAGAAAGTTTTGAGAGTTCGGTTACTAGAAATACTTCCAAGAGCATTAGCACAATTAAACAAAAGTCGGAAAAAAGTTAAAATTAAATAAATAAAGGTAAAAGACAAAATTACAACAACAAAAAAACTGAAAGAGCATAAAGCAAAAATATTTAAAACTAAAAGAAAAGTTGAATTAATTATAAAAACTTAAATGTAATTAAGTAAAAGTTATAAAATAAATAAAAAGTCCGGCAACCGACACTTAAGATTAAAAAAATGGTAAACGCCACCATTAGTTGCTCTTCACCGACTGGCCATACAGTTAACATGAGTAGGTAAATCGCGTGACCTAGGATAAATTGGGTGGTGTCAGGATTTGAACCCTAGACCTTTATAATAGATTCCCACCTCTATTCCACTAGGCCACCTTCGCGGAGACGACATTTAAGATTAAGAGGCTGTTTGGTTGAATCTGAATTATTAGGTGCTGAATGGTTAAGATGTCTGAATGCTTAAGAGGGTCTGAATGATTAATTGCTGAACCAATTAAGAGTGTTTGGTTCACACATCTGAATAAAACTAAAAATTTCCCCATTTTTCCTCAAAACCCTACCCTTCCCCGTCTTCTTCCCGTCGTTTTCGAGAGGCGCCGACTGTGAAGCCGACCCCACCGGCGAGCACCACCGCAGCACCACCGCGAGCACCATAGTGAAGCCGCCTACCCCTTCGGCCTTCACACCCGCCCCATAGGCGTCGCATCTTCGTCGATTTTAGGGTTTCGCACCTTCGGAATCGTTCGCAACCCATCGAATCGTTCGCAACCCATCGAATCGTTCGTTGGGGTTTCGCAACCCAGCAGTGGTGGTGCGATGGTGATGGCGTGATGGTGGTGGCGCGATCGTGGCGGCGGGATGGAGTCGTCGGTGGTGGTGGCTGAATGGAGTCGTCGGTGGTGATGGCTGGATGGAGTCGTCGGTGGTGGCTGGGTGGGAATGGCTTCAAGTTTCATTCAGACTCTTTCCTATGCTTAACCATTCAGATCTGAATGGAACCATTCAGATGTTGTATTTTACCCAACCAAACACACTTGCCTCTTACCAATTCAGAGGCAGCCTCTGAATGGAATCATTAAGAGGCAAACAAACACCCCCTAAGAGTATATAGAGTAAAACTTATAAACTTGAACTATGCTACTTGAGTTTTACAAAAGAATCGGTAAATAATATAATTTAGACATTTCCTTTCAAATTTAAAAAGTAAAATTGAATGATTCATTAAATTACTATGCAATAGTCAAATAAGAAAATATCAAACATAAACTTCATTTGTAAAAAATAATATAGTTTTACATAGGCCTTTTTTCTCAGTAAGAAACATAGCTCATTAACAATTTTGATAGATTTTCATAAAACAATCTATTTTATTTTGTTTATAAGAATACACCATTTTTTAATATGAAACTCGAACGAATTGAACGCATGCGGAGGAATATTACTACATGCATATCGGAATATGATTCATCGATATAATTTTCTTTGATATGATACTTCTTTATATAACTTTATTAACTATATATTGACACTGTTTATTTTAAATTCAAATTTAGAATTAGGTAGAAACTTTGGTTTGCTTTATTTCTTCGTAATTCAACAGAATTCAAATTTAAAGTTAATTTGGAAAGGGTTTGAGATGAGGCAGCCACATAATTTTTTAATATAAATGTCATTGGCTTGAGTCTCATTAGATACAACGTATTTCAGGAGAGTCAGAGTTTTATCACATAGGGCTTTAGGCACTACTATTTTCAACATGTCACAGTGACATGTCGTCACCATAGGTCAATCGAGCGTTGGAGGCTTTGATCAAAATTTTTGTTGACTAATGAATTATCTGTAACTACGATCTGTCATTGATATAGACAATTTTTTTATTGTTATTTTTTTTTATTTTGTTTATTGATATGGCAATCAATTTCTCTGAAATTATGGGCGAGTTAGGTCACCAAAACAATGTCTGCATTGACAAGGCATGGGTGGTCTTTTGCCAATAGGTTTATCCGGTTAACCCATCTTAAAAGTATTTGTTGGCAGTTTATAATAAATAGGATTTTGAAAAGCTTTAACACTAAAGATTAGAAAAGAAAAAAAGTATAACGGGCTGTTGAAATTATGTTTAAATTGGTAACCATCAATATGGAACCCGAAAGTTTATTTATAATGAGCAAAATTGGTAACGAGAAGAACATTTTTGTTTGACCACATAACTCAACGAATCATTGCCCAAATTTATTCCCGACTTCCTTTCTTTTTGAAGGAAAATGATGCAAAATGACAAATTATAAATAACCAAAACAACTTGTGAATGGAATCGGAAAGCAATGCCAAATGAGGTAAACGACAAAGTTAATTACCAGCGCAAAGTTACCAGCGCGCTGTGTTGGGGTTGTACAATTAAAATATGTGTGTTATAGCGTGATAGTTGAAACATATATTAAGAAGCACTATTATGCCACATATGTAGCATTATAAAAATTGAAAAACAATCAAATGGAAAAACATATAAGAAAATTCAGAAACAACCTTATGCGATGTGACGTGTTCACGAACGTCATTATGTGAGTTACGTCAATGATAATAACGTGATTAAGTTAAAAAAAGGAACATAATAAGTTATGATTTCTAATCGTACTATGTCAAGACACAACACACAGGTTTTAATCATATACCACACTGTCATATAGTTGTGGTAATTTTGTTTGTTATAATAGTTTGCTATAAATGTTAGTTATATTTTATATTAGATATGTAGTAATTATATAATTTACGGAGCATGGTAAAGATACATAAGGGAAATTGTTATAGAAACATAATCAAGTTTCAGTTTTGCTTTAATTAAGTCACTCAAACTTTTATTGTTCCAATCACATAACTTAACTTTATTTTATGTTCTAATCATAGATGAAAAACCTGTATAGCAGGTTAAATTAAATCTTATAATCCAAAACCTAATTAAAAAAACCTTACAATCTGTTCCTCTTCCCAAACGGCAGACGAACGCAGTAGGTGAAGGGCCACATTGTTTTTTTTTGTTTTTGTTTCTATTGCATCGGCTTTAATCATAAGAGCACCTGGGCACCGTCTTCTCGATTTTTTATTTGTGCAGTATGTTGAGATTGATGACCAACTATTGTTACAATTTTTTGAAAATGGTTACCAATTGGTGTTCATAGTTAATGACCAACTATTGTCAGGAGAAGAAACATAAAATAAGCTAAGTTATCTAATTAGAACAAAAAAAAAAGTTTAAGTGACTTAATTGAAACAAAATTGAAACTTGGTTATGTTTCTACAAAATTACCCTATAAGGGAAAATATGATAAAGATACAAAATAAAAGTATCTTGCTTCATGTGGTAATTTATTACAAGTTTGTCTTAACAATTTAACAATATTCCAATTCCTTAAAATCATATTCTAAAGGTATTTAAGCATCAAATGAGGTTTAATCCATTTACACTAATGAGATCTTTTTGATGATTGTCACAACATGGATTCCAACCCAAATTTGTATTTGTCGCTAATCACCTCAATCTTAAACAATTTTTTTCAATAGTGTTTGCCCATAAACCGAATGTTACAAACTTATTTTGTAAATTTCTTAGTTTTTTACGTCAATTCTTTTCTTACTATGTAATGGTTTGTCTCATACACATATAACATATGTTTAAGTTATATGGCTCATGGTTAGGTCAAACATTCAATGTCAAAGTCAAAGCCAAAGCCAAAGTCTAACTTGAAATTGTAACAAATATTAGTATATTACTCCTCAGTCAGTCAGTCAGTCACATATTTCACAACCAGCTAACTTATGCCATCGCAAAGTTATTTAGATGACCATGAAAGAAGGCTATCTCCCAACAAAATACAATAATCGAAGGTGGATGAGGATCCTGAGAATCCATGCATCAACCCCAATCATCTGTTGATATGTCATGAGAGACATGCGGCATGATGAAGGTTGAGATCCAATGGAAGTTTGATCATATAGTTGTTGTCCAAGTTTTGGTTTAGTTTGATTGATGAAACGAAATCATCAAACTCAGGTGGCAAGCCTTCGAAAAATAGAAGCACAAGCCGTGATTCAATGACTCGATGATTTATTGTATGGATAGGTTTTAAGGTTTCCATGGAAGAACAATATGCAATGTTTAGGGGTGTAAACTGCTGCTCGAGTTAGACCGCTTGTGAGCCCTTGTTGCTCAATAAGATTTATAGAATATTTACCCAATCGTTATGAGCAGTGGCGTCATTTTCTAGAACAAGAACGATAAATCATCTAATAAGGTGTCTTATATATATCTAGTATAAAACTATGGTGTGAATCTCAACCCGTGAAGCATGCTTAGGGTCGGTTTGATTGGGAAGTGGTTCTATCAATGTGCTTAGATACTTTATAACCTTTTGCATGGAGTATAAATAGTTTTACCCAAGACGAGTAGGTGACTTTGATTTCGTTTAGGACATGAACTTTGTTTTAAATGTTTATAACTGTATATAAGGGACGGGGTGGAAGGATGGTTATTTGGTGTTGTCCGTGTCGTCCAAGTCACCCATGTGTTTTGGTTTACGTCTAGAGTAGGTGATCAAAGACTTAAGGGCAACTACCAGAGATTTAGGGAGAGAGGTTGGGCTAGAGGGATGCAAAAAAGGTGGTGTCGACAAAGTCAATAGTGGCAACTTAAAAGCTAAAAAAATAAGGTAAGATTTTAGAGTTTAGCTCTGATACCATAAAGTATTTATGAATATTGATTAAAAAGACATGCAACAAAAACCTATGTAAACATTTAAAATACATATTACCAAATCCTCTATACGAAAATATAATATAATAAAGTAAATATTCTAATACTCTTATAAAACAAAATCTCAAATGTATATGTGCATTATGTGAAAAGATCTATATTCTTTTGTTCACATAACGCCATACATGGCTACGCCACAAGTAACACGTGTTGGACGTCTAGTGGTCAAATGAAACAACACATGAATATGTGTGGTGGCATGCCATGCTCAATTAGTCTAGGTGGTCCATGTTAGAGTATGAAATGGACCAATGACCACATACAGGATATGAAATGCACTTGAGTTGTTGGGACGTGTATTTTTAGAAATTAAAATTTAGTTCAAATCAACCGGTGTAAACAAGAAGTTGAAGTAAGACCGGATAAACATAAGAGGGTAGGGGTGTTCAAACAATTAAAATCTGAAACAATAAAAAAAACCTGAATAAATCAATACGATCTTTTATTCGGGTTTTGCTAATAAATTCGTGTCAGATATCCATTTTTTATTCAGATTGGATATCCAAATTCAACCCGAATAAAAATTGTTTATAATTGGGGTTGTTTAGATAGATTTAGATCAGAAAAAACATATTTCTTTTGGTCGGATTGGTTGGGTTTCAAATAGGGTTTAAAATTTTCCAAATTTGAATAATTCGATCCAAATAAATTTTTATCTAACATGATCGATTATTCTTAACCCGGCTCCTTCTAGATGCAAGCATAACAGGGAATGGAGATTCTTGGTGTTGGGAAAAAAACTCTAACCCTTTCTATTCAACAAAGAATATTAAACTTTTATGTCAACAGCAGGTCATTGGTCTGACGGGATATAAATTTCCTTGGAACAAACTCGTACCAAAAAAAGTGAACATCTTGTCTTGGAGAGCGGATTTAAATAAGCTTTCAACCATGATAGCTTTAAAGAGTAGGAACATCAATATCGGGTCTCTAGAATGCAAATTATGTGGTGAAGCTCAGGAGTTGACAGCCTAACTCCCTACCTGGACGTAAACATTGCAAGGAGTTTGTCCTATCAGTCATCCAAACAACGGTCTGGTGTATTTGGAAGGCTCGAAATGATGTCCTATTCCGCCAACAGAAAATATCTAAGGACAAGATAGTGGAAGATGTTATAACACTTAGTTACTTTTGGGTGAAACACTGTAAAAGAAGAAGCGGTTTAGATTGGGCCTCATGGTTGTATTTTGATGTTGGTTAAGGTTTTCTTTTTGATTACTTGTGGTGTTTTCTTTCTTTTTTTTGTCATGACTTTATGTTATTCTGGTGTAAACTATTTGGTGTTTCTTTTTTGGGGTTTTAGACTCTTGCTAGTCCGGGTGAAATAAAATTTTAACCGTTCAAAAAAAAGGTAATTTTATAGGTATAAACCTCCCGGCGTCTCTTTAAAGAGGTTAATGATTACACGGTGCAAGTATCGGTATGTAATAGCAGTAAATTATAACCATTCTAAAAATCTAACTACTTTTTTATATTTAATTTAGTTATGACATCAAAAGGTTGTTGAAACCTTTTAATTATATTGAACATATGAATTAATAACGAATGACATTATTATTATTTTAAACAGGTAATCGAAAGGAAATACTAACTGTAATAATGCTGTGAATTTAAGTAATGGGATTTTTATTACTTTTGTTTAGATGGAAAAGTTGTAAAAAATTGAAATTTATATGATGGTATACATTAATCATAATTAGTTTATATATTGGACCAAATTGATATAACTAAAATAAGAAGATATTGTTTAGAAGAGTAAAACCTAGGGAGAATTTCTTATATATCTTTAAAAACTTACTAAATATCATATAATATATATATATACTAGTCTAGTACCCGCGCGTTGCAGGCGAAAACACAACACTTAAGTTGGATGTTTTAAAGGTTTGCATGGTTTGTTCTTGGGTCATAACCATAAAAAAAACAATTTTTTTAACTTGGTAGTTAACTAAAACCAACTTTAACTACCAACATAAAAGGCCAAAGGTACCAAAAATGTCAAGAAGTGATTCATTTGTTTTGAAGGGTTTTCTTTTATAATCACTTTATCTCACTTAAGTTCTTAAAAGCTACCAATGTGAGACAAAGTGAAAACATAAACAAACATTTGGATTAGAGTTAAAAAATTGTACCATGTGCTATAAGAGTTGTAAAACTCTTAATTATAAGAGATTTAAACAAATTACTATTTTGTCAATCTTATATGTATTATATAGTAGTATAGATAAATCAATATGAGTTGTATAAAATCTTATTTTTTACTATATTTTTATATTTTGTACTAGATTCTTTTTTTTAGTAGATTTATGTACAAGATTTTTTTGTACTGGTTTTTTTATTTTTTGTGTTATATTTTTTTTCTTTTGTACTGTATTTGTATTTTTTTTACTAGATTTATGTTTTTTTGTAATTTTTATAGTGTAATTTGTTTTCTGTTCCAGATTTATGTTTTTATATTTTTCGAATAACACATGTCAAACTTTCTATTAATTAATATTATTCATACCAAAAAATATCTTCCTATTAGAATCAACCACAATAATTTATGGTCTAATATTCTGAAAAACCAGAATTGATGGTAGACAGGTATTATGAAAGACATTAAGGCCTTGTTTGTTTTTTATAAAAAGTTTGCGCAGCCTCTTTGTCTGCGTCGCGCAGACGTTGACATCTGTAAACTGTTTGTTTTTTCGAAAACATTTCATTAAAAAACTTCTGCGCGAGGTCTTCTTGGTGCAGATGTGGACCAACCACTTCTAGGATCTTTTAAGGTCTGTAGAGACTACCACCACCCAACTCCGCCGGCCACCACCGCCGGTCACCCCCATCACCTCCCACCGTACACCACCACCAATTTATTTTAATGTGTCAACAGACGTTAAAAAACAAACAATCTTCTTCTTGCAGACTGCAGACATCTGGTCCATCTCTTCTTCTACAGATGTCTGCAGAGGTGGTTCGCAGACTGCATACTGCAGACATTTTACCTCTTAAAGAACAAACACCACCTTAGGCAGAGACTTTTTGTTGGATCAAGTCCACAGCTAAAATCAGAAATTTGGATTGGTGCAATTGTGCATTTTTAAGGCATGTTTGAGATTGCTTATTTAAGTGTAAATTGACTTTTTGTTAAAAATATTTATTAATTTATGAGTTTTTAAAATGAAGTTTTAAATAAAAGTGTTTATATTAGTTTTTGATATGTAAATAGTCAAAAAGTAAATAAGTTGTTTGGATTAATTTTTAAAAAAAGTGTTGGGACTAATTTTTTAGCTAATTCAATTAAAAAGTTAAAAAGTCATTATAAAAGTTAGAAATTATAACTTTTTAAAAACAACTTTTTAACCTTACTCTAAAAGTTAAAACAATAAGTTATTTTGACATTACTAAACATCTTTTTAACTTATTGAGTTTTTTCATAAAGCCAATAAGTTAATATGTTAGTTTCAAATGAAATCCTAAACATGCACTTAGTTTAGAAAACATTTTGTAATCCTGGTTTGGCTTCATGGCATAGCATCTTGATCGGTGTTTTAATTTGTTGAATGAATTTGTTGCCGTTAAAAAATAGATTTTTGACAACACCTATTAATAACATATGACTCGACTTGAAGTTATGAGAGTTATAGTTTGAGGTAAAAGTGTGATCATAAACAGTTTAACAAGTTAATATACAATTAAAAATACATGTAAACGAGTTCAATTCACATACCCTTTACGTGACATATGCAACCTGTATATGTAATCATGGAGACTGTGTTAATAGCTAGACATGACACGCTTAAGACTCAGTTTGTTAATTTTGACATGAAATATATCGTAAGAATTTTAATATATACAAATACACAATCATACCTTTAAAATTTCCGGTACTCATATAAAAGTCCCCATATTTTATCGTGGAATCATGAAACAGGTAAAAATGTCAAAAAGGGAATTG
Source organism: Mikania micrantha (assembly GCA_009363875.1). NCBI lineage: Eukaryota > Viridiplantae > Streptophyta > Magnoliopsida > Asterales > Asteraceae > Mikania > Mikania micrantha. The sequence goes on along the minus strand of CM018694.1, from coordinate 79,523,858 downwards.
TCAATGTAAAAATAGGTTATTTAACAGAAATAAAAGTCTTGTATTCAAATTCAAACATAATAAAAGTAATTGAAATTAGTTTATTAGAGAAGCAGGACATTGTTAATTTTAAAGAAATTAAAAAAATTATATAAAAAAAAAAAACAAAAACTTGTGGATACCAACCTTCTATGTTCCACTTGTTTAGGTAGGGTCCTTTGTACTGTATGTCATACTGTTTGTAACAGCTTTATCATTATTTTTTTACATGTAAATATCTTGGGTCCGTCCACTTATTGGTGGGGATCATAAAAACAGGTACAATTGGTTTCACAATGCAACTTCTCCTTCCCGCTGTCTGTATTATGTAACACCTATTATTAATATTTCTAAATACGTAATAATTAAATAAATTACTACATTTTTTATGATTTTTTTTAAATAAAATTGCATCCTACGAAAGATGATGTATAATTTTACTCCGTTTATTTTAAATGATGTTTTTTAAGAATAGAAAAAGAACACCTTATAATATGTTAATTCATAATTAAACCAAAACTAATATATATGAATCGGTTTTAGTTTTATAATCATACGACGAATATACGATATTAGTCAACTTATAAAAAAGGGAAAGGTTTAATATGAAATCCTTTGTGCTTAAAAAAGAGAAAAACAATACGAGTATGAAAATGTTAAATGAAAGAAGAGAAGCGTAATTTTGTTATGATAGTTTTTATTGACTTTTTAATAGCTTCTTACTTGTCTTTTTATATTCATATTTTTTTTCATACGGTATTATTTTTTTTCAAAATTTCATCATAAAATCAAACATTTTTTATTATTAATATGAGTATAATTTTAATATATAAAAATAAAAAGATAGTTTATAAAATATACTAGTTTTTTAAAAGTGTTTTGTACTTTTAGTGGAATACAACACATCAAAATATATAACAAAAATATAACTTAACATAATACATCTCAAATATATAGTACAAATAAACATAACACAAAAAATGTTGTACATAAAAATTGAATACATTAACGTACTATTTAAAAAAAAAAAAATCATTATTGCATTAAATTTTAAGGTTTGATTTTATGGTGTAATTATTTTAAAGAAATTATCATTGAATAACAAGTTATAAACATCTAATAAAATAAAAAAAATTAAAAAAGTAAAATAAAATAGATTTTATTATACATACCCTTTTAACTTTTTTTTATCATCACCTTAATTTTAGCAATTAATTTAAAATAAAAGGATTAAAATCTTTCCATGCTCTTTTAGGGGGGAAAATACTTTTTTTAAGAGATTTAATTATTATAAAAGAAAATTAGTATAAGAACAATTTCCGTACAATTCAAATGAACAGGTTAAAGTTTCTTTTGTCACGCTTTTTTGTACCATAAAAAGGGAAAGTTGTTTTCAAAAGATAAGATTTTGTACTTAACTTATAAATGGAAAAACATAAAATAAAACTGTGATGCCTACAATTCATATAAAAAAATAATAAAAAAGTGATTTGTTTTATTGAAAATGTATAAAAAAATCCATTACGGTTTTAAGGGGAAGGGGTGGTCTTTGGGTTGTGGACCACTGACTGAGTTAATACCACAAATCAATGAACCATTCAAAGGGAAAGAAAAGTCACAAACTAGGCGACTCGTAAGCATTATAAGGGTCATGCTAAAGTTGTCTTGACCAAGGCTTAGGTTCATATCATTGAAGGCTTAAAATTATAGATAAAAAAACACATCGATTTTAAACCAAGTGCTTAAACCATTTAGCAAACAACTAGGTGGAACCGATTCAAACTCCACCACCTAAATGGATATTGATAAATACTAAGATATGTCATTTCAACAATTTTAAATCCAAGGAGTATAATTCAAAATAATATAGTTTAAGTTTTTGTTTTTTCTTAATTTCATATTAAGTTACTAGTTTTTTTTCTTGAAAATTATGTAGCAGTATTATTTGGGAAGTGAAAATAAAAATGTAAATATAATTAGGGTTAACAGCTAACGGATTAAGAGGTAGCTGGTTGACGAGTAGGTGTGTTGAATTTGCCACCAAAAACCGACCTATATGTTTATTTGTGTCAAAGTTTTCGACTCTAACTTGGATATACATAAATTTGAGTCAATTCAAACATAACTCGTATATCTAAATTAATTGATCAAACAAATTTGCAAGTTGTTAGCTAATTTTTGACTTGAAAGCATGTTAATAATAGCATGTTTAGTAAGTGTGTATGAGTAAAAATAATTAGTATAATAGTTTTACAAAAAAATTAGCATTACTAGAACTAACCATATAATTACGTAAATTAAAATCATAAATTACGAAATCAAAAATAATATTCAATTGTATATAGAGTTCCTTAAAAAAGTTATAGTTATCTTTGTAAATGAAAAAATCATTTTTTTAATCGATCAATTAAATTATGGTAAATAATCAAATGAAAAACAACTAAATATATGTTTTAAGAAAGAAAAAACAATAACAATTTTGAAACATTAAACGGAATAATGGGTTAATCCGTTTTTAAATGGGTCAACATGAACCCAACCCGTTTTGTAAATGAATCAACCCAAGCACGAGTGGTTTTTTTAAACAAGTTAACCTAATTATTTTCATGTCGTGTCCAAGTCGTCTTTCGTGTCATGTTAGCAATTGACGCCCCTTGATATAAGGGAGAACTTATTAAATGATCGAGTACAAAAACAATATAAGAAGAAATGTATTTTTTTTTTTATATATAAGTCAAAGCATATGAGATTATAAAAGGTCATGACAAGTGAAAAACAAAGTTCAAATGATGGTTTCTCAAAGCAAGGTCCCTGACATAAACAAAGATACAACATCGATACAGTAGACACGTAAAAGAAAGAAAAATACCAGGTTGTCAAGCATGGGTAAGGAAAGTTTGATGGACATCATTTACGACTACAAATCCAGCAAAGTTAGCCTAGTGGTTAACGCTTAGCCCTTTCTCGAGATCAGGTTCCATGTCTCACTATTGATACTTTAATGGATAGCAGGTGAGGAGGGGAATATTGAGCTTAATCTCAGCAACTGAACCAATGAGGGGCGAGGTTTACCTATTCCACGAGGTTCATGCTCATCAAGAGGTTACGGTCTCACGGTCAGCGATCGACGAATCGATCTTGGTTACCAACCTTTAGGATAACTGAAGATACTACGACGGGACATATGCCATTCAAAAAAAATTACGGCTACAAAACAATCAAGTAGTAAGAAAAAGAAGTAAAAAACATCGAATGAAATTGACAGACGCAAAAATAAAAATAAATAAATGGTGTTGGCTCTAATGAAAGAAGAACGAGATGCTATCTGACAAAAATAAAGAGATCACGACATGAAGATATTTCTAAAATCACATGATGATATCGCTGTTCTTGCAAATCCTACTTTTGTAAATCTATCATTTATGCTCTATTTCCGAGTTTATTTAAAGAAATAAAAGAAAGGAAAAAAAAATTTTTTGAACGGCTAACATTTCTCTCCACCTAAATGACACCAATATTACACCTTTGCATGGGATTGAACCCATGACCTCCCTTTCTAAGAGACAAGCCTCTACCAAGTAGGCTAGAAAAGAAAGAAAATGAGAAACGTTTTTGTGTTCCTGAGTTTTATTTAATAAATGAAAGGAAAGTAAAATAAAACATTCACGAGTTTCACTTAAGGAAGGAAATAGATAGAAATTAAAGGAAAACTAAACAAAATTATTTAGTTTTCTTTTTACTCCGATTTGAAAGGAAATAAAAGGAAAAAATTAAATTCTTTTTTATTTATTTGCTCTTATTTTATTTTCTTTATTTTTCTTTCTGTTATCGTTTTCAATAAACTCGAGAACATAAGTAAACATGACAGTTTAGCATTGCCCTTTAATTTTAGGTTTTTATTATTTGATGTTTTAGTTATATTTTTTATTTTTTATGTTTTATTTTTTGTTAATTTTAGTTTTAACTTAAATGTATTTGTTTTAAATTAATGAAATTATATTTTTAAATTGCAATAAAAGAATGATAAGTCTTTTATTTAAGTAAAATATGGCCACCTCCAACAGGTTAATAATGTCTTGGATACTTTAAGGTTGAAAAGGTTTCAACCCCTTCACCCTTATACAATCGTTCTTATATACGATTTCAAACTTACTATGTATAATTGATTTTATATACGATTTTAGATTCACGATATACAATTGATCTTGCGTACAATTTTAGATTATATAATATTGTTAATATTTTAAAATCTAAAAATAATCTATAAATTGCCCATCCATATAAAAAGAGGCATAACTTTGTCCATTTATGCTACAATTCACTCAAGGGTGTTTGCCTAGGTGGCTAATTTTTCCATTTCCCTGTTAATTTTGTACCCACGAACTTATAAATATATACAAGTCGAAGTATATACAAAAATTAGAAAATTTATTTATAAATGCTAAAAATAACTTAAAATATATTGCATATAGTTAAATATTGTAATTAAAATAAGTTGAAAAAATATATATAATTTATTAAGTTTATTTTATAGCATAAAAATATAATTGGTTTGGCGCCTACTAAACAAGTGTCACCATTTTAATATCAACTCCAAGAATCTAAAGATAGACTTGCATAATGCGACATCCATGACTTCTTTTATCTCTTTCATGTCATGGGTGGTGTTCGTAAATGTCATATTGCATATGCTTTAGAAGAGACTGGAAATTGTTTTACCTATATATCTAAATCTAGTATATATATCTACTCACCTTTGTATGTCAAACAAGCTTTGATTTAAGTTTAGTTTTAAATTAGTTTAATGTTAGTTTTAATTTAATTAATTTCAATTTCAATATGTCCATTACATTTTAAAAACTCTTTCTACACAAAAAAAAGTGTTTTTGTATTATATAATGTCTATATTTCATGTGATCTAAGTAGATAACAACAAGATATCAAGATTAATTACGGTTTTAGCTCATATGATTTAACTATTTTAACTATTTCAACCTAAAATATAGTCTTCTATCAATAAAGTTCTTGTAGTTTAAACAACTAACAATTTTGTCCTCAAATCATAATTATTCTAACAGTTTCGCCTCCAACCCTCTCTTGTTATTCCGTTAAAATAAATTATATTTGTGGGTCAAAACTCAAAACTTAGAAACGTTTGTTGTTTAAAACACACTAACTGAAATAGTTAAAACACTTAAAATATAAGGGTTAAAATCGTAATTTATTGTAATATTAAAGTAAAAAGTTATTGTGTAAGGAAATAAAAGTAGAATCTTGTATAAAAAGGATGATGTCACGTGGTAGGGTTAGTAATGACAGAATGGTGTAATTATAAATGACAGAAGGGGGTCAAAATGAAATAATAATTCTGTGCCGGGTTGAACCGACCCAAACTTGTTGTCTTCGCAAGGAACACTCCAACCCCATACGTCAGCCATTAATCACCTCTCCTTTTTTTTTGAACGGTCAACTAATTAACTGTCAGGTACTCTGTACGCGGTCCATAATGGCTAAACGATGCCCAAGCTGGCCACTAGTCCAGACGGACGGAGCCCCTAGCCCACCAGCCACCAATTCCCGGGGAAAACCCGACCCAAGCACCCGCCCAAAGGCACGACGGTGAAAGGCCGGTAAAACCGTGTGGGATCAAGAATCGAACCCATAACCTGGGTCTCCTATCACTTCCCCCATACCTCCATCTTACCAGTAGGACAAGACATCATTGGTTAATCACCTCTCCTAAATGCATATACTTTTAAGGACATCCCATCCTACATTCCTACTATACTAAAACCCTGTCTTATAAAACATTTATTATCACCTAATCATTTTTTAGTTGTTACTCATAAATGCGTTATTTTTTTTACACTACGTTTTTTCATTAAATGTTGTTGTTCTTCATATAAATTTAGTAATGAATTTAAACTTACAACTTCTTAGAATACTTTTCCCATCTTTTTCATGTGTCAATAGAGTATAAATAAAAATTTTAAAAAATAAATGAGATATTCTAAATTCTATAAATAAATGAGATGACTCTATGTTTGAGTGTTATAGCAACTTAAAAGCAAAACCTGAAAATCAAAAAATAAAAGTTAAACAATAAATATAAACTTTAAATAATAATTATGACAAGTAGTAGAAATACAATAATAATAATAAGCAGAAAGACATAGCAATATGAACAAGAAAATAAAATGATCTAAAAATAAAAATTTTATCAACCTAAGATTTAACCACATATGGCATATACGGTTTATTGTACATAAAACATACGTACGTACGTATGTGTGTATGTGTGTGTGTACGTGTACGTATGTATGTGTGTATGTATGTACGTACGTTTGTATGTGTATGACTTGTGACATATGATAATACACACACATATGACTTGTAACATATGATAATCTAACTTTAGAAAGTTAAGCTTTAATCTCATGTCTATCCATAATTAATTTTAAATTAAAAAAATGGATTTACATTAAACGATATTAAAATTGATTTTTTTTTTAATTTAAACATTTTTTTATTCAATTTTAATATAAAATACATTTTTTTCTAGACTTAAAATAAATAGTCCGAAATATGTGTAAAAGTTAAATATCAAAGGTTCTCTTATCATAAGATACAAGTCATGTGATATGTAAAGAGTGATCAAAAAAATAATAAAAATTAAGCAAATGATATAGATATCATAAAACGATTTTTTTAATTAATTTTCTGTTTATTAAATTAGTTTATGGTTATTTTGAGTGGTTGAAGGATAATTAAATATGAAAGTTTTTCCTATATAATTATAACCGTTATACAAGAAAGCTTTTGTTTTTAATATAAAAAATTATCGTTTTATGGTTGATAACCTTAGCAGTTGTTAATATTAGTATGTGTTTTATAGAATAAGAATTCTGTATGTTGATTATGTTAGGAGGACAACTGGCATAGTGGATAATTAGCTTTAGACAGAAATGACCCTTTTTTAATATGCTTTTTCATTGGCCTAACATGACCAACATGAGAGCTTTCCAATTATGCATTTTCACTTTTCGATGATTATTTACATAACTTTGAAAGTATATTACATGTATAGAAATCTCATTTAAATAACCATAATACTAATTATGATTTTGTAGCATAGTGATTACATTGTTAACTTTTTGAAAGTTTTTGGTTTAAATCCGGATAGAAACATATTGTTGATGCAAGATCAGGGGTTAGCCTTGCATGTAGTGAGGTTCCTCCTGTGATATGATGGGCTCAGACGATGCTCCAAATTGTTAAATACGAGAAAATGGTTGAAATCTTGTCTTAGACGTCTACGTTTCAAGTCGTTCAAAATTTAGAAATAAAAATAATAACCATAATTAATATAGTGGCACAAGTTGACTCTCATTTCAAGTTTACAACTCTACAAAGAGTCAAACAACACCAAAGCATGAACACTTAAATTTATCTCAGCTTCTCGTTCACACATGATCGAGAGTCTTGTATATATATAGTAGCATAATCTTGTAAACAACGAGACTGAGTTTACACTCATAAATGAAGACTTGATTTGTGAGGATTATTATTAAAAAAAAAAGATATTCTTCCATTAAGTTGTATAAATTACACAAATGAATTAAAATCAGTTAAAATGTTAAATATTAAAAAAATATAATAATGAAATAATACTATTGAATACTTATAATATGTAAAATATAAAGATTTAATAATAACAAATTTAACCAAAACATAAAAATAGATACACAAAATAAAACGAAATGAGATAAAACATAAAACCAACGACTAATACATATTACACAATTATATAAGAGTACAATACAATGATCAAAATTAGGCCTGTAAACGAACCGAACGAACACGAACACAGGCATGTTCGTGTTCGTTCATTTAAACTTAACCGAACATGAACACGAACACCTTAACGAACATGAATTTTGTGTTCGTGTTCGTTTATTAAGAAAATGAATATGTTCGTGTTCGTTTGTGTTCGTTCATTAATAAATTAAACGAACTGTTCATGAACACAAACGAACACAAACGAACTAAAATAAACGAACAAACATAAATGGACATTTTTTTAACACCATTGAACAATCATAAACGAACATGAACACTATTGAACAAACATAAACGGACACAATTGAACAAGTATAAACAAGCACAAACGACAAGTCTCTTAAATGTAAATACATATCATTCGTAAATTAGTCAGTTAACCGAACAAAAACTAACATTACATAGTTAACGAACATTAACGAACACAAATAAACGAACGTAAATAAACGAACATAACCGAACTGTTCATGAACATAAATAAACGAACACAAGGTGTGTTCATGTTCGTTCATTTAATTAAACGAACACAAATTTTATGTTCGTGTTCGTTCATTTATTAAATAAACGAACATAAACGAACTTCTTACCGAACAGTTCATGAACTGTTCGGTTCGTTTACAGGCCTAATCAAAATACATTATTTTAAAAATTAAAAAAAATATCATTTTTTAACCCAAAGTCAATTTTAGGCTTTTTACAATAAATAACTTTTATAAGAACTTAATACTTCATATAAGAAAATTATACGTGTGAGGTATCGGGTTCACACGTGAATATAAAGTAAATTATTTTAAATACGCCTAAGAATAAGAGTAAAATATAATAATTTAAGTTCGTATGTTAACAGGTTTTTAACATATAGATGTCCATGTTTTGTTTTATCATTTTTTTTTTACATTTACATATAAGGATTTAATTGATATAGATTTACCGAAACATGTTTGAAGAAAAATGGCATTTTTTAAGCAAGTTATGAATATAAATCGTGTTTCGTTTCTTCAAACAGTAGTCAAAACTTAGCGTAAAGTGAATATGATGATTCATGCACTTAAGACCATTTAAAAAAATGTTTGAACCCCCTCCACTAAAAGAGGTGCTTACAGCCCCCGTTCACTTTTAAAGATTCAATCTCCGTGTATTCGCTATAAGATTTACATTGCCTTTCCAAAAAATAATAATAATAATAATAATAACATTGTTGCAAATGTCGGCATCCAAGGCCGACTACTCTCCGAGTACTCGCTCCAACGATTTGTTTTGAGGCCGACTACTTCTGAGTATTACCCGAGTACTACCTGCATAGGGCCGATTATTCTCCGATTACTCGCTCCAAAGAGCTGTTTCGACCTACGAGCGCCTAGCGACTTTTGCAACCTTTAATAATAATAATAATAGTTATAAATTAATTAAAGATTAAATTACAATTTACTTCATATGATTTTACTAAATATTGGTTTCACTATAAAAGCTTAAAAGTTACAATTATGATTCAAAGTCTTGAAATTTTTAACAGCCTTAATAGTACTATTTATTTTTCTGTTTTATTGAAAAGAGTAAATTACGTTTGACCCAATTGGTTTAAGTGTTTTAACTATTTAAACCCAAAATATAATCTTATATCAATGCAGCCCCTATGGTTTAAACAACTAACGTTTTTGGCCCCCAAACGTACTTAACTATTTTAACGATTCCCCAAGACTAACTATAGTTGGAGGTCAAAAACGTTATTTTCTTAAACCACATTGGTTGCATTGCAAGAAGATTTTAATTTAAGATAAAAATAACTAAAACACTTTAAATACACGGTGAAAACTATAATTTACTCTGATCTAAAAGTACTTATATACCTTTTTTACCTAAATACCTAAGTATAAAGTATCTATGGGAATGGGACCCTGCAAATATTCAAAAAGAAAGAAATTAAACACTAATTTCTTGATCTCCGTATTATTATTCTACTCCCCTCTTTCGTTTTCATGTTTGTTAGAGACAACCACTCCACCAATACATGTAACCAGATTTTGGCGAGACCACTGGATGCTGAAACCGGTCATTTACCATTAGTTGTCACGCTTGAACTCCACCCAGCCAGTTTCAACTTTAAGCACAAGCAAATACTAACATGCTACCCTGACCACCACCAGCGACCGTTCCTCCTGAAACATGTTTCGCACTCGATTGAAATGTGACATCACTATTGTATATTATAAAAAAGGGTAAACTTACCCCTTTTACTTAAGCGGAAAAGGCAACATACATGGGTTGTTGCTATAATTTAACTTTGCAAGAACTTATCTTATAAATTCTTATATTTGGTTTTATAAAACGTTTTATGAAATTGACATTTGTTATATAAAAATGTTGTTTAATAAAATCTTATACTTCAAGTTAATAATTTTTTTTTTTAATTTTTCTCCTTTATATTGTTGGATAAATTCGTGTAAATCACTTGGAATTCTATTAGATCGTGTATGAATCACTATCCGAAATCAATATTTTTCCCTTTCGTGATTACCAATTTTATTTTGGAATAATCCAATAGAGAGGAAATCAAAGATATGAATTTCAATTATTGGAAAATTGTCTGCGAATTTGTTTATCTTTTTCATCACTAACCAGCGGGAACGCCACCAGGGGCTCTGCCCCTTGGACCCCGCTACGGACGCTGCCCCCTTGACCCACACATTTGGTTAGGAGATCAGAAATATTAAACGAGTGTGCACTCCGCACCTTCAACTCTTTAATATTCCCTTATATCCAAATTTTGGGGTGTTCATAAAAACCGAAAACCGTTTAAAACCGATAACCGAACCGTATCCGTAACCGAAAAAACCGAACCGAATTCTGAATTTGGTTTTCGGTTCGGTTAACTGTTTTAGATTTTTTTTGAATTCGGTTTGTTCGGTTTATTCGGTTAACCGATTAAACATAATTCATAATTAAATTAATTATTTTTATTAATAATATAATGTTGAACTCAGTTTATTCGGTTAAATTCGGTTCGGTTTATTCGGTTTTTAACTGGTTTGTTTGGTTTTTAATAAGTTTGTTCCGTTATAACCGAAACCGAACCGAGTTTAATTCGGTTCGGTTAGGGGAACATTTTTTGAAAACCGAATAAACCGAACCGAATGAACCAAACAAGCCGTTAAGCGAACCAATAAACACCCCTATATCCAATTGCTCTAAAATATACAACAAATATGTCAGAGAATCTTTTATCGATCGTTATCTTGATCTTGTGTTGGGTTGTTATTCATTTCATTATATAATTTTGGCAATCATCATTCACTTGTAATGTGTTGGCTTAATGTTAGTCTTCAAATAGATCTTCATTTAACATTTATCATTTGCATCATGTGTGTTGATTTTGTATTGATTTCCTCAACACGTCTTGATGCATTGACATAATTAGTGATTTAGCATAATTGATAAAATTTGACGAACTAATGCCAGAGTATGAGTATACTTAGTGACTTGATTATAGATAAACAAGTATACTTAATAACTTGAATGTGTAAGGACTTGTTTGTACTTCATGATTTAATTTGATCCATTATTATACCAATAGTTAAAAAAAATGATAAAGCTATCACACAAGTGAAAGTTCGTTATAGTTTGAATTACTCGTTGGATGTTTAGCTATATGATTGAATCTTATCGCTAAATCATCTCCTATAAACGATAGAATTGATAAATATAAGGGAAACCATCAAAACAACCATTTGACCGTCATATTTTGCTAAAATAGCCATTGAACCAAAAAAATAATGAAAATAGCCTTTGACTGTCGTAATATTGTCCAGTCAGCAATATTATCACATAAAATATCGCTGACGTGTATTTAATAAAAAAAAAGATTTTTTCGGGAGATATTATTTATATAATATTTCTGACGGGACGATATTTGTACAGCTTAGCGATATTATATGGAATAATATCGCTGATTAGGCGATGAGGATACACATCATATTATCCCATATAATATCTCCGTCAACGATATTTTGTCATATCACGCTTTTTGATTGGCCAAAAATCGTAGAAAAATTGAAATTTGATGGCTAAAATGCCACTTTACCTAGTTAAAGTGGCATTTTGGTGATTTTTTCTAAAAATAATGGTGTAACCAAAGTGTCCTCCAAAATAAACACATAGGTCAAATGCATCTCACTTGAATTACTCAATAAGATTACAAGGTATAACTAATTCAAGTGATTATTAAAACGAGTCGGAAAACATGCAACAACAATAGTAAATTTGTGATTATTTGTTTTTATAATTTTAAATATAAACATATATATATATATATATGATATACAAGTAATTTTTAAATAATTTTGTTTCCCTAAATAATAAGCCTTACACAAAGGTCGGATTTGTCTCTCTTTATGACCGCCCATGGTATAACCACATGAAGATGATCATTGGTGAACTCACAAATAATCACATCACTTATGAGTGGTCCACATGCGTGGGGTTTTAGCATAGAAACCTCAACTAGCGTGTGATAAGAACAATTTTCTCAGTATTTTAATCAAATATAAAGTGGGTGAAGTTCATTAAACATATTTTCACTCATTAATCACGATAGAGCATAGAAATATTCAAAAAAAAAATCGTATCTAAAAGAAACAATCCAATTAATCAAGATACACAACGAGGGTAAAATCAATATTACTAAAATAAAATGGGTATAATGCTACGAGCTTCCGGAATACAATGGGATCTTCGTAAAGTTGATCATTATGAGTGTTACGATGAATTTGATTGGGAAGTCCAATGGCAAAAAGAGGGGGATTCATTAGCTCGTTATTTAGTACGAATCAGTGAAATGACAGAATCCATAAAAATTATTCAACAGGCCCTAGAAACGCTAACGAAAAAAGGATAAATAAAAAGGATACGATAAATAATTAGGGAGTCAAATTGGGGATAGAGGGACTTGAACCCTCATGATTTTTGAAATCGACGGATTTTCCTCTTACGATAAATTTCATTGTTGCTGGTATTGACATGTAGAACGGGACTCTATCTTTATTCTCGTCCGATTAATCAGTTCTTCAAAAGATCTATCAGATTATGCGTGAATGCTTTGATAAATGAATATTTGATTCTTTCTTCAATATGGAATCGATTCACACCAATTCTTCTATGTATACAGGTTTATCCTTCATCTTTTCTGAAGTTTCGATAGAAGGATTCCTCTACCAATGTAAGACAATCAACTCCATTCGTTAGAACAGCTTCCATCGAGTCTCTGCACCTATCCTTTTTTATTTTCGCTTTCTGAACCTTTGTTTGTTTTCGGAAAACGTGATTTGGTTCAGGATTGCCCATTTTTATTAATTCCAGGGTTTCTCTGAATTTGAAAGTTATCACTTAGTAAGTTTCCATACCAAGGCTCAATCCAATTAAGTCCGTAGCGTCTACCAATTTCGCCATACTATATATGGAAAGTTTCAAAATCATCATATAATAATCCAGAAATTGCAATAGAAAAGAAAAAGGGAGGTTTGTGATGATTTTGAAATCTTTTCTACTAGGTAATCTAGTATCCTTATGCATGAAGATAATTAATTCGGTCGTTGTGGTCGGACTCTATTATGGATTTCTGACCACATTCTCTGTAGGACCCTCCTATCTCTTCCTTCTCCGAGCTCACGTTATGGAAGAAGGAGCCGAGAAGAAGGTATCAGCAACAACTGGTTTTATTACAGGACAGCTCATCATGTTCATATCGATCTATTATGCGCCTCTGCATCTAGCACTGGGTAGACCTCATACAATAACTGTCCTAGCTCTACCGTATCTTTTGTTTCATTTCTTCTGCAATAATCACAAACACTTCTTTGATTATGGATCTACTACCAGAAATTCAATGCGTAATCTCAGCATTCAATGTGTATTCCTGAATAATCTCATTTTTCAATTATTGAATCATTTCATTTTACCAAGTTCAATGTTAGCGAGATTAGTCAACATTTTTATGTTTCGATGCAACAGCAAGATGCTATTTGTAACAAGTAGTTTTGTTGGTTGGATAATTGGTCACATTTTATTCATGAAATGGATTGAAGACTTCATTAACGAAAGACTTATTCATGATTAAAGACTTAAAGAAGACTTAAAGATTTAAAAAGTAATAAATTAATAAAAAAATTGATACATAAGAAAAATAAAAGAACACATAAGAAGAAATACGTCCACCCCCTGCTGATTTAATAACCTCTGCTACAAAGAAACTCATAAAACCAACTCCATTTGGAATTCCATCAATTATTCGTCTATCAAAAAAATGAGTGAATTCGGCCAATTTTCTCACCCCGTAGGAACTACGAGATTACCCCAAGGACGCCTTCGGCATCCAGGGGTCACGGACCGACCATAGAACCCTGTTCAATAAGTGGAATGCATTAGTTGTCCGCTCTCAAGTTGGGCAGTAAGGGTCGGAGAAGGGCAATCACTCATTCTTAAAACTAGCGTTCTTAAGGCCAAAGAGTCGGCGGAAAAGGGGGGAAAGCTCTCAGTTCCTGGTTCTCCTGTAGCTGGATCCTCCATAACCACAAGAATCCTTAGTTAGAATTAGAATGGGATTCCAAGTCAGCCCCTTTTGAGTGAGATTTTGAGAAGAGTTGCTTTTTGTAGAGCACAGTACGATGAAAGTTGTAAGCTGTGTTCGGGGGTGAGTTATTGTCTATCGTTGGCCTCTATGGTAGAATCAGTCGGGGGACCTGAGAGGCGGTGGTTTACCCTGCTTCACACCCAAAAAGAAGGGAGCTACGTATGAGCTAAACTTGGAGATGGAAGTCTTCTTTCGTTTCTCGACAGTGAAGTAAGACCAAGCTCATGAGCTTATTATCTCAGGTCGGAACAAGTTGATAGGATCACCCTTTTTACGTCCCCATGCCGCCTGTGTGGTGACATGGGGCCGAAAAAAGGAAAGAGAGGTGGCCAAACCGGTTCCTAAGTCCCATCGGTTCCTCCAAACCGGTTCCACCCAAGACCCGAACCGGTTCCGTACCCGGTTCCACTCCAAAAAGACCCTATTCGGTGTACCCGGTTAGGGTAGGGTCCAAAACCGGTTCCTGTTTTGGAACCGGTTCCACTTGTTTTTTTTTCCCTTAAACTATAAACTAATAATTTATAAACCCTAATAAAACCTTAAACTAATAATTAATAAACCCTAATAAAACCTTAAATTTATTAATAAACCTTAAACAAATCAAAGAATTTAACCTTAAACAAATAAAACCTTAAACTATTATTTAATTTGATTTGTTTAAGGTTTAATTATTAATTAATTATTAGTTAAATGTTTGATAAGTTTAAGGTTTTATTAGGTTTGATTTGTTTAAGGTTTAATTAGGGTTTATTAATTAATTATTAGTTAAATGTTTGATAAGTTTAAGGTTTTATTAGGTTGGATTTGTTTAAGGTTTAATTAGGGTTTATTAATTAATTATTAGTTAAATGTTTGATAAGTTTAAGGTTTTATTAGGTTTGATTTGTTTAAGGTTTAATTAGGGTTTATTAATTAATTATTAGTAAAATGTTTGATAAGTTTAAAGTTTTATTAGGTTTGATTTGTTTAAGGTTTAATTAGGGTTTATTAATTAATTATTAGTTAAATGTTTGAATTGGTTAATAATAACAAATGTTAAAAACAAACATAAATTCATTAATTATTTTAAGTAATTTAAAAACAAAAGAAAAGAAAAGAAAAGAAAAGAAAAGTTGCAAACAACTAATAAAACATTAAAATCAAAGATTTGTGTCGTTTTGTTGCGAACGACTGAAGTTAGCTTCAAATGCGAGTTCTTCGTCGGATAGGCCGGGTGATAAGCCTTCTTCAACTTCTTTGTCATGTACTTTTACTTCAATGGATGTTTCATCTTCGATGGTTGTTTGATCTTGAATACGATAGATCGAGTCCAAATGATCCTTTAAACATATGCACATTTCTACCGACTCGGGAGTGAGTTTTGTTCTTCTTAACGACAAGACCCTGCCACTAAGAGAAAATGCAGATTCCGAAGCTACCGTGGAAGCTTGGACAGTTAGTAAATCACGGGCCATGGCGGCAAGAATCGGAAACTCGGATTCCTTTGCTTTCCACCAAGCCAAAATATCAAAATTGCGATATGACTCGGCCGTCATATCAGATACGTAATCTGTACCACTATACCGGCCTAGTTCGCTTGAAGGGGTATTACCCCTTTGACGTTTAGCCGTGACGTTTCGAACCGTGTTCAATAGGTTAACCATCGGATCTCGTGCTCGAGAAGCACTCGAACTTGATGAGGAACCAGGAGTGGGCATATGTATGTTTCCACAATATTTAATCAAATAAAAGTCATACATAGATTGTAAATTATTATTAAAAACATTTTTTTGCTTCGGTTGAAAAGCTTGGGTATATCTCGTGTATGTCAAGAGCGTCATAAATTTCGTCTATCAAGCATTCCACCCCCGTAACATTTAAAATTGGGTTTAAAGAGGCCGCGCAAGTAAAAACGGGTGGTAATTCAAGAAAATACTTTAGTAATTTATTTCGCATCGGTAATATCATGTTAGAAAACATTTCATTTTTATTTTCAAAAGTTTTAAAGTTTGTAACCATTAAAAATATCTCCGAAAGAACCAAAGAACTAGTCGGATAATAAGTCCCTGATAGTTTAGTAGTTGATGATTTAAAAACTTCAAGAAATTCAGATAATAATTGGACATTATCCCAAAAACTATCCAAAAATGCGTCGACATAACCCCGGTCGACGAGACTTGCGTGAAACATTTGCAAAGTATCTTTTTTGTCGTAAAACACTTTCAAGCATTAGGCAAGTGGAATTCCATCTATGAGGTACATCCCAATTTGCACCCAAAGAAATCCTCCCCGTATCTTTACAAAATTTCCTATATGCCATATGTCATGCCCGGCTCTTTTTAAAAATATCATGTAGCATTTGTCGACAAACGTTTATAAATGTTGTAACATCATCAGTGCCAATACCGTCTTGCACAATTATATTTATTATATGTGCAACACATCTTGAGTGAAAAAATGCACCATTACATAACGGCAAATATTTTAATTTTAATTTTTCAACCGCCGTCGTATTGTTTGAAGCGTTATCAAATGACATTAAAAATATTTTTTTTTCTAACTTAAACGTCGTTATTACATAATCTAAAATTTGAAATAAAAGGCACCGGTATGTGGGTTCTACCCAATGACCGGTGACGCAAAGGTAGGATTCGGGTAGATTATGTAGAGCCGACCAAACATCACTAGTTAAGTTAACCCCCGTATTTAAATTTTCAAAATATGCAACTAGTTCATGTTTGGCATGTTTCCACATCTTTAAACAATGGCGTCTAAGAGTTTGTCGACTTACGTGGGTGTAGCGTGGTTGAAGCGTCTCCCGAATCATGCTTGTTAACCGAGGGTTGTCGAAATGGCTAAACGGCAACGCCTCTTGAATCACGAACTTCGCCATTCGATCCCGAACCCGATCAAGGTCATAATTAAATATTCCACCTTCAACATCCATTTGCGTTTGTTGAGACTCGGGATCCTTTTTCAACGCCTTGCAAAACGGTTTGTTGATGTGTTTCTTCAAATTCGAATTCGATTCTTTCCCTAAATATATTCCACAAAACTTGCAACGAGCTTTTATAGAACCATCACTAAGCTCGACCAAATCCCAATTGCACCATATCTCCGGGTTCCGATTGTGTTCAATAACACGAACAAAGGATGGTCCGGTGTTGGAACCTTGACCGACCGAAGAATTTGAAGCATCCATGATAACAAAGGGAAAATTATAAAGAGTATTGAGACTTTGAGAGTAGGAAACGAGAAAACGAAAAACCAAAACGAGATATGGAGACTAAACAAGCGCGTATAAATAGCGTTTTTTGTTTTTTTTTTTGCGTTTTTTCGCGTTCGGGATTGCGTTTTGAGTTGTGTGATCACTCCATACCACCCAATACCTATTTATACTAGTTTAGGGGGTCAAAAAATGGTCTCAAACGGTCAAAAAACGGCTATAATTCGATCTCCAACGTTCAGATCCATTTTAACGGCTAAATACCGGTTCCAACCAGGTCCGGGTAGGAACCGGTTCCGGTTCGGGTCCGGGTACTAACCGGTCGAGTGGGAAAAACGTGGAACCGGGTCCTAACTTTCGGGTACTACCGGGTAGGGACCGGTTCTTGAAAATACCGGGTAGGAACCGGTTCCGATTCGGGTCGGGTCCAGGAACCGGTTACGATGGCCACCTTAGAATATAGAAAATTTGAACTGGAAATTCGGATATCTGAAGGTACAAATTTGGATACCTATTTTGAAAATTTTGGATAGTTCAGATATTCAAACTTTCTAAAATAGTTTTTTTTCCAGGTGTTTGAGATAATTTTCTGATTAATTTTTGGATATTCGAATATCCAAAATATTTTTTATAAAGTTTTAAAACTTTTTACGAGTTCAGATATACGAATCTAAATTCAAAATTTCGGATATTAAAATTAACCATCCGAAGAAGAGTTACCACTAGTTGAGTTGTATATTATTTATTTATTTATTTTATTGGTAAATATATGCACATTTTCAACTACCTATTTTATTCTCAAAATCAACACATTTGCACCTTAGAAAATTCAACTGGTGTTGATGTATTGTATTTTATACAAAAAAAAAATGTTTAATTATAGAAGAAAACTTTCAAAGCACATTGTACCTGAAAAGCTAGCCATTATATTTTTATTTAATTTAAAAAATGAAAACTTATAGGACTTAGTTTTGGTTTCTCTAAGCAGTTGTTACATGATAGTTTTGCATTTTTTTTAATCACATGGTAACCAGTTGCGCGTTGTGTCATCCATTGACAGTATCTCGAATATTTAAACGCAAATGAAAAAAGTTACAAAGTAAAACCCTAAATTTCATCATAAAACCCACATATTCGTTATACCTTTGTCTGAACAAAAGTATTGAATGTTACGCAATGGAAAAAAAAATGGTACATCAACAGGACAATTAGACAATCAACCAATAATCACAATGACCCAATTGCAAGAAAACCTCAAAATACATTAAATAGTTGTAAAATCAAGCATAAAATAACAAATACAAACGTTAAAAAAAACAAAAAAAACCCTCACTAAAAGGTATTAGAAATTGATTTGTCGCTAATATAACAACATGAAAAATTTTGTAAAGCAAGAAAATATGCCTAACAAACAAAACCCTATGAAATCATCAAATGAGATGAATCAAATCTCTCTTTTCTTGATGGGATTAGTTAAAAAGATATAAGATAATAAGTAAAAATAATAAAGACAACATATATAGATAAAAATATAACTTAATAAAACGAAATCCACATGAATTTATCTGAGTTTAGTCTTAAATACATCACAAACTACATACATTCGATTCAACCATTTTGGGCCCTAAACGAAACAAAAAATCCAAAGCCTTTTACTACAAACCTTCATGAATATCAGAGAAGATCTTTTATTTCGGTTTTTCTCATACTCTTATTCTTTGCAAAGCACACAAACTAAAAAAAATCTGACGACATATAATTTTAAGATTAGGGGTCATACATTTTTAAACGCTTAAGTTGTTACTTGTGTTATTTGGCTCATTAAACAAGCCATGACTACTGACTACATATACCAAGATTTAAACCCTTCGCATGATGAGAAAAACTCAAAAAATAAATATTTATAAACCAAACGTATTATTGTCTAGCAGTATCTTGATGATGCCATAAGGTTTAAGAATCAAATGATCATGGGTTCGAATCTCACAAGGGGTTTTCTCAAGAACTGATGACTTGATGGTGGATATGATCGAATGATACTGTTGGTAACATGATGATACTTTAGTGATCCGTTAATTATTCAAAAATGAGCTAAGGGTGTTCAAAAAATCCGAAATCCGAAAAAATCCGAAATTCGAATCGCACCCGAAACCCGAAAAAACGATCTGAATTAAAGATTCGGATATTCGGATACATTCATATCGG
This sequence comes from Mikania micrantha, assembly GCA_009363875.1. NCBI lineage: Eukaryota > Viridiplantae > Streptophyta > Magnoliopsida > Asterales > Asteraceae > Mikania > Mikania micrantha. The sequence goes on along the minus strand of CM018694.1, from coordinate 79,503,969 downwards.
ATATCCGTTTTTCGAATTCGGATCGAATCGGATATCGGATATACAAAATCTTGTTTATTCGGATCAGATATCCGAATTCAATCCAAATAAACCCTGTTTTTTCGGGCTATTCGGGTTGTTCGAATTATTTAGATGAAAAAATAAGTCTATTCGGGTTTTTCGGGTTATTGGATAGATTCAGATCGGATTGAAAATTTTCGAATTCAGATTGGGTCTAGTTTCGGATAAGGTATTAAAATTTTCAAATCCGAATAACCCCAATAAACCGTTATCATATCCGATGAACACTCTAAAATTAGCCGTTAAGAAAAAATAAATATTTATAAAAAAGAAACACTCAAAAAGCAAAGTTTTTTTTGCCGGATTATCGGGTATAAAAGTTATATCGATTATTATATCATGCACTGAAAGTTGTATTTTATGGGACAAAATATTTAAAGCAACTTAACCCAACATATACCATTAAAATTCCAAAACCTAACCATGGTTGGTTAGGATTGCCTCATGCTTTACACACCACCAAGAAAGGAGACCAACACAGGCTTATATATATATTATATGTATGTATTATATGTGTATATATCGATGTATACATAGAGAGAGAGAGAGAGTGGAAGTCTTTTAGAGAGAGAGGAATCTTGTTTTCACCGTTGTTTGATTCTAGTGAGAGAAAGCAGAAGAGGGAGACCAAGACCACTGGTTTTAGAGAGAGAAAGAAGGACGTTTGGAGCTCAACATCATCTCTTCTGGTTTTCTAATCTGTGTATATTGTAATCGAAGATTGATGGCTTCAGGGTTTCATCAACATACTTAAATTTCGTCTGTTTATGCATATAATGTTGAGGATTTCATAAATTCGGAGGTTAATTTCGTTGCAAATTCTGTTTTATAAGACTTTCTGCCGTTGAAGAGGTTGAATTAGTGGTTTCTTCCATGGAGAATAGAGGCTCATCGTTTCTCCCACTTGAAGGTGGAATTATTTCACAAATTCCTGCTATAATGTTTCAACTTCTTAGGGGTTTTTGTATTTATGATACATATATTGTTTTCCCCCAATTAATTTGATGATTGATGTAGTTTTTCATATTTGATCTACTTCATGCTAATAATCGAAATATTTTATATAGTTGGTTGTTCATGTAAGTTTCTTCATCTTCTTCGAATTTGATTATGATGATGTTGTTAATTTTATGAAGATCCTCTCTATAAGGAGTTATGGAAGGCTTGTGCAGGCCCATTAGTGGATGTTCCTAGAGATGGAGAAAGAGTGTTTTATTTCCCACAGGGACACATGGAACAAGTAAGTAGTTTCTTGGCTTAAAAGTTTCAGATCTGTGTTTCTTGAAGTTTTTCTTCAAATGGAAGTTTTGTTTTGTTAATTATTATAAATGGTTTTATTTGTGTATAATTGGGGTTTTTTAGTTTGATTCTCTAATCCTAGATTAGTATACTTTACATGTCTTTTTAGAGCTCATTTATTACTGGTATAGTGGTATATATGTATGTTTGTTTGTTTAGTTTCATTCTTTTATTCCATTTATGGGTTTTGTTCAGCTCGAAGCATCCATTAATCAAGAGTTAAATCAGCGGATTCCTCATTTTAACCTGAAATCAAAGATCCTTTGTCGTGTTGTTCACACTCAGCTAATGGTATGTAATTTAATGTTGTTCATCATTTTTTTGGGATCAGTTGAGGTTTTAAACTGGGATTATGTTTAATTTCTAAAAAAGTGGAAGCAAATTAGGCTTTTTTGTGTGTTAAGTTTGGTAGATTATAATTCTAGATAAGTCTGTTGGAAACATATTCATTTTCAAAAGTTCATTCAAATCGTGTGGTTTTGTAGGCTGAACATGAAACAGATGAAGTTTATGCCCAAATCACCTTACTCCCCGAGACAGATGTAAGAATTTGGTAATAAAATTGCATTAAAAGTTTAAAACTTGACGCAGTCATGTTTTTTTCACTTTACTGCCACATTATTTTGCAGCAAAGTGATCCTACAAGTCTTGATGAATGTGTACCTGAGCCTGCAAGACCAATCGTGCACTCTTTTTGCAAAGTCTTGACGGCTTCAGATACTAGCACACATGGTGGTTTTTCGGTGCTCCGGAAACATGCAAATGAGTGCCTACCAGCATTGGTAAACTTGCTTTTGTTTTTGTTTTTGTTTCTTCAATAATAATTTTCTTTTTTAAAGTTCTAACTTGAATGAATTTGTATGTTCAGGACATGACTCAAGCAACTCCTACCCAAGAGTTACAGGCCTTTGATCTACATGGCACCGAGTGGAGATTTAAACATATCTTTAGGGGTCAACCAAGAAGGCATCTACTTACAACGGGATGGAGTACCTTTGTTAGTAACAAGAAGTTAGTGGCTGGGGATTCATTTGTATTTCTCAGGTATTATTTTTTATTTCAATCATAGTGGTTTTAAAATTTGTAAATTTGATTATATTTTAATTAAAATACTTCTGTTTATAGGGGAGAGAATGGTGAATCGCGTGTTGGAGTTAGACGTCAAGCTCATCAACAAAGCTCAATGCCTTCTTCTGTGATTTCAAGTCAGAGTATGCATTTGGGGGTGCTTGCAACTGCATCACATGCGGTTTCGACTCAAACCCGGTTTGCAGTTTACTACAAACCAAGGTATGATACCTAGTTTACTTGAAAGAAAGTGAATCTTTGACTGTTTTTCATATAAAATTTGGTAAATGTTGAATTATATTTAGGACAAGTCAATTCATCATCAGTTTAAACAAGTATATAGAAGCTGCAAATAATGGTTTTACTATTGGAATGAGATTTAAAATGCGATTTGAGGGTGAGGATTCTCCTGAAAGAAGGTAAATGATTTTTTTATTTAATCTTTTTTGGATATTTATCATTTTGTTGCTCATTGGTTATAATTTTTCTTTGGAGCAGGTTTACTGGTACCATAGTTGGAGTTGAAGACATATCTCCTCACTGGGAAGACTCTAAGTGGCGATCATTGAAGGTTAACATTTACTTATATGATATAAAAGATTGATTGATTTCTGTTTAGAATTGTGATTGGTGATAAACTAAAAGGTCAAACCTTTTGTTGACCATACCAGGTTCAATGGGATGAACCAGCATCTATTATGAGGCCAGAAAGAGTTTCACCCTGGGAGATTGAACCTTTTGTAGCACCTGTTCCAGCCAGTTTGGCTCAACCAGTGGCACCCAAAAGTAAACGCCCTCGACATCCTATGGAGATGCCTAATCTTGGTGAGATGACTTTTCTTATTTATTGCCTTACTATATCCAAGCTTGTTATTAAACTCATCTAATTTGTTTCAGAAACATCATGTTCAACTGTATCAGTTCAGTTGAGTTGTACCCATGAAGGACAGAGGGAGGATTACCCTAACCATAGTTCCTGGCAGCTGAAGCAAACAGAAAACAGTAACAACAGTGGCCTTTCTAGGACACAATTGGAGGGTGGTTGGCTATCATCACATATAAAAACTTCGAGGAATGTTTATGATGGAGATGAAACCGAAGAAAGAAAAGGTCCTTTTGCATCTTGGTCTGTTCATACAACCTACTCGACCCACGAATCACTCAAACAGACCAAAGATTCAATTCAAAGTTCAGCTAGTGGTTCAAGTTGTAGACTTTTTGGTTTTGACATAACGGTCCCTCCTAAAAACTGTGATAATAATATCACACCTTTCAAAGCAGCTCCTGTGACACCATCAGATGTAGTGTTTCATTCCTCAATTGAAGGACAGGTGCCAAGCACATTATCAGCTGGAATTTCAGATATCAAGTCTGACCTGTCAAAGGACTGTAAAGATCTAGGGGTTTTGCAAGTTTCACCAAAAGAAGTCCAAAGCAAACAAAGCACTTCCACCCGAAGCCGTACCAAGGTATGCATCTAACTTTGACCATTTTTTTTTGTGATCAAGATGTGCATGAAACTAATTTGGTTGTGAACATGATTATGAAAGGTTCAAATGCAAGGGGTGGCAGTTGGTCGAGCAGTGGATTTAACCATGTTGAAAGGTTATGATGAGCTAATTGATGAACTGGAAGAGTTGTTTGAGATCAAGGGAAGGTTACGCCCTCGAATTGAGTGGGAGATTGTATTTACAGATGATGAAGGTGACATGATGCTTATGGGGGATGATCCATGGCTGTAAGCTTTCTTCATTGTTTATCACATTTTTTTAATAGAATCATCTGGATTTTCTAGGATAAAATCACCACCACCTCTACCCAGTAGGGTTTGAACTCATAACCATTTTGTTGGAGGATATGTCCACTTGGGGACTACTGCACATACCCTGTAACAAAGAATAATGCATTCTCTAGATAATGAAGATTTCACGACTGATGGAGTTTTTGTGACTGCAGGGAGTTTTGCAACATGGTAAAACGAATCTTGATTTGTCCGAGTCAAGATGTCAAGAAAATGAAGGCGGGAAGCAAGTTTCCTTCTTCAACTGACAATGAGACATCAGGCAGTTTAGAAGCTTTTGAAAAGTGATGCACCGGATACTGACTGGTATTTGATGTTTATGACCACCCCCATTCTAGTTTCTATTTTTATTTTTCCTAAGAAGTTGTTTCAGGTTTCACTACTTGTGAAAAGGGTCGGTGTTATTGAAGGGGATTAATGGATGGCTAATTTGGTAGATGATTTCTGACCCCCTTTAAGGGTGGAATAGGAATAGGAGGAGAATGATATATGTGAGTAATTAGGAGTAAGATATAATAAATATATGATATGATGTATATATTATTAGAGGTGTGTTATGGATTGGTTTTAATGGTGATTCTAATGGGGGTAGCTTCTTGTGTTTTTAATGTATATATTCATTGTGTTATGAGTTTCATATGCAGCAGCAATCTACACCTTTGACTTTTTAGGCTTATCAAAGAAGCTATATATTTAGAAGATGAACACTTTGCCATTAATGCGAATGACAGGAGGGACGAACATATCTGCACTACACACCTGAAAACAAATGCTACTACTGAACCAATTCGAGTGGAGCGATTCAGATTTCCTCTTGCGATCATTAGTACTCGAGAACAACTCGTTAGTAACCAAAAGCCTGATCAATCAAATCTGTGTTGCATCAGCTCCAGTCCATGTGATCCTTTTACCTTTAACAGGCAGGGTGTAAATGAGCCAAGCGGTCCATGTGCTACTCTAAGATCAGCATGTAAAAAGCTCGATTCGAGCCTAGTTTAAACTAGCTGTAGCTCCGGCTTGAGCGTCAGCTTTATAAATTGAGCTTGAGTATCTGAGAGCATCAACGGAGCCTAGCATATATATAAATATACATATTATTTTCTTAACTTAAATATATATCTACAAATATTAGTTATTATATATCATAATAATTAATTAATATGTATTATTTTATATATAATATTATCATTAAATTTATATATGAATATATACAAGTTAATTATTATATAATTGATAATAATTAAACCAGCCAAGCACGAACAAAGCTCAACTTGAAAGATCCTTTTGACCCGACCTTGAGCTTTTGCAACAGAGCTCTAAACCAACTTTAGGTAACGAGGAGAGCTTGAACTCAGACGAGACTAGGTTTGGCATGAGTCCATGACTTGTTTACATTCCTATATGATAGAGCTTCCATATAGGAAATTACACACCATGAATGTGGTACCATTCCTAATTGTGCTGCTAGTGAGCCCATAACATAAACCCGAACTAGATCATGACTGACCTACCTCTTATCGATCTAGTCCTCGGTCTGAGTTTTTTTGGTTTTATGGTTCTTTAATCTTAATCTCCTGTTTCACCTAATCTGGTCTGGTTATAAACATTATATGGTTTTAATTGTGCAGACATGTTAGATAAGCATGATATTCATTATAAATCATACAAGAAGTGAATTAGGTCACTAGGCACAACATAATATGGGCTTGGGTATAACTAGGCCCAACATAAGAAGGTATCGTTAATGAACTAAGCCCATATAACATGGATTTTGTTAACGAGCTAGTCCGACCAGAAGCTGGGTTTGCGTATAATTAAGTGAATTTTATCAGAAAAAAGGTTAATTATTGTTAAGCATCCACAAAATGTTTAAAATTCAAATCCTATGATTGATAAATACCTAAACGATTAGGGGTTATATAATATGCCACTCCCGCCTATTTAAATGTAACATATGATTATTCTTTTAAACAGCTGAAACTTAATTCAAGATAAACTAGCTAAAAACAAAAATTTTTAATATAAAATATGATTAACATGTCGTATAACTTAATATTTTAAGTAGTAAAATAATATCATTTCTTTAAACACTAATTTTTTAAAAGTTTATTTTCTTAAATATCTCATTTAAAAATTGTTTTTGAAAATTTTATATTTTGTAACAATTTGGCTTTGAAAAAAATATGTATTTTTTTAAAATTAATATATCTTTTAATGTCTCAAAAAATCTTTTATTAGTTAAAAATACATAAAAATATATTTAATATTTAACTTTATTATTATAATTTAATACGGGATGCTTTTTTTAAGAAATAGAGACGAGAAATCAAATTTAATTTGTTTTAAGAACATGATATTTGTCCTTAAAAACCTTTATTTTTTAAAATACGTATACATATACGGGATTGATTATATAAAAAGTTTATTTTGTATAAGCAGACTAAAAAGATTAGTAAAACCCCAAAAATAGGTTTGGCTCAATTACAAAACGAGTCGTGCATGCTTGGATTTTATAAGTTGAGGTTTTTTACAATTACAAAGAATAATAAAACCCCCAAAAATAGGCTTGGCTCAATTACAAAACGAGTCGCGCATGCTTGGCTTTTATAAGTTGAGTTTTATTCACCAAGCATCTAGTCGTGAGTTTCTTAAACAACTCTGATTCAACAACATGAAGGTATTAGACTATCTATAATGGTCATCCTACTAAGTACCTTCCTCATCGAAATTTTCTGCCATATTATCACACAACTGAAAATCTTAAAACTCTACAGTGGTTATCCTACTGAAAAACCTTCTTCACTGTGCCGCATCATCACAAACAAGAGGAGAAAGCAGGGAGCGGGAGCCGCTTTGGGCGAAAGAGGAGAGCCACCGGGTTTGGGGGCAGTGTTCCCGCCTAGCCCAGTTGAAAAGTGTAAGGCCGCAGGGGAGCGGGACGACCGCGACCGGTCTTAGGGTTCGACAAAAGGTTCACAAACACACCTTTAACTTGTCTCCAAATATATGATATTTACGTTATCTGATAGGTCAAAATGAGACGGTTCAAACCTTATAATAGCAAACCTAGTAATTTCGTCTTAACAAGAATCACCTCGCCACATGATGTACTGCACAAAAAAATTAAAAAAAAAAAAAAAAAAAAACTATGCCGTGATATTGTATGATTTCAGTCACATGTGCTAAACAAGTAGGGCCGGCTCTTACCAAGAGCAAACCGAGCCACCGCCCCGCACCTGATTTTTTAAGGGGCCCAAAAGTTTTAGTTTCTTTTTTTCATATTTTATATAAAAAAAATTATACTCATTAAGTTCAAATAAACCTAATATCCAAACTAAAAAAATCGAGCCACTTAAGTTTATATAAGATTATAAAATGTTTTTTATATTATTAAGAGTATGGGTGTTGAAAATACCCGAACCTGACTAACTCAACCCGTACGCAAACCCGAGTAAGGTTATAGAGTCAGGTTATTTAGGTCCAAAAAGTTAGTCAGGTTATTCAGGTCAACCTGATTAACCCGAACTATTAATAGGGTCGGGTTTTGTCACACCCCCACCTCTCGTCACCTGAGAATGATGTCATCAAAAGGGTAGCGGAAGCATAGTGGTGATGTCTCAGAGCATGAGGGGTGACTTACTTGATCCGATATCATCATAGCACACAGATTACGAAAAGTAAAACTTACATTGCAAGGTTCGTGGTTACAAATATTATTACAGTTTATACATATTACAATTTATTTAATTACAGTTGTTGCTAGTGCTGTGAGTGCATCCTCACCGTTGTCCTTGATTGCCTGCAAAAGTTTTAGTTTCGAAAACATCAGCACAAAGCTGGTGAGTTCATACAGTTTAGTTAAATCATATGATATGACAGTTAAGTTCAAATACATGTTCACAGTTCCGGATAACCATGGGACCCGTATCTAGTTCCTTTCGGACGATATGTTCAGTTCTCGATATTACCCGTCGGTACATATCTTATTGCCTCATTATCTTAATGTCTATCACACCATTAAAAAGTTCAGGAAACAGATAACAAACATTCACACCAGGGGAGATGCAATCCTCCCAGTGAATGGGGTGTCAACCGATAGTACTATCAATGTTTTCTGCTCGGCCACACATGGGTTCACTAGATACAGTTCAAGAATGAGGACTTTGATATCATGATAGAGATACTAACGGCAACAATCCCATGAAATCCACAAATTCAGTTAATCACATGAAATCACGCAGATAACAGTGACACATATCATATGATCAAGAAAAGTTTAGCAGTTATACCCCGATGTTTATACAACATTAAAAGAACAGGGGTGATACGAAACTCACCTGAGTTCAGATGAGTGCTAAGACCTCGCGTAACTGTTGCTAATAATGTAAATCTGCATTAGGTTATATTTGATTAATGATTTATGTTCTAACCTGCTGATTAAATCTGTTTGAACGTTCAATGTCATAGACATTGTAATGAAAAGTCATCAAACCGATATTCGGTGTTTAATTAGTTATTGAATCTAATATCATACAATGTATGATAATGTAGGTACCTAGACTGATTTAGATACCTAATATGAAGTTGATGACATGCTTGATTAATCAAAATAATCTCTGATTAACCAGTTAGGTAATGTTGTTGATTATGCTCCTGAAACAGTTTTCAGATGAAATCACAGCTTAGGAATGATTAATTCTGGTTACTGGTTATCCAGATATCACAAAACATAACAATGTGACATTGGAATATGTTAAACAATCATGTTTAAAATACTAATCTGACTGTTATCATAAACACCAGACAGTTATTCCAATGGGTAGGTTAATGATTGTGATTAGTTTGAAATGCCTGGGATTAACCTTGCATTTCAAAGATTAACCAAAATAATCACCTACATTGTCATAATTAAATGGTTTAAACCATTATAATCATTGTTATGATTTGGTGGAAACCGGGCATTATAACGGATCAAAACAGATAATTACCCGTTAACCTGTCAAGTTATCCGTTAAAAATCATTCCTAGCTATCATATAATCAATAATCAACAACCCTAACTAGATCATTACGTTCAAAATCAAGATTTAATCAATCAAAACTAAACCAGAAGGTTAAACGGATAGTTACCTGAAACGAGCGGTTTAACGGACAGAAATACGATCAGAACGTGTATCTACGATGACCGGTTCGTTCTGGTAGTTGTGGTGGGTTTAGATTTGGGTTTTGATGGACAAAAGTTGAAAAAATAGAGGTACAGGTCGTTTGGTTCGAACAAAAGTGAAGAAGAAGAAAAATAATTTCTTCACATGCAATCTGATTATCTATCTGATCCATTTACACCGCCATACTCGTCGCGTATCGCGACGAGAATCAACAGGGCCGTCGCGTAACGCGACGGATCTCGGAACAAAATCAGATATTTAATTCATCGCGTATCGCGACAGACAGCCACATAAGTGTCGCGTACCGCGACGAGCTCATTTTTGTAATATTTTGAAATTTTCTTCGTTTCGCGATTCCGGACAATCCGTAACTCCGTTTCGCGATCCGTTTTCTCCTATGTTCTCGATTTCTCGCATACTTTAAACCTGCAATAATTACAATCATCAATTTCGCGCGGATTTCTAGAACAACCAAACGTGTGAACGTCATTGATGACGTAATCTTTACCTGCAATTGTCACATGTTTCAATTAATTTTTTTTGTATATATTAATTATTAAATATAAAACATATTTAACTTTTCAGTTAAATATTTAATTACGTTAACTATTTATGACTAGAGCTATTAATCAAATTATATATGGTGCAATACATTATTTATTAAATTATATGTTTAGAACATGAGTTATTTGTATTGATTTAAAATTGAGTCAAGATAATAGTAAATAAATATTAACCCAACTAATCTGACCTTATAAACAGTGACCTGACTAACAAAAACGTTATTAGGGTTGGGTTGCGGTTCAATATTTTTAAAGAAAACCCGATTAACCTGAAACTCGATTGGGTTGACCCGATCAACACCCCAGGTCTATGATTTTGCTATCTTTATTGTTATAACGTTAATCGTCATTTAAAAAATGAGTTTATATAATATATAATTTGTTTGAGCTTAGGGACATTTTTTCCTTCTCAACCCGGACACTTAAATTATCAGGAACAGCCCTGCAAGGAACAAGCAAGATTGGTGGTGTAATTTAAAAGAAAAAAAGATTGCTTCATAATTGATACATTTGCATTTCGAAAAAGTTCGTAACGAAGTTTCTTAAGTGTTTCAATTAAGTTATCAATTTTTTTTTGTTTCTTTAAAACCACTAAACTTTCACTAAATATTACAATCATGTGTAGTTTTTTTATAAATATTTAAACTTTTTAAAATTAATCGAGGAAAATGAAACCTATATGAATATTTATAAATATCTAATTATTATTTTGTCTCAATTTCACTAAAATTTAACAATTTTGAAACTTTGTTATTAATTTGTATATTTGTTTTCTTAACGATTACCTTATTTCAAGTTAATTTGAAAAAAATTTCACTTATTATTAATAAATATTTATATATGTTTCATTTGCCTCTATTAATTTTAAAATGTTTAAATATTTATAAATATATTACATAATTGGAACACTTAGTGAAAGTTGAGTGATTTTAAAGAGACAAAAAACTTTTTGATGACTTAATTGTAACACTTGAAAATTTTGATTGCTATTAGGTGAAATATTCTATTCAAGAAACAAAATAGTTTTTTCAAATAAAAATAAATTATATAAATAAATAAAATTAAAGTTTTTTGAACAAATACAAGATTAAATAATATTGTTTAATATGAAAGTTTTTTTTTTTATTTTCAAAAGAGAGTTTATATGAGATGTGTTTAACGGTTTTTCTTAAAATATTCAACAAAATATTGGTTTAATTCTAAAATTGAAGAAAAAAAAGATAATTTGATAGTGGCATCACTCCTAATCTTATCATATAATCTTAGTTCGTAATTTAACATAAGAGAAATGGTTATTTAATGTTGTTTTACCTTAACTCGCTATAATTTAAAAGAAATGTAGTCGAAGAGATTTATTGAACACAAAAATATACTTGTTTGAAAATTTACATTTAGTTTTTTTTTTTTTTAATAATTGACTTAAAAACATATTGGCACAATAAATTTAATTTAACTTAATTATGGTTTTTAACTTATATGCCAATGAAAAAAAATTATAAATAAATAAATAAATAACTCAATTAGCTTAAAAACGGCAAGATTTATAAAATTTTTGCTTTTAATAATTAAAGGAATAGTAACAAAGTTTTTAAACTTGGCACTTTTAATTTAACTAACATCCTCGATATCTTTTAGATAATATCTTCTTGTATATACTACCTTATTCTACAAATACAAAATGCCTTTTAACGTGAAACGCATTAAAATTATAATTTTAAAAGAAATAATTAATACTTATAAAACTATCTATAATTACAACTAATATGGTTTCATAATATTTTCAAATTACATATTCTTATTTTATAATTAAAATACACTTCTCTTAAATAATTGCATAACGCCACCTATTTCAGAAGTAATTTTTATAAGAACACTTTTTTGCATAAAAATTATAAGAAATATATTTTTACAAATAAAAAAGTTGTAATTACTTCTTTCATACAATTTAAGACCGTTTATTTAATTGTATAAGAACACTTTTTTGCATTGTAATTTCAGATTCAGACCGTTTGTTTCGCGAAAAAAACACACATCTGAATGGAACCAAATGTCTGAATGGAGGTCTGAACCATTCAGACTTGGGCGAGAGTCTGAACCATTCAGACGTGAAGGAAAACTGGAAAAGAGGGGCTCGGCTGGGCACCACTGGTCAAACCCTTGCTCGAAGTCACCACCACCGCGTCACTCGAAGAGAGGCTGGGGCTCCACTGCACCATCACCACCGTCGGTCGAAGACATCGTCCCCACCGTCACCCGTTCGCTCGCCGTCGGTCGAAGATATCTCCCGTTCGTTCGCTCGCCGTCACCCGTTCGTTCGCTCGACCTTCGGTTCCCTCGCTCGACCTTTGGTTCCCTCGCTCGTTCGCTCGACTGTATCATCACCGTCGTCCCTCGTTCGCTCGCCGTCGGTCGAAGACACATCCCGTTCCCTCACTCGATCGGCCTTGATTTCCTTGATTTTGCCAGCACCCTCGATCGCAAGTTCATCCACGATTGGCCTTGGGAACCTCGACGATGGTGAGGTCGACGACCGGAAGGAGGCGGTGACGGAGGAGAAGCATCGACGGAGCGGCGATGGGAAGAGGGAGTGAACGGATTCGTCGACCGGAAGGGGGGAGGTTTAATTTTCGTTTTTTAGGGTTTTTCCAATTAAATGGTAATTTTTTTTATTTTTCATTCAGACGTTTAACCAAACACTCTTAACTGGTTCAGCACTTAATCATTCAGACCCTCTTAATCATTCAGACATGTTAACCATTCAGCACTTAATGATTCAGACACTACCAAACGGCCCCTAACTTTGGCGGATAAAATAATATTGTATTTATTATGACAAATTTCATTAGTCAACTAGGGGGTTCAATGGGTAACAATGACCATGTGGATATAAGAAAGAATCATTTAATGAAATGATATCGACTCAATATAATATTAAATGAAAGGCCTCGTCTAAAGGTGTTTCTTTGACATTTTTTTTTCCAAATAGGTGTTACGTGAAATATTATTAAACTTACTACGAGTCTTAAATGTAAATGGTATTGAACAGTGTGGTTTTAGAATAAGTACGGGAGGTGCGACCACACATGACCAATTTTTTAGAGGCCCTAATTTTTTTTTAAAAAATTGTATATATTATATATATTAATTTATTTTACAACAAACACATTTAATTTACATTTCAATTTTTTAAATACATTTAACCTAATTACGAATTTTATAAAAGCTAAAAGAAAAACTTTTTCCTTAAACGTTTGACCTAATAACTCATTACGATTTAAAATTTAGGTCAAAAAAACAAATTTACTCACTTCATATTTAGTTACAAACAAATTACCACACACGCACACATAGGGGCCCATTTTTAGCATTCCCACAGGACGCCTCATCTCTTGGAGACGGCCCTGGTAGTGAATTTTCGCAAACTCATAAAAGAATAAAATGTTATAGATGTGTTACATTAATATTCAAAAAAAAAATCTAAGATTTGGCTTTATATAGCAAAGTTTTTTTTTTTAACAGTTTGGTATGACGACACCAAAGACGACATTTCAACCGTCCCCACGGATTTGACGCTCTGGGGCGTACACCCGAGCCCACCCCAAGAGGAACCTCACAATTGGGTAAACCACTGACCTTTTCTCAGCAAATATGCTTCGGCCTAAATTCGAACCCAAGACCTCTCATAGAGATGTCAAGGAGGTAATATTACGCTAGAAGCCCTTTGATATATATATCAAAGTTATTTGGGTTAATCTTTTAAAAGTGAGTTATTATTTGAACATTACCATATATATATATATATAGGGAGGTTCAAATAAAAATGATATTTTGCCTAAGAACAATTTAAAAACAACATTTAACAACCCTAATGAAATCTGATTGAACTAATTCCGGATGCGTTGGAACCGACTCGTCGAACTCTACGATCTTAGCATTTAGGGTTTAGAAATTTGGTTTTATAATTTAGCTTAGCGTTTGACCTTAAAGTTAGTTTTTTGGGTTTAGATTTAGCTTTTTAGGTTTAATTTTCGGATTTAGGATTTCTTTTTAGGGTTTAGTTTTAAGGTTTAGGATTTAGCTTTAAGGTTTAAGATTACGATTTAGCTTTTAGCATTAGATTTTAGGTTTAACTTTAGAGTTTACCTTAGTTTTAGCTTTAGAGTTTAGATTTAGTATTTAGCTTTAGGGTTTAGGATTTAGCTTTAGAGTTTAGAGTTAGGGTTTAACTTTCAACGAGACGGTTCTAATGCATCCGAAATGAGTTCAATCGGAGTTCGTTAAGAGTTGTCAAATGTCATTTTTAAATTGTTCTTATTGTTCTTAGGCAAAATCTTGTTCTTATTGGATCTTACCCATATATATATATATATATATATATATATATATAGGAATAGTTTGTTCAGTCATTTTGATTGAGTAATCTTGTAAGAAATCAAAAGTTCCTATTTTATATATAGTTTTTACATCTTGTTTATGTATATTCCAATTTAATAAATTGTTTTCAATTTGATCATTAGCTGAAGTATTTGAGCTATGATCTCTTCGTGATAAAAATCTAGATATCTGATTCATTATTTGTATTTGTTTTAATGATAAAATTTTTTGAATTAACTTAATCAATATAATTATGTAACAGATTTTGATAAACAATTTATTACAAATGCTAAAAAGGTGAAATTAGAAAATGGAATACAAGTCCAAACTGAAGAAACAGATATAATAAATACACTTATATTCGCTATTATAAAAAATTTTATAGGAAATCCTTCAGATTACCAAGAAAGGAGTTCTTTAATACTATTAAATCTTACGTGTAGAAAATTACAAGATTTTAGATGGTATAAGGATGTTTTTATATCTAAAGTTATGATGAGAAGTGATTGTAAACAATCATATTGGAAAGAAAGATTTATTGCAGGATTACCAAAATTATTTGCAGAAAGAGTTAGAGAGAAAATTAAAAGAGAAAATAATAATTATATACCATATGACGAATTGACATATGGACAAATAATAAATCATATAAATCAAGAAGGTTTACAAATATGTAATGATTTAAAATTAAAACAAAAAATGAAGAAAGATGGTATTAGTAGTAGAAATGAATTAGGTAATTTTTGTGAACAATATGGTTTTGAAAATATAAAAATACCAAGTAATTCAAAAAGAAAAAATAATTATATAAAAAGAAATAATTATATAAAAGGAAAAAATTATAGAAAAAACTATAAAAATAGAAAACCTAAAATTGAAGAACAAAATTATAATAAAAATAAAAAACAAAAGTTTTATAAAAGAAAAGTAGTAACTTGTTATACTTGTGGTAAAAGAGGACATACCTCAAAAAATTGTTATTCAAAAAGAAAGATAAATGAATTAAATATATCAGATGAATTAAAAGAACAGATAAATAAAATATTAGATACTAAAATTAGTGATGAAGAATTTTCAGATTATGATAGTAATGATATAAATTATATTTCTGATAGCGATAATACTAGCAGTAATAATGATGAAGAATGTGGATGCATTGGTCCATGTTTATGTAACATTAATGGATCTATAAATATGATAAATAATGAAGAAAATCTAATATTACTAAAGCTTTTAGAAAACACTGAAGATTTGAATTTAAAACAATTATATTTAGAAAAATTAAAAGAAAATTTTAATAAAAAATCAGAAACAATAGAAGATACTACTGAAATATATAATTTAGAAGATATTTATAAAAAATTTAAAAAACCAGAAAAACCTATAACAATGCAAGAATTACAAGAAGAATTAAAAAATATAAAAGAAGATATTAAAATAATCAAGTTACAGATTAAAAATATTGAAAAAGGAAAAGAAAAAGAAACTAATGTCGGAAGTATAATAATTAAAGGTAATGAGACTAATGAAATTAGTATATTAAAAGAACTAAATTATCAAAAGTGGTATACTAAAGTAAATATAATTGTTAATAACAAATTTAGAATCACTTTAACAGCTTTAATTGATAGTGGAGCTGATATGAATTGTATTCAAGAAGGAATTATACCTACACAATATTATGAAAAAACTTCATATAGATTATCTACTGCCAGTGGTTCAAGGCTTATAATAAATTATAAACTATCAAATGTTCATATATGTAAAGAAAACTACTGTTTTAAAACTCAATTAATATTAGTAAAAAATCTAACCTCTCAAATCATATTAGAAACACCTTTTATTACTCAATTATATCTTATAACTATAAATAGCAATGGAATTATTACTAAAGTTTTAAATAAAGAAATTATATTTGAATTTGCTGAACCTGTTTTATCTAAACAAATAAATATTATAAATTTAAAAGAAAAACAAAAAGAATTTTTAGTAAATGAAATAAAAAATGAAAGAATAAAAGAACAATTAAAAGATAAAACTAATATAATTAAAATTAAAAATATTGAAGAAAAATTTATAAAAAATGTATGTGCTAATATACCCAATGCCTTTTGGCAAAGAAAACAACATATTGTAGAATTACCATATACAAAAGATTTTGATGAGAAAAATATACCAACAAAATCTAAGTCTATACATATGAATCAAGAATTAGAAGAACATTGTAAAAAAGAAATAAAGGATTTATTAGATAAGAAATTAATTAGACCATCCAAGTCTCCTTGGTCATGCTCTGCATTTTATGTAAATAATAGCGCTGAAATAGAAAGAGGTGCTCCAAGATTAGTAATAAACTATAAACCTTTGAATAAGGTTTTAGAATGGATAAGATATCCTATACCAAATAAGAGAGATTTATTAAAAAAGATATATGATGCTAAGATATTTTCTAAGTTTGATATGAAATCAGGATTCTGGCAGATTCAAATTTCTGAGAAGGATAAATATAAGACAGGATTTAATGTTCCATTTGGACATTACGAATGGAATGTAATGCCTTTTGGTTTAAAAAATGCTCCTTCTGAATTTCAGAATATTATGAATGATATTATTATTTCTATAGGAAATTTTTCAATAGTCTATATTGATGATGTTTTGATCTATTCTAACTCTTTAGAACAACATTTTAAGCATTTAAATATATTTTATGATACAATTCATAAGAATGGATTAGTAGTATCTCCTACTAAGATAAATCTATTTAAAACAGAGATAAGATTTTTAGGTCATGATATTAAACAAGGATCTATTATACCCATAAATAGAAGTCTAGACTTTTCTAATAAGTTTCCAGATGAAATCAAAGATAAGAAACAATTGCAGAGATTTTTAGGATGTTTAAATTATATACATGATTTCTTCAAAGATTTAGGAATTATATGTAAACCCTTATATAAAAGATTAAAAAGAATCCTGAACCATGGACTCAAGAACATACTAATATTATCAAACATATTAAAACAAAATAAAACAATTACCATGTTTAAATATTCCTCACCCTAACGCTAAATTAATAGTTGAAACTGATGCTAGTGATTTGGGATTTGGCGGAATATTAAAGCAATCTTTAGAAAATAATAAAGAACAATTAGTTAGATATTATTCTGGATCATGGAATGATACTCAAAAGAATTATTCAACTATAAAAAAGGAAATTTTAAGTATTGTATTATGTATTAAAAAATTTGAAGATGATTTATATATGAAACCTTTTTTATTAAGAATTGATTGTTTATCTGCAAAACATATTTTAGAGAAAGATATAAAAAATTTAATTTCAAAACAAATATTTGCAAGATGGCAGGCATTATTAAGCAATTTTGATTTTCAAATTGAATTTATAAAAGGAGAAAATAATTCTTTACCTGATTTTTTATCGAGAGAATTTTTACAGGGAATATGAGTAAGGATTCTAAAAAGATTATTCTAACCAATCAGCCATCATCAAGTTCTTCCAGCTCTCTTGGAACTCCATTACCAATTAACAATAGATTTACTCCATTGTCTCTATTTTCATCAAGACCAAGATCTTCTACTCCTATATCTGTTAGACCACCTTATTCTTCGGTAATACAAACAAGAATATTACCACAATCTATTATCAATACAAATATCCAAAATACTCCTATAAAAAATTCTAATCCATCATCTTCTTCTGATTCTAGTTTTTATTCTATAAACCCAAATTCTAAGATTATAAAAATTTTAGAACCTATTGAAGAAGAGAAAGTTCTACATAGCTTTCTTACTCTTATAGACTTTCTATATCCCAGAAATTGTCATTTCTATGATGGTGAATACAAAACTATAGAATATTATCAAGCTATTCTTGTTGATACCGGATCTGTTGATATTCAACATATTCTTAATTCTCAAAATCCCTCCAAAATTGATTATTCTAAAATAAAAATTAGAAAGGTCATTACTCTTGAAGAATGGAAATCAAAACCATTCGTTCAAAAAACCCTTTCTAATTTTCATTCCTATCCTCAATATAATTATTACGATTATCAAGAAGCTTGGGAAAAAGCTCTATTATTTAGAAATTTTAATCATTCCTGGTTCATATATTATGATGATCAATTTTCAAATAATTATCCAAGATGGTTTATTAAGTGGTTTAAATATATAGGGATTATTCCTGAGGCTTTCCCTAAAGATATCTCTATAGCCTATAATAAGTTTATAGATTATTTTAAACAAGAAGGAACCCCAGATTTTGAATATACTCTCCAATTCATGACTATATTTCGAATTCCTTGGATTTTTTCTTGGACGTACCATTATCAAGCAAAACAAGACATTTCTCCTCCTCTTCTGTTAAGACATTACAGAAGTAAATGGTGGAACAAATTTTCAATAGAAAAAGCTAATGTTTCTTCGGTACAAAACTATTATAAGTCTATAACAAGTCAACATGAAAGATCTATCAAGTCTCCTGTAAATTTAAGTCTCAATACTTTTGAAGATCGAGATTATATTATCAGATTACAATCTTGTTCAACCCCCGAAGAGATGCAAAGAATTATTAGTGAAATTAAGAAGAATTCTCCTTCTCAATCAAGAAATTCTACTACGGATGAAAATATACTTCAAGATTCTCAAGATCCGTATGAAGATATTGGACCTATATAAGTTATCCATGGGTTGATCCGTTTCTAATATGGGTTAATCTCAATTATTGTCAAGAAGATAACAATCTGTCCAAGACGCGATTTTCAAAATGTGATATCAACTTTATGTCAAACTTTATTAAAGTAGCCAGCCACTCTGACAACTTTAATAAAGAAGATATCAATTATTCTGCAACAAGACAATTTACTTTTCTCAAAGGCCGACAATGTTGAATTATTTTCCAACTCTGATAAGGATGAAAGCTGCCGACAATATTGAATTATTTTCCATTCCAACTCTGATAAGGATGAAAGCTGCCGGCAATGTTGACTTATTTTCCAACTTTGATAAGGATGAAAGCTCTATAAATTGAGAGCTCGATTGTATTGAAAGGCATCCGAAAAAATTACTTAGAATAAAATGTATGAAAAACCCTCTCCTCAAAAACTTGTATTATTAACTACCCAATGTTCAAAATCTTTAGATTTTCAAGTTATTATTGCTCCACCCAATTGTAAAGAAATCATTTATAATTCAGATATTCAAGAAATAAATCAATGTATTATTTAAATATGAGTTGTTTAATTTATGTTTCTGCCATATTGCTATATTGTTTGTTATTTAAATCTTTATTCCCTATTTGTTTATATGCATTAGATGCCATAGTCATTTCTTGTAATATATTTAGAATTTGAAATTCAGATTGTCCGTCTATATTCCATTCATATATAGATTTACCATCATATGCAGTATAAACTCTATTACTACCTTCTTCAATTTGTACATCAGGAGGAGTTGGTTTATAATACCAATTCCTGGTATCTGGTTTTAAAGTAAAATTTTTTAATTTATTTATTGTTTCATTTTTCATATTATTAAATTGAGATTCTAATTTGTTATAAGAGGAATCTGTATTATAAGATTCATCATCTCCATCATTTATAGTATTTAGACTTAAATTTTTAATTTTTCTAATGTTTCTAATTGTTCTTTCATTAGATTTAAATTTTTTTTCTTTTTTATTTAAAATTATAGGAGTATCTATAGTAAAAGGTTTGAATATAGGATTTTCTATTTTAATTTCTTTTCCTTTAATTTTTTCTTTTGCTTCTAATTCCGTTTTTTCATTTTCAATTCTTTCTAATTGTTCTCCTATAGTATTTAATTTTTCATTTGTATAATTATTCTGACAGATGATTGTATTTAAATTTTTTGTATTATCGTCATTAAGATTTGCTAAAGGTACTCCTATATATTCTCTTCTTTCTTTTATAATTTTTATGTTTTCATGAGGAGGATGAATACTAACTAATTCTTCATTGTTTTTTATTAATGTATAATTTTTTGTAATTTTATTATTAACAGATATTTGTTCTATAGTAGGATATTTGATATTATTATTCTTACAATATATAGGTAACCAAGTAAAGAAAGTAATATTTTCATTATTGTTAATAATATAATCTTCCCATTCTTTTATATGTAGTAATCTAGATTCTTGATTAAATGTTTTATGATACCATATTAGATTATCTAAATTATATTTATTTAATATTTCACATCTTAAAAAATTCATCATTTCTTTATTCATTTTAACAAGTGAATTTAGTTATTTCAGTAGAAATTATCCTTATCTTTTTAAATTGATATTCTATTTCTTCATTTAAATAGAATTGAAGATTTGTATAATAATATAATTTATTTACTCGATCTTCTATATTTTCTTCTTCTATTTCATTATTAAAATAATTATCTATTTTTAATAGTTCATTTTGATAGTTAAATAATTTTTCATAGCATTCTTTTATTTAAAATTTAAGAAGTCTCATTTGAGAATTTCTACACTGAATTTTTGTATCACTCATATTAACAAGTATATTTTGATATATTTGTAGAACAAATTTTTATAAGTTCTTTATTAATTTTTATTTTATCTTGTAAAAAATATTTAAAATTCATATGATGAAATTTTTGTATTTTATCATTATATTTATTTTCTTCCAAATATTGATTTGTTTTTTCTAACTCTATTTTATATATTTTTAATTTTTTATGAAATTCTTTTAATGCTGAAACATAAAATTGAGCTTGAGGATTCCTTCTTTGAATTCTAGTATCACTCATAATTGTTTTAAAAAGTCCATATCAGATTTACTAGGATTATATGACTTATCAGATTTATTATCTTCTTCTTGTTCATAAAAAGCCTTAGGTATAGAATTAGAATAATCTATTCCTGCTATTTTCATTGATTGTGATCTTATTAAATTATTTCTTTGTATATTATTTATACTATTTATACTACTGCTTGATGTTGAATATCTAGCCGAATTATTATTATTATTATTAAAAGATATTTCTATTGAACCATCAGATTTTTCTATTATACTAGATGTTTGATTATCTATATCTATTGGTTTTGGTGGATTTATATCTTGTAAATTCCAATTTAAAGATTGTGTTATTTCATTCCATTTGAATCTTTTTGGAGTAATAACTTTAGCATGCATAGTATTAGCTTCAAATAATATTGTTTCATCTCTTGGAGATGATAATTTAGTTCTTGGTTCTATAGTTGTAGTCATGGTTTTATAATAAACTCTATATATTACGACTGCAGCATTAGTTTTTTCTTTAAATTCTAAATTTCTTGTTTTTATTGTTAAAGTTAAAGTATCAAGAATGTTTGGATCAAATAATCCTATAGAAAAATTAGGATAACAATTAAAATATATTGGACCATTGGCTATATTTGATTCAGCCATAGCTAATAATGAATTATTGAAATTAGTGTGTCTAGCATCTCTTAATATAGTTAATATAGGAGCGTCTATTCCTAATCTGAACATAGGTTTTATAGCTACCTGTACTAATCCTATATGTAAAAATTTATAATTCTTTCTATGGTTTAATATAGCTTCTTTAGATAATAATTGTAAATTTTGATGATCTTTATTTATAAGAATAGTTTGTTCAGTCATTTTGATTGAGTAATCTTGTAAGAAATCAAAAGTTCCTATTTTATATATAGTTTTTACATCTTGTTTAGGTATATTCCAATTTAATAAATTGTTTTCAATTTGAGAAATACTTATTTCTAAAGAATTCATATTGTTGTTTAAATCTTCCTCTTGATCATTAGCTGAAGTATTTGAGCTATGATCTCTTCGTGATAAAAATCTAGATATCTGATTCATTATTTGTATTTGTTTTAATGATAAAATTTTTTGAATTAACTTAATCAATATTTTGAAATATTCAGATTATACTGAGGGAACATCCCCAAAGCCCAAGACGTGGTCCGGCTGCTCTCTATCTTGGAGCCTTATGCTAATCCAACCGTCTAGCCGATAGGACTTGCCAACACAGCATAGTTCTAAATATTCAAAATATGACGTTGTTTTTTCAATAAATTTTTCCATTATAACATTTACAAATAATTAATTAGAGTATTTAGACATAATATCACTTGAATCATGGCTCTGATATAGCATGGAATTTTTGATAACCCTCATCTTTTGTTACAACCCATTAACCATCATCCAATGGTTACTTGAAAAAGGTAAATGTATAGGATCGTGCCACGTGTCAATTCCTTTGTCTTTAGTATGAAGGGCATTTAGGACATTTGTCATTTATATAAAGTTTACCCCTTTTTTTTAAACATTCATAACTTTTTTATACTATATTATTTTTTTAAAAAAATTGCACCATTATACTCGTCTCATTTTTCTCTTTAATTTCGTTATAGTGTCGACTAGTTTTTTTTTTTTATTTTTTTGATGTCATGTATTTACATCATTGTAACGAGCTTAACGATAGCAAATTAATTAGAAATTTTTTCTAACAATGGTAAATTACAGTAATGTAACACAAAATGAAGTAATTTACAATGACATAATTAACGGTGACGTAACACATTATTTACAGTGATGTAATTTTCTCTTTAATTCCCGTTATAATGTTGACTAGTTTTTTTAATTTTTTTTCTCATTGCCCATTATTAACATCGATATAACGAGCATAAATATAACACATTATTTTGAATTTTTTTCTAACAATGATAAATTACAGTGATGTAATATAACACATTATTTTGATTTTTTTCTCTAACAATGATAATTATAGTGATGTAATTTATCATTGTTCGAAAACAAATCAAACTAATTTGTTGTATTTAGGCTCGTTACAAATTAGGGATGAGTAAAAAGCCAAAAAAAACCGAACCGAAACCGAATTAACCGAAAAACCGCACCGGAACCAAATTAACCGAAAAAACCGAAACCAAATTTTACGTCAATGTAAATTACATCACGATAAATTACGTCAATGTAAATTACATCACTGTAATTTATCATTTTAAAAAAAGTTTCAAATAAATTTGTTATATTTAAGCTAGTTACAATGATGTAAATATAGCGCATCTAAAAAAAGTAAAAAAAATTAGTCGAGACTATAACGGAATTAAAGAGAAAAATGAGACGAATATAGTGGTGCAATTTTTTTTTAAAAAAAATATATTATAAAAAAGTTATTAATGTTTAAAAAAGATGGAGGGAAAAACTTATAAAGGTAAAATGACTAGGATGCCCTTTTTAATATTTTAATGAAAAGCTTATGTGTAAGTTTATGATTGGTTGAAATGGGTTATGTAGTTGTAGCAAAAGATGAGGGTTATTTTTTATACCCTTCCATATATATATATATATATATATATAGGGAGGTATTCAAATAAGAACCATTTTTATGTTAGGAACTTGAGAACCACATAATACACTTGTACATTATGCTTTAAGTTTTGTACATAGAGTGGTTATTTAAAAGGGTAAAATAGTAACTTCTCCTACTTTAAAGGAAAATTACTTTTATATACCCTTTAAAAATGTGATTCAAAATTAGTTCCTTTGGTTCTTTCATATTTAGTGGTTCTCAATAGAATAAGTCCCTATATATATATATATATGTATATATATATATATATATATAGGATTTGAATCAAATGAAAACTCAATCTTAAAGAGAAAACCCTTAAACCCAATCTCAACCATTAGATCAACTTTTTCTTATTTCTAATTTATTAATATGAAAAGGGTATAATAGTCTTTAACCACTTACCCATATATATAATAATTTATCTCTTTCTCTCTAATTGAAAATCACCCATATATATAATAAATTATTAATATCAAATTTCTCTCTCATCTATCTCTTCTCTCTCCATCAATTAAAAAAATTGTTTTTTAAAATTTCTCTACAACAAAAATGTATATTTTTTTATACAAAACTAAAAAAACGTTTTTTTACAAGAAAATGTAAAAAATTACACATGCGTATAAATAAAAATGTAAAAGTTTTAATACACAAAGTGTACTTTACTCGAAATATTACACATGTGTAGAAAATAAAAATATACACATGTGTATATTTTATATATTTAAGATTTATAAAATATTACACCTACACATGTGTAGTTTTTGATGTTTTGATTTATTTGATGTTCTTTTATAAATTTACACATGTGTAATTTTTTGTTTCATATATAAAATACACATGTGTAATATTTTATTATGGTTGAAAATATGTAATATTTGTGTTTTTGTAGCGAAATTTGTGTCTGATACACATGTGTATATTTTTTGTTTTTATTTAAAAAATATATTTTTTTTATTTTAATAGTCATTTATTATAAAAGAGAGAGAAGAGAGGAGAGAGAATACGAATTAAGAGAGAGGAGAGAGTAGAGAGAAGAAGAGAGAGGAGAGAGGAGAGAGAATCTGATTAATTAATGAGGAGAGAGGATGTGTAGTGAAAAAAAGTCACTTATACCCCTTAAAGGGTAAGAAAGACATTTTCTTTTCAAAAACCCTATTAAAATAATCAACTTTAATTATGGACCACGTCTTTTTTCTGTTTAATTAATTAAAATCTTATAAAAGTTTGATCTAACGGTTCACAAAGGGTTTAAGGGTTTTCTCTTTAAGATCAGGTTTTCAAAGGATTCAAACCCTATATATATATATATATATATATATATAGGGGATGGTTCCATTGTTAACCCTTCCTTATAGGGTTAACCGCTTAACCCTGACGGTTTTTGCCCGAATCTTTGTTTTTTTTCATGGTTTTATTATACATAAATAGAGGGGGTTTCTTTTTTGTGTTTTTGCTAATTCATCACCGTTTAGAAGTTATAGTAAGTGTAACTTAGTTACACTTACTTACACTTACTTACATCAGATAGGGATTGTAAGTAAGTGTAAGTAACTTACAATTACTATAACTTCTGAACGGTGATAAATTAGCAAAAACACAAAAAAGAAACCTTCATATTTATGTATAATAAAAACCATGAAAAAAAACAAAGATTCGGGCAAAAAACGCTAGGGTTAAGCGGTTAACGCTATAAGGAAGGGTTAACATTTGATCCTTCCCCTATATATATATATATATATAGGGAAGTGTTCAAATAATAACTCACTCTTAGAGCGATAACCCATTAACTTTGCCAATACAAAGACGAATCTTGAATTTTTTTTTTTGAACATCATTGTAACACAATTAGAACACTATGTTCTTTTATGAGTTTGTGAAAATTCATAACCGTTTAAGAGATATCATCGTTGTAAGTTTTTGACTTACAGCACTGTAACTGTTTTTGTCAAAAACTTACAACGATGATATCTCTTAAACGGTTATGAATTTTCACAAACTCATAAAAGAACATAGTGTTCTAATTGTGTTACAATGATGCTCAAAAAAATAATTTCAAGATTCGGCTTCGTTTTGGCAAAGTTAATGGGTTATCGCTCTAAGAGTGGGTTATTATTTGATCACAATCCTATATATATAAGGCGTGGTTCCTTTGTTAACATTTCTTATTACGTTAACCGAATAACTACATCTTATTACTTTGGAGTTCATTTAAAACTAAATCTAAAGGTGAGTTTTTTTCTTTTTTAATTAATGTAATTAATGTAGGTCCCATCTAAATTAATAAAAAATAAGAAAAAACCTACATCTTTATATTTATTTAAATGTGTCCCAAAGTAATAAGATGTTATTCGGTTAACGCAATAAACATGAGTTAACAAAGGAACCACACCCTATATATATATATATATATATATAGATAACTTTTAAAAATTTAAATATTATACAAACCCAGGTAATTATGGACAAGAATTAAACCACGTGTTTCCTTAAAACTTTATTTTTTTTTAAACTTGACACACATATATTTTACCATAAATGTTACAACTTTTTTGTAAACTTGTACATTTTTAAATTTTATTTTATAAGTTTTTCAAAATATTAAGGATTAATAAGTTTTTTACTTAACTATTATTATTTTTTTTTACTTTTTTATCTACTTTTTAAAGTATCTAATTATTTAATTATGAAAATTAGAATGTAGGGCACATACATACGAGTTTTAGATTCCACATGTTTAATTAGATTACATATATCTCTTTTTTCGTCCGTACTGAAATGTTATTTTTATTAAAAATATTGGTTAAGCCTTATTCGTTTCAAAAAATTAACATATATTATGGGTACCGTAAATTTCCGCCCCCTCGATCTTTTTTTTCCGTCCGTAGAGTTAGTTTTTCGGCCGAAAGATTATTTTTTGGTTAAAAGTATTGGTTTTGCCCCACTTGCTACATTAAATTAAGATGTATTCTGGGTATTGGGCTTATAGCCTAGTGGTACTCCTTGACCACCAGCAATGAAAGTTCTTGGGTTCGAGTCTCGCCTGGAGCAAAAAATGTTCTGGGTGAGCTAGGGGGTTTTCTCAGTGTGAGTTTCCTCCTAGATCATCGTGACGGTTCCCCGATTCGGCACTCGCCAACGCCCGATTCAGTACCACACCACCATTACTCTGTGTAATTGAGTTGCATGCATTCTCTTCTTATCTTTCTGACTAAACCCACGTCCTCTACCTACGCCCGATTCAGTACTACACCCCTAAACTTACGTCCTCTATCCTCGCACTTCTCTTAACGAGTTATCAGTGACGGATCCAGGAATTTTTTTCAGTGGGTTCACCTTTTTCTAACGTTTTAATTAAATAGAACCGGACATAAAAATTTTCGGGTCGGGTTGACGGTTTGGGTCTTGTAATGTTCTTCATTCACGTATTAACAGTGCGATATAATAAGTCAACGTTTAAAATTTAAAAAAACGTCGTCATTAAAGAGTTCGAAGGTACAAAGTGCATTTTCGTTTAAGATTTCTGAGCTCCACACCAAGCGGGAGTCAAGGGGTAACACGCCCTTACGGTGTCCAAGGTGGCGGTCCTGCTGGCCATTGAGTAGGCATGGGTCAAGGGGGCAACGTCAGTTGTAGGGTTCAAAGCAACGCTTCGAAACCTAAACGAAATATGCTAAGTTTGTATGACCAAAATTAACTTGATTCAAGGGCTTAACCACTAATAACTACCATTTTACTTGCTAAGTTTATATGACCGGAAAGTGATTTTAACACAATAATATAGAAATCTAATTCTTTATTATCTTTTTCTAACAAAGATTACTTGCATCAATCAAGTTGACAAATTGTTGTGAAAATTAAATTAGGAATTCACTTTTAAAAATCTTAATGGGTTCACATTAGGATTCACCTCTAAAATTGTAATGGGTTCACCCTATTGTTTAACTCTTTCGAAAAAATTTTTTCCTACTAACAAGCCGAAGCTCAGTGGGTTCCTGTGAACCCATTCCCTATATGTGCATCCGCCATTGCGAGTTATACAAGGTATATAACTATATACTGAGAAAGTCCGATCTTAAAGATATATGTATAAATTAGTGAAAAGTCTAAAATATTCTTTTATTTAATTGAAAAGACTTAAAATTAATTCCAGGGTTTCTCTAAATTTAAAAGTTATCACTTAGTAAGTTTCCATACCAAGGCTCAATCCAATTAAGTCCGTAGCATCTACCAATTTCGCCATATCCCCTTTTTTGAGATGAAAATCTCATTGCGATCTCGTTCACTTTTTTCTTTCATTTATACGGGAACCGTTGAATTCATTAGATAGATGCCGATTCCTGTCTCGAAAAAGTGTTTTCTCCTCTTTGTCTTTGATTTCTTGTCTATCTTCTTTCATATTTTATAGGAGGCTCATATTCAATGCAATCAAAATCGATTTTATCATTTCTGTATCCGCAATTCAATATAGGTGGATACATACCCTATAAATCTGTCTCTCTTCTACTGATTTTCCCCTTCAATTTCGAATACTTGAACGATCGATTTTTTTTTCATATTGAATAAAAAAAAAGATTGAATATTTAATCGTGATAAATTAATAGTGATAAAAAAAATGAAATTTCTATATCTCTAGATTAATCGTTATGTTCTATAATTGGTGTTAGTGGGTTGAGTTAATTAAGAGAGATTATATATTTCAAGAAATAAGAACATTATTTTGAAACCATTGTATGAAAATTGTTATTTGGACCAAACTAGGTGAAACAAAAACAAAGTTTACTCTTGGATCTGTAAAGAATTTTAACTTTTTTATATTTTTATGTTTATAAATATAAATTCAATATAAGTTTAGTTATAGGTGTGAAAAACTACTTAAAATATTTTTCTATAAAAGCATATAATTAAATAGAAGCATGTGGTAATGATATATTTGTATTAGTACACTAGCTCGCTATCAGATCCCATGTGATTCAACGTTCTCCTATTAACTTGATTTTTTTAATTTTATATTATTTGGCATATATTGTATGGAATATCTAATGATTTCTAAGGCTATTAGGTATGCCCCTTGACGCGCTCACTCCACATATGCGCCACGTAGGCACTCACCACAACCACTCATCCTACCATTTTGGTGGAAATGCCCTATTACCCACACACTCCACGTCATCATTCCTTTTTAAATTAAAATGAGATATAATTAATAAAAAAAATACAAATTCATAAAAAAAATACAAATTAATAAAAAAAATACAAATTAATAAAAAAAATTACAAATTAATAAAAAAATTACAAATTAATAAAAAAAATTACAAATTAATTATCTCTATATTTATTACGAATTTTATCCTTCTCCCGCTCGGCAATTTCGCGGTCGAGCCCGGTTAAGTGTTCGGTGTTGGTGAATAGAAGTTGTAACTCTACCAACCGTTGACGTTCCCGTTTTAATTCGTTAAAGTCACCGATTCATTGAGATAAGTTTTCTATTCCTTGGTTATAATCCGGGGTCGTTTGAGATGAAGAGCCTCGTCTCGCCCTTGCTCGGTCGGTTTTTGCGCGATCTCTCCCGGTCGGACGGCTCAAATCCTCTATCTCGTCGTCGTCGTCTTCTTCTTCGTCTTCTTCTTCTTCTTCGTCGAGATCGTTTAGATTTATATGAACTCGAGCATCCGACGTGTCGGGGCTATCGGTTGACGATGCTTTTGATTGTTTTGAGGCCGACGTTTGTACAGTCCGGATTCGAATCCAGTTCGGACATTTCCTCATAAGCTCCCAACTCCGTTTAAGCGTGAAGGGGGCGTTAAACTCTTCTCGGTATTGATCTTCCGATTCGAGCTCGATCATCGCGTCGCTTTGGCCGCTCCGACGAGTTTGCCATTTCTGGGAATAAATCCCGTTGAACCTTCTAATCTTTTGGTTCATGTCAAGCCATTTTCTAGAGAGCATATCGTTTGTACGATATTCCCCACGACCCATGGCTTGAAAAAATTGACTTCGGATTTTACTCCAAAAGTCCGGTCCTTTTTTGTTACGACCTATAAACAATTTATAAAAAAATGTTAACAATTTATAAAAAAAATATTAACAATTTTAAAAAACTAAAAGGAACGTAATTACCAATAATTGGATCTTCCGACACATCGATCCAAGCTTTTGTAAGTTGAAACTCCTCCTCCGTAGACCATTTTTCTAGATGGGATGAACCTCCCACAGCGGGCTCGGTATCTCCAACTTGTTTCTTTCAGTGTCTACGCCTTTGTTTTGGTTGCGTGCTTGGACCGACATTTGTAGTGGGTTGGGTCTCGGGTACAACTTCATCCTAAGATACTTGACCAAACCCGTGCGGTTGTTGACTCGAACCATAATCGTCGAATGTGTAAAACCCTTGTTGTGGGATTGAATCAAAATTTGGTCGATAACAGTTTGAATCAAAAAAAATGATTTATTGGAGAAGGGCTAAAGAACCAATTCGGAGGTGGCGTGTTCAGGTTTCGGTTAGGTGGAGTGTTTGGGTTATAGTAATTTGGGTTTTAGTTGAGATCCATGGAAAATATTTTTTTTGGTTAAGAAAGTTTGAAATGGGAAGAGTGGGTATTTTTTTGTGTTGAATGTTTGAAATGTGGAGTTAAATTTTTTTTGGGTTGAATGAATGTTTTAAATAGGTAAATTTTTTTTTTAATCCAACTCCAACGGCTATATCCCCTCTCACGTCCGTTGCACCCATCACGCCTCCCCTCCCACGCCCCTCCCATGCCACAAGGGGGGCGGTGTGCCACGCCCTCCCACGCCCCTCTCACGCCCACTCAAGGGGCATACCCACCAGTTTAAAGGGTCCTAATATTCACACACCACCCATCTTCTATACAACATATACTCAGTCTACTCACATAATTTTTACTTATAAATATTTTTTAATATTAAAAATACAAAAGGTGTTTTTATTCGTACAACGGTGTACCAATATCCTTACCCTTTCTAAATTCAACTGAAAGATTTGCATACAATGAGGGGGAATCAAGTGTTAGGTATCAAGTATCAACATCAAATAAATATGAATAACTTTAGGGTTTTTATTTACTTGATACTACCATGGTAATATATACATACATATATATATATATATATATAGGGGATGGTTCCTTTGTTAACCCTTCCTTATTGCGATAACCGCATAACCCTGGCATTTTTTGCTTTTTTTGCCCAAATCTTTTTTTTTCATGGTCTTTATTATACATAAATAGAGGGTTTCTTTTTTTGTGTTTTTGCTAATTTATCACCGTTTAGAAGCTATTTACAAGTGTAAGTAAGTGTAAGTACTTACACTTACTTACATCACACTTACATCAGATATGTGATGTAAGTGTAAGTACCTACACTTACTTACACTTGTAAATAGCTTTTAAACGGTGATGAATTAGTAAAAACACAAAGAAGAAACCCCCTATTTATGTATAATAAAGACCATGAAAAAAAACAAAGATTCAGGCAAAAAACGCAAAAAAAGTGCTAGGGTTATGCGGTTATCGCAATAAGGAAGGGTTAACATTTGATCCTTCTCCTATATATATATATATATATATATATATATATCTAATCCATCACCTTAAAAAAATAATACTATATGAAGATTAGAAATGTTATCTTAGTCACAACAAGAAAACTGAAACCATAAAATATAGTTCTTTTTAATTGGTTATCTACCCTACATTAAAGAAAATCAAAATAATCTGATGAGGAATGAACTTAGACAAGAAAACACCCCCAAGTTGTGAAATTTATTTTGCTATAAGCTGTCAATGTACGAAGATATGAAAACGACAATTCAATATGTGATGGACCTGGTCCTGCCGTAGAAAAAATATATAAAAAATACAAAATAAAATGTGATGGACCAGGTACTAATAATGCTAACCAAATAAAGGACGACCTTAATTTCTACATTTTTCAAACCAAATAAAGGACGACCTTAATTTCTACATTTTTCAAACCAAATAAAGGATGACCTTAATTTGTACATTTTTCAAGGTCTCAAATAAGCGTATTATCACATCAAAGCTTTAAACTTCTCACATTTTATACGTCTTTTATATGTATAAAATGTATAGGGTATCAATCATTATTAGTCATAATTTTGTCAGTGTTAATGATTGATCTTATATGTTTTGTATAAATTATATACGAGACGTATAACAAGATCAACTATCAACACTCATAAATTATTACTAATAATGATAGATCCCTTATGACTTGTATAAGTCTCCGTGATCCACCCAATTTTTCCAAATCCATGCGATTTACGTACCTCTCTCATGTTGGCCGTGAGACTGGTCGGTGAGGGACGCCTAATGGTGGCATTCACCATTTTTTTATGTCTTGTATAAGCTGTCATATACGAGACGTATACGTGATCAATCATTATCAAATAGTGTGTGTCAGAGGAGACTATATGTCTCGTATAGACCTATACGAGAAGTACATTTCTTTCCCATCATTAATATTTTGGTTCTATGTTTTTTAATTCTTAAACTTTATAGATTTGTCTTTTAATACTCGCTGAATAATAGCAAACAAATTTTTATGATATTACAAGAAAATAGATTTTATTAATATTTTCACAACCAAAACGCACGTTAAATGGAACGTTTTATCGGCAGTATGTCAGCTGTTAGCATGGGAATTTAAGGTGACAAGTAATTAAGGTATTAGATACTGAGCTAAACAAACATTACAAGAAAGGGGTTTTTGAATTTGGAAAAGGATAATCATTGTTGTTAACGCTTTGTATAACTGCAATGGTCAATTTATTCGCTTTTCTAGTTGGAATTATGAAAGTGTTGACAGATAATGAGAGGTTTGAAAAACTCTTTGTGCAGTTATTCATAGCAGGGTTTGGTGTTGTGAATAGCTGGCCGATATATGAAGGCATAGGGCTGTCCAAAATGCTCAGATAAATCTCGTTTGTAACCAAGCCAAGGCTGGCACGGGTTGTAATCGTAGGATCGGCTTGTGGCTTGGCTCGTTTTTACGACATGCTATACAAAAATATAAAAATATATGGCCGATATATGAAGTCACACTCACATCCAAAAATCTAAATTAAGAAAAAAACTAGCCAAAAACGAGCCAAGCCGAGCGAATCTCGGTTTAAATCCGAGCCGTGTCGAGCTAACCCGCGACTTGCCTTGGCTCGGCATGGTGTTGAGAAGTGACAAATGAAAGGTGCCTACCTGGAAATCAGTTTCTGTACGTTGCTTGGGTTATTTGCTTGGCATTCACTTCAGCATTTTTGTAAACTCCTTCTGTGCACCTGCTTTAGAATTCTTTTAAACAGAATTAGTGAATTCGTTGTTAATGCGGTGCGAAATACAACTAGTAAGTTGTGAGTTATTCAGTTTTGATTTATCATCATACTTTTTTTTTAACGACAAATGTTATCTCCTTCTAAACTACTCCACAATAAATACACCATTGCATGGGTTAGAACCCATGTCCTCCCATTCTAAGAGGCAAAGCCTCTACCAAGTGGACTAGTCCCACATTTATATATAAGTTTAATAGTGTTTTTAATTTATGGAAACACAATATATACATAATCGAATATATATCAAAGGATATTTGTTCCAATGATACCGATGTGATGTTAAGATGTTCCTCTATAAAATAGGCTAAGAGTTCAAGTTTTATAATAAATAAAAAGTTGAAAAAATATTTTGTACAAAAATAATTGACACTTGTCAAATTTTTATGTTTTATTGTCACTTTTCATTTTTTATCAACTTATTCAATTATTTATCCTATTAATTAATTACATTTTCTCCTATTGATTACTTATAGTATTAATGTGTAATAATATTATTTGTCTTTTTTAATGCAAGAAAATAGTTTTTAATAAACTAAAAATCAAATATTTTTATTAAAAATCACACTTAAAAAAGTTTATAAAATATGTAATTTTCTAAAAATTATTTTTTTAAGAAGTGAGAAAAATATTTTAAGTTAGTATTTTTAGAAAATAAAAGTTTAATAAAAACAATTTAAAAAAAAATAAACTATAAATCATAGTTTTCAAATAAAGGAATTTTTATAAACGTCTAAAAGATTTTTTTTAAAACGAAATAATTTAATAATTATTATTTTAAACCAAAAGTTATAAAAATGTTAGGAAAAATTAAACTTTAGTTATTTATGTTTAATGATATTTTCAATTTAAGTCATCTAAATTTAATACTTATAAAAATTGTATATTATCTTCTTGATTTTTAACAATTAGTTTTTGATAGAAAATTAAGTGAATTTATAACATCAATTACTTTAACAATCTTTATTCTTACAAAACAAATAAGTCACATATTATGTTTTTAGTTATTGAATATTTTAATTATTATTTTTTATTTAAAATACTCATTAATATGTAATTTAATTAATTTATAACAAAATATTGTATAATTTTTACAATTTTTATTACTAGTTATTTTATATCTTATATTTAATCCTTGTGTAATATATGAGATAATAATCTAGTTGAATCATGGTTGGAGAAATCGCTAGGCGCTGTCAGGTCGGTTGACTGGTGAGTAGCGAGTAATCGGCCTAGGCGGGGAGTACTCGGATATGATAATTTATAAAGAAAATAATTTTTAGAAAATTATATACATGTCAAATATCATAAGTTTACTACTATTTATAACAGATAAAGTGAATAGCAATAAAAATAAAAAAAGATGCATGTTCAAATCGGTAAAAAAACAAGCGAAAATCCCGTCTTACAAGAAATCTCCACTAAAAAAGTGAAAGTCAAACAATAATAGGTAAAAAACAATAAAAATCAGTGAAAAACATTGAAATTTGGTCAAAAATAGCAAAAATCGGTCAAAAACCACGAAAATCCGAGTTGGACCGAGTTGCCCCGAGTTGGACCCGAGTAGATCGAGTACATCCGAATACATCCGAGTAAATCCGAGTTGAGCCGTGTCCGAGTACAGGGGGCCGACTTGCACGAACTCGCCTCGGATGGTGGCCGAGTTGGCCGAGTTTTACAACACTGAGTTGAATACAAAGAAAAAAAAAATGAGGCCGAAAAATTAGAGTCGACAACGACGTGTATGTCATCTCAAGTGTGATAGACCCGGCTATTTTATGGCACGGTTTCATTGAAGATGCTAATGGAGAGATTCATTAAGAACATGACATGAATGGGATCTCCAGTGGGATAAACCCATCTATAAATTTTAGTTCATTGCTTAACTTTAAAATCGACACAACAAAAAATACTATCTCAACAACCGTTAGAGGAAAAATTCAAAAAAAACTCTTTATTTTGAATAAAATAATAAAACTCCTACTAACTAATTAATTTAAAAAAAATTCAAGACTTTTTATTATAAGGTTATAAATGTTATAAGTCAAAAAAATTAATTAAAAATATGTATATTGCTGAATTTCGAATGTAACTCATACAATATGCATATATGTAGCATACAAGTTTCATATATCTAATAACATTAGATACATATTTTTTGTTCTTTTTTGTACATTTATAACCTTATAATTTTAAAGTTATAATTTTTAAATATTTCATTTAAAAAATATATTAAAAAGATGACATTTTTTAAAACTGAGTTATGATCTATTACCATGTATGTTATACAAATTGGTTAGTGAAAATGTTCAATAGTTAGTAATTAACATTTAAAATAATAAAAATGATATTTAGTGATAAAAAATAATTTAAATTAGTTATAAATTATAATTAAGTAATTTAGTAATAAACAATAATATTTTTTTTTTAATTTGGATGTTTGTTTTAAAAAAATTGTTTGAAAAGTAGTAATTTTATAAAAACTTTAAAAATCTTAAGTTTTTAATTATTTATGTTCTTTAAAAAAATTGTGTTTTAATACAGTTTTATAAAAAAATTATTTAATAAAAAGATTGGCACCAAAATATTTGTATCTATTAAAGAGTTGTTGTCTTATAAATATTTATAATAATTTGTTTTCGTAAGGGTGTTTTTAATAATAAAAAAAATAATTTTTAATATATTAAAAAAATATGGTTTTTAATCTAAAAAATATATAAATATATACTATTAACTAAATAAATCAAGAGACATGTCAGTCATGTGATTTAATCTATTTTTTTCCTCCTCCTTCAAATTAGGGTTGGCCGGTTATAATTAAGGAAAAATTACCAAAATTTCCATTTGACCACGTGTCATTTACAGGCGCCCATCTATAGATCTACAGGCGTTCGTCCATAGATTAAAGACGCTCATGTCAGAGTATACGGGCGCCGACGTCCTTATAAGACTCGTGGCAAATTTTGAACGGTGGTTGTATAGACGCCCGTCTTTGTACATACATGTGTCGGCGCCCGTAAAAGAGTGGACAATGGATTTTCAAATAGACGTTTTAAGGGAAAATATGATCAACGTAGACATTTTGAGG
The DNA here is from genome assembly GCA_009363875.1 of Mikania micrantha. NCBI lineage: Eukaryota > Viridiplantae > Streptophyta > Magnoliopsida > Asterales > Asteraceae > Mikania > Mikania micrantha. The sequence continues at coordinate 79,467,807 of CM018694.1, read as the reverse complement.
ACTCAGGCAGAGCCCTTAATTAGGCCTCTTAAATTTAGAGGCTTAAATTAAAAAAAAATGATAATGTTATATATTTCTTGTATAACACGCATACAATGATATTATAAATTATTTAGTTTCGTATTTTTTTTTAAACTTGAGATCTTGAGTTTAATGTTTATAGTATGTGATTTATTACTATTAATTTTTTTGTTGTAATTTTAAGAAACCGACTAGATAATTTAATTAAAAAACTTTCTAACTTTTAATATAAATAACATATTAAATTAGATAACATATGTATATTTTGATTTGAAAAATTGTTTGTGTATCTAAGATTTGATCAATAAGTTAATTATCTTATCACTTGTTTAATTGATTACTTTATTAAATTTTAAGGCGATTAGATTATTACTTAGTATATTATTATATTGTTAAGGGTGTGAAAATAAAAAAATTGAGGCACATTTATAATTGAAAAAACTAAGTTGAAATGTGGATTTCGTTTTCAATTTGGTTTCTAACCATATCTATATTGTAGATTTAATTTGGTTTTCGATTTGATTAACTAGATATACATTTTTTAGTTTAGTTTATATATTCTGTTAACATAATAAGTGATAAATGTATGTTTGAATCTAATTTGTCAGGTTTGCTCGATTTATATTTTTGCTTGAATTTGGTTTATTTGGTTCGTTTAGAAAAATTCCAATACGGATTAGTTCGGTTAATGAATATGTATAAATAATTAAAAACGATCAAATTGAAAACCAAACAATTCAACATCTCTAATTGATAGTCAAATTTAAGATAGATTCATTTCGAACTTTCAAAATAATTTAGTCCGTGCTCGATTTAAAGCTGTTATTTCATATGTGGTTGTGAAACATTTGAATTCGTGATCTATTATTTTGTTAGGATTTAGTTAATCTCACGTCAAATTCTATATTTTCACACCCTTTATACGTGTCGTATAATACATGGCATTCTGGACAATGATTAGATGTTGTACATCACGTAGAACCTTCTGCGTTTATGATCTCGTACAACAAGTGCTGACATTTTTGCACAATGATGGGATGCTAGACGCCACGTAGAGTACTGTACATGTCGTATAAAAGACAATTATATGCAAAAGCAGTCTGCAAACTGACACATTGAAAAAGTTGTACGCCACGTAAAGATCTGGATGTGCGTATACACGACAATAATTGGCTTCAAAGTCTAGTGGGTGTACTAAAAATGGAGCTATACGCCACGTATAGACATATACCGCACGACATGCAGCGCTAGCTGATCGATCGCGAGATCGAGCGGTCTAGACAGGATGGCATTGAGCCTCTTCCCTTTTATCGAGCGGTCTAGACAGGATGGCATTGAGCCTCTTCCCTTTTCGCCATCATCAGCCCGACAGGATCCGTAGTTTTTATTTCATTTAGTTGTATTGTGTAGACACAGATTATGTATGTTATATTTTTTGTTTTGATTGTTTGTTTATTTGTTTATATATATTGTGTTTTGTATCATTTTTTATTTATTAAAATAAAATAATATTAAATTTATGAATTTAATAATATAAATGACATACTTTATAAATAAATCTTGATAATATTTAAAAATTAAACGTTAAATTTTTTTTTTAATTTTATAAAATTAAAACTATTAACGTTACCAAATTTTTTTAATTTAAAGTTTATAAATTTTTTTTAACATTTTTGAGCTGTACGTGACGTATAGGCCTACACTACACGTATAAGTCTTCGTGTTGAGAAGAACATAGCTCACTTTAATCAAAAATATCTATACACCACATAGAGATATGTACGTGGCATATAACATGGAATTTTATCAATCACATCGTGTAATTTAAGGTTGCAAGTGTCATATGTCGTACGCCGCGTAGAGGGCTGTACGTGACGTACAACACACACGACAGCGAAGTGCAGGGGTGTGATATACGTGTCGTAGAGATCTATACGACACGTACAGTGTTCTGTGGGGGTGTTGAATTAAAAAATGGGATGTGCAAATAACTATTCCCTTTTGTTATCGTAATTTTAAACTTGCATGCGTTTGAAAAATAAACTATTTAGCAATAATTAATCAAGAAAAAAATGATGTTTTTTTAAATGATTTTAATCATAATGCGTTGAAATTAAAAGTAATTTCTTCATAAGTATTCGAATAGATTAAGATTAAAAGAGGCTATTTTTTCTTAACAGAGTTTTTTTGTCACATCTATCCTTCACTTTCGTATCATGTAAGTAATGTCGACTACTCGACCTCTGTGAGAATCCACGACCACACCCGATGCACAGAAACCCTGTGGAGGTAGTAAACATTTGTCGCCCATCAGACTCAAACCTGGGATAAACCGTAAGCTGACCATTCACCTTGTATCCTTCAAAGTTGTCCATATATTGATTCAAACTCCCGACCATCATAATGGAAGATAAGAGCCTACTTATTGGGGTGAGTTTTCAAAACATTAAAAGAGGCTATTAACAAGTAAATCCACTAGAGTCCAGGTTTATGGGAACCCGTGGCATGGCTTATCAATCAATCCATTAAGGCAACCTCATTAAATTGCATGATCAAATTCTCGAAAAACGCATACAAAGACGATATGCTGAAAGCACCTCTTAACAGTTAACACTTGTGAAACCTCACCGACAAGATGGTTCTATCGGCTTTACACCCTCGTTTACCTAATCGCCATTTCCGCACTCGTTTATCCCCATTGTTGTAACGTTAAGCAAAGATGATATAATAACAAGTGTAAATAACACAATGACATTTAAAAAGACACAGTTATTATTAGTTTTTGTTATAATTTTAAACTACCGACTAAATAATTTAATTCAAAGTCTTTCTAACTTTTAATATAAATAACATATTAAATTAAATAACATATGTATGTCATGTTTTGAAAATTTTTTGTGTATCTAAGATTTGATTAACAAGTTTATTATCTTATTACTTGTTTAATTGATTACTTTATTATTTTTAAGGCGATTATTATTACTTATTATATTATTATATTGTTAAGGGTGTGAAAATAAAAAATTGAGCCACATTTATAATTGAAAAAACTAAGTTGAAATGCGGATTTCCTTTTCAATTTGGTTTCTAACTATATCTATATTGTATATTTAATTTGGTTTTCAGCTTGATTAACTAGATATACCTTTTTTTAGTTCAGTTTATTCTGTTAACATAATAAGTGATAAATATATATTTGAATGTAATTTGTTAGGTTCGCTCGATTTATATATTTACTTGAATTTGGTTTATTTGGTTCACTTAGAAAGATTCCAATACGGATTAATTCGGTTGATGAGAATGTATAAATAATACAAAACGATCAAACTGAAAACCAAACAATTAAACATTTCTAATTGATAGTCAAATTTAAGATAGATTCACTTTCAACTTTCAAAATAATTAATTAGTCGCGCTCCTTCTAATGAAAAAGGAAACACACTTCACACTCTGATGTTTTCTCTTATCTTATTTTCATCACTTGTTTCTCATAATACCCTTATTTTTACGTATTTACGTTATAAGGCACGTGCTAGTAAAAATAATTTTATTTTTTTAAAATAAATTCATTAAACAACTAGAGGTGATTTAACAGACACCAATGACGCATGTGATCGATCCTGTGGATGAAAACAGCACTCATTTATGAAGTGATGTAGACTCTTTGGTCTTTTATAGATGCCTGGCCTCATCTAGAAGCTGTTATTTCACATGTGGTTGTAAAACATTTGAATTCGTGATCTATTCTTTTGTTATCGTAAGCTAGCTTAAACATGCATGCGTTGGAGAAAATGAACTATTTAGCATTAATAATTAATCAAAAGAAAAATGATTGTTTTTTAAATGATTTTAATCATGATGCGTTGAAATTAAAAGTAACGTAAATAGATTAAGATTAAAAGAGTCAATTTTTTCTTAACAACGTTTTTTCTCACGTTTATCCTTCACTTTCTCATCCTGTAAGCAGGGTCGACCACTCGACCTCTGTGAGAATCTACGACCACACTCGATGTGTAGAACCCTGTGGAATGAGTAAACCTTCGCCCCTTATCGGAATCAAATCTGAGATAAACCGAAAGCTGACGCTTCACCTATTGTTCTTTAAACTTGTCCGATCCCAAGATGAATTTGAACCCTGCCCTCCACTATGAAAGGTTAGAACCTATGCATTGGACTGGGTTTTCTGAACATTAACCCGTTGCATGGCTTATAAATCAACCCATTGTGAGGCAACTTGATTAAATTACATGATCAAATTCTGGAAAAACACACAACGAAGATATGCTGAAAGCACCTCTGAACACTCGTGAAACCTCACCCGCAAGATGGGTCTATCGGCTTTACACCCTCGTTTACCTAATCGCCATTTTCGCACTCGTTTATCGTCATTGTTGTAACTTCATCCATTCTCCAAACACTTTCACCACCATATTCCTACTAATAGCTGATCTTGTGTTAGCTTTCACCTGGACCACATGGCAAGCTTCCTTCCTGAACGTGGTTCACCATCAGGTGTTCCCGCAGAAGCTGCCTCAAGTGGCTAAGGAAACCGAGTACCCGGGGCTCGATGTGTTCATCTGCACTGCGGACCCGTTCAAGGAGCCCCCAATTGGGGTGGTTAACACCGTGCTGTCGGTGTTGGCTTACGAGTACCCAACGGAAAAGCTGTCGGTGTATGTGTCGGACGACGGTGGGTCACAGCTGAGTCTTTTCGCGTTCATGGAGGCTGCTGAGTTTGCAAGACATTGGTTGCCATACTGCAGGAAGTATAATATTATGGATAGGTCTCCTGAAGTTTATTTCGGAGGCAATCCTTCTTTGTTTCCAGAAACAAGTGATATCCAGGTGCATGGCTTTCAACTTTTTATGGGAAAAAATATTAAATATTTTCTTTTTGTTTTTTTAGGTTGTATTAACTATTAAGGTTTGTCATGGTCTAGGGATGGAAAAAGCTAAAATTTTGGATGAAATTAATAACGAAATCAATAACCTATCAACAAAAAATTTAACTATGGTGGAAAAAATAATGAAGCTTTGCCTATGCTGGTAAGGATGGTTGTTTAAACTTGTCAAACCCAAGCCGACCGGTTTAAAATGATTTAGTTTTATAGTTTATATATTCTATTGATTATTTATTCATTTTAAATCTAATTCCTATGAACAAAATATTTTAAACTACACAAATTGTAGATTAAAATGTCCATTTCACTACTAGAAAAAAAAAAGACGCATTTCCGATGAAATTTTTTTGTAATAAAAAGTCCCGTAGGAAAAAGTTTCTGACACATTTCCGGCGCAATTTGCGACACATTTGCGACAGAAAAAAATGCAGAATCTACCTACGCATTTACGACGCTTACTTTTTATACATACTAACCAACAATTAAAAAATGTGTATACAACTATTTTACTTTTATGACATATTTCCGACAAAACAGTATATGTTTTTTTTTTGCGTCACATAATTGCGTCGCAAATTTTCGTAGGAAAATACTCATTTTCTAGTAGTGGTTAATGTAAACAACGATTTAAAGATAATTACTATACATTATTAATTCGATTCTTATTATAGTTACTGACTATAAAGTTAGTAATTTTATTTGATTTCTATTTAAAGTAATTGACCTTAAGATAAAATTTAAACTTTAAAGTGACGAGATTTGATATTTTACTACAAATATTTAACTGGTAAACTTAATTGATAATAATAACTAGAAATTGAATGTTACTTAATTCAACAAATGTTATTTTTACTCAGCTCACATTTAAGTTTTTTTAGAAAATATAAAATTATGTCAATTTCTTAAGGGTCTGGTTATTTACACATCCTGTCTTTTTTAATTTAACATCTCATCGATAGCATATATACTCCTCGTATACGAGTCATATAACCTTCACTGACACTCACTGATTTGACAATGATTGGTCTTGTAATGTTTCATATATGACGTATACGTCCCATATAAGCCAATACGAGACGTAAATGAGACCAATCATTAATGATGAGAAATCTGACAATTAATGATCGCTCCCCTTATACGCCTCCTATAAGATAATACGTATAGGAAGTGTTAAATTTGAGGATTGAGCATGTGTATACCATGATATTTTTAACCGTGCTTACGAACAACATCATTACATGAGTACGAAAAAAAACTATATATACAAGAACTTTCAGATCAAATTTATCGCTACATCAAGATGTAAAATAGATAGAGATCAATTTGATAATTTATTATAACTTATCTTCTTTGTTCTAGGAAGCACGAAATGTGTAGTGACGTATTTATCCTTACAATTTTAAGTAGGGGTGTTCATAAACCAACCGAACCGTTTAAACCGGACTGGACCGAAGACAATTGGTCGGTTTGGTTGGTTTTAGAACTTGATGGTGCGGTTTATGGTTTGATTATTATAAAAACCGAGTGGTTAGGTGTGGTATATGGTTTGCATTTTTTCTGAACCGTATAAACCGCACCAACCATTACACACACACACATAGTGCTGCACAAAAAAACCGGTTAACCGAACCTGACCGGTTATTGGACCGGTTTTTGAACCGGTTTTTCCTACCGGTTTGGACCAATTGCAAGAACCGGCGGTTTTGAACCGGTTGGTAGTTTTTTAGAGGAAACCGGTTAAGAATCGGTTAAAGCAAAACCGGTTAACCGGTTTGAGTATTCAAAAAACTAGCCGTTATAGCCGTTGGAGGAAAAAACTAGCCGTTGGAAAAAAAAAACTAGCCGTTGGGACCGGTTAACCGGTCGAGGCAAAAAAAACCAGCCGTTTTTGTTACCGTTTCTAGCCGTTTTAAACAATTTTTTAGACTATTTTGCCCCTAAACGTTAGTATAAATAGATGGGGATTGTTTTAGTTTAATCACACAACATCTTACAACTTATCTTCTTCTTAAACGCTCGAAAACGATCAAAAACGCTCACAAAACGATCCCCTACTTCTTTCGATTCAATCTCTTCTTCTATTACGTTCGTAAATCTTCATTCAATCTCTATTTCTTCCATGGCAAGCTCACGAAGTGCTCATAGTTCTGTTGGTGTTGGTGCATCCACTTCAAACGAACCAACCGTTGTTAGAATAAAAACTACAACGAGGAACAAAGAGCTATTTCAACATTTCGACTTATGCGAAATGTCGAACGGTGTCGATAAGGCACGGTGCAAAGGTTGCGGTACTTTTCTTAAACCGGAATCTAATTCTACTTTAAGAAGCCATTTGACGAAGCATTGTGTTGTTGTCAAAAATAATCCCGCAAACGATCAAACACAAACGTCTCAAGAGTGCGGGGTTTGGAATTTCGATCCCGACATGGTTCGTGAAATGATGGGGAACTTTGTGATTCAAGAAAGTTTGACATTCAATCATTTTGACAACCCAAGCTTGACGAAGATGATTCAAAAGGCGCTACAACCACGATATCATCAACAAACAATGTATGCGGCTTCTAGTTCGAGTAGAAGCCAAGATGTTAACTTTGTTTTATTTAACACCTTAAGACAAAATGTAACTAAACGAGCCCGAGGTACTAGCGCAAGTAGCGAACTAGGAAGGTACCTAGGGACAGATTGGATTTTCGATCTTACGTCGGAATGAATTTGAAAACTTTGATATTTTGGCCTGGTAGAAACAAAAGGAAACCCAATTTCCGATTCTATTAATCTAATATTAATCTAATAACTAGTAAACTTTAAAACAATCAACTCATAATTACTAAACCTTAATAAAACCTTAAACTAATCAAACTAATATTAATCTAATAACTAATAAACCTTAAAATAATCAACTCATAATTACTAAACCTTAATAAAACCTTAAACTAATCAAACTAATATTAATCTAATAACTAATAAACCTTAAAATAATCAACTCATAATTACTAAACCCTAATAAAACCTTAAACTAATCAAACTAATATTAATCTAATAATTAATAAACCTTAAAATAATCAACTCATAATTACTAAACCCTAATAAAACATTAAAAAAATGTTACGAAAAATGTTAAATTTTATCTTATATTAAAAAATACAAAAAAAAAATTACTACTTTGATACGAAAGAAGAATATTGTTAAAAAAAAACAGCAGTAAATACATATACGATTACACGCCAATGTGGGACTAGCCCACTTGGTAGAGGCATTGCCTCTTAGGAAGGAGGCCTTGGGTTCAAATCCAAGCAATGTGTATTTGGGTGTAATTTAGAAGTATGACTATTGCTGTTCAAAAAAAAACATATACGATTACACCCTTCCAGTCCAATCCCTGATCAAATCACACAACTTTACTTCCCATTGTCTCTCTCCACATATGGTCAGTGTGCTCTGCAGAGTGCAGCCTACTAATCTTCTTTTTGTATCAGGATTTCAAAACTAATTGTTACAACCTAAAACCTTTCTCAAAATAGAAAAAAAAAACATATATCTACAATTACAACCATCACAGGCGAAGAACAAGAATGTCAAGAAATCATAATTTCAAATCTTACATGTTAAGGTCTCTATTAACTTCCTTCTTTTTCTTCATAATTTTCAAATCTTACATGATTTTTATGGTTTTAAGGTTTATTAGTTATTAGATTAATATTAGTTTGATTAGTTTAAGGTTTATTAGGGTTTAGTAATTATGAGTTTAACGTTTTGATTATTTTAAGGTTTATTAGTTATTAGATTAATATTAGTTTGATTAGTTTAAGGTTTATTAGGGTTTAGTAATTATGAGTTTAAGGTTTTGATTATTTTAAGGTTTATTAGTTATTAGATTAATATTAGTTTGATTATTTTAAGGTTTATTAGGGTTTAGTAATTATTATTTTTTAGTTTTAGCCTTTTAGGTTTGATTTTTTAAGTTTTTTATTATGGTTTTATTAATTTAACTTTAAGGTTGAAAACGTATAATAGAAAAAACGGTTCAATATGGTTACGGTTTAACAGATCAAACGGATTAAAGGATAACAAAAATTTTTTTTTTTTAAAACCGGTTTTTGAACCGGTTTGGCCGGTTAACCGGTCCAGTTTATACCCGGTTCGGTTCCATAGGTTAGAGATTTTAGGTTAAAAAACCGGTTAATAACCGAACCGGTTTTTAGGAAAAACCGGTAAACCCTATGTACCGGTTAACCGGTTCGGGTAATTTAAAAACCGGTTAATAACCGAACCGGTTTTTAGGAAAAACCGGTAAACCCTATGTACCGGTTAACCGGTTCGGGTAATTTAAAAACCGGTTTGGACCGGTTAACCGATTTGTGCACCACTACACACACACACACATGTATATATATATATATATATATAAATTATTGAAAAACCAAAATTAACGTCTTTTCATTTCCCTTGTCCTTTTAGTCTCTATTTTTTTATTCATGGCTCACATGTTTGTATTAAAATAAAAAAGGATAGATCACAATATTATTGATTTAGAAGATCATCCCCAATAAAAGTTTATTCATCAATCTTTTTAGGCTAGTTTTGTTATTTTGATAATGGTTGGCTTTAAGATTACGGTTTTTAACTTTTGAAATTTGAATTTTAAATGGATTATGATCTTTTGAATCATTATATTGAATGTTTTGTATTGTTTTTAAAAAAACCGTGAAGCCACAAAACCAAACCGTAAAACCGAGAAACCGTTAATACCAGTCGGTTTGGTTTACACAACTTACATGGTCGATTTAGTTTGTCATTTTTTGAAACCGCAATTAGTGGTTTGGTTTAGAAATTTTTGCAAAATCGACCGAACCGCACCGCGGACATCTCTAATTTTAACTTTTTAAGTGTATATAGATTTTATATTGCACGCGATTACATGTGCAAACGTTTTATATATAAATATTACAATTGTAAACAAAAAGTTTAACATCCTAGCTTGTACTTTTTAATGTTTATTTAATAAGCTTTTTATTTAAGTTTAATTATTGGTGTGAAAAACTTCACAAAATATTTTTCTATAAGTAGACTCAAGAATCTTGACACAAAGCAAGGAAATGAGTTAGTTTTGGTGAATAGATATTGTATTAATAGGTTATTACTCCGTGTATTACACGTCATAAATATAAAATATTAAATAGTTAAAACTGATAATTTAGAGATTATAAAATAATATTTTGATATAAAATGATTATACTACGTATTAATAAATACAATAAGTATTAAACAACAATTAAAAAGTTTAATAACTACATAATTTGTATTCAATTATCTTTTATAGTACAAGAAGTTAAGATAATATTTTCATAATTATTAAATTTTTTTCAACGACTAACAAATGCATAAAAATTGTTTTACATGTAATGAATAAATTTAACATGTTGCAAATCCGTAGTTTTATGAAAATTTTATATATTGGATATAATATCAATAATTATTGAAATTATTAAGATTTAAAAATTATAAATATTCAAAAATTATAAATTTTATTTTAAATAGGATATGATTGAAACTTAATTATGATTGTTAAGTTATAATAAATTATTAAAATAAAAAGATTTATACTTTTTACATTTAATTATATAATTTAATTATTTAAAATCATTAACAAAAGAGTTAATACTATCCTATGTCCTATATCGTGGGACATATATCTAAGGTATCACGAAGGATGTTTGGATGTCTTCTAAATTTGATTAAATGATTTATAAAAATGAACACTAGGTGTTAGGTATCGAGGTCCAAAAATGCAAATTAACCTTTTATATTTTGAACTAAATTATTACCCCGTGTATTACACGGGTTTAATATAAAATATTATGTAGTTAGTAATAAAATTTAAAAAATTAGAAAACGATATTTTAAAAGAAAATGATTAATTTACATATTAATGAATACTTCAAAATTCAAATAATAAAACAACAATTAAAATTTTAATAACTATACAAATGATATATGATATTTTTGATTTGTAAAAATTATTATTTTTGAACAAATTAATAACGAATCTTTAGTTTGTATTCTATTAAACACTAACTTTTATAAATCAGAAATGTAAAAAATATAATTTATTTAATTATTTAATTTTAACGACTCAATCCATATATACCGTTAAATATAAGGACCAAAAGTGTAACTTTCTCAATTATTTTTTACTTTAGTTTTTAAATAAATTTTAAAAACGTCATCAGTTTATAAAAATCTTATTGTTTTAAACACCGGTTTATATTATATTTTATTTTTTTTAAATCATTATTAAAGAAAATTTTTTTCTATATGACTTTGATTGTCTGAAAATATAATATTTCTTATTTTAAAATAAATAATATTAAATATTTTTTACATTTTATAAAATTTTCTTATATGTGCTTTCTAATTAAAAGATATTTAATACTATTGGTATTATGATTATTTAATAGGAAAAAGAATATATTATTTTATATATAATTAAATGAATTTAATAACAAGTTGACATGTGGCAAAAAACATTTATTTTTATTAGTATACTAAGAAATCTAAAAAATATAATTTATTTAATTATTTAATTTTAATGACTCAATTTATATATAACGTTAAATATAAGGACCAAAAGTATAACTTTCTCAATTATTTTTTTACTTTGTTTTTAAATAAATTAAAAAAAAGTCATCAGTTTATAAAAATCTTATTGTTTTAAACACTGGTTTATATTTTATTTTATTTTTTTTTAAAAAATCATTTTTAATTTTTTTTCTATATGACTTTGATTTTCTGAAAATATAATATTTCTTATTTTAAATAAAATAATATTAATTTTTTTTACATTTTATATAATTTTCTTATATGTGCTTTCTAATTAAAATATATTTAATATTATTAGTATTATGATTATTTCATATGAAAGATAATATAATTATTTAATTGGAAATGATTAAATGAATTTGATAAAAAGTTGTTATGTGACAATTTGGGTGTAAAAACATGACATGTGGCAAAAAACATTTTTGTTTATTAGTATAATAAGATTTATCTGGTATTTAGTACTTGGTTTTTTTAATAATATATGAAAACCGCTCTTCACCAACACAAATTCAAATAATCACCATGATAAAAAAAATGTTTGATCCGTCTCCGAAAAAAATAATAGACTATGATAACGAAAATAGTTGGTTAACATGGCTTTCATGCTTGAAGTTGTCGTAATCATTTGTTTGAAAAATCTTGTTGTCTTCATAAAAAATATATAAATAAACCATGATAAATATTCCACTATGTTAAAAGATTTTATTATTTTCACACTCACCTCACATTATTTATATGTTTTGTGTATGCCAATACAAAGCGTATAGGGGTTCATTATTGTTTGTCAAAATTTTCGGTGTCGATGATTGAACTATTATATGTCTTTTATAGGCCTATATGGGGCGTACGCCGTACGGGCCCTAAACGAGGCGTATACAAAATCAATCATTGTCGAATTACTGGGTATCAAAAGAGCTACACCTCATATAAGTTTACACGAGACGTATAAGATCAATAAGATGTTGAAATAAAAAAGTTGTGTATAAATAACCAAGCTCTTGTTAAATTACACTTAAGAACATAAATTTACACCTATTATATATGAGGCTAATAATTAATTGTCAAATGCAATGATATCATCATATACGTCTCTCTCGTAAGACCATCCACATCAGTTGCACCGCCAAACCAGCGGGGAGGAGTATTTCAATGGGGGTCAGCAGAAATACCGCCAACTCCCCCGCGGCGACCCACATGAGCCCCCACAGCCCCCGCTCCCGGTTTTCTCCTCTCGATCTGATTGGCCAATATATATTTATATATATGTACAATATAATAAATGAGTAACAATTTTATTATAAACTACACTTATAAAAATTCTATAAAATACAGAATTTTATAAAATCAAAAATTTTCAAGTAAGAAATATTTTATTTTCAAAAAAAACAAAATATATGTAAAAACAAGTTATATTAAAAAAAACATAGATGCACTAAAATATTAATATTAGATAAACATGTTAAATGTGGGAGACTAATCTAGTCTTCCTAATAAATCAAATGTTTATTATTTTTATTTCAATTGATATGCAACAATCTTTTTTAATTAATATAAATTACATATTTTTCATTACTTAACCCGTGTTATACACGGGTTATAACCTAGTTTTATATATACAGTGATGATGATATGATAAAGTTTGAAAAGTTTTAAGTGGCATGGCCGTTGTGAATGGTGAGTCTATAGAAAACAATAATTGTGGAGAGAGTGTCAAGAAGAGTTGTACTTTCGTATTGACTTGCAGTACTCGTACTCAAATTTATGTTGGTTTTTATTTTATTTTTTTTTGTCGTAATCAGTCAATGTACGAAGATATGAAAATGACAATTCAATGTGTGATGGACCAAGGTACAATTAGTGTTGACCAAATAAAGGACGACCGTAAGATCAAAGCTTTTAGAAAATGGACAACTGGATTTAGGCCACACGGAGTGGGGTGTGGGGAAAGCCGGGGAATGGCTTTTGCCGGCCGGGAAGATTCGGGAACACCACCCCCCCGGATTCGGGGTGGGGTGTTTCGGTGTGGGGAACCCGATTCAAGCCGAAGAGGGAAAGGGAACATAGCCGTTGTACAACGGCAATTTTAAAAAAAAAAAAAAAAAAACCAATTTTTTTTTCTATATAAACAACTCAAAAACCAACCAAAATCTCACACTCTTTATCATTTTATTTTTTCATTCTTCACTCAAATTTTTTAAACTTTAAAACAATGGATCCATTTACGTTGGAGCTTCCCACATTTGAAAGTAAATCGTCAAGTTCAGAAGAAGACGAGATCAATATCAAAAAACGAAACTTTGAGTTTTTGTCAACCATCATCGCCACGCGTTTAAACGAGTCTGCATCCACCGCATCCTCTTCGAGAAGGTATACACAATTTATTTAGTATAGTTGTTTTTTTATATTTTTTTTATTATATGTGTTTTACAATATATAAGTTACAATTTTTTTAAAAGGTATATATGTCGGGACGATCGTGCCGAATCACACAAGAGGCTTGTCGATCATTATTTTAACACCGAAACCAACCCAACATTCACCAATGAATTATTTGAAAGAAGATTCCGTTTGCCTAGAGATTTATTTTTGCGTATCGTAGACGATATTGAAATGAATTATCAATACTTTCAAATATCGTTTGATGCAAGAGGTCATCAAAGTTTTACTGCACTTCAAAAGTGGGGAAAGCTGATGTGGCGCTGATGTGGCAACGGGGAAAAGTGGGGAAAAGTGGTACCACTCCTTGTGGCCTTACACGCCAACAACATCCCACGGTCATTGAGGTTTACATTTTTTTTTTTTCTCATTGTAGATACTATATATGGTTCTAATTTAATGTTTAAGATTTAAAAGGTAAGGTGATAAATATTAAACAATATTTATGATATTATTAGGTTCTACTTAAAAGGGATGAGGATAAAGATAACACGGGTCACTATATGCCCAATTTCTTCTATTTGGCAAGAGAAAAGAATAAAGCTATCCCACATCATTTTAAGGCGGGTGCCCTTAACGCTTTGGTATGTTAACGTGACTCTATCAACTCGTATAATTTTGATTATCGTGTTTTTAATAAATAGTAAGCCTAACAAAATAGGCTGGTTAGGTCGGGTTTGGATAAGGAGGGGTTTGAGTTATAATAAGTTTTAAGCAAAATTAGTTTAGGTCTAAATTGACTGTTTTAAAAAAAATAATTTGATTTAAGTTAAAATATGTTATAACTAAACTGATAGTCCCATCAGGATAATTTTTTATGACTTTCTTATCAAATATACTATTAATCATTTATAAACGTTTGAATCCATTACATTAACATAGTTATTTAGTTACTTTTCTTAACCCGTATTGTAATAAAGTGTTAGCCATCTCAATTCATTTCATTTATGATATTACCATTTCAAGCCATTATATAACAATTGTTTTCCAAACCAAACAATTTCTTTTGATTTGGGTGAAAAATTGTCACATCTAATGAATATTAATCCATCAATAATTTTATACACCATTTTATAGATTCGAGCATCAACCGTCATGACTAATGCACCTATATTCCTCACCCTGGATTGTGACATGTACTCCAACGATCCAAAAACACCACTTCGTGCATTATGTCATTTCATGGACCCTAAAGTTGATCCTAAGCTTGCATTTGTGCAATTTCCTCAACGCTTCGACAACGCAAACAAAACTGATATTTATAACGGTGAATGGGTGCTCGAGGTACGAAGGAGCACTGAAGGAATGGATGGTTTGGGTGGAACGTTTTTCATGGGCACCGGTGGCTTCTTTAGAAGACGAGCTCTCATCGAGTACCCTGGAGAACCTTACAGGCTATGGAGTGAACCAAATGAACATAGAGATATTACGGCGTTAGCGCACCATGTCACAAGTTGTGCTTACGAGAATGACACTAAATGGGGTTTAGAGGTACAACAATCATTGAAAACGCTCATATACATTTGATTCGCTTCAATTTGTTAATTTAGCTGGAAAATTAAAAGATTAAAATTTAAACATTGTTTTTTAGTCTGTACTTTATACACACAAGCACAACACACACACTGACACACATAGTGAAGAGTTTAAAAGAAAACTCGTCACTTTGGAAAAAACAATGAAAACTCCTACTCACCAATTAATTTTAAAAAAAAATTCATGATTTTTAATTATTAGCTTACAACTTACAAATGTTATAAACAAACTTTTTTTAATAAAAATATATAGATCGCGAACTTACGTATATGTAACATATAAAGTTACATATATGCAATCAATAAGTTACATATATGTAATAACATGAATTATATATAATTTTTTTATTCTTTTTTTTTGTTAACAAATCTAACCTTATAATAAAACAAAATGTAAAACGAAAAACGAAATTAATTGATAACAATTGTGATTAATTTTCTAAGTTTTCTCAAAAATAAAGGTTTTCATTGAAACCCTCTCCTCTCTCTCTCTCTCTCTATATATATATATATATATATATAACCCGTTAACCTTGGCAAAAAATGCCCGAATCTTTGAATTTTTTTTCGTGGCCTTTATTATACATAAATAGGGGGTTTTGTTTTTGTGTTTTTGATAATTTATCACCGTTTAGAATTTAAAACAATTGTAAGTTTGAGTTATACTATCTGATGTAAGCAGCGTAACGCAAACTTACACTTACTTACACTTGATTTAAATTCTAAACGGTGATGAATTAGCAAAAACACAAAAAAGAAACCCCCCCTATTTATGTATAATAAAGGTCATGAAATTTTTTTTTCAAAGATTCGGGCATTTTTTGCCAAGGTTAACGGGTTAACGCTATAAGGATATTTACATAAAATAAAAAAACAATCAAACTAATTTGTTTGCATTTTTTCTATTTTGTACTGTTTACCTCATATGTGCACGAAATATACGTAAATGAGCAATCAAACTAACTTGTTTATATTTTATCAATTAAATTACGGTTTTGCCGTATATTTTAAGTGTTTTAACTATTTTAACATAAAATATAATTTTTTATCAATAATGCCCATAAAGTTTAAACAACTAATAGTTTTAGACCCCAATCATTACTATTTTAACGGTTTTGCCCCTAACCCTCTCTTGTGATTCCGTCTGAATAGTTATGATTGTGGGTTAAAACCGTTAGAGCATGCATTCATATAAGATTATATTTCGAGTTAAAATAGTTAAAACACTTAAAACATATAAGCAAAAACCGTATTTTACTCTAATTTGTCATTGACTGACACATGTTACTTTTTTTTTTTAACAACCATCAATAGATTAAAAAGACTGGCAAAAAGACTGGTATCAATCCATCCCATGGTACATAAACAAACTATCAAACAAATTTGTTTAATTTCATTACTTAGAAGAGAGGAACAATAACCAATGCATTTATATGCTTTACCTTTGTTTTAAATTTTCAAAGATAAAAGAAAAAATGACTCTTAATTTGTTCTATATTTTGTCACAATATGATGTTTTGAATTGATCTCTTCCATATTACATTAATTTTGCAGATTGGGTTTAGGTATGGTGTGTTGGTTGAGGATATATACACTGGTTATAGTTTGCATTGCTTAGGATGGAGATCTGTAACATGTAACCCAACTAGAGCTGCATTTCTAGGCAAGGTGGCGATAACCCTTAGCGACGTACTAAGTCAAACGAACCGGTGGTATTTTGGCTTGTTACAAGCAGGCTTGAATAAGTTTGGTCCGATAACATACGGGGTCAAGTTCTTGAACCCTCTTCAAGTCATGTGCTATTCACACTACTATTTTCGTGCCTTTTGGTCTATTCCAGTCATTATCTATTCCTTTTTGCCTCAACTAGCTCTCATAAACCTTTTGCCATTATTTCCAAAGGTGAGTAAACAAACATATGGATATGTAGGTGCATATTTTCATAAATCAAGGTTACTAAAATGAACAATCGAGCATTGATGAAGTTATTCTTAATATTTTTAAAATCAAACCAGACATTGAACCAATCGTCTTATTGGTTCACTGACCGGAACGGCCGAACCTTTCAGACCGTTTAATCAATTCACATCATGTAAGTAAGATTTTTCAAAAAAGTTGTATTTATGACAAAAAAAAAATTTTGGTGCAGGTTTCTGACCCTTGGTTTTTCTTATACGCATTCCTTTTCCTTGCGGCACACGGAAAAGATCTTCTTGATCACATGTTGGCAGGTTCGGGGTTCATAAAATGGTGGAATTGCCGAAGAATGTGGTTGGTAATGGGGTGCTCGAGCTATCTGTTTTCAATAATAGATTGGCTTCTCACATCTATCGGCATGTCAACATGGGAATTTAACGTGACAAGCAAGGTATCAGATACTGAGCTAAAAAAACGTTACGAGAAAGGGGTTTTTGAATTTGGAGAGGAATCATCATTGTTGTTAATACTTAGTATAACTGCAATGGTCAATTTATTCGCCTTTCTAATTGGAATAAAGAAAGTGCTGACGGATAACGAGAGGTTTGAAGAACTGTTTGTGCAATTATTCATAGCAGGGTTTGGTGTTTTGAACAGCTGGCCGATATATGAAGGCATGGTGTTGAGGAGTGACAATGGAAAGGTGCCTGCAAAGACTACCTGGAAATCGGTTTGTGTTGCTTCGGTTATTTGCTTTGCGTTCACTTTAGCATTTTAGCAAACGCCTTCTGTGCAACCTGTATTAGAATTTCTTCTAAATGGAATAACGTTCAAGATCCTATTTTCAGTATTGATTTCAATTGCTAAAACAATATGCAACCATATGTGATGAATGAATGAATAGCCGAAGACTCCTTCGGAACAACCTCTTTATCTCAACTGGGATAGGGGTAATGTTTGTCTTCATCCTTCCTCTCTCCATATCTTACTGAATAGTGGTAATATAATAGGTAAGTTTTTAGTTTGTATGTGATAAATGAATATTGTTAATGGCTAAGGTTCTTGTTTTTTTTCCTTGAACTACATCATCTAAATTTACTAAGATGAAATCATTACATTCTGCATCACCTACATTCGTTTTTGTTGGAAAGTGCATCACTTTACTCCTAGATTGCCCTGGGGACGTTAAGGGCTAAGTGGTATCTAAAATTTGAATGACATGGGCAATTTGCCAATGTCTACTGCAGAGTTGTTAGTACATCTGATTCCTTAAAGTCGGGTCTCCTTAGGTGTCCATACTCCATAGGGTAAGGGTAAGGTTTGTCTGTTTGATTCTGAGTTTTTAGATCACTTGAAGGTTGATTTCGGAGTTTAGACCATAAACAAGATATTAAAACATGTTCTTCAACCTCAAACCACATAAATATCAAGATCCTAACACTCATATTCCTTCATAATTCACATTCACCTATGCACTAATACTTTCTTTTCCTAATTTTGATGGTGGATGACCTGATAACATCATCATCCGTCTTTAACATTGACTCAAGTACCTCCATTGATTCAGGTTTTGTGAAATATGTAAATAGGAGATAGATACCGTCCAAGTAGTTGTTGGTTTCTCCAGCTTTGTTCTTCTTTTTAATGCTGTACGCAAGTGGGATGACTCCCCTGTTAAACACCTCAATATACATCCCACCTCCAGCAACAAGCAACTGTAAAACAACACAAATCATAAGCAAAATCATGTGATCTTCTAATTTCAAGATTAAATTTTCATTTTTCGAACAGATGAGTGTCCAATTCATATAAAAACTAGCATCTTCATCACTCATCAGCAATCAAATTGGGATTCAAAAACGACAATAATTTCTCCTGAAAATTTGGGGGTAATTAACTAATTATATAGGAAAAAATCGAAATACCTCTTCGTACTTCTGGGTTAGAGTGAGCCGTTCGTCTTCAGACATATCGGGTCTTAGAACAGCCATGGTTTCATATTGTCTTAAACCCGGTGGGCAATCTGGCTCCTGTTTTTCATCAACGGCAGCCATGGATGAGGTGTTGGGTTCATCGTCACCACCGAGACCTCCTTCGAAGAATGTTCCGGAGAAATCTAGGGCTTGGGCCTTGATCTTAAAAGCTGTACAGGGGTTTCTTTTGATTTGAAGTTGATGATGATTGTAGGCGCAAGGCTTGAGCTTGAAATTGTTGTTGTGGAATGGAGTTAGGGTTTGAAGTAGAGGGCGTGACTGGAGAAAACAACGATTCATCGTTGTAGTGGCGTCGATTTTGTGGCATCCTTTGATTTCAAACGATTTTGACAGAAAGAAGAAATATTTATTGTGCCAAAACGCAATAGCAGGATGGGTTTCAAGAATATTTTATTAACGTAATCATATTTTTAAAATTAAAATTGTTGTTTAGCATTTAATCTTTTTCTTAATTTTTTTTAATTTTTTTATATACTTTAAATCTCTCTTTTATACATCTTAATTTTATTTTTTCTAACATTTTTTTACTAACGTTCAAAATTTCGAAATTAATTAAATTTCTATTTTAATTCTTATTTTCGTTATCTTATTTTCTTTTAAATTTTATTATACTTTAGTCAATTTTTTTTTCTGTTTTAATGTATTTTTCCGGTTATACAAATTTCGTTCTTTTATTATTTCTAAGCCTCCAACTCTCAAAACTTTAAAGGTTTAATCTTTAAACTTAATAAAATATTATTTTACCTTATTTAAATCGTTAAAAGTCTAATTTTTAAACTTAGTAAAATGTAGTTCTAACCCCTTAATTTTTGAATTTAAATTTTAACCCAACACCTAATATCAAAAGTTTATGTTATATATATAAACTTTTGAGTTTTATCTCTAAACTTTGTGAAATGTTACTTTAATTCTTTTTAAGTTTTAAGAATTTAAACTTTATTCATACATTTAATATCAAAACTTTTATTTTTTTCCTTCAAACTTCTACGTTTCATTCATAAACTATGTGTTACATCACTTTGTTATTTTGAAGAATCTAATAAAACTCTTAGACCATCCCCATTCACAATCTAATCCAACCCAACCTTTTAATAAAAAAAATAATTTCTCTCTCTTCAACCTACACAACCCAATCAAACCTAAATTTTTACTCTCATTAACAACCTAACATTTACTGCTTTTTATCATGATTTTTAGTTATTAAAAATTTTAGTTTTTATTAAATAAATATAATTTATGATTTTTCAGATAATAAGTTTGATCCATAAAATTTTCTAAACCAACAAAAAAACTTTCAAGTTTTATATAAGATAAATCAATGATTGTTTATATTTATTTTATTTTAAAAATACATTTTTTAAACGAATTCCGTTTTCAACAAAATTTATACCGACATGTTCATTAAAAAAACTGATCAAGACTATGTTTTCAGATTTTTTAAAAATGTTAATTATTAGTATTTATTAAATAAAATAAGATTAACTAAAGCTAATTATGTTAAAGTAAAAAAGAAAAAGAGAAAAAAAAACAAATTTATTGGGTTGCAAGTTTGCAACCAAGGTTGCATGAACGAGCAGATCGAGCAATTGTGTGACACCTCGTAATTTCCAGGTCAGCATCTTATTTATTTAAATGATTATTTAAATGCATTATGTACACGTGGCACTATAATTAGATTTATTTAGTGTGACACGTGGCACGACAGTACGAATACTGACACATGACTAGATAATTCGTGGAATTATCGACGAACAGCACACACGTGTCAAAACACACGAACGTTGGTGAACGTCTAACACATTGTGTAGCACAACACTCGAAACCTCACGAAACACTGTCACAAGTCAATTATGGCTAATAATTGACCAATAGAGTCCAAACGACGCTCGAATGATGTTTTACAGTCGAGAAACGGGCAAGAATGGGCCAGGACAACCAAACAAGCTTATTGGGCTTGAAAAACAGGCCAGGCGGTACGCCTGACCCGGAGTGCCCTCGACAGGCGATGCGCGCGGGACACAAAAGAGGCGCCCTATCTGACTTCTTCCGCGCGTAACGACAGGCATACCCGACCCACGTCAGGCGTTACGCCTGGGGCGCCAGATTCGCAAAATCACCTTTTTAAGCTCCCAAAACCATCATGACACCTATTCCACTCATTATAACCGATTCTAGACGAAAACCCTCGGCCATTTCTCCTTCCCAACACCTGCAATAGTTCTGGAAGCCATTGTTGAGCATCTTGAAGCTCAAGATTGAAGGTTTGAAGATTTGGAACTTGAAGAAGCAAGCTTAGAGCTCGACACCACCACTTCTCTTGCTTTCCCTGTCAAACCCAGCGAATCCAGAGACCTTAGAGGCTGTTCTCATCAACATCTCAGAGGTTTTGAAGCTATAGAAGGTAGTTATACACTCCTTGTAGCATAACACCATCACTACACACACATGCAAGTGTTAGATCTCACATGCAAGCACTTTGAATGCACATGCACGAATTTATCTTCTGGGTTTATTGATTTTAAGGTGTTTTATGATGATCTAAAGTGTTTAGATGATGATCTATGATGATCTATGATGATGAGTATGGGTCTTATTGCTTAAAGTGATGTTTTGTGATGAGATATTGCCATGCATGTATGATCTAAGGCATTTTAGATAGTTTTGATGATGTTGAAATGATTCATGATAATGTATAAGAGTCCTTGCAAGATTAGATTGTGATTATGATGGTCAAAATGTGATTTGGAGGCAAACTTGCTATTTTTAGTAACTTTTTAGTTACAAATTGATGATTTGGTATATATGATGAACATGCATGTATATAGAATTGTTGCTAGGATGATAACATGATGATTTGATGTGTTAGAAAGTAGTCTTGATGATGTCTATGATCATATTTAGTGTTGTTACTATATTTAGTAACTTTTTAGGTAAAAATGTTGATAGATGATAAAATTGGTTATGTTGACAGGATTAAATGTTGTTAGAAGATATATTATGATGATTTGTAACATAAACAATGGATTAGAAATGTTAAATGGTCATTTTTATGCAAAAACCACAAAGTTACTATTTATAGTAACTTTATTTTTAGAAAAACCGATTTGTCAACGTGTTGTGTGATTTGAGCATGCTAAATGACTTATTATGTTTTAATATGATGTTTAGATGCTAAGTTAGATGGTTTCCGATGTCACGCATGCTAAAAATGGAAACTTTCCATTTTAGGAAACTTTGGTGCACTAACATGTTATAAACGACTTATGTGAATCCGTATGATAATGTGCTATGTGTTAACATGATCACGTAGGACTATTGAACATGCTAGAACTATAAAACCATTATGCTTTGTGAACTTTCCATAAATGGAAACTTACTATAAATAGTAAGTTGTCCATAGACGCGACTTGCGCGTTTTGCACACGACAAACACTTACACAATTGCTACACGAGTCACAACCGTCACACGGTTCACCAACGGGTCGTTGACTTGACACGGTCAACCTTGGTCAAACACGGTCAAACATGGTCAAACACGGTCAATATGGACCAACACGAGCAAACACGGTCATTGTGGACCGACACGGGCAAACATGAACAACCAAGGGTTGTTGAGCACAAACACGAGCACTAACACTAGCACGGTCACTCACACGAACTCACGTACGGTCTACGATATAGGTTGCCGGTGACCGACGTGCTACACGACAACTCGGGAGCTTACGCTTACGTACGATCATATCACTAAGGTGAGTTTACGGCCCCTCTTTACTCTTTTCAAATGCTTTTAAATAGGGGGAGAATACTAGTTGCATCGAGTCAAACATTATTACTGTACAAACACTATTGTGTATGCTGGTTTATTGGACAAAAATTAAGTGTTGAACTCGTTACAAGCCCTCACAAAGTCTTACCGTTAATGTACAAACAACGTGGTAGATTTGGATGGATCCATTAGGGAATGACTAACCCCACGGGGCACTATGTTGACTGGATGTCATAACCCGTGCAAACTCTGACCTAATTTGCTATGCATACGAGGCATAGCGGAGGCAAGGACAAACAAGTCTAGTTCGGTAGTGACGCACTGACACTTTGGGCCTAGGGCTCGGTACTAACATTTGATAAACAGCATGACACACTTTTATTACTATATGTATATCAAAACCTGTGAACTCACCAACCATTGTGTTGACACTTTTCAAACTTGTATTCTCAGGTAACTAGCATGGCTAGCAGGAGGACAGGAATGCACACATTAAGGGACGAGCAATTAGGAACTTACATGCATTCTGTCTTGTTATTTTGAAAACAATTTATCTTATCCTGTTAAACAATGACGTGTTAAACTATTCCGCTGCATTATGTCAAACATCTGATTTCCGCTGCAATATATATTATGATAACTTTTATTCCGCTGCAAACTACTTTATTTTGTGTATGTGTCAAACATTGGATTTGTAAAAGCATATAGAGGTGTTCTATATGACCTTGAGCTGTGATTCTGGACACGTCACATCCACGTGGACATTTGCCACAAGTGGGAATTTGGGGGTGTGACAGACTGGTATCAGAGCCTTGGTTATAGGGAACTAGGTTTGCATGTAGTAAACTTAGACTATAGCCATTGCTCAACTTTAGACACTACACTTAGAACTTGCACATTGATGATATTATTGCTTATGTTAAACTATTACTTACTAACGTGAAACTTACAGGATGGCCGACAGCAACAGCAACGCTAACAGGAGCGCAGCTAGACCCACGGGCACAGATGATTTGGCGGCAGAGTGTCGGCGACGGATCGACGATATCGTAGCCCAGGTTGACGCCGAGATGGATAGGCGGGCCAGAGACGCGGCACGGGCCCGACATTGGGGATGGCTTCCCACCATAATCCAAGGATGGATCATCGGGGAGAGAGTACCTCCATACCGTTTCCCTGGTGATACCACCCCAGGACACCGACTGCCACCACTTGGGGTACCACTGGAGCAGGCCTTCGCGGCCCACGTTGCTTGCACCCGACGAGAGATTGGGAGGACTAGAGAGCTGTCAGACGAGGTCCGAGTTCTTCGCGAGAAGAACGATCGATTGGAGAGGCAGAACGAGAGACTGGAGGGACGCAACGACAGATTGGAGGCACAGGTGGAGACTCTACGCCTCCAAGTGTCCCAACTGATGACCCAGCACGGACAGATCGTTGATGTCATGCAGGAGCATGATGTACGCATCACTGAGAATCGGACAGACATAACCGAGACTCAGGCGGTGGTGCAGGCTAGTGATGCCATGCTTAACGCATGGGCTGCACAGTTTATTGAGGAACCACCACAGGAGGATGGTCCCGAGTTCGAGGCCGAGGACCTCGAAGAAGAGGACCTTGATGAGGATCCTAATGAGGATCCGGAGGAGGATGATGATGACGGAGACGCTGCTAGCGATATTTCACATGTCTCTATGGATTCGGATTAGAGGACTGTTGTATTTTGTACTTTCTTATTTTGGCCTAGACGAGCGGGATGTGCTCGAATAACTTATTATGTATTTCCTTTCGAAATCATTGTACTTCAAGCTTATTATTAATGAAAATTATGTTTTGTCTTACTTATTACATGTTGACCATGATTGCTTGATAACATAACCTCTGACTTGACAGCTAACATGACATTTGATCTGACATCTGACATGACATTTGACTAACACTCTAACATGTGTTGATTAAAACTCTATCCCTTATGTATAGAACCATACATGGCGGGAAGAGGACCGTACGCGCGTCCTGCTAAACGGACACTAGATGCCGCTGTGATAAAAATGATGGTTGACCGTCGGGTCAACAAAGCGATCGCTGACTACGAAGCCAGTCGCCAGCATAGCGAAACTAGCGGAAACAACAACGGTACTAACACTTGCCTGACGCGACTAATATAGTGTAGCTAACACAATACTAACACACGACACTGGTTTCTGACAAACAGGGTCAAACAGCAGCAACGGGAAAGGATGTTCCTTTAAATCTTTCCTAAACTGTCACCCACACAAGTTCAAGGGAACTGAGGGAGCTGTCGGAATGCTCCGCTGGGTGGAGAAAGTGGAGTCTGTATTCGCCATGTGCGAATGTGCTGAAGAGAACCGGGTGAAGTTCGCAACTGGTACACTGGAAGGACCAGCACTCACATGGTGGAATACCCATGTACAAACCCTGGGGTTGGACGGTGCCAACTCCATGCCATGGGCTGATTTCACCCGACTACTGCAAGAGGAATACTGTCCTCGTGATGAGATCAGAAAACTGGAAGCTGAATTCTGGGTACTGAAGATGGTCGGCTCTGAGATCGAGCAATACTGCACTCGATTCCATGAGCTGTGTAAGCTATGTCCGGCTATGGTGACGCCGGAGTACAAGAAAATCGAGCAGTTCATCAGTGGGCTGCCCGAACAAATTCAAAGCATGGTGACTGCGTCTGACCTCACCACTATCCAACCTCTGATCAGGCTGGCTCATAAACTGACTGACCAAGCTGTAGCTCAGGGCAAGCTACCAAAACGAGGCGAGCATGTGAAGCCTTAAGAAAGCCAGAAGAGGAAGTGGGAACCCAGCCACCACCAATCTCATCAGCCCCAACAACAACAACGATCTGCACCTGCCAGAGCATTCACTGCCACCCAACCCGACGATAAGGGGAAAGGTGTGTATCAAGGGAAATACCCGCTATGTAACCGATGCTCTTATCACCACTTCGGGCAATGCGAACGATATCGTTGCTTGAAGTGTGGACGACATGGCCACATGGCCAAAGACTGCAGATCCAAATTTCCCAGTAACAACAACCCTAACCACAACCACAACAACAATCAGAACACTCTCAAGGGGTGCTACGAATGTGGAAAACCGGGGCATATGAAGAGGGACTGCCCTCAGCTAAAGAAAACAGGAAGTGGAATGGCTAAAGGCCGAGCATTTGTGATTGGCTCGGGAGAGGCCAAAGACGATCCTAACATCGTAACCGGTACGTTTCTTTTAAATAATGTCTATGCTAGCATATTATTTGATACCGGTGCCGATAGGAGCTTTATATCTAGTGAGTTTAGCAAATTACTAGATATTACCCCAACGCCACTAGACTACAAGTATACCGTAGAGCTAGCCGACGGCAAGCTAATTGAAACACAACACATCTTTCGAGGATGCGTCATGGTATTGGCGGATCATGAACTCGAAATCGATTTGATGCCGGTGACTCTTGGAAGCTTTGATGTGGTCGTTGGAATGGATTGGCTATCCGCTAACCAAGCTGAAATCATATGCAACGATAAGATCGTACGAGTGACGTTGCAGAACGGAGAACAGATCTCGATTCAGGGGGAAAGACGGGGAGTACCTCTGAACATCATATCATGCATGAAGGCAAACAAGTATCT
The DNA here is from genome assembly GCA_009363875.1 of Mikania micrantha. NCBI lineage: Eukaryota > Viridiplantae > Streptophyta > Magnoliopsida > Asterales > Asteraceae > Mikania > Mikania micrantha. Next base: position 79,440,978 of record CM018694.1, on the reverse strand, counting down.
GCAAAAGGGATACACTACCATACAAGCCCTCATCGCCGAGCAACCCAAGAAAGAGAGGAAGATTGAGGACATCGCCGTAGTCCGCGATTTTCCCGAAGTGTTTCCCGAAGACCTACCTGGACTGCCTCCGAAACGACAAGTCGAGTTTCAGATAGACCTTACACCTGGAGCAGCACCGATTGCCAAAGCTCCATACCGACTAGCACCGACTGAGATGCAGGAACTGTCTAACCAGTTACAAGAGCTGTTAGACAAGGGATTCATCAGACCGAGCTTCTCACCTTGGGGAGCACCGGTCTTGTTCGTAAAGAAGAAAGACGGATCATTCCGTATGTGTATCGACTACAGAGAGCTGAACAAAGTGACGATCAAGAATCGATATCCCTTACCGCGAATAGACGATCTGTTTGACCAGTTGCAAGGGTCAAGCTACTATTCGAAGATCGATTTAAGATCGGGTTACCACCAACTAAGGATACAGGAAAACGATATCCCTAAGACTGCTTTTCGAACCCGATACGGACACTACGAATTCTTGGTTATGCCCTTCGGACTGACCAACGCACCAGCAGTATTCATGGATCTCATGAATAGAGTGTGCAAACCTTACCTGGACAAATTCGTGATAGTGTTCATCGACGACATCCTGATCTACTCTAAGAATCAGGAAGAGCATGCCGAACATCTAAGGCTAGTCTTGGAACTACTGAAGAAAGAGCAATTGTACGCGAAGTTTTCAAAGTGCGACTTTTGGATACGCGAAGTCCAATTCCTTGGACACGTGGTTAATGAGCAGGGAATACACGTAGACCCAGCCAAGATTGAAGCAATTAAGAACTGGGAAGCACCCAAGACTCCGACTGAGGTGCGACAATTCCTAGGTCTGGCCGGGTACTACCGAAGATTCATTGAAGGATTTTCGAAGATTGCTCAATCGCTGACATCCCTGACTCATAAGGACAAGAAGTTCGATTGGGGAGACAAACAAGAAGCTGCCTTCAACCTGTTGAAACAGAAACTATGCACTACACCCATCCTATCTCTACCGGAAGGATGTGACGACTTCGTGGTGTATTGTGACGCCTCGAAACAAGGACTCGGTTGTGTGCTGATGCAACGCGAGAAAGTGATAGCATACGCTTCACGCCAACTGAAGGTGCATGAGAAGAATTACACGACTCATGACCTTGAGTTGGGAGCCGTGGTGTTTGCCCTGAAGATCTGGCGACACTACTTGTACGGCACAAAGTGCACTATCTTTACCGATCATAAGAGCCTACAACACATCTTCGACCAGAAAGAGTTGAACATGAGACAACGAAGATGGGTTGAGCTTATCGGCGATTATGATTGCGCTATCAAGTACCATCCCGGTAAGGCAAACGTAGTGGCCGACGCGTTGAGTCGGAAAGAAACGACAAAACGCGTGCGCGCACTACAACTCACGATCCATTCTGAACTACCGAATCAAATTCGGATAGCACAACAGGAAGCTCTGAAAACTGAAAACCTTACTCTTGAAGCCATGCGTGGCATGGATAAGCAAATAAAGGCAAAAGACGACGGAGCTTACTATTTAATGGATCGAATCTGGATTCCACGCTACGGAGGATTGAGAGAAGTAGTGATGGATGAATCTCACAAGAGCCGGTATTCCGTACACCCAGGCTCCGATAAGATGTATCACGATTTGAAGACAACCTATTGGTGGCCAAACATGAAAGCTGAGATAGCAACATACGTGAGTAAATGCCTAACGTGCTCAAAAGTCAAAGTTGAGTACCAGAAGCCATCAGGGTTACTTCAACAACCGGAACTACCACTGTGGAAATGGGAGCAGATTTCCATGGATTTCATCACTAAACTGCCAAAGACGGCAAGTGGTTGCGATACCATCTGGGTTATCGTAGACCGACTGACAAAATCCGCACACTTCCTACCTATCAAGGAGACTGACAAGCTAGACAAACTCACACGTATATATCTGAAGGAAGTGGTTACTCGACATGGAGTGCCAATCTCAATCATATCTGATCGCGACAGCCGATTCACGTCGCATTTCTGGAAGTCCTTGCATAAGGCTTTGGGCACGAGATTGGACATGAGTACCGCATACCACCCGCAGACGGACGGGCAGAGTGAGCGAACCATACAGACACTGGAGGACATGCTACGGGCATGCGTTATTGACTTTGGGAGTAGCTGGGAATCTCATCTACCGTTAGTTGAGTTCTCATATAACAATAGCTACCACACTAGCATTCAAGCTGCACCATTCGAGGCACTTTACGGACGTAAGTGTCGATCACCCATCTGCTGGGCGGAAGTTGGAGACAGCCAACTGACTGGTCCAGAACTGGTGCACGAGACAACGGAGAAGATCGTGCAAATACGCAAACGAATGGCAGCAGCTCGGGACAGACAGAAAAGCTATGCCGACAAGCGACGCAAACCGTTGGAGTTCCAGGTGGGGGACAGAGTGTTACTCAAGGTCTCGCCCTGGAAAGGTGTCATTCAGTTTGGCAAACGAGGAAAGTTGAACCCTCGTTACATCGGACCTTTCGAGATTACAAAACGAATAGGCCCTGTAGCCTACGAACTAAACCTGCCAGTTGAACTGAGCGGTGTACACAACGTATTCCACATCTCGAACCTCAAGAAGTGCCTATCTGATGAGACACTTGTTATTCCTCTTGAGGAAATACAAATCGACGAACAATTGAACTTCGTTGAGGAACCGGTGGAGATTATGGACCGGGAAACCAAGAAGCTCAAACTCAGCAAGATTCCAATAGTGAAAGTGCGATGGAATTCGCGACGCGGACCGGAATTCACGTGAGAACGTGAAGATCAGATGAAACAAAAGTACCCACACCTGTTCGCGGAACAGACAAACACTAGCAACACGAGTTGAATTTCGTGACGAAATTCTTTCTAACATGGGGAGGATGTGACACCCCATAATTTCCAGGTCAGCATCTTATTTATTTAAATGATTATTTAAATGCATTATGTACACGTGGCACTAGAATTAGATTTATTTAGTGTGACACGTGGCACGACAGTACGAATACTGACACATGACTAGATAACTCGTGGAATTATCGACGAACAGCACACACGTGTCAAAACACACGAACGTTGGTGAACGTCTAACACATTGTGTAGCACAACACTCGAAACCTCACGAAACACTGTCACAAGTCAATTATGGCTAATAATTGACCAATAGAGTCCAAACGACGCTCGAATGATGTTTTACAGTCGAGAAACGGGCAAGAATGGGCCATGACAACCAAACAAGCTTATTGGGCTTGAAAAACAGGCCAGGCGGTACGCCTGACCCGGAGTGCCCTCGACAGGCGATGCGCGCGGGACACAAAAGAGGCGCCCTATCTGACTTCTTCCGCGCGTAACGACAGGCATACCCGACCCACGTCAGGCGTTACGCCTGGGGCGCCAGATTCGCAAAATCACCTTTTTAAGCTCCCAAAACCATCATGACACCTATTCCACTCATTATAACCGATTCTAGACGAAAACCCTCGGCCATTTCTCCTTCCCAACACCTGCAATAGTTCTGGAAGCCATTGTTGAGCATCTTGAAGCTCAAGATTGAAGGTTTGAAGATTTGGAACTTGAAGAAGCAAGCTTAGAGCTCGACACCACCACTTCTCTTGCTTTCCCTGTCAAACCCAGCGAATCCAGAGACCTTAGAGGCTGTTCTCATCAACATCTCAGAGGTTTTGAAGCTATAGAAGGTAGTTATACACTCCTTGTAGCATAACACCATCACTACACACACATGCAAGTGTTAGATCTCACATGCAAGCACTTTGAATGCACATGCGCACGAATTTATCTTCTGGGTTTATTGATTTTAAGGTGTTTTATGATGATCTAAAGTGTTTAGATGATGATCTATGATGATCTATGATGATGAGTATGGGTCTTATTGCTTAAAGTGATGTTTTGTGATGAGATATTGCCATGCATGTATGATCTAAGGCATTTTAGATAGTTTTGATGATGTTGAAATGATTCATGATAATGTATAAGAGTCCTTGCAAGATTAGATTGTGATTATGATGGTCAAAATGTGATTTGGAGGCAAACTTGCTATTTTTAGTAACTTTTTAGTTACAAATTGATGATTTGGTATATATGATGAACATGCATGTATATAGAATTGTTGCTAGGATGATAACATGATGATTTGATGTGTTAGAAAGTAGTCTTGATGATGTCTATGATCATATTTAGTGTTGTTACTATATTTAGTAACTTTTTAGGTAAAAATGTTGATAGATGATAAAATTGGTTATGTTGACAGGATTAAATGTTGTTAGAAGATATATTATGATGATTTGTAACATAAACAATGGATTAGAAATGTTAAATGGTCATTTTTATGCAAAAACCACAAAGTTACTATTTATAGTAACTTTATTTTTAGAAAAACCGATTTGTCAACGTGTTGTGTGATTTGAGCATGCTAAATGACTTATTATGTTTTAATATGATGTTTAGATGCTAAGTTAGATGGTTTCCGATGTCACGCATGCTAAAAATGGAAACTTTCCATTTTAGGAAACTTTGGTGCACTAACATGTTATAAACGACTTATGTGAATCCGTATGATAATGTGCTATGTGTTAACATGATCACGTAGGACTATTGAACATGCTAGAACTATAAAACCATTATGCTTTGTGAACTTTCCATAAATGGAAACTTACTATAAATAGTAAGTTGTCCATAGACGCGACTTGCGCGTTTTGCACACGACAAACACTTACACAATTGCTACACGAGTCACAACCGTCACACGGTTCACCAACGGGTCGTTGACTTGACACGGTCAACCTTGGTCAAACACGGTCAAACATGGTCAAACACGGTCAATATGGACCAACACGAGCAAACACGGTCATTGTGGACCGACACGGGCAAACATGAACAACCAAGGGTTGTTGAGCACAAACACGAGCACTAACACTAGCACGGTCACTCACACGAACTCACGTACGGTCTACGATATAGGTTGCCGGTGACCGACGTGCTACACGACAACTCGGGAGCTTACGCTTACGTACGATCATATCACTAAGGTGAGTTTACGGCCCCTCTTTACTCTTTTCAAATGCTTTTAAATAGGGGGAGAATACTAGTTGCATCGAGTCAAACATTATTACTGTACAAACACTATTGTGTATGCTGGTTTATTGGACAAACATTAAGTGTTGAACTCGTTACAAGCCCTCACAAAGTCTTACCGTTAATGTACAAACAACGTGGTAGATTTGGATGGATCCATTAGGGAATGACTAACCCCACGGGGCACTATGTTGACTGGATGTCATAACCCGTGCAAACTCTGACCTAATTTGCTATGCATACGAGGCATAGCGGAGGCAAGGACAAACAAGTCTAGTTCGGTAGTGACGCACTGACACTTTGGGCCTAGGGCTCGGTACTAACATTTGATAAACAGCATGACACACTTTTATTACTATATGTATATCAAAACCTGTGAACTCACCAACCATTGTGTTGACACTTTTCAAACTTGTATTCTCAGGTAACTAGCATGGCTAGCAGGAGGACAGGAATGCACACATTAAGGGACGAGCAATTAGGAACTTACATGCATTCTGTCTTGTTATTTTGAAAACAATTTATCTTATCCTGTTAAACAATGACGTGTTAAACTATTCCGCTGCATTATGTCAAACATCTGATTTCCGCTGCAATATATATTATGATAACTTTTATTCCGCTGCAAACTACTTTATTTTGTGTATGTGTCAAACATTGGATTTGTAAAAGCATATAGAGGTGTTCTATATGACCTTGAGCTGTGATTCTGGACACGTCACATCCACGTGGACATTTGCCACAAGTGGGAATTTGGGGGTGTGACAGACTGGTATCAGAGCCTTGGTTATAGGGAACTAGGTTTGCATGTAGTAAACTTAGACTATAGCCATTGCTCAACTTTAGACACTACACTTAGAACTTGCACATTGATGATATTATTGCTTATGTTAAACTATTACTTACTAACGTGAAACTTACAGGATGGCCGACAGCAACAACAACGCTAACAGGAGCGCAGCTAGACCCACGGGCACAGATGATTTGGCGGCAGAGTGCCGGCGACGGATCGACGATATCGTAGCCCAGGTTGACGCCGAGATGGATAGGCGGGCCAGAGACGCGGCACGGGCCCGACATTGGGGATGGCTTCCCACCATAATCCAAGGATGGATCATCGGGGAGAGAGTACCTCCATACCGTTTCCCTGGTGATACCACCCCAGGACACCGACTGCCACCACTTGGGGTACCACTGGAGCAGGACTTCGCGGCCCACGTTGCTTGCACCCGACGAGAGATTGGGAGGACTAGAGAGCTGTCAGACGAGGTCCGAGTTCTTCGCGAGAAGAACGATCGATTGGAGAGGCAGAACGAGAGACTGGAGGGACGCAACGACAGATTGGAGGCACAGGTGGAGACTCTACGCCTCCAAGTATCCCAACTGATGACCCAGCACGGACAGATCGTTGATGTCATGCAGGAGCATGATGTACGCATCACTGAGAATCGGACAGACATAACCGAGACTCAGGCGGTGGTGCAGGCTAGTGATGCCATGCTTAACGCATGGGCTGCACAGTTTATTGAGGAACCACCACAGGAGGATGGTCCCGAGTTCGAGGCCGAGGACCTCGAAGAAGAGGACCTTGATGAGGATCCTAATGAGGATCCGGAGGAGGATGATGATGACGGAGACGCTGCTAGCGATATTTCACATGTCTCTATGGATTCGGATTAGAGGACTGTTGTATTTTGTACTTTCTTATTTTGGCCTAGACGAGCGGGATGTGCTCGAATAACTTATTATGTATTTCCTTTTGAAATCATTGTACTTCAAGCTTATTATTAATGAAAATTATGTTTTGTCTTACTTATTACATGTTGACCATGATTGCTTGATAACATAACCTCTGACTTGACAGCTAACATGACATCTGATCTGACATCTGACATGACATTTGACTAACACTCTAACATGTGTTGATTAAAACTCTATCCCTTATGTATAGAACCATACATGGCGGGAAGAGGACCGTACGCGCGTCCTGCTAAACTGACACTAGATGCCGCTGTGATAAAAATGATGGTTGACCGTCGGGTCAACAAAGCGATCGCTGACTACGAAGCCAGTCGCCAGCATAGCGAAACTAGCGGAAACAACAACGGTACTAACACTTGCCTGACGCGACTAATATAGTGTAGCTAACACAATACTAACACACGACACTGGTTTCTGACAAACACTGGTTTCTCATCATTTATACATTACTAGGTTATAGACCCGTGTATTACACGGGTTGCGACAAAAACATATGTGTATTTTATAATTATGTCATCGTAAATTTACATAATTAAAATAATTTTTTTACACACTTACACATGTTAAATATTTAAAATTTAAAATTATTTTTTAAATAACACAATATATATTTTTCAAATACATTTTATAAATAATTAAAATATTTTAATTTATAATTTAATCATATTATTTGCTAAGTTAAATTAAAAATAATAATATTTATTAGGAGAGAAAAAAAGAAAAAAAAGTAATAAAAAATGACATACAAATATTTATTATAAGAGAGAAGCGGGAAAACAATCATTATGTGGTATAGAAAGTTGACATGTGGTATATAAAACCTTTATTTATAATATAGTATAGATTTATCTATTTCTCTCTCATTTAAGATCATCTATATATATAATAATTTATTAATATCAAATTTCCCTCTCATCTATCTCTTCTCTCTCCATCCATAGTGTTTTTTTAAAGTTAAAAAAATATTTTTTTAAATTTCAAAACAACAAAAATGTATATTTTTTATACAAAATAAAAAAAAAAACAAATTTTTACAAGATATAAAAAACTACACATGCGTATAAATAAAAACGTACAAGTTTTAATACACAAACTACAATTTACTCGAAATATTACACATGTGTAGAAATAAAAATATATACATGTGTATATTTTATATATTTGAGATTTATAACATATTACACCTATACATGTGTAGTTTTTGGTGTTTTGGTTAATTTGATGTTCTTTTATAAATTTACACATGTGTAATTTTTTGTTTCGTATGTTAAATACACATGTGTAGTATTTATTATGGTTGAGAATATGTAATATTGTGTGTATAGTGAAATTTGTGTTTGATACACATGTGTATATTTTTTGTTTTCTTTAAAAAAATGACTTTTTATTTATTTTGGAGAGACTAACGAAGATAGAGGAGAGAGGAGAGATGAGAGATAATCGGATAGAGATAGAAAGAAGAGAGAGGGAAGAGAATCTGACAAATATTAACGAGGAGAGAGGAGAGATGATAAAAAAAGGGTCAGTTATACCCCTTAAAAGATAAAAGATGTATTTTTTTTTGAAAACCTCAATAAAAATAATTAACTATAATTGTGGAACACATACTTATTCTATTTAATTAATTAATACTAAAAAAAGTTTGATATAACAATCCACGTCGGGTTTAAGGGTTTTCTTTTTAAGATCGGGTTTTCAAAATATTCAAACCCTATATATATATATATATATATATATATATATATATATAGGGAAGGGATCATATAATAACCCTCATTAATTGAGGTAACCCATTAACCCTGGCAAAAAAAGCTCAAATCGCAAAAAAAAAATTTCATGGTTTTTTTATGCAAAAATAGGGGGCTCCTTTTTTAAGCGTTCGCTAATTCACAAGCGTTAAAAAGTTAAACGAAATGCAAGTTTGCGTTACACTGCGAACATTTATTTAATTGTCGCAGTGTAACGCAAACTTACATTTCGTTTAACTTTTTAACGCTTGTGAATTAGCGAACGCTTAAAAAAGGAGCCCCCCTATTTTTGCATAAAAAAACCATGAAATTTTTTTTTTGCGATTTGAGCGTTTTTTGCCAGGGTTAATGGGTTACCTCAATTAAGGTGGGTTATTATTCACTCCTTACCCTATATATATATATATTATTAGATCATTACCCTGTGTATTATACGGATTGAATATAAAATATCAAATAATTAGTAATAAAAATTTAAAAATTATACAATATTTTGTTATAAAATAATTAAATTAAATTTTAATCAGTATTTTTACTAATAAAATAATAATTAAAATTTTCAATAACTAAATAAATAATACGTGACCTATTTGTTTTGTAAGATTAAAGATTCTTAAACTAATTGATGTTAAAAATTCATTAATTTTCTATCAAAAACTTATTGTTACAAATCAAGAAGATAATGTACAATTTGTGTAATTATTAAATTTTATGACTTACTTTGGAATATCATTAAATATAAATAACTAAAGTTAAATTTTTCATAACATTTTAACAACTTTTGGTTTAAAATAATTAGTTTTAAGCATTTCTTTTTTAAGAAACATCGTTTGTTTATAAAAATTCATTTATTTGAAAATTATGATTTATAGTTTATTTTATTTTTTAAAAATTGTTTTTCATTAAACTTTTATTTTCTAAAAATATTAACTCAAAATATTTTTCTTACTTTGAAAAAATATTTTTTTAGAAAATTTCATATTTTATTAACTTTTTTTAAGTGTGATTTTTAATGTATTAAAAACTATTTTCTTGCATGAAAAAAAATAATATTTTTATTAGTTATTAATATTATAAATATTCAATAGGAGAGAATGTGATTCATTAATATGATAGATATAATTGAATAAATTAGTAGAAAAATGACAAGTGGCAACATAAGCATTAGAATTTGACAAGTGTCAAAAATTATTTTTGTTTATTAGAATAGAAAGATACTTACATTAAATCAACCATATCATACTCACATAATTTTGATTTATACATATTTTTAAATATATTTTATCATTAAAAAATTTAAAAAGTAGGTGTTATTGGTACACTAGTATACCAATATTAATCGCTTTTTTTCCTCTTCTTCAAGTAAGGGTTGGCTAGCTATAATTAGTCTTAGGCGAGCCCTTGTGCTTCGAAAATTTAGAGGCCTAAGTTCAAAATCATTGTTATTTATTTCTTTTATAATAGAGTAAATTACTGATTATGTCATTTAAAAATATAGCAATTTGCTGGTTTCGTTCTTTAACTTCAAAAATTACTAGGGGTGTCCTTTTTTTGAAAAATTTGCACGGGTTACGTCCTTTGTCATTAACACTGTTAATTACTTTCGTTAAAAGGGTCACACCCCATCCACGTGATGGGTAATTTAGTCAATTCCTAACCCCTTCTCCTCCATTCTCGATTCCTAAATCCTTCTCCTCCATTCTCGTGTGCACCAATCGAATCCTGTTCTCCTGTGAATCAACGAGAACAACCTGATTTTGTTTCTGGTTTGATGAAGAGGCTGTAGCTGATGACGAAGAACAAGAAGAAGAATTAGGTTTAAGCTTCTTCGTAGGAGGATAAATCGTGTTACCAGCGATAGCTTGCAGGTCAGAATCCGGTAGGGCTCCAGCAAACGAATTGTCAATCACGAAAGGTTCCGTTGCAGGATTAAGCTCACAAATCATGGATTCAAGCCACGAATTTAGATTGGACGGATTATAATGAACAGAATCTGATGCAATTTGAGATAATCCATCATCGTTCCCGAAAACACCTTCAAGATGCTCAATCTTCTGAGCAACATTAACCATATCCGACGATTTAACCTTGTAACCGAACATCGCCAGCAGCTCATCGACGCGTGCAAATATTTAACCTCGTTGATCGTAATGGTTTGGGATTTTGATTTGAGTACAGGGTCTTGCAAATTTTGAAAATTCTACAACTCCTGTATGATCTTCTTCCTCTGCTATACTTATTTTTCGGAAATTTTTGTTGTTCTTCATCTTTGAGATCTTTGAGTGTTCTGTTATCTAATCATCTTTCATGATTCAACTTTATGGAATCAATTAGGGTTCGCTACCTGGGATTCATTAACGTTTGTGGATTGGGGTGGAAACCCTAAGGTAAGGAAGAAGAATGGTGTGATTTGACCATTTTACCTCTGATGTGACTGGCACATGGGGGTTTTAACGGAATAAGTTAACGGGGTTAGTGACAAAGGATAAAATCAGTGCAAAATTTTCAAAAAAAGGACACCCCTAGTAATTTTTGAATTTAAAGGACGAAACCAGCAAATTGCTATATTTTTAAAGGACATAATCAGTAATTTACTCTTTATAATATGCACTAGGTTAAATCCCGTGTGTTACACGGGCTAAAAACTAAACTTTATATATTTGTAAGAAAACTTATTTTAAATAAAAATTGTTTTGTAATAACACTTATTTTTTTGCAAAACTTTTAATCTTACTAAAACTATATATTTAAAATATTTCTTTTTTTTTAAAAAAAAGTTGATTTTTTGAAAAATTATATTCTTTGTTAAAAATTTTAAGTGTGTGTTTTCAATAAAAAAAGACTTTATTATTAACTTATAAAAAATTATGTTTTTAATATGAAAAAAGTATATAATATCATTAGTTATTAAATTTATAGTTATTACTAAATAGAAAATGTAATTATCATTTAATATGAGAGATAATTGTTTGATAAAATAAAAAAGCGACATGTGGCCATAACAAGCTAGGAGAATGACACATGGCAATATTAGTTTAAATAGTTGACATGTGGCCAAAAAAAACTTCATTTATTATAATAGTAAGATAAGATAAGATAGAATGATGCTGTAAATTAATTAGTTTAGCCTTATTTTTAACTTAAGATGTTGAATTTAATGCTGATAGTATGTGATTGTATTACTATTAATTTTCGTTGTAATTTTAAGGAAACAACTAGATAATGCTGATAGTATGTGATTTTAATATAAATAACATATTAAACAAATGATGTATGTCATGATTTCAAAAAATGTTTGTGTATCTAAGATTTTATTAATAAATTAATTATCTTATTATTTGTTTAATTGATTGCTTTATTATTTTGTAGGCAATTACATTATTAGGTATTATATGATTATATCGATATGAGTTTGAAAATAAAAAATTGAGCCACATTTTTATTTGAAAAGACCAAGTTGAAATGTCGATTCCGTATTCAATTGTTTTCTAGCCATATCTATATTGTAGATTTAATTTGGTTTTTCGGTTTCATTAACTAGATATACATTTTTTAATTTAGTTTATACTCTGAACATAATAATTGATTAATGTAAATGTTGAATTTAGTTTGTTAGGTTTGTTCGATATAATATACACACACACATACATACTTGAATTTGTTTATTTGGTTCGCTTAGAAAATTTTCAATACGGGCCAGTTCAGTTGACGAATATGAATAAAATAATTCAAAATCAGATAAATTGATTAAAATGAAAATCAAAAAATTCAACATCTCTAATTGATAGTTGACTCCAAAAAAAGTCTCAGAATTTAAGATAGATTCACTTCAACCGATCAAAATAAATTTAGTTAGCCCTCCTTGTAATGAAAAAGAAATCACACTCCACTCTTCAATGTTTTCTTATATTTTATCTTGGGGTGTTCACGAGCCAAACCGAGCCGAGCCAGAGGTCAGCTCGGATTCGGCTCGGATTGAAACCGAGTCTGGCTCGGCTCGGCTCGGAGTGTAAACCGAGCCTGAAATCTTGGCTCGGACTCGGCTTTGACTCGGCTCGGTTTTGGCTCGGTTTTTACGTAAAAAATTTAATATTTGAATTGCATTCACCTCAACTCGGCTCGGTTCGTTTTTGACTCAGTTTTTACATAAGAGATTTAATATTTGAATTGCAATCACCTCAACTCGGCTCGGTTCGTTTTCGGCTCGGTTTTACATAAGAGAATAGGCGTGAATATGTGAAACTAGTTAGGAATTAGTGAAGCACCCACGTGAGAATTGAGATTTATTTTGTATTTCCATCATCTTTTCTTTTATTATTTTATTATTTTTATTTTTTTAACATAATTACAATATAACACCAAAGTATATTTATCATTGAAAGTAACACTAAAGTTTTATATTTTAGTATAAAATGTTGTACAAATGATCCGAGCCACGAGCCGAGCATACGAGCCGAGCAACGAGCGAGCTACGAGCCGAGCCAGCCCTTGCTCGGACTCGGCTCGGTTTCAAAACGAGTTGGCTCAGTTCGACTCGGTTACAAACGAGCTTTATTCTAGCCGAGCTTTTTCCGAACGAGCTACGAGCCGAATCCGAGCTTCGAGCCGAATCCGAGCTTCGAGCTGAATCCGAACTGCGAGTTTTTTGGACAGCCCTATTTTTATCATATTAAATAACAATACCCTTCTTTTTAGCATTAATGTTATAATTTTAGGTTTATTTAAACATGCTCCTTATCTTAAAAATTATAAAAATGATTATTGACCATTAGATATATGAGATCAAATTTGAGAGGAAAAAAATTCAAAATTTTTTAGAGAAAAATTTTCGTAGGGTAATTTAGTTATGAACATTTTCCTCCATATTATTTAAGCGTTCATAACTTTTATATACGTTATTTTTTTATTAAAAAAATATCATTAAAGCGATCATTTTTTATTTTAAAACGAGTATAGTATTCATACAAAAAAATGAAAGTTTTGCAGTTTATTGTGTTTATTATAGCCATTGTGTTTTTCTTAAACATTTGTGTATAATCATTTTTTTGTGTTTTTCTTACAGGTAATCGTGTCTTTATTACAGGTTATTGTGTCTTTTATTAAGATCATTGTGTCATTCATACCCGTCGTTGTGTTATCTTTGCTTGATATTATGTATATTGTAACATCATTGTGTATTGAGTTGTTCAGAAAACACGACATTGAACAGTAAACACAAAAGACACAATAACTCGTACAAAAGACATAATAAACTGAATAAACAAATTGTTTCTATAACAACGATATAATCATTTTAAAGATAAAAAAAACTTTTTTATGTTATAATACTTTTTTCAAAAAATACTGCCGTATTTAAAATATATGAGCGTTTAATAAAGATGTGGTAACTTGAGAAAAAGTCATTAAAATTGATCGTTACTAAATTACTCTAAAACAACTTGATACAATTATAACTATTAATTTGTGATTCTTTTTAAATTTTTGAGATTAAAGAAACATTTTTAGTTTACCTTAACCATTATGTTATAAGGCACGTGTTTATAAGAATAATTTTATTTACTTTTTGAGAAAAGATCATTGGACAAGTAGAGTGATTCAACACGCTTGTGAAACTGTGGATGTAAGCAACGATGTAAGCAACGCTCATTTATGAAGTGATGCAGGCTCTTTTGTCCTTTATAGAGGCTCTAATCTAGAAGCTGTAATTTCACATGTGGTTGTGGAACATTTGAATTTGTGATCTATTATTTTTGTTTGTCGTATGTTTAATTTAAGGAAAATTATTAAAATGTTTATTTAGTTAGATTTTCAAAACATCCATTTTGCTTTTGCATGTGTCGCAATGTTCATATTCTTTATCCATGATGGCGTCTGTAAGTATATAGGTGTTCACACACATAGTCAACCAAACAAAGCTTGACAAGTGTTCTGTACGGATGCCCGCCCATACACGCTTTTATAGGCGTCCGCCCATGAATTACAAGCGTCCTCCCATAGATTACAGTGGCTCGTAATAGGATGGATATTTAAAAGTCAAAGGAAAAAAAACTTTATCAAATGTATGTTTTGGGAAATTTTGCTTAATTTAAACGTGCATGCTTTTGATCATGAAAAATTGAAGAATTTAGCATTAATTAATTAAAAGAAAATTGTTTTCTTTTAAATAGTTTAAACATGATGCGTTAAAAATAAAGGTGACTTAGCCTGGGAAAATAGGTGGTTTGAGTCGGGTTGGGTAACGGGTCAGAACGAGTTTTAAACAAAATTAGTTTGCGTTTAAATGGAATTTTTTTTTAAAAAAAAACATTAATTTGATTTAAGTCAAAATGCGTTGTAAATAAAAAAAAGAGTCTATTATGATAATTTTTAACTATTTTCTCATCAAATATGTTATAAATCATTATTAAACGTTTGAATCCATTGCATTAAAATAGTTTTTGGGTTACTCATCTTTACCCCGTATTGTGTTAAAATTTACCCGCCTCAACCCATTCATATTATAATATTATCTCTTTCAACTCATTATACAATAATTGTTCACTAAACCAACTCATTTCTTTTAATTTGGTTGAAAATTAACACCTTTAATTGTTCGTAACTCGTAAGTATTTGAATGGTTTAAAATTAAAGAGGCTATTAACAAGTAAATCCACCAGAGTCCAGATTTATGGGAACCCGCGGCATGGCTTATAAATCAACCCATTGTGAGGCAACCAGATTAAATTACATGATCAAATTATGGAGAAACACAAACAACGACGATATGCTGAAAACACCTCTTAACACTCGTGAAACCTCACCGCAAGATGGTTCTATCGGCATTATGCCCTCGTTAACCTAATCGCCATTTTCGCACTCGTTTATCGCCATCGTCGTAACGCTAAAAAAGGATAACATAATGAAGAGTATAAATAACACAATGATATTTAAAAAAGACACAACTACTATTAATTTTTGTTGTAATTTTAAGCAACCGACTAAATAATTTAATTCAAAGTCTTTCTAACTTTTAATATAAATAACATATTAAATTAAATAACATATGCATGTCATGTTTTGAAAAAATGTTTGTGTATCTAAGATTTGATTAACAAGTTTATTATCTTATTACTTGTTTATTTGATATTATATTATTATATTGTTAAGGGTGTGAAAATAAAAAACTGAGCCACATTTATAATTGAAAAAACTAAGTTGAAATGTGGATTTCGTTTTCAATTTGGTTACTAACTATATCTATATATTGTAGATTTAATTTGGTTTTCGGTTTGATTAACTAGATTTACATTTTTTTAGTTCACTTTATTCTCATAACATAACAAGTGATAAATATATATATATTTGAATCTAATTTGTTAGGTTTGCGCGATTTATATATTTACTTGAATTGGTTTATTTGGTTCACTTAGGAAAATTCCAATACAGAATAATTCGGTTGATGAGAAGGTATAAATAATTCAAAACGATCAAACTGAAAACCAAACAATTAGCATCTCTAATTGATAGTCAAATTTTAGATAGATTCACTTCGAACTTTCAAAATAATTTAGTCGATCGATGCTCCTTTTAATGTAAAAGAAAACTATTTCACACTCAAATGTTTTCTTATTGTTATTTTCATTACTTTTTTCATCATAATAGCCTTCTTTTTACGTATTTACGTTATAAGGCACGTGCTAATAAGAATAATTTTATTTACTTTTTAAATAAATTCATTAGACAACTATAGTGATTCAACAGACACCAATGACGCATGTGATCCTGTGAATGAAAACAAGACTCGTTTATATTTACGAAGTGATGCAGACTCTTCGGTCTTTTATAGATGTTTGGCCTCACCTAGAAGATGTTATTTCACATGTGGTTGTGAAACATTTGAATTTGTGATATATTATTTTGTTATCGTAAGTTTAAACATGAATGCGTTAGAAAAATTGAACTACTTAGTATTAATTAATTAAAAGAAAATTGAATGCTTTTTTAAATGATTTTAATCATGAAGCGTTGAAATTAAAAGTAACGTGTTCGTAAGTATTTGAATAGATTCAGATTAAAACAGGCTATTTTTTCTTCACAGTCTTTTTTCTCACGTTTATCCCTCACTTTCACAGCCTCTAAACAAGGTCGACTACTCGACCTCTGTGAGAATCCACGACCACACCCGATGTGTAGGAACCGTGTGGAATGAATATACGTCACCTAGAAGATGTTATTTCACATGTGGTTGTGAAACATTTGAATTTGTGATCTATTATTTTGTTATCGTAAGTTTAAACATGAATGCGTTTGAAAAATTGAACTACTTAGTATTAATTAATTAAAAGAAAATTGAATGCTTTTTTAAATGATTTTAATCATTGAAGCGTTGAAATTAAAAGTAACATGTTTGTAAGTATTTGAATAGATTAAGATTAAAACAGGCTATTTTTTCTTCACAGTATTTTTTCTCACGTTTATCCCTCACTTTCACAGCCTCTAAACAAGGTCGACTACTCGACCTCTGTGAGAATCTACGATCACACCCGATGTGCAGGAACAATGTGGAATGAGTATACCTTCGCCCCTCCCCTTATCGGAATCAAACATGAGATAAATCTCAAGCTGACACTTCACCTGATGTCTTTCAAACTTGTCCCAATATGAAATCGAACCACCGACCTCTACTATGGAAGGTTATAACCTACTCATTGGGCTGGGTTTTTAGAACATTAATTAAAAGAGGCTATTAACAAGTAAATCCACCAGAGTCCAGGTTTATAGGAACCCGCAGCATGGCTTATAAATCAACCCATTAATTGTGAGGCTAACCTGATTAAATTACATGATCAAATTCTGGAAAAACACACACAACGACGATATGCTGAAAGCACCTCTTAACACTCGTGAAACCTCACCCACAAGATGGCTCTATCGGCTTTACACCCTCGTTTACCTAATCGCCATTTTCGCACTCGTTTATCGCCATTGTTGTAACCTCATCCATTATCCAAACACTTTCACCACCGTATTCCTACTCATAGCTGATCTTGTGTTAGCTTTCAACTGGACCACATGGCAAGCTTCCTTCCTGAACCCGGTTCATCATCAGCTGTTCCCGCAGAACCTGCCTCAAGTGGCTAAGGAAACCGAGTACCCGGGGCTCGATGTGTTCGTCTGCACTGCCGACCCGTTCAAGGAGCCGCCAATTGGGGTGGTTAACACCGTGCTGTCGGTGTTGGCTTACGAGTACCCAACGGAAAAGCTGTCGGTGTATGTGTCGGACGACGGTGGGTCGCAGCTGAGTCTTTTTGCGTTCATGGAGGCTGCTGAGTTCGCAAGACATTGGTTGCCATACTGCAGGAAGTATAATATTATGGATAGGTCCCCTGAAGTTTATTTCGGTGCCGATCCTTCTTTGTTTCCAGAAACAAGTGATATCCAGGTGCATGACTTGCAACTTTTTAATTTTTATGGTGCAAAATATTAAATAATTTTATGGATAGGTTCCTACGTAGGCGCCACATAATTAACCACCATTATCACCTTATTATCGCTCCACATCATCATCACATGTATTATTATCACCCTCTCATCACCCTTCGTTTTTCCCTTTTCTTATCCCCTTTCTTCTCCGGCACTCACGGTATTGCCACCACATGGTGGTCACGCCTTGTGTGTTTTGGTGAACGTGGTTGATGAGGGCGTGATGGAGGGTGGTCAAGCCCTCTTCACGCCTCATAACACATACCCTAACGGTATGAAATTAATAGCGAAATTTATAACTATAAAATTTAAACTATCAACATAAAAATTAACTATGACGAAAAAAATAGGGGCTTGGATTCCCCTGATGAAGCTTCGCCTATGCTGGTAAGGTTGGTTTTAAACTGGTCAAACCCAAGCAGACCAGTTCAAAGTAATTCAGTTTAACAGTTTGTAAATTCTAATGATTTTTATTATTAATTTAAAACTTAATCAGTTTGAACAGAATGTTTTAAACTACACAGAGTTGTTAGTTTTACTACAAGTCTACAATAGTTAAGTAGTAAACTTGATAATAATAGCTAGAAATTCAATGCGACTTATTTCAGCAAATATTATTTTTACTCAGTTCACATTTAATTTTTTAAGAAAAATATAAAATTATGTCAAATTCTTAAGGGTCTACTTATTTACGCAATCTATCTTTTTTAATTTAACATTCACCGAGACTATATGCCTCGTATACGATGTGTATAACGTTCACTGACACTCACTGATTTGGCAATGATTGGTCTTGTATATGACATAAACGTCATCACATTAGGCTTATAAGAAGCGTAAGTGAGATCAATTATTAAGTGTATGTTTGGGATTCCATTCAAAATTAACTTTTTAACTTATTGACTTAATGAAAAAATTATTAAGTTAAAAAGTTGTTTGGTAATTTAAAAAGCACTTTTAGTTTTAACTTTTTGAGCAGTGTTAAAAAGTCATTTTTAATAAGCTACTTTTTCTGGCTTTTTAACTTTTTATGACTAAAAAGTCATTTTTTGACCTTTTTCACACACATAAGCTAATCCAAACATATTTTTAAATACTTTATTTCAAAAAGTAATAAGTTCATAAGCACTTTTAACAAAAAGTCCTTTTAAACTTAATAAGCAATCCCAAACATGCCCTAAAACTTAGACATCTAACAATTAATGATTACTCCCTTTATACGTCTCATATATGTCTATACATATAAAAAAATATGAAATTTGAGGGTTGAGTGTGTGTATAACATGTTCAGTCTTAATCATACTTACAAACAACTTAACTATATGAGTACCAAAAAAATACATATACAAGTGCATTCAGGTCAGTGGCGTACCCACATTAGCCCCAAGAGGGGCAGCCGCCCACCTTGAAAATATATTTTTTAGTAGTATATATATGTTAAAATCCTGATCGCCCCCCGTAAAATTTAGCAATCGCCCCATTAAACTTTTGATTTTTAAGTGTTAATTAATAAATTAGTTGAAAAATGTCTAACTAATAATTTAAACCCATTGTAAATCAAGTTTAGTATTAATTATAATAAGCCATATCACCAGTAAACCGGTTAAAAACGGAATTCAATTGAATATACCAATTAAAAATAAATAAACCAATTCAAATAAACCAAGTTAAACCTTATACATTATAATTATAAAGAAAACAAATTAAATCTGAATTCGCTTTAATCGGTTAACCAAACAAATCGAATTCAAAAAAAAATTGAAATAATAATCATACCAAAACTGAAATTCGGATACAGTTCGGAACCAACTTCGGAATTCAGATACAGTTAGGATCCAAACCGAAAACCAAATTCAGAATTCGGTTCATTTTTTTCGGTTACGAATACGGTTCAGTTTTTTGTATAACATATTAACATAATATTTGAAGTTAGATTTGCGCAATCGAATTGCTTATAAGAATTTAAGCGATAATTGTATTTTTTTCATACAGAAAGAGTTACTGAAGAACGTTTCCTTATATGTTTTTTTGAATATATATATAAAAAATAAATTCACGTAGTGAATAACTTTAAATATATTGGATTTTCATTATATCTTTATATATGAAATTTAGTTTGATTGTCGTTTTTTAACATGACCCGACCCGATCCACCCCAACCTAACTTGAACACCAATGAACCTAAAAAATATCCGCCCCCCATGGAAAAAAATCCTGGATCCGCCACTGATTCAGGTCAAATTTTATCGCTACATCAAGATGTAAAATATATAGAGATCAAATTTCATAATTTATTATCTTACCTATCTTTGTTTTAATAACCACGAAATTATTAGAGACGAAATTATCTTTACAATTAAAGTGTATATAGATTTTATATTGTACACGATTACAAGTGCAAACGTTTTATATATACATAATTACAATTGTAAAAAAATGTTAAATATCCTTGTACTTTTTTATGTTTATTTATAAGCTTTTTATTTAAGTTTAATTATAGGTGAGAAAAACTTCACAAAATATTTTTCAACAAATTTAGACCCGGCAATCTTGACAAAAAAAAAAGGATAGAAAATAGGTTGGTTTTGATGAATAAATCTTTATTTTGGGTTCAAATGAGTAACAATATAACATAAAACGTTTATGTTATGTTATTAATAATATGTTGATAAAAAATTACTAACGGTTATTTATATAAAATATTTGTTTAGTTACAATTAATTATAACTTAAACTAAATTAAACTTTTTTTAAAAACGACTCATTTAAGTGAGGGGTGAAACCCTCTCTATCTTAAAGATTTTTATCTTAAATCAATACAACTTATGATTTGTTATTTTGTAGTCTATACTACTTTAAACACAGTACAATCTTAAACTACTCTAATTTTTTTTAAATACAAAATTTCTTTTTCTTAACAAATGAAATTACGCACATTCATCATCTTCTTTATTTCAACTCTTCACAACGTCACTCATCTAAACTTAATAGCATAATCCATCAGAGCCACCCTTATTATCTTCTTTTTCCTATGTTTCGCTCATATGCAATAATAATTTGAGGTCCAAAAATGCAAATCATCCCTTTATATTTTAAATTTATCTCGTATTTAGTACTTGGTTTTTTAATAATATATGAAGAATGCCCTTGACTAGCACAAATAATAAATAATCACCATGACAAAAAGATACTTGATCTGTCTCCGTAAAAATTAATAGAATATGATAATAAAAATAGTTAGTTTTTTTAACGACTAAGCTTAATTTTCACTTAAATTACATCATAATTACACATTTCGATCTTTCATTATAAGTAGGAATCCTTACGACTAATCATTAATTGTGAGCCGTCGTATACGTATTCTAAAAGCGTATTGAAATAGCGTATGTAAAAAGGGTTGTACTTTTGTATTGACTTATTTTACTTCTCGTACCCAAATTTATGATGTCTTTTTTTTTTTTGGTGGTAAACAGTCAATGTACGAAGATATGAAAATGAGAATTCAATGTGTGATGGACCAAGGTACAATTAGCCTTGACCAAATAAAGGACGACCGTAAGATCAAAGCTTTTCGAAAATGGACAACTGGATTTACACGCCAACAACATCCCACGGTCATCGAGGTTTACATTTCTTTCTCATTACAGATACCATATGTACGATGCACCGTTAAATAAGAAAGATTTTTGGTTAAAAAAAATAATAATTAATATAAGTTTGATATGTGACGCAATGTTTTGAAAACCGAACCGACCGGTCGGGCCGGGAACCGGTGAGTGAACCGGTCCGGTTAGGAGTTATGGACCGTTTTGTGTGAACCGGCGAGCCGGTGGTTGGACTGTAAAACCGTTGGTTGAAACCTTTTTTTATTTTTTTATTTTTTTTTTTGATTTTATCATCCGGTTCTAAAATCCGGTCCGATCGGTCGGACCTCTGACCAGTGAGGAGACATGTTCGACGTCCGGTCCGGTTCTGAAAACATTGATGTGACGTGATAATTTAGGTATATATTATTATTCTGTATTATACTAGGTAAAATCTCGTGTATTACATGGGTTAAAAACTGAAATGTTATGTACTTTGTAAGAAAACTTGTTTTAAAAAAATTGTTATAAAGAAAACTTATTTTTACAGAACTATTATTCTTCCTCAAACTACAAATTTAAAAATAATTCTTATTTTTTTTTAAAAACTGATTTTTAGAAAATTTTCATGTTTTGTAAACTTTGTTTAAGTGTGTTTTTTTAATAAAAAAAAGATCTCATTTTTTATTTTTTAAAACTATTTTTTAATAATTTTTTTAACAAAATTAAAGAAATTAATTATAATTATCATTTAATATGAGATAGTTTGATTAAAAAAATGACATGTGGCAATAAGTCTTTAAAAAAATGACATGTGTTACTAATGGTCTAATAAATTGATATATGGCAAAAATATATTTATTTATTATAGTAGTAAGATTTTTATTTTTTTGGTATAAGATTCTAATTTTTGTTTAGTATTTTTTGCACTGGATTTTAGTATTTGTGTACTATATTTTTGTTTTTTGTATTACAATTTTATTTTTTTGCACTAGATTTTTTTGTATTATATTTTTGATTTTCTTGTACTGAATTTTTTTTGTACAAAATTTTGTTTTTTTGTACTACATTTTGTTTTTTTGTACTAGATTTTTGTTTTTATATTTTTTGCATATCACATGTCAAACTCATATTAATTTTTAATTTTATGCAAAAATTTATTATTAGCGGATCCAACCCCACTATATATGGTTCTAATTTAATTTTTAAGGTTTAAAAGATACGGTGATAAATATTAAACAATTTTTATGATATTATTAGGTTCTACTTAAAAATGACGAGGATAAAGATGTCACGGGTCACTATATGCCCAATCTCTTCTACTTGGCAAGAGAAAAGAATAAAGCCATCCCACATCATTTTAAGGCGGGTGCCCTTAACGCTTTGGTACGTCATATTCTATCAACTCCTATAATTTTGATTATCGTGTTTTTAATGAATACTAATCAGTCAATCATTTTATACGTCGTTTTATAGATTCGAGCATCAACCGTCATGACTAATGCACCTATATTCCTCATCCTGGATTGTGACATGTACTCGAACGATCCAAAAACACCACTTCGTGTGCTATGTCATTTCATGGACCCTAATGTTGATCCTAAGCTTGCATTTGTGCAATTTCCTCAACGCTTTGACAACGTAAATGAAGCCGACATTTATAGCAGTCGATGGTTGCTCGAGACAAAAGTGAGTACTAAAGGAATGGATGGTTTAGGTGGAACATATTTCATGGGCAGCGGTGGCTTCTTTAGAAGACGCGCTCTCATCGAGTACCCTGGAGAATCTTACAAGCTATGGAGCGAACCAAATGAACATGGAGATATTATGGCGTTAGCGCACCATGTCACAAGTTGTAGTTACGAGGATAACACTAAATGGGGTTTAGAGGTACAGCAATTCTTGAAAATGCTCATATACTTCTCATTTACTTTAATTTGTTAATTTAATTAGAACAATGTTTTTTGTTTTTGTTACTGTTTTTACATATGTTGGATATTGACATAAAAAAATATACAATCAAACTAATTTGTTTGCATTTTTATGGTACTGTTTACCTCTTATGTGTAGGCCATATACATAAATGAGCAATAGACAAAATTGTTTATATTTTATCATTGAATGACACGTGGAACAATGAAACAAATTAACTATATTTGCAAAAGAACAAATAAACAATGAGGGTGTAAAAGTGGATGTAATATTAATAACCAGTACATTTATACGCTTTACTTTTGTTTTAAATACTCAAAGATAAAAGAACAAATGACACATATTTTTTCTATATTTTCTCACGATATGGTGTTTTGAATTGATCTCTCCCATATTACATTAATTTTGCAGATTGGGTTTAGGTATGGTGTGTTGGTTGAGGATATATACACGGGTTATTGGTTGCATTGCTTAGGATGGAGATCGGTCACCTGTAACCCAACTAGAGCTGCATTTCTAGGCAAGGTGGCTATAACCCTTAGCGACGTACTAAGTCAATCGAACCGGTGGTATTTGGGCTTGTTACAAGCAGGCTTGAATAAATTTGGTCCGATAACATACGGTGTCAAGTTCTTGAACCCTCTTCAAGCCATGTGCTATTCACACTACTATTTTCGTGCCTTTTGGGGTATTCCCGCCATTATATATTCCTTTTTGCCTCAATTAGCGCTCATAAACCTTTTGCCACTATTTCCAAAGGTGAGTAGACAAAAATATGCATATGAATGTGCATATCTTCATAAATCAAGTGTATTAAAATGAAAAATTGAACATCGAAGAAGTTATTCTTAATATTTTTAAAACCAGAGTACCCGGCATAGAACCGATCGTCTTATTGGTTCACTGATCGGAACGGCCGAACCCTTTCGATTGTTTTAATCAATTCACGTCATATAAGTAAAACTTTTCATATAAATTGACATAATTTTTTTTTGTGGTGTAGGTTTCCGACCCTTGGTTTTCCTTATACGCATTCCTTTTCCTTGCGGCACACGGAAAAGATCTTCTTGATCACATGTTGGCAGGCTCACGGTTCATAAATTGGTGGAATTGCCGAAGAATGTTTTTGATAATTGGGTGCTCAAGCTACTTGTATTCAATATTAGATTGGATTCTCACATCTATCGGCATGTCAACATGGGAATTTAACGTGACAAACAAGGTATCAGATACTGAGCTAAAAAAACGTTACGAGAAAGGGGTTTTTGAATTTGGAGAGGAATCATCATTGTTGTTAATACTTTGCATAACTGCAATGGTCAATTTATTCGCTTTTCTAATTGGAATTATGAAAGTGTTGACGGATAATGAGAGGTTTGAAGAACTTTTTGTGCAGTTATTCATAGCAGGGTTTGGTGTTGTGAATAGTTGGCCGATATACGAAGGCATGGTGTTGAGGAGTGACAATGGCAAGGTACCTACAAAGACTACCTGGAAATCGGTTTGTTTTGCTTCAGTTATTTGCTTGGCGTTCACTTCTGCATTTTAGCAAACACCTTTTGTGCACCTCTACTAGAATTTCTTCTAAATGGAATAACGTTAAATATCCTATTTTCAGTATTGATTTCAATTGATAAAACAATATGCAACCATACGTGAAGAATGTATGAATAACCGATGACTCATTCGGAGCAACCTCTTTAATTTTTTTGTGTTTCGTCTTTAAACTTTGTAAAATGTTTAATTTTTTTAAGTTTTAAGAGTTTAAAGTTTATTCACACACTTAATATCAAAACTTTTATGTTTTTTCTTTTGAACTTCTATGTTTCATTCATAAACTTGTAGTTGATATACTTAACTATGATATGTTTTCTTAATTATTTTATGTATTTTTTAGTTTATTTATGTTCAACGTAGGTTTTGTTAAAAAATGAATCATATATATTTTCATTCAACAACATAAATTCAAATCACCATATGTTTCATCGTCATCACAACGTCTATTGTTAAAATCACTAGTTATTATTTATAGAATAAGCCTAAAGGGTTTGATAATCTTTTTATAGAATTGATATCTGTATATAACTAAATTGCAAGAAAATTAAAAATAGAATAAAAAGAAAACGAGAAAGAGAGCAAGAATATTTTAGTGTTATTAATTCTCAAATCGATTGCACAAGGTTTAATTTCTCTTGTGAGTTTTTGGTTTTAAATGTAGCAAAGCGTTCAACAAGATGATGAGGTAGACGACGGATATGTCAGATAGATAAGTATACATCCTTTTAATAGTTAGAATCCTCATCTATTTCTTGTACGTAAATGGTACCCTATCAAAGAGATATAGGTTAAAATGGGAAATCAATGGTGTTACATGAGAAAATCTTATATGAATTTGACCATGAATAGAACCTAAAAATCGTGTCACACATATGAACACAAACATGGCACAATATTCAAAGGTTGAAACGAACATGACTCGATTAACCTAGAATTTTTTTTATTTTTGTTATTTTCTAGAATATTAATACATTTAAAAATACAACTAACAAAACACACATGCAAACATACAAAATATCTATATGTGCGCGCGCGTGATGTTTAATTATAAAATCTCGTGTTATTTTTTTAGTTTGAAATTTTATTTATTTTTTTAAACGGCTAAGCTTACTTCCACCTAAATTATACCTTACACTTTTAATTACACCCTTGCATGAGATTGAGCCCATGACCTCCCATTCTAAGAGGCAAGCCTCTACCAAGTGGGCTAGTTCCACATTGGTTTGAAATTTTATTATTAGACACCCAACCAAGTTAACAAAACATGAAATTATAAATAATTAAATACATATTAATGTGTTAAACGGTCCAATCCGTGAACCTGTGTGGGTTACACGAAGCCTACCTGTTTAGCTAAAAGGGTTCAAAGTTTCATCCCTAATTAACCCGACCCAAACATGCTCATATTAAATCCAAGCATAATAATTTAATGTTTAGGTTCGTGTCATGTCAAAAATTTATGCTTCTAATTACATATGGTGGTTTTTTTTGTCATAACAGGTTAGACATGACCCGTTAAGACACGAAACACGAAATGACTCGTTAAGTAACATGTTAACATTTAACACTATAAATGGTCTATTAAAGAACCTGTTAAGGAACCCGTTAAGGAAATATGGTCAGATAACTATAAATTTTTAAAAGGTAGTATGTTACCCACCTATTTTAGTAAATAATTTATATTAAATTTTAAATTATAAACATATCTTAACATGTCAACCTGTTTTAGACACGAAATATGTTAAAGTCGTATCGTGTCGTGTTAACGTGTCTAAAATTGTTAGCCCTATTTTTTACCGTTCTTATTCATCATAGCTACGTTCTTATTCATCATAGCTATGGATATAGTCATGAAATTTGCCAGCCGATAAATGAAATCAAATATAACCGATTTTTTATGGGGAGATGATTCTAGTCAAACGTGCACAGCTTAAAACCAAAACAAATTATGTCTCTGTATTTCAACTTGAGTCACTTTCATTGATGAATAAGATGCAAACCACTAGGGCAGAAATGTATTTGTGTTGAACTAAAAATACAAATAGATTTTAGCCCAAAAAAAGGTTCCCAACCTTATATACACATCCTAACCAGGGCTGTTTCAAGCTTTTCCGAGGTACTAGGCGAAATTTAAATCCAGGGCCCTTCTTTCACACTTAACAGTTATGTTTAAAACGCTCCATTATCCGAGCTAGAGATATAATTCATGCTGTTCATTACATACATTCTGTGTTCATTTTTTGAATTATTTTGTTCATTATTTGCAAAATTTTTTGTAACCGAAACATATTTTAGAAATGATTCTTTTTCTTTTTCAACTATCACATCTAGTTTTAGTTTCTTCTTCCTTTCAGGATCTAGATTCGTATTTCCTATTTCTACTTGACATAATAAATCAATCAAGTAAAACAGCAAAACAATACCTAAGCAAAACCTAAATTTCTAAATGAATCAAGCAAGTAAAACACTAAAACAATACTTAAGTAAATCCTATATGAATCAATAAACACAAAAACAATAAGTAAAGGCCTAAATGAATCAAGTAAAACACAATAAACCAATTGAGTCAATCTAGCAAAGACCTAAATGTATCAATTAAAAGTAATACAGCAAACAAATTAAGAACAAATACATGAGAGTGTGTATCTGTGTAAGAATGAATAACTTTAGATCTTTTACTTAAAGGATTTAAGAATTTGGGACAAATATGAATAAAAGTAGAGAACCTCAGCAGCAATCGAGTCTGGTCTCCAACAACAAATCGAGTCTGGGCATTATTGCAGCAGGTATCTTGTGTCTCGGATGGATTCGTCACGATGGCAAGGTGATGGCCTAAAGCCCTAAATGGTTGTAACACCGTGATCGACATAGATGGCCGATGAGCTCGGATGGGTTTGTCAATCGTCACGAAGACAAACTCACGATGACCGTTTGTGCAAGCTGTAACACAGATGGCCGATGAGTCTCGATGGGTTCGTGATGAGAATACTTCAAATATAACTCATGCATGTTCCCATGCACGTGCATAACGGTTACATGGAAGATGTCAACAAGTTGTTCGAGTAATATGCATCGTTTGAATAAGAGCCGTTTGGCTTCCGTAGTTATCTCCATTTTATTAGTTGTTTGTTATTTTACCCAGTGCTATATAAAGCATGTGGCTTTCTTGTATTTTCTGCATTCAAGTATTAATCGAAGTGTGCTTTGAGATCATCATATTATTCTTTTGTTTTCGTTTATTTTCTTATCTTTCTGAACCATCAGTGGTATTAGAGCTAGATACTCACACACACAAGCCTTACTGATTCTCCATCTCAAGCAAACCTTCGATGGCAGAACCTACTGCCGCACTCCCAACACAACCCACGCCTATACCGATCTTTAAAGGAGACGGTTACGAGTTCTGGTCCATCAGAATGAAGACGATCCTAAGGTCCCGCGATCTATGGGATCTCGTAGACACCGGTGTTAATCATGCAGACACCGATCCCGGTCGACTCCGAACCGCCCAGAAGAAAGACGCTCATGCAATGGCCATTATCCAACAAGCTGTCCATGACCAGTTATTTTCTCGAATAGCAGCATCTAACTCTGCAAAAGAAACATGGGAGATATTAAAGATGGAATACCAAGGAGACGATCAAGTTAAGGCGATCAAACTTCAAGGGTTACGGCGTGACTTTGAGAACCTATCCATGAAGGAGGATGAGACCATGGGTGACTACTTCTCACGCGTCATGAGCATAGTGAGCCAGAGACGATCATATGGAGAGCCCGTAACTGATCAAACCATAGTCGAAAAAATGCTAGGAAGTCTCACTTCCAGGTTTGACTATATTGTACCTTCAATTGAAGTTTCTAATGATTTTGGCATGTAACAACCGGTTTTTAATAATAAATGTAATGTAAATAATCGTTAATTGAACGATTGTGGTTGTTGTGATTTGAAAATATGTGAGATTACGTCATGTATGGCAAGAGCACATTTGGTCGTGCTTGAAATCCACGATGATTTAGCAATTTTAATTATTACAGGTTGATAGTATGTGAAAAATGGCGTTAGTAGATCGCAAAGAAACATCCATCACCTAATGCTTATTCAAATAGATGACCAACCGATTTCATGTCGAGAATCATAACTCGGAAATGAAGAAAATGAGTGTAAGCGAAATCGCGAAACGAGGCTCCGATTTCAAGATACGCTGAATCAAATATAGCAATAGATAAGAGGTCAAATATTTTGAACTCTTTAGGTCTTGAGATTATAACCATTGGAAAGAGCTCGAAAAATCGTGAACGTAGGCGAAAACCGTGCACAAAACGGAGTTCGTATGCTCCCGGAATCGCGAAAACAAGATAAGATCAAAATTTGACAATGCTGACGTGGGGAGGTACGCCCCAACTGGGTGCACCAGTTGGGGCGATGCGCCTGGGACCATATGTCGGCAAAAATATCATTTAAGGATCAGATTGCATTTTTGAACGTATTTTTTTGTTCTGTTCGACCTGTTCTTCTCCCAAACGAAGAAATTATCAATTTTAAGCACAAAACCTTCATCTTGAAGGCTTCTAATCATCCAGATCGCGCATAGGATCGTGTTTTCAAGTCCCGATCGTTGTTTTAACCGTAGAAATCCGTCAGATCAGGTAACGGTTTGTTTTATCCTACTAGTTTAATATTGTGTGGATTAAATCTAGTTTTGATTGTAATACTATGATTATGGGTATTGATTATTGCTTAGTTGATAACTAGGGATTGTTAGAAACGAAGAACTTGATATTTTGATGGTGAAATCTTCGTTTTGAAGCCGGGATAATGTCCGGTTGTTATGAAACCCATATCATAGTGTGATAACTAGCAGGATGGGTTGAATATGATTTCAAATAAATTATGGATTATAATCCATAGATTAAATGATGATTTTGATGAATTGATGTTACCATTATTAATAGTTATGATCTAAAAATAAAAATTGAATAATAAAAAGTGATTAAAGATCGTAACTAATATAATGAACATCAATTATTTGATAAATTGCCTGGGAAGGCATGAAATATGAATAAGTGTGATAATTGACTAAAACTTGCTAAACGTAGTAAGATAGAGTCAGTTATGTGATAAATTGACTTTGAGCAAGTCAAATCAGTCAAGTGTGTTGAACTTGATTGTATGTGTTATATGTGTTGAAACTAGTTGTACATATGTATTTTGCAACTAGGTGGTGGTAGTGGAAATCAAACCACTAGTCATAGAGCAGGAAAGGAGCCTGCAGTTGCTAATCCCTTATCTGATTAAGGTAAGTAATCCCACAACTATGACATCACATAATAAATATTGAAATTGTTGTTGAATAAATTATATAATAAATATGGCATTGGTGATAGGGGAATGTTGAATAATAAAAGTTCAACAACCTATGATAAATCCAATACCTTGGTAAATAATAGTGTGGGACTTCTATGATGGAAGTACCGGTTGGGTGAACATCATAGTAATTTGATTGAATTATATATGACTCCACAATGGTGGATAGCCAGAGGTGCTGGCAATTGTCTTAGATGGAAGTACCGGTGGGTGAACATCTTAAGACTTGAATTATATACGACTCCACAATGGTGGATAGCCAGAGGTGCTGTCAATTGTCTTAGATGGAAGTACCGGTGGGTGAACATCTTAAGACTTGAATTATATATGACTCCACAATGGTGGATAGCCAGAGGTGCTGGCAATTGTCTTAGATGGAAGTACCGGTGGGTGAACATCTTAAGACTTGAATTATTTATGACTCCACAATGGTGGATAGCCAGAGGTGCTGGCAATTGGCTATGGTGGAAGCACAGGAATGTGAACCCCATAGTGTAATATTGATTAAACTATTGTAAGCAATAGTTGATGATTGGTAATGTGATATTTTATATTGTGAGAGTCAATTCGAATAGAAATGACTCAGTTTGAATGTTGATTGTGAAAAATGTATTTTTGCATTTTATTGTTGAGAAACCATTGGGGTTTACTTACTTAGTTCTTATGAACTAATGGGAATTATTGTGTGATGTTTGTAGGTCAAAAATGACGTACACGGCTGTAAGGATCGAGGTGGACTGGGAATCGAACAGATAAACCTTGTTGCAAACGTTTGAAATTTTGGTTTAAACTTACTTATGTAAATAAGTATTGTAAAATGTGTGACACGTTTGTGTTTGCGTTAAACTTTGTTTAATATTATTAAATAAAGAGGGTTAAACAAGGTTTGAAAATGAAAATTTTGCTGGGACCAACTCTGATATTATATAAAAATATTGTATAGTAACCGGGGGTTACATGGCAGGCTCACTCCAGTTCGCCTCATGGGCTCCTTACAATCACAAGAAGCTCGCCTCAATAGCCGCTCCAATGACAGACCTGAAAGAACAGAAGAACAAGCACTGCAAGTAGTACATGAGCCCTATCGGAACTACCAAGGAAACCAGTTTCGCGGACGTGGGCGAGGAGGCACCAGGGGACGAGGTCGTGGACGCATACCAGAGCGAAATCGCGGACCTCAGTGTCATATCTGCAACCGATATGGACACGTCAAAAAAGATTGTTGGTTCAACGATGAAAATCGAGCCCAACTTGCAGCAGATGAGAACCATGATGAAGCCGATGTTCAGGAGGAACCACATCTCTTTCTAGCCCACATCTCCGAGCCACTAGGCCTGGTGGTTAGTCAATCCCACGAAACCAGTAACTCCCATCTATGGTTCCTTGACTCGGGTTGCTCCAATCATATGACGGGTCTCAGAAATAGCTTTACTTCGCTTGACGAAACCTTCACACTCGAGGTCAACCTGGGCAACAAAAAGAAGCTAAGCGTTGAAGGCAAGGGCACAGTCAAGATCACGATGCCAGACCACACATACAAGCTATTAGAGGATGTCTACTACGCTCCAAAGTTGGAGTACAACCTTCTGAGTGTCGGCCAATTAATGAGAAAGGGATACTCACTTGTTTTTGATGATGGCAAATGTACCATCAAGAACAAGTCATCCGGAGTTGATCTGATGAGCATAAAGATCTCCAATAACAATATGTTTCTCTTGGATGTCTCACAAAGAATCAAGACAGGAGCTCACACCACATCTAATGGGGCAGCAGATGGTGTCTCACAACTCTGGCATCTAAGGTATGGCCATCTCCACTTCCAAGGATTAAAATCTCTCTCAGACCATGGTATGGTTCGTGGGCTCCCTGTAATCACCTCAACCAATTCCTGTGAGGGGTGTATCATGGGGAAGCATCACAAGCTACCATTTAACTCAAAATCCTGGAGAGCCACTAAGAAACTTGGATTAATCCATGCTGACTTATGTGGGCCAATGCAGACCCCAAGTATGGGAGGAAGTCTATATTACTTGCTTTTCATAGACGACTACTCCAGAATGAACTGGGTCTACTTTCTCAAGAACAAATCTGATGCCTTTGAGAAATTCAAATGCTTCAAATCTCTGGTTGAGAAAGAGAGTGAATGCTATATTAAAACTCTCCGAACTGATAGGGGAGGAGAGTTTTGCTCACGTGAATTTAATCAGTTCTGTGAAACACATGGCATTAAGAGGGAATTGACAGTTCCCTATACTCCTGAACATAATGGGGTAAGTGAGAGAAAGAATAGAACCATTATGGGCCTTACAAGAAGTATGTTAAAGGAGAAGAACCTGCCTAATTTCCTTTGGGCAGAAGGGGTAGCCACTGCCACCTACCTGTTAAACAGGTCACCCACAACTGCCAATCCTACAAAAACACCAATTGAAGTCTGGGGAGGTACTAAACCCACTGTATATCACCTAAGGGTATTTGGATGCCCTGCTTACAGTCACATCCCACCACAAGGTCGAAGAAAATTAGATGATAGATCTGAAAAATGCCTATTCGTAGGCTACTCTCAGCAAAGTCCCGGTTACAGGTTACACAACCCCATTACCAAGAAGTTCCTAATTCAAAAACATGTCATATTCAATGAAGAGGCCACATGGGACTAGAACAGTGATGTACCACATCAGCCTAAAGCCTCTGCCACCTATTTTGACTTTACAGACCCTTTTCCTTTTAATCCTACTACTACAAGCCATATCCCTAACCAAACACTTCCCAATACTATACCTAACCCTACCGTACCTAATGCTAATAACCCATCAGTCAATCCTATTCCCTCCATACCTGATCCTAATAATACATCACCAATTAATCCAACCATTCAACAAACATTCAATTCGTCAACCTCACAACAAACAACCAACCTTGACCCAGGTCCCTCCAAACGAACTTCACACCCACCTACCTAGCTTCGAGATTATGTAACCGGGGAAGACTTATCCGAGGAAAAAACTCAACTGTTTGCTCTAAATGTGTGCGATCCAATCACCTATCAAGAAGCCTGTTCCAAACCAGAATGGCAGCAAGCAATGCATGAAGAACTAGCTGCCCTCAAAATAAACAATACATGGGATCTCACAGATCTTCCTCACGGCAAGAATGTTGTAGGAGTCAAGTGGACCTACAAAACAAAGTCTGGATCACAAGGTGAAACACTACGATACAAAGCTCGACTGGTGGCTAAAGGCTACTCCCAAGTTCCCGGTATTGACTACAATGAGACGTTTGCACCTGTGGCTAGATTTGAGACTATTCGAATAGTTTTAGCAGTGGCTGCACATTTAGGTTGGGAACTTCACCAACTTGATGTCAAGACTGCTTTCTTAAATGGAGAACTTTCAGAAGAAATTTATGTTCAGCAACCTGAGGGGTTCGTGATTAAAGGCAGTGAAGAAAAGGTCTATAAACTCAAGAAGGCACTCTACGGTCTGAAACAGGCCCCTAGAGCCTGGTACTCTAAAATTGACTGGTATTTTCTCAAACATGGGTTTGCTAGAAGTTACAATGAACCCACACTCTATGTAAGAAATGTGCCGAATCAAGGAACTATGTATGTCTGTTTATATGTTGATGACATTGTATGCACCAGTTCTCAAACCGAACTAATCAAGGCATTCAAGAAAGATATGGCAGCTGAATTTGAAATGTCTGATATGGGATTACTTAAATACTTCCTAGGGTTGGAAGTAAAACAAACTCAGGAAGGTGTTTTTGTAAGTCAAACACAATATGCCAAGAATTTGTTGCTCAAGTTTGGCATGACATACTCCAAGTCAGAAAAAACTCCCATGAATGTTGGAGAAAAGTTGCAGACTAATGATGGATCTGAAAGAGTAGATGAAGCAACCTATAGAAGTCTGGTTGGTGGTTTAATTTATCTAACCCACACTAGACCTGATCTAGCTTATGCCGTTAGTTTGGTATCCAGGTTTATGCAGAAACCTTCTAAAGTTCATCTTGGGGCCGCTAAAAGAATACTCAGATACATTGCTGGGACATGTCAACTTGGCATGTGGTACAGCCGGAGTAAAATATTAGAGTTGATTGGATACACAGACAGTGATTGGGCTGGAAGTGCAGATGATCGGAAGAGCATTTCAGCGAATGTGTTCTTACTAGGAGGAAGAGCAATATCATGGAGTAGCAAACAATCCTCGGTTGCTTTGTCCAGCTCAGAAGCTGAATACATAGCTTCTACAGCTGCTGCTTGTCAAGGGGTATGGCTAAGAAGGATTCTTGATGATCTTGGTCTAAAGCAGGAAGGACCTACAGTAATATTCTGTGATAATAGTACTGAAGATCAGTTGGCTGATCTACTAACTAAGGCTGTCACCAAGGAGAAGTTCACTTATTTCAGACATCATTTAGGGGTACGAGAATTTGAAGTACGGGAGGGTGATGAGAATACTTCAAATATAACTCATGCATTTCCCATGCACGTGCATAACGGTTACATGGAAGATGTCAGCAAGTTGTTCGAGTAATATGCATCGTTTGAATAAGAGCCGTTTGGCTTCCGTAGTTATCTCCATTTTATTAGTTGTTTGTTATTTTACCCAGTGCTATATAAAGCATGTGGCTTTCTTGTATTTTCTGCATTCAAGTATTAATCGAAGTGTGCTTTGAGATCATCATAGTATTCTTTTGTTTCTGTTTATTTTCTTATCTTTCTGAACCATCAGTTCGAATGAGTGATGACTGATGTTACGGGGGTTAATGGCTTCCATGGCGCTTAAATTCCAACAACGGTGAAATCGAAGCGAGGTGACGATTCGTTAAATTCCAACAATGGTGAACGGAAGTTCGGTCATTGGCAGACTCCCCAGTTGGGCAGATTCACAATCCCCCGTTCCTTTTGTTTTTCTCCATTTCTAGGCCCATGGCCCATGCTGGTATGCGTTAACGGAAGCTTCCAAAGCCCAAATGACCAAATCCAACCTACATATAAGCCCAAATGATTTTTTATGAGGCCCTATAAATTTGGGCCCTAGGCAAATGCCTAGACTCCTAAGCCCATTGAACCGGCCCCGATCTTAACATTGGTTTTGTTACGACTTTAATCTATGTTTTCGAGTTTAGTTAAGGAAAGAAATAAATGCAATAAAATGAAACATGAAACATGTTTGTATTGACGAGTTTCATTTAACAAAGAAAAGGAAATTAAACATGTTATGTTTATGTGTTTCACCTGAGGAAAGAAATTGAGAGACAGAGAATGAAAACTAGGCAAAATTCTCTTGTTTTCTTTTTCTTTCTGATTTGGAAGGAAATCGAAGTAAAGTTTTTCATTATTTACTTTTGTTTCTTTTTTCTTTCATTTTTATTATCTTATCTCCTTTAAAAAACTCGGGAACATAGTGTAAACGTTAATTTGTATTAAATATATTTTTTTCTCTGTTTTCAGTTAGTTGGTTGTGTGATATGATTGGCTTGTGCTTTCTTCTCAAATGAAACGCGTGAACACATTTGCATTAGGTCAACTGAAACCGTGTGGCATATCTTGAATGCATTCACGGGAATTTGACCATGAAGTTTCAACCACTCAAAACAGTTTTATATTTATATTTACTATCCACTTTTAAAATTACTAAACGGAAGGTGTAACCTTTTAATTATCATCTTTTTTTCTACAAAAGTTAAGTAGTTTATGTTTTTTTTTTATTAACAACTAGGTTATAAACCCTTGTATTACACGGGTTTGTAAATAAAAATTATTTAATTTTTTGCTGATGTATTTATAAATTTACATAATTAAAATAATTATATTTGTTATACGTTTTTAATATTAAAAAAATTAAAAATAAAAAATTATAAAAAATGTTCTTAATATGTGTGTATAACATTAAACATAGATGATATTTATTATCATATTATTAATTATTAGTATTAATTTACTATATTTATGTAAACAATGTATATAATTAATAACATTAACTTTGATTTTTAAATTTAAAAATAAACATTTATTTTTGAAAAAATTAAGAGAATGCCATGTGGCATTATTTGGAATCAATTATTACTATAGAAAGATTATAATAAAAATTAAGTATGAAACTTATTATTTTATTATTGGCTATATACAGCTTGGAGCCAGCGATTTCCTAATCAAATTCAAATTGACATCTGAAAACAACCCTTGATAAGCGATTAATAAAATATTCTTTGCCAGAAAAAAAAAACTAAAATATTCAAGCATTTAAAATTAAATAAAGGACTTGTAAATTTCATGAAGAAAATATGTTAGTAAGTGATTTATGATTAATAATGACACTACAGCGACTTTTATACGAAAATATCAAAAATAATAAACAATAAAAACACAATTTTCTTTTCTTTTCTTTTTTTTTTCTCTTTACGTTTTAACAATATTAAAGAGACACTTTAACATATTTATCTTCAATAGCTACACACTTTTCTTTGCCAGGTAATGTTTGTCATGAATTCCATGATATCCATCAAACAAGACGTTGTAAACATTTAATTTGTCCTTAAAGAAAAATTTAAAAATCAATATAAAATCGTAAAACTTCTCCCGTTTACAAACAAACAACCTAAACTATTCATTAAAAAAATAATTTCTCTCTTCAATCTACACAACCAACTAAACTTAATTTTTTCACTCTCATTCACAATTAATCCAACTCAATCAAACTTAATTTTTTCGTTCTCTACACAACCAATCATAACTTGCCAGAAGTCACATTAATAAAAAAAATAACCAACCAAAGGTTGGTGACCAACTTGATCGCCCAATTTTTAGTGACAAAAAGTTTTTTTTTCTTTTTGTATCATGTTGCCAAACAACCAAATTGTTTGGTTGTGAATGAGAATGGTCTAATCTCCGTTTTCTTCCTTCATCTTCTTCGTTAGCTTCCCACCCAAATCACAACATTTTTTGTATTATCGTTCAAAAGCTCTGACATAACAAGTTTCTTCTTAATTAAGTTCCCATGCATTATGGTTCATAAGGCACAACACATGAAATTTGTTCACGGTAGGTTAAGTTGTCGTGTTAATTTTAATGAAGTGTGTATCGATCATTAAACGTAAAGGACATGATTAATATAATTATTGAAGATGAAGGACGAGAAGTGCAATTTTATCATGAAAACATTTTTTTTTAATTATTTTGTATTGTGGTCCTTATAAAGCTTTGAATATCATCTATAAGTATTGGATACATTCATTTGCTAACACGCCTACTATGCCAACATCATTTCTGATCTATTAAATTCCATTTATCTTTCCTCACACGCAATTACAAATGGAACAAGTCAAATCTTTTTGGTCAACCTCCTTCAATTAATCATAAATACATTTAAGTAGTTTCTAATAGTCTTATGGTTCAATGGTGATTTGTGATATATAGGTGGTATGATTGATATACAAGCTTTTCTTTACGGACGTTTGAGGACGTGTTAGCCAATCGGTCGTCGCTGTTAAAAAATAAATAAATAAATACGTTTATGTTAATGTCGAATTAAGTTGTCTTCCCAGCGTTAATTGTATTTGGTAGAGGTGGCGATTTTTACCCATATCAAAGGAAATGGGTTGGTTTGGGTAAACAATTGTAGTATAATGGGTTGAAATTGGTAACATCATAATATTGAATGGGTTGAAATGTGTAGCACTTAAACACAATGCGGGTCAAGATGGGTAACCAAAAAACTATGTAAATGCAATACATTCAAACATTTAAGAATGATTAATAACATATTTGATGAGAAAATCACAAAAAATTATCCAAATGGACTATTTGTTTACTTATAACACATCTTAAGTTAAACTAAATTGATGTTTTTTAAGAACAATTCATTTAGATCCGAACTTATTTTGTTTAAAACTCGTTCTTACCCGCAACCCAAGCTGCCCATTTTGCCCGGTATAGTATTTGGATACGTCAAAATCTGTTCTCAAAGTAAATACAAATACGTTAATATCAGTGTTAGCCTCCAATCCTCCATAACCAATCATACATAAGCCACCACCCTTTGTTTTCATTATTAATCTTTAATTAATTTGTCAATTTTCATACATCTTTTTCAGCTTTTATAGCCGACACATTATAAAGCCCAACACCTGCCCTTCAATAACAATTAAAAGATTCAATTCCAAAAGAAAATAAAATCTGGGTTTTAAACGATTCAGTGTTCTTCATGTAAGGCTGAGTATGTTTCTATGGAGCCTGTAAATGATCATCATCCACCTTCGAACTATGACGAAATCTTCATGCAACGAAGCTTGATCTTTGCTGATAATCTGCGGGTCTGTTTTTGATGTTTTTCCATCATTAATTCAGTTTTTGTATACAAAGTAACTGCAGAAACTGCCAGATTTTGTTTAAATTAGTTTGTTAGATGATTTGATCAACTTACAGGACTTGAAGAATGTAAGAAGTCAGTTATACTCAGCTGCAGAGTTTTTCGAAGACTCGTATCATAAGACCGATCATGATCCGTTGTAAGTACACTAGTTTGAATCGTATTTCGCTTATTTGATTTCATTATCCACCAACCGATACTATAATGACTGTTGATGGTGGTTTAGACTTTTGGAAAGCTTAAAAGATTACGTGTCACAAGCTCTAATCAACACCATTGATCACTTGGGCTCTGTGACATCTAAAGTTAACGAATTCTTGGATGAAAATGTCGATGAAGCTTTCGAAACAAACCTTCGAGTTTTATGCATCAAACAGGTTAGATTTTTTTTTTTTTTTTTTTTTTTTTTACAAATCAACATTTGTTCTTTGTTTTGTTTTCTTCACATGGGGTTTGTTGCAAGTGTGTGATGTTTTTAGAGATTGTTGCAGAGGTTGCAAACATGCCAAACATTTCGTGACCACGAGGGTCTTTCGCAACAATCGTTAGTGATACAAGTACCCAAGCATCATAAGCAGTATATGCTACCAGGTGGTCCAGGTTATTAAACGTTCAAATTTTGTGTTATTATTTGCTAGCATTAAAAAACAAAGCACTAATTATTATAAAATTACAGGACGACTATTTTCTAAAGCTGTGAAAGCAGAAAAAATTGAACCATTAGGTTTGAGGTAAGTGCATAAGTTCCTCTACCATGTTTCAAGCTCCCTTTCACCTAATCCCGTTAAGGATATTGGTGGAGTTCTCACACAATCACTTGATAAAAAAAAATAGTAATTGAATAAAATAATTATGAATTGTTATCCACTTTAATCCACTGGAGCTCAACGCAGATCATGTTCATTGTATAAGATTCCTGTGCAGGAGAGGACGTAATGAGCGTGTTTCAAGAGAATTCGGGTCGGATTTGGTTAATTTTTCATTTGCAAAAACTGCATCAACCAAAAGATCAGGTGAGATTGTGGGAAGAACAGATTGTTTTGTTTTTTGGTCGGTTAAAATATATGACATTTAAAAACTGATTAATGTTTACCTGACAACCAGAGAAACGATCAAGGTCAGTTTCACCAAATCGGTTTAGAATCAAGCGTTCGGGATCTGTTGCTAATCCATGGGCCAGTCCGGTCTCTCGGGTTTGGCATTCAGGATCATTCAGCCCAAGTACACAGTGCCACCCGTCAGAGGCGAGGAGGTCTTATTCATTGTATTCAGAAAAAGAAAGAAGAAAAGATATCGAAGTTTACTCTCAGAAAACCAGAAACCTTTTTAAAGCGTTGCTTAGTATGCACAAAAAGAAGAATGACAGATAGCAGTGTACAGATAGCTTATAACCCTCTGAAATGGGCAGAAATTAAGAGGTTTTATTGTACGCCTACAAAAAGGCAAATGTACTGATTTCAACAATATCAAACATAAAAAATCACAAATCCAAAACAAAAACTTATTCGGTGAGTTTCCAGAGTATGGTTATCTCTGATTAAAGCCTCGGAATTTAAACGTCAAGGAAACAAAAATGATGTTTTCTTTTTATTCTTGTACAACCACGCTGATCTCGCCCTTCTCTAGAAGATCATAAAACGTCCTTGTTTTCCTTTGCTCGTTCCAGTGATGCATTTTCCATAGACCGCCTGCAGCTAACCCAAGCACTGAGCCAATGATCAATTCCTTAACCACGCAAGGGCCTTTCAAAACTGGATGCGCAACCCTACCACCCACCATTTTAATTCTGTAGTCACAAGGCAACAACACATGAAAAATGGTATATCATAACAAAAAGTTTAAGAAATTGCTTTGATATTTAAGTATGATAACAAAAGTTGCACAAACTAGACTTGGTAAAAGGGTAATGAGTCAAATGGGTCAAAGTCCTTCAAATCGTATTCAAAATTGCATAAAGCAATCTAAATCTCATTATTCAAATATTTTGATAAATAATTACCACATAAATTAATCACGGAATTCACTAAAAAAAACAGTATAATAAAGGGTGTATGGGTCAACTTAACCTGCTCACCACAGTAGTCACAGAATTCACAAAAAACAGTATAATAAAGGGTATTTGGGTCAACTTAAACTGCTCACCACAGATCCAGTTTGACTCGCTATAAAACACGACTGGCTCATCTATTTTGCTACCTCCAATGAACAAGTATTTTGAGGAAATAAAATTGAGATATAGCAAGGACAGACCCAATATTAATCATATTTTTCTTCGTTTTATGAAATATATTGTTTAAAAAGATGCTTAATAGGTCTTTAAAGTTCTCAGTATATATAGTTCTTTAACGATCCTATGGGTCTCTATATATATAATTAGAAGTAGAATGTCAGGATGCACAATACACAGCAATTTTGTCTAACAGTAAGTCAATTGTCATATAGGTATGCACAAGACACTGCAATTTTGTCTAATTAATAGTATGAATGGATTAACATTGTATTATATTTTAACAATTTTATTAAAAGTTGTAACAATTTCAAAGGTTTTTCATGAGCCGGGGGTCTCTTCTGAAGCAGCCTCTCTACCCTTCTGGGGGTAGGGGTAAGGTTTGTTTTCATCTCTCCCCCCAGACCCTACTTTTAAGTGGGATTTCACTGGGTATGTTATGTTATTAAAAGTTGTAAAAATAGTGCCATACATAGAATACACAATCACACACACACAATTAACTGTAGGGGCGTTAAAAGAATCGGGTTGGCATGTTGACGGATAATCGACACGAACCCGAAAATGTAACATGAAACCGAACCCGACCTAAATATTCACGAATTGACACAAACACGACCCGTTTGACCCGAAATTTTTTATTTTTGTTATTTTTTTGGATATAAGTACTTCTAAAATATAATTTTATAACAAAAAAATAGAAATATACAAAAAAAATATTATGTTTAATTATAAATTTCATGTTGATTTTTTTAGTTTAAACTTTTAATATTAAATACTCAACCAAGTAAATACAAAACACAATAAAGAATAATCAAATACATATATATGGGTTAAACGAGTCAACCAGTGAACCTACCCGGGTAGACCCTAACCCAACCTGTTTAGTTAAATGGGTTCACAGGTTCAACCTGAACCTAACCCTAACTCATTCATACTAAACCCAAACCCGTTAATTTCATGTCCGTGTCGTGTCAGAAATTCACACCCTTAATTTTACAGACAGCTTTTTCTCCCAGATTTGAGAAAGAACATCCGTCATTTCTATTCCTTAATCTTAATAGAAACTCGATCTAACATATATGTGATAGGTACAGAATTTATAAAGAAGAAAAGAGGCTGAATTTTATTAGAAAACAAAGGATAGTGACCCAATTCGAGAAGGGTACTGTCTCCGATTACAAGAACAAAGAAATATGAAATAATTCTCAATACCCAAAATGATAAACTAGCCACTAATTTATACTAATAAAATACTGAAATTAAGGACAGAAATAAAGGGCAAGATTCCTTATTTGCTGGTTGATTATCAATTATATTGATCGTCTCAAATCAATCAGTGATTTTACCGAGGATCCAGCCAGCTTCCAAAAAATAGAATACAGATGTCCCTCTTTTGCAGCTGTGACTCAATCATTCCTTCTTGAGTACACTTTCAATGGTTGATCTTTAACATTACTTCCCTCCCGGTAAAACGTCTTGTCCTCAAGACGGAATGTAGGAAATTGTTCAGCCACTAGATCATAGGTTTCCCATGTTGCCTCTTCTACCGGACGATTACACCATGAAATCAATAATTCGAGGACAGGTTGGCCAGCTTCATGAACCCAGCGATGAGTGATGATTGAGTTAGGTTGTAAATCAGTTTCCCAGTCTTTGGTGACAGGTAATGGGGTAATTGGTGTGGAGGAAAAAGAGCCATGGGCCGGTTTAAGCATCGAAATGTGAAATACCGGGTGAATCCTTGCTTCGGGTGGTAACTCTAGCTCATACGCGACTGGACCCACTGCTCTTTTGACACGATATGGGCCAAAAAACCTTGGAGACAACTTCTCATAACGACGTTTAGCCAAGGTCTTTTGGCGATATGGTTGGATCTTCAAGAAGACATAATCCCCAACCTGAAATGTGAGTTCACGTCGCTTCTGGTTTGCTTGATTTCTCATTCTGTCTTGGGCCTTTCGTAGGTTCTGACGAAGAAGCTTTATCATCTCATCCTGATCAACTAGCTCCTGTTCAAGTTCTGCATTTTTTGTTTCTCCTGCGGCATAGGGGAACAATGGAGGAGGCTCTCAGCCATACACAACAGAAAAGGGAGTGGTGTCGATGGCCGTGTGGTACCCCGTGTTATATGAGTATTCTGCCCAATGCAGGAATGTACTCCATTTGGTTGGCTGTTCACTAGCAAAGCAACGTAAGTAGGCTTCGAGGTAGCGATTCAGAACTTCTGTTTGGCCATCTGTTTGAGGGTGATAACTTGTACTTAGTTTTAGTTTCGTTTGGCTTAATC
The DNA here is from genome assembly GCA_009363875.1 of Mikania micrantha. NCBI lineage: Eukaryota > Viridiplantae > Streptophyta > Magnoliopsida > Asterales > Asteraceae > Mikania > Mikania micrantha. The sequence goes on along the minus strand of CM018694.1, from coordinate 79,397,524 downwards.
GGAACAATTCTTGCCAAAAGTTGCTGAGGAAGACAACATCTCGATCAGAAACTATGGACCTGGGAAAGCCATGCAATCTGACTATTTCCCTACAAAAAGTAGCTGCTACTCCTTTAGCTATATAGGGATGGGATAAGCAAATGAAATGAGCATACTTGCTTAAACGATCCACCACAACTAAAATGGTATCAAAACGGCTGGATGGTGGTAACCCAACTATAAAATGCATAGAGACATCTTCCCAAATCTGATTGGGAATGGGTAGGGGCTGAAGTAATCCTGCTGGAGCCAAGGTCTGATACTTTTGTTGCTGACAGATCACACATTGTTGTACAAACACCCTGACATCATGTTTCATCTTTGGCCAATAGTAACGAGAAGAGAGTCTTTTGTAGGTTTTTAAAAAACCTCCATGACCACCAATTGGAGTATCATGTGCTTCTTGTAACAGCTTGAGTTTGAGAGTGTGTAAATATGGTATCCCCATCCGCCCATGATGAAACAAAAGCTGATCCACCAGTGTGAACTCAAGAGCGGATGAAGGATCTGTTTGCACCTTCTTGATCAGCTCTTTAGTAAACGAATCTGTTTGCAACCCTTCCTTGATATCAGCTACCTCAACACAAAAAGGGATAATAAGTGTTAATAATTCTCCCGAGTGAGGTCGGCGAGACAGGGCGTCTGCCCCTTTGTTTTCTTTCCCAGCCTTGTGAACAATTGAAAAATCATAGGGCATGAGTTTTAGCAGAAGCCTTTGCTGTTCTGTAGTGGTGATGCGTTGTTCTAATAAGAACTTAAGGGTATAGTGATCGGTGCGAATGTCCAAGCAAGTAATGGCTCCATTTTTGGACCGCAAGGATTAGGGCCAACAACTCCCTATCATAAGCCGATTTAAAGCGGTTAGAGGGGGAAAAACCCTTCTGAAATAAGCCACGGGATGGTCCTCTTGTGATAATATCGCCCCAACCCCATCTGATGACGCGTCACATTCGATAACAAAGGGTTTAGAGAAATCTGGGAGCCTCAAAACTGGTGTAGTTAGCAGTGCATGTTTTAGGTTTTTAAAAGCTTTAAGGGCTTCCTCCGACCATGTAAATCCTTCCTTCTTGGTTAGAGCAGTGAGTGGGCGGGCTATAAGTCCATAATTACGAACGAACCGCCTATAATATCCGGTTAACCCAAGAAAACCCCTCACTTGTTTCACTGTTGAAGGTATGGGCCATGACTTCACTGCTGAAATCTTCTCTTCTTCCACACTAACTCCCTCCGAGCTAATGACATGACCCAAAAACACAACTCGTTTTTGCCCAAAACAGCACTTCGAAATTTTGGCAAAGAACTGATTGTCATGCAGTTGTTTTACGCTCAGTTCCCGAGTTTATTAAAGGAGAGAACAGAAAGGAAAAGAATGGAAAAGAAAGGAAAAGAAATGAGAGGAAAGGAAAAGAAAAGAAAGAAGTTCTTTCCTTCCATTTCCTTCCAAATCGGAAGGAAAGGAAAGCTAAGTAATTTTGCCTAGTTTTCCTTCCATTTCTCTTCCTTTCCCTCGTTAAATGAAACTCGGGAACACGACATTTGTTATATTCCTTTCTTTTCCCTCGTTAAATGAAACTCAGGAACACGACAATTTTTTTCTTTCCTTCCACTTCTTTTCTTTTCTACCCTTTAATGAAGAAAAGAGGCTGAATTTTATTAGAAAACAAAGGATAGTGACCCAATTCGAGAAGGTTGCTGTCTCCGATTACAAGAACAAAGAAATATGAAATAATTCTCAATACCCAAAATGATAAACTAGCCACTAATTTATACTAATAAAATACTGAAATTAAGGACAGAAATAAAGGGCAAGATTCCTTATTTGCTGGTTGATTATCATTTATATTGATTGTCTCAAATCAATCAATGATTTGACCGAGAGGATCCAGCCAGCTTCCAAAAATAGAATACAGTTGTCCCTCTTTTGCAGCTGTGACTCGATCCTTCCTTCTTGAGTACACTTTCAATGGTTGATCTTTAACAATATGTTACGGTATGTGGGTTTTAAAAAGAACCAAGTAACCTCAGGAGCAAGTCAGGCCGCTTCTGATTCGAAAATGCATAGCACGAGTACAAGGCACACAAAAGATGAACAAGGTGTGCCTGGCGGACATATAAGTAATATATATGTATTAAACCATATATGGAGTCTACTTTTTTGTCTAAATTTTGTGCAAGTGATGCTAGAAACCCTTGAGAAATATAAAAAATATTAAATATGTTGCCCCTTGGTACAAAAAACCACTCGCCTGGATGCCTAACGCTTTTTAAATCCAAGCAGACATCATCTCTAGTTATATATAATATGCTAAAGACTGGATTCACAAATGCAACAAATTTTTACGCTTTATTTTATAGTTACACAGCTCACGTAGAGCAGAGAGAAAAACGAGTTGCTAATCGATGCACAAATACAACAAGTGTTTCAGCATTATTTACCAACCCATTGAAAAATTAAAACATGCCCTAGATGCCTTGATACAATACAATTGTTTCAATAATACTGATTCATAGTATAATGCTTAGCCTATGGATTACACAGATCCGATGTTTTTCCTCACTAATTGATGTTTACAGTTTCCAGAACTTTGATTAAAACACAAAACACTCTGTAAATATCATCAATAAACATTCACCAATGAAGAAGAACTTGATAATAGTTATCGATCGAGTGAAAATAGCACGCTAAGCAACAATAAATCTACCAATTGAAGTTGAAATTCGCCATATCACATAGCAAATAGGATAAACATGAACAAAAATAAGATCAATCTGGTTCGTCTAAACCTATGGTGGCTCTAGATCTGGTTGATGGAAGTAAAATCTAAGCTTGTAGAAAGAGAAATTAAGATGAGAAAGAAAGATAGGAGAAAATATTACCTAAATCACGACGACGGTAATGAGGCTTCCTGTGCCGGATTTTTCGCCCTTCACTTGACCTACGGACGTGCGTCTTGTATAACTGCATCTTTTCTCGGCTCATATTTAGCGACCGGAAGGAAGTTACAGAAACGCCCCTCACGGTTTAAAATGTTTCAAATCTGGTCCTTAATTTACCTATATAGACCGACACACTCCCATAAACTTTTGTATATTTAAGAGATGGAATTTAGTTTTTTTTAGGGTGGTGTTATTCTTACACCCACTTTTTTTAAAAATACACCCCTGAGACAGGCCGTACTGCCGCCCAGTACGGCCCGTCTCAGTACTTGGTCAAACATTCCCTCCTGACAACCTGTGCCAATGATTGGGTGCAAAACGGGCCGTACTGGCCAGGACGGCCCGTCTCATTCATCGTACAGACATTCCCTGCAACATAGGACAATGATTTGACAGCAAGACGTACTGGCCAGTACGGCCCGTCTTGCTTTTTCAATTCTGACAATGCTGGCATGCAAGGACACTGATTTGACCCAGTACGGGCCGTATTGAACCATCTTCAAATTTGTATATAAGCTTGAATCATTTCAAACAAACACGCAAGTTTTTCGAATTCGAATATATTTCAAGATAATTCATATTTGTAACGATGTCGTTCTGGGATGGGAGTTTTTTCAACTATTCCGTGCCAAATTTGAATGAAGAGCCTCCTGTTGAGTATTCATACTGCACGATAGATCTGAATGCTGAACCTAACGCTAATGTCGGTTTTGACAGTCAAGCATCGTATGGGTTCGTGTATGACGACAGTAAACAAAGTAACCCGGATGAGGCTTATGAAGAAAAGCCGGCGGCTTCAAACATTAACTGGGAAACCAAAGAGGTAACTTAAATGAAACATAAATGTTGATGATTGTATATTATTGCTACCCATTTACGGTATTTATTATTGTTTTTATATGTCAGGAGTTTATGTCCGAGGAAGCGCTGGTAGGGTGGGTGAAAAGTAGAGCACTAGACAATGGTTACATTGTAGTCAAAAGAAGAACGAAGAAATCAAAGACAACAGGCAGTGTAATCAAAATCTGGCTCATGTGTGATCGTGGTGGCGAGCATAATAGCATCGCAATCCTTAGACGGTCAGGAAGCAAGAAAATCGGTTGTCTGTTTCAACTGATAGGGTTATACAACGAAGTTCGTGAATCCTATAAATTACAGGTGATAAACGACAATCATAATCACGAACCTGCTCAGAATCTAGAGGGTCATCCATATGTTAGAAGATTCACTCAGGAGGAAGAAGATCTGGTTGAGAATCTGACCGAGCGATACATGGATCCTCGTAACATACTTTCGAGCATAAAGAAACATAACCCTGCAAATGTATCCATCTCTAGAGATGTATACAATTTACAGCAGAAAATAAAAAACAAGAAGAAATTCGGTGATACTCCGATGCAGGTCTTGGAAAACGTGCTTCACAATCAGCGGTACGTTTACTATACCCGGGAGGATCCTGAAACAAACGTCGTGGAAGACATTTTCTTCTGTCATCCAAAATCGTATTGCTAGTGGAGTGCATTTCCGCACGTACTGATGATGGACGCGACTTACAAAACGAACCAGTACAGGCTTCCATTTATTCAAATTGTTGGCGTGACTTCCACACACCAGACGTTTAGTATTGCTCACGCGTTGGTAAGCAAAGAGCGTGAGGAAAACTACGTCTGGGTCTTGGAAATGGCTAAGAGTATGTTGAATAAATGTATGGAGCCACGTGTGATCATAACAGATCGAGACCTTGATGATATGAGTGCGTGCCGTAAGGTGTTTTCAGAAGCTGCAAAATATCTCTGCAGATGGCACATAGACGAAAATGTTGCCAAACACTGCAAGGCAAGCTTTTCGGATGCAGACTGGAAGAAATTCAAAGGTCGATGGGCGAATTTGTGTAACTCTCCGAAAACAGAGTTATACGACTACAACTACAACCGTCTGTACGAAAGAGGTATCAAAGACAACAAAAAAAGTAAGCATCATATACCATCATTATTATCATCATATCATCATTGGTTTTTGTTTCATTTCAGGGGTTATGGATTATCTGACGCACACCTGGTTAAACAGTTACAGAGATATGTTTGTAACAGCATGAACCAATAGAACACGCAACTTTGGTCAACGTACAACAAACCGGTGCATTGTGGGGTGGCGCCTTTGTCACCCACATCGCCCGCAGCAGAGGCATGGTTGACATGCTTGATGATCTGCCGGCGATCGAGCCTCTTAAGCTCGAACGTCGGACGATCATCAGCATGAAATTTGCCACCGACATCCAGGGTCTGGGATTGCGGTTTATTGGATCGAACGGCCGACCGTTTCAGCCCGCCCAGGTCGTCGTTGTGCCGGACGACCAGCAGCAGCAGCAGGACGGTGGCCCGATGCCGGAGCCCGAGCCGATTCGGGAGGAGCCGATTCAGTCACCGGCGCGCGAGGAGGAGCCACCGCAGCATCCACCGCACGTTTACCGTGCGGTGCGCCTGACCGAGCCACTCGAAGTGTTGTTGCACCAGATTGCCGCCCGGTGTGACGAGACGGCTCAGCAGATGGCTGAGTCCAATCGTCGTCGGGCCGCCTGGGAGGCACGTGTCACACCCCAAGTCGGCGGGCTGGATCGACTTTCCCGTCGGGCGGAAGGTTCCCGGGGCGTGATATCGTTGTGATAATCGAAATGATCAAATTGTTTACATAACACATGATATATAAATAAGAAATGCTAACATGACATTTCTACAGAATTACAAAGTTAAATTACATTGATATGTTCATAATTTAACTAAGTAATTCTACCAAAAAGAATCATTGAGTTTCTATCTTGTATCTGCACAAGATTTACAAAATGTGATTCAATGTTCAGTCATTCAAAAGTATGATCAACACAAAATGCAGCTAGGTCTTCTAAAAGTCCACTAGCTATGTTCCTTAATGTTGGTGACTAAACATGTTCGTCACCTGAGAAAACATGCATTTAAACAAAGTCAACACTAGGTTGGTGAGTTCATAAGTTTGAAAATCGAAAACCGTTGATTTATTGTCATTCATGTTCACAATGTTACACACAAGTCTTGATTTTGAATGTTTCATCTGTCACACACAATGTTCTTTCCATAGCTATACTTACAAATAGTATCTCACCCTATCAGTTATGCTTATATATAGGGCATATGTAGGGGAACAAGCCCCAGCCAACATCCCACCACATAACTGGTAGAACTCCACACCACTTGTAATACAGCTATGAATACCCATTTCATTTCACCCATGATTTCACATTTTCTCATCCCATAGGCTCATATAGTCTCGTATTGTCTCATCACATAGTCTCATATTGTCTCATCACATAGTCTCATATAGTCTCATATTGTCTCATCACATAGACTCATATAGTCTCATATAGTCTTATCACATAGTCTCATATTGTCTCATCACATTGTCTCATATTGTCTCATCTTGCAGGCTCATATAGTCTCATATTGTCTCATCACATAGTCTCATATAGTCTCATCTCATAGTCTCATGTAAGTACAGCTCCCTAATCACGTAGTCACACAACACATATTCTCACACATATAAGGTCTAATCTAATCTTATGACTATCACAATTTAGTCTCATAGGTATTACAGGTATAGTCTCATAAATATCCCAAATGCAGACTCATAGATGTCACGATAGTATAAACATAGTGTTATAAGATCAATTCTTAATACACTTATGTTACTCAATGAGGGGATGATATCAGGAACTTATGTTGTCATGATAACATCCTGGATATGTTCTAATGTTATGATCAAAATGCAATGAACACATTGCCATGATCTCTAGTCTTTAACATTTCTTATAAGATCATGTCTTATAATACAATGTTAGTATATGTGGGGAATAACATCTTGAAACTAGGTTGTCATGATGTCATCCTTGATATCACAAGTATTAGTCTCATATGTTGTCTCAGTGTTATGTATTTCTCAGTGATTTTAACAACGTGTCATAAGAACTCGTCGTATGACACGATGTCAACAAATGTGGTGAATGATACCATCATCATGAAAGCATGTTATCATGATTATCATTCTTGTTTCCCCATTGTTATTGTCTCACCGTTCAGTCATGTAAGAATAACAGCGTGTTATGAGATATAATCTTAGAACTTATATGTAACACCCCGACCGATGGCGGAAACGTCGGGATGCCACGAGGGATGTGTAGATTGTTCAAAAGCTCATGGGCATCTAAATCAAATCATCATATATCATTCAATCAACCAAAGTATTTACACAAAAATCATGTTCATCATGAATTTAATACATCAATTACACAAAAGAATTAGCTAAACTAACTAAACTCTAATCGCCAGAATTTTAGTTAATTAGCTAAGTCCAAGATCCTATATGATGATGTCCAAAAGTGTAAGTTCCATCTTCATCAACCTACTTAGCCTCATTACCTGAAACATGTAAAAATCAAATGTCAACTACAAAGTAGTTGGTGAGTAATCATAAGTCTTTATAATTAAAAATGTTTTACAAAATAATTTTATAAAACGAGTATAGAGTTTAGAGTTTTCCTTAGAATTCCATATGACACCTGCGAGATAATCCATTACAATAACCAAGCACATAATCCAAAGCACATAATCCAACACATAACCACACATCTCAATTAATCATAACTAATCATAGATAGCCCATCATATAACCAATCAACCAATCACAATCATCAATCATCTCAAATATTATAAGTGACTATACATGTATCCTTGTAGTTGACCGAAGCCAAAGACTACGATACACGGATGTGGCAACCTCCACGTGACAATACATGCATCATTGTAGTTGACCGAAGTCAAAGACAACGACACACGGATGAGGCAAACTCCTCGTGACAATACATGCATCATTGTAGCTGACCGAAGTCAAAGACAACAACACACAGATGAGGCAACTCCTCGTGACAATATGTCACACCCCAACCGACGGCGGAATAACGTCGGGGCGCGACGGCGACTGTTCAAAAGCTCATGATCAACTATTAAAGTTATAAAATTTATTACATTCCAAATTAAGTGTCATACAAGTAGTTCAAATACATAACACAACTAAACAAGTTCATAGTTCAAAGTTTATTCTAAGCCCAAGAGTCCTACATGATCCTCATAGCTTCACTAGTTTGTACCTGAAACATGTTTAGATTCAAAGGTCAACTATAAATAGTTGGTGAGAACATAGGTTTTGACACCAAAAGTTAACAGTTCAAAAAGATAAGATTTACAATTCATATGTAACATAGTGATATAAGGCAATATGTGGAAACATACACATGTAACTATTGCAGATCAACCCTTAGTTAACCTAGTTAGGCATAGTACTCCATACTACCCTCAAAATAGTTAAGTACTGCGTGATCACCGGCTGGGTGGAGTGGTCAGTTCAATAGATCTATCATCACAACAGTTTGGCTTTCACAAGTTAATGATCAATGCACAAGTTAAGTATAGTTAAGATGGTTGTTTGGGACATATAGCTCAAATCCACATAGATACAAGTTTGAATTGCTAGAAAATAGTTCAAAGTTAAACATGTTCCAGCCCCGATATTTTTGTAAGCAACAATAAAAGAAAAGGGGGCTATGTAACTCACATCGTATGATTGATGATTGACTTCTTGATTGTCGTTTATATGGAGACTTATAACTTGGTTCCTATAACATAATGAGTTTCCATTGAGTTTGTGGACCTACTATAGTTTATGTGATGGTGCTTGTGTTCTATTTGTCGAGATTTTATTAAAACAATAATGTCCTAACTTATACTTGAAATATTCATTTATAATGCCTTGAAATTACTAAGTGTTGGATTTTATAAAAATTTCGTCATTATAACGACGTATTTTAGAAAATTACCATTTTGCTTAACAACTTCAAAACCCATAATTTAAATCAACTTATATAAATATATACAAGTATATATCTATTATATCACATCATTAAAGTGTGTATATGAAATATATATACATTTATATATACATTTATATATGTGAAAATGATAAATATTTATGTAAAAATGTCTGAGTTTATAAAACTGCTTTTGGACAGATTCTGTCCGTCTTGTTCGGAAATACTTTAAAAATAGAAGTCGTTTTAATAAAATTATGAAACTCTCCAGTCTACTACTTTAAGTTGTTTTGAACAACTTTCATTTAGAAAATATTTCGTGATTTAGCTTGTAAATAGGTCAAAACAGTCAAACAATTATAAGTCCTTGAAGTTTCTGTTTTGACAGATTTAGTCCAGTGAGTACGGATTCATTTTTGACATAGTAAACATTTGAGTTAGATTATGAAACTCTCCAGTCTACTATTTTAGTATATTATGAACAACTTTCTTTTAGGAAAGTTTTCATGATTCGGACCTTAAGTAGGTCAAAACAGCTGCACAAGTTAGGGGGTACAAATCCGCGCACTAATCTTGTGAAGGCTGTTTGGGGTATCATTTGGTCGAGTTAGAGGCTGAATAAATAGTGCATGGAAAGCTAACTCAATGAACTTAGTCATGGAATCTGAGTTTGTTCCATTTTGAGTTTTATGACCATTTTATGACTCTTTGAAGTCAGGACAACAATCTGCTAGAATCTTCATGAATGCATGTTTGTGTGTATAGTTATGAACGATCTTTTAAAACGAGTTTTTGAGGCTTTACACCATTAATAGAGCTGAGAATGATGAAGAATAATAATATTCATCAATGATTATTATTTTGCTCATACAAATACATGTATGCATGAATCAAGTCACCAAAACAAGTTTTTGGACTTGAAAAACTCATTTCTAGTACATGCAACTTTGTTGCATGTAGAGTTTTAGGTCATGGCTTCAATACCCACGATTTTAGAGTGTTAAATGGTGAATAGTGCATGTTCAAAACCAGGTATTGGCCATGGTTTAGAAAGTGTATGTGTTAGAGTGCAAAAATGTGAAGAAAAGTGAGTTTTTGAAGTAAACCGTTCGTGTAGGCACCTTGAGCTTGTGTTGCTTGATCCTAGCTTTGCTCCTTGGCTTCTTGGATGCTTGAAATGACCAGGAATTAAAGGATTAGTGGCTAGAGTCGTTTGGGTAGAGAAGAGGAACAAGAGAGAGTTTGGAAGTTTGAGAATTCTTGAAAGAGTGTGTGTATGTTGTAAAGGAAAAGGGGGGATTTAAAGAAAGAGGGGGGGACGACTTGGAGAGAGGGAGAGAGGGGATTTTGTGTTGGTTAGTGGGAGTGAAGAGATTGGAGGGTGAGGTTGAGTGTGTAAGAGGTGGATTTGAAAGTTTGTCATTATGTGCTTGGAATGAATCTTGCATGTATGTAGTCTTGTATTTGGTAAGTATACATGCAAGATTTGTGTGTGTGTGTGTGTCATTTATATATATACCCAAATGTAGGTGAAAGATGTATAAATATTGGGTATTATGGTGGTTAAATCTTGTATCGGGTATAAATTTTGATATTATTTATACGCGATTATTTTACGATAATTAGTAAAATAATAAAACTTACTAAAATAATTAAATTTTAGTAACTAACAAGATTATTAAACAATATGACACGTATTGTGTCTGCCTTATCCGGCTAAACACAAATATCTTTTGTTGTCATGAATTTTAACGCGTCAAATTGCGAGAATTACTAATTGCAAGACTATACACTTAAACGTTGCTAAACTTTAAACGAGAATAAACATTTAATTATTACATCATAGTCAACGTTAAAAACATTAACGATGTTAATAAGTCAAATTTGAAAATTGACGGATGTCACAGTCTCCCCAAGTTAGAAGAATTTCGTCCCGAAATTCAACTAGCATTGTGGTTGACAGCTGCATCCGCAAAGAGTTGTGGGTATTTTTGTTTCATCTGATCCTCCCGTTCCCAGGTGAATTCAGGTCCACGTTTAGATTCCCATCGAACCTTGACTATTGGTATTCGGCTGCGTTTGAGCTTTTTCTCTCCACGGTCCATGATCTCCACGGGTTTCTCCACAAAGTGCATCGACTCATCAATGTACACGTCATCAAGAGGAATATGGAGGTTCTCATTGGCTAAGCATTTCTTGAGGTTGGATACGTGAAATGTAGGATGAATGTTGCTAAGCTCTTGTGGTAGCTCGAGCTTGTAAGCCACCTTTCCAATTCTTTCGAGAATTATGAATGGTCCTACATAACGGGGTGCTAGCTTTCCTTTCTTCCCAAATCGGACTACTCCTTTCCAAGGGGACACCTTAAGGAGTACAAGATCGCCGACATTGAATTCCAAGGGTTTTCGTCGTTTGTCAGCATAGCTCTTTTGACGACTTCTAGCAGCCAATAGATTTTTGCGAATTTGCATAATTTTAGTTTCTTGTATCAACTCAGGACCGCTGATTTGAACTTCACCAATCTCGCTCCAACAAATGGGTGAGCGACACTTACGACCATAAAGTGCTTCGAAAGGTGCCATATCGATGTTTGAATGATAACTGTTGTTATACGATAACTCAACCAAAGGTAAGTGAGTATCCCAATTACCACCGAAATCGATGACACAAGACCTCAACATATCCGCAAGGGTCTGAATTGTTCGTTCTGACTGACCATCAGTTTGAGGATGATAAGCTGTGCTAAGGTCTAGTCGAGTACCTAGATTTGATTGAAGTGATTGCCAAAAGCGTGAGATGAAACGACCATCACGATCGGAGATAATGCTCAGAGGTACGCCATGGCGGCTTACTATTTCATTGATATAGATTCGAGCCAATTTCTCAACTCGATCATCCTCACGAATAGGTAAGAAATGTGCCGATTTAGTAAGACGATCGATGATCACCCAAATACCATCATGACCCTTAGAAGTGCGAGGGAGTTTAGTAATGAAATCCATGGCTATGTTTTCCCACTTCCACATAGGGATTTCTGGTTGTTCAAGCAGACCAGAAGGTCGTTGATGCTCGGCTTTAACTTTCGAGCAAGTGAGACATTTTGCCACAAAGAGAGCAATGTCCTTTTTCATACCTGGCCACCAATAGTGATAGCGAAGATCCTTATACATCTTATCCGCTCCAGGATGAATAGAGTAGCGAGACTTGTGTGCCTAATCCATGATAAAGGTACGCAAACTATCACGATTTGGAACCCAAATGCGATCCAAGAAACAAAGCAGCCCATTTGATTTAGTTTCCAAATGTTGTTCAGCTCCACAGGACATTTCGTCGTACATGTTACCCTCGAGGACTGAGACATTTTGTGCTTCGAGGATACAATTTTGGATATCGTTTTGAGCTCGAATGCTTTGGAGTCGAATAGAATTGGTGTGACCTTTACGACTAAGAGCATCGGCTACAACATTTGCCTTACCAGGATGGTAGCGAATCTCGCAGTCATAGTCGTTAAGTAGTTCAACCCATCGTCGTTGTCTCATGTTAAGTTCCTTTTGATTGAATATGTGTTGAAGGCTTTTGTGGTCGGTGAAAATGACACATTTGGTTCCATAAAGGTAGTGTCTCCAAATTTTCAAAGCAAAGATGACAGCACCCAATTCAAGGTCATGCGTCGTATAGTTCTTTTCGTGAATTTTGAGTTGTCGTGACGCATAAGCTATAACCTTACCTCTTTGCATAAGGACACAGCCAAGACCCTGATTTGATGCATCACAATAGACCACAAAATCGTCGTTACCATCAGGAAGAGTCAATATAGGAGCATTGCATAACATATGCTTTAGATTTTGAAACGCGTCTTCTTGCTTAGGACCCCATTCATATGATTTACCTTTTTGAGTCAAGGTAGTGAGGGGTAAAGCAATTTTGGAGAAATTAGATACGAAACGCCGATAGTAGCCCGCTAAGCCAAGAAAAGAGCGAATTTCGGTAGGGGTAGTTGGGGTTTTCCAATTCTTAACAGCCTCAATTTTTGCAGGATCTACATGAACACCCTTGTCATCGACAATGTTACACAAGAATTGAACTTCCTTAAGCCAAAATTCACATTTAGAGAATTTGGCGTATAGTTGTTCTTTTCTTAAAAGATCCAAAATTAGACGCAAATGTTGTTCATGGTCAGATTTAGTCTTAGAGTAGATTAAGATGTCATCGATGAAAACAATTACGAATTTGTCCAAATAGGGATTGCAAACACGGTTCATAAGATCCATGAAGACCGCAGGTGCATTAGTTAACCCAAATGGCATAACCAAGAATTCGTAATGACCATATCTTGTGCGGAAAGCTGTTTTTGGAATATCATCATCATGAACGCGAAGTTGATGATATCCCGATCGAAGATCGATTTTAGAGAACCAAGTAGCACCTTGAAGTTGGTCGAAAAGATCATCAATTCTAGGTAATGGGTAGCGATTCTTAATTGTAAGCTTGTTTAGTTCACGGTAGTCAATGCACATCCGAAACGTTCCATCTTTCTTCTTCACAAACAATACAGGTGCTCCCCAAGGTGACGAACTAGGACGAATAAAGCCTTTTTCAGAAAGCTCTTGAAGTTGACTAGCTAGCTCTTGAAGTTCCGACGGTGCAACACGATAAGGAGACTTAGCCACGGGAGTTGCGCCATGTACAAGTTCAATACGAAATTCGACTTGTCGAACTGGAGGAAGGCCAGGTAAGTCTTCCGGAAATACTTCAGGAAAATCCTTGATAATAGGAATATCCTTGATTTTCTTTTCCTTGTCCTTCTTGTTCACAATATGAGCCAAGAAAGCCACGTAATTCTTACGCAAGTACTTTTGTGCAGTTGTACAGGACATAAGCTTAAGCCCACGGGTTGGTTTTTCTCCAAAAACATTCAAAGTATCGCCGGATGAAAGAGGAATACGAATGTACTTTTCAGCACATACGATTTCAGCACGGTTAGTGGTTAACCAATCCATGCCTACTATGACATCAAAACTTCCCAGAGGCATAGGTATAAGATCAATCAAGAATGTATGGTCATTTAAGTTTAAGGGAACGTCAAGAATGATGGAATCAATAGTAATAGGGCTTCCATTTGCTACTTCTACTGTTAATGTGTTTTCTAGTCTAGTGCGGTTCTTTGCAAGTAAATGTTCAAATTCAAGAGATACAAAGCTTTTATCAGCACCCGTATCAAATAGAATAGAAGCATATTGGTTAGCAACTAAGAAAGTACCGTTCACCACATCGTTGTTGTTTTGAGCTTCATTAGCATTGATGTTGAAAGCACGGCCGCGATTCACATGAACTATCGGGTTTTGAGTAGCAAGCCTTGGGCATTGGTTGCGAAAATGCCCCTGGTCACCACAGTTATAACATGCCCGACCTTGGATTGCAAGTGGTGGTGCTTGGTTGTTTTGACCCATGGCTTGGTTGGCTTGGTTAAGTTGGTTGTTGAACTGAGGCCTGGTGGTTCAGCAGGTGGTTACCAAGTGTCCATATCGCCCACAGTTGGTACAGATGCGACACGGCACGTTGGCTGGATGATGGAGTCTACATGCGTTGCAAAGAGGCTGATTACCCACATATTGTTTCTTGGGAGGGTTGGTAAACTGTGACATCCGGTATTTTACGAACGATGACTCGTAAAAGGTTAGTGTACTAAACTTAATTTATTTGATGCTATAATAATTTAATATTAATTATTAAATTAAAGTTGTGGTTACCTGTCTAGCACAGAGTGTGTTTAAATGCATGGAATTGCATTTGTTGAATTTTTGAAATTTCGGTACCGTTTGGCGGTGTTTAAACGAACGTTGGTGACGACTCAACTAACGAATTTAGTGTAATGCTTGGTTTAGCATGAAATGATAAATCATAAAGGTATAAACTAAGTTAACAATGAAAACCGTGAATTTTGGTGTTAACTGTTAATTTTACTGACAACCGACCTTATCTGCGTTTTAGCCGGGCAAAATGGATTAAATTATTTGAATAATATTTAAGGTTATTATTTTTGATTAAAATTTGATCGTTTTAGTACGATTAAATATTCTATTAATTTTAGAATAAAAATCGGATTTTTATTAAATATCCGGTACAAGATTTATACACTGTAGGACTCAGAATATACCTGTGTTTTATCTGTTTTTATCTAATTAATTGAAAGAACAATCTTGAGGGGGACAAGTGTACCACACTTGTCATGTGTAGAGAACAAAAGAAGGCTTTTAAATCTTTTAAAATCCCTCAAAACCCCAACCCAATCATTTTATCTACTTTCACACTTTAACTCACCAACTCTCTCTCTCTCTCTCCACCATACGTACATCTCCATTTCTCACTATCATCCACCATTTTTGTTGATTCAAGCTTTATACTCTTCCATTTCTAAGAGTTTTGAAGACTTTTTGGTGTATTGGAATAATTTTGATCAAGAAACCTTCATTTTGGTGACAAAAATTAAGGTAAACTCTTAACCACTTTTTATGGGTTTTTTTTATTCAAGATTGTTCACCCAAAAGAATGTGTTTAAAACAAATGGGTTTTGGTGTAAAAGATGAAAATGTGAGTGTGGGTGTGTATGAATGTGTGTGTGAGTCATAAATATATATATACATATATATGTAAGTGACGTGAATGTGTGTGTGTATATATATGGGTGTTTGTTAATTTCAAAAATATACATACATACATACATGATGAATGTTTTCATTTTGGATGGTGATTTTAATCACATGCATGAATGTATATGTATATGTATGTGTTCATATATATATATATATATATATATATATATATTTACATACATATGTATGTACATGTGAGATGGTTACATGCATGCATGAATATGTGTATATGTAAAATTTAAATACATGCATGAATATATGTATGAATGTATATGTGTATGTATGGCTTTGTCATACATGCATGAATGTTTATGTACATGATATATTGATATATGAATGCATGTATGTTTTGATGTCATGTATGCATGTGTATGAATATATACACATAAGTATATGTATAAGAAGTTTGATGTACATGCATGATGGTTATATAAGTATGCATGATGGGTATGCATATAACTATTTATATAGTTATTAAATTTTGGTAATAATACTTATTATTATTGATATTTTATGAAATATATCAAATCTGATTTTAAAGTCATAAAATACACAAAAATATAAATATTTTGTTATAAAATGAATAAAGACTGATTAGATAACTTGGCTATAATTTTATTACTATAAAGTGGATGTTTTGACAAGATTAAAATTATAAAAATAGAGTTTTCTATGAAATAAATTTTTAACAAATTTTAATCAGTAAATTATGGGAATTTATAACCTATTTAAAGTATAAAATCAAGTGGTTTTAGAAATGTAATGATATAACGGTTATTAAGTACCGAAATTACGCGTTTTCGACTATTTTTTAACATATAAAAAGAGTCTTTTTATGAATCTGATTTTGATCAGAAAATTTATAAGTTTTTATGATAAAAATTTGTAATTTATAATGTATAAGTTTTGTAAGAAAAATACAAAATGAAATATTTGAAAACTATGTCTAAAAAATGGCGTAAAAACGTCGTTTTAACGCATAATTTTGACATAATTTTGTGGCTGATTTTAATCAGAAAATTTAATATAAAAATAAGAATAAAATACTTACTTTGAATTATTAGAAGTGACTTAAATCATAATGCATGTTGATGTGCTTGTGTGTTAAGTTGTCAGTGTTGTCGGTAAAATACGAATAAATTGTCAAACTTGACAAATAATTATAAATAATTAAGTTTGGAGTTAAAATGGATTTTTAACGAAGATAACTTAGTTATTTTGAAATTTTATGACTTAAAAACGTTAACTTATGATTTATAACTAAATTCGAGTCACCAACGAGTCGTTTGTGTGAAATCTGTTTCCCTTAGTGGAATGTGTTTAAGTCTAGTTAAGTTGGGTGAACAACTTACATGATGGACTTTTATTTAGACTATTAATGTGTCCCTTGGGTTTTAGGGCGCTAGTAAGAACAGTTGGGTTATCTGGAAATCTTTGTTGCTAGCAGGAACGCATTGAGGTGAGTTTCACGGCCCCTTTTAATAATGTTTTTGGTTTTTGATAAACCGGGGGAAAAACATATCGGGAAAAGGAATTTTAAATTGTAATGTATGGTTTGGAGTGATATGTGACTTTGATAGCTCTTGAGTAAGTGCAGTCATTTGTATATGTGTTCTCTGTGTATTCGCTCCAGAGGGGATTCGTTCCCGCAGTCATAATCATTAGTCTCGGGGGAGGGACCACAGGATATATTGGTAGATCTATCGGGTTTGACAACCCACTCCCCGACCAGCTGTCATGGTCCGTGTGTAACGGGAGCAATATATATTGAGGGGTGTTCGCACCTTGGTTTTGGTTTGATTATGGGCTCATGGTGTCTATCGTATCGTAGTACCTAGCTAGTCTACGATGAGTTCTCTATCACGATGTTTTTGATACATTACGTTCTTTTCCCTTGATTAATTGTTTTTATATGAAAACCTGTGAACTCACCAACCCGTTTGGTTGACACTTGCTTTTAAATTTGGTATGTTTCTCAGGTAAGTAGCATGATGATGGGAAAGGAAAACCGGTTCTTGAAAGCGAGCGTACATGGGATAATTATATTGGGACCGGTTATCGAAATGTTAAAAATAATGCTTTTGTAATAAAATGTTGAACTTATGTTAACAATTCTCGATGACTTTTATATATAATTATCTACGTTTTATTTAAATCGTTCGCTTAACTTATGCTTAGATTAGTTACTGTTGACACCAAGACTCTGTTAAGTCTTCCGCTGCGAGTCGGGGTGTGACATAAACTGAGCAGGCATTTGATTTACTGGTGTAGCAGGGGTTACTACAGCATAGTTTTTGGCTTTACGCTTCTTGTTCTTGGATGAGGATTCAGTTGGGTTGGTTTTGGATGATTCACCTATAGTAGGTTTAGTGATAGTTTTCTTGCTTCCTTTCCTGGTTAGGGTACCATCCTTGACATGATTATCGGTTAACGTTGCAGCAAGTCTGATAGCATCCTCAAGAGTTATAGGATTTCTGCCCAGCACAGTATCTTGAATTATCATTGGTAGTCCACCAATGTACTTCTCTATGGCCCTTGATAAAGGAGTGACCATATGGGGTACAAGCAGACTAAGCTCATGAAATCGGTTCGTGTATGCAAGATTTTCACCACTGTCTTGGGTAAGATTCCAAAACTCTTCCTCGACCTTCTTCATTTTGTTTCTTGGGCAAAATTCTTCAGTCATAAGTTGTTTGACATCGGCCCAAGGTAGTGCCATAGCAACATCCACACCACGGTTACGTTTTTCACCGTTCCACCAAGTTAGTGCCCTCTTTTGAAAAACACTTGTACCATATTGTGCCCGAAGATTCTCAGGGCAACCACTATTGAGGAAGGTGTTCTCGATACTTTCGAACCACTGTAAAAGACCAGTGGCTCCTTCTGTACCATTGAATGTAGTGGGGTTGCAAGAGTTGAAGTGTTTAAAGGTGCAAGTGTGATTGCCACCATTCCCGCCATTACCATTTTCATCATGCCCGTTATGGGCTGCAGCGTTGAGTTGAGTTACAAGATTCGGTAAAGCAGCAGCCATTTGTTGGGCTATGAGTTGGGCAAGTCTTTGACCTCTCGGACGACGAGGAATCTGACGACGAGGAATCTGGAGACGGGGAGGCATTCTATAGAATATAAAACCATGGAAAGGATGAATATGAAATATTCATAAGAGTATTTCATAATATAAGAGAAAATTTTTAAAACATATAGGGTGTAACCAACATATGATCACATGGACTAATCAAAGTTGCTTCAAGTTTTTCTAACAATTGTAAGAGACATGCTTTAGCCTATAAGTGACTACTCACCCCAAGAGTTCCCAGGAAAGTGTAACAGGTCCAACGGTTGATTAGGATTTATACGAAACACTTTCCTAGACAGAACTCCCAAGATACAGGTAATCACCCTTCCAGATTGCACGTGTCTATAATTATTATTTAAAACTTGAAGACTTTGATGAGATTTTTATACAGATTAGACATATAGTCTAAAAACATATGATTTTTGAGGGTTTGAGGATTTCTTAACAGTAGTTAAGGATGAGGGTGGAAAATAGGGATGCAGATAGAAATAAGGTGTAGATAAGTCGCACGTAAGATCCTAAGCTAACTTAGGTTATAGTCTAGGTCATGTCTAATAACCTAAATCCCTATAACCATGGCTCTGATACCAATCTGTCACACCCCAACCGACGGCGGAATAACGTCGGGGCGCGACGGCGACTGTTCAAAAGCTCATGATCAACTATTAAAGTTATAAAATTTATTACATTCCAAATTAAGTGTCATACAAGTAGTTCAAATACATAACACAACTAAACAAGTTCATAGTTCAAAGTTTATTCTAAGCCCAAGAGTCCTACATGATCCTCATAGCTTCACTAGTTTGTACCTGAAACATGTTTAGATTCAAAGGTCAACTATAAATAGTTGGTGAGAACATAGGTTTTGACACCAAAAGTTAACAGTTCAAAAAGATAAGATTTACAATTCATATGTAACATAGTGATATAAGGCAATATGTGGAAACATACACATGTAACTATTGCAGATCAACCCTTAGTTAACCTAGTTAGGCATAGTACTCCATACTACCCTCAAAATAGTTAAGTACTGCGTGATCACCGGCTGGGTGGAGTGGTCAGTTCAATAGATCTATCATCACAACAGTTTGGCTTTCACAAGTTAATGATCAATGCACAAGTTAAGTATAGTTAAGATGGTTGTTTGGGACATATAGCTCAAATCCACATAGATACAAGTTTGAATTGCTAGAAAATAGTTCAAAGTTAAACATGTTCCAGCCCCGATATTTTTGTAAGCAACAATAAAAGAAAAGGGGGCTATGTAACTCACATCGTATGATTGATGATTGACTTCTTGATTGTCGTTTATATGGAGACTTATAACTTGGTTCCTATAACATAATGAGTTTCCATTGAGTTTGTGGACCTACTATAGTTTATGTGATGGTGCTTGTGTTCTATTTGTCGAGATTTTATTAAAACAATAATGTCCTAACTTATACTTGAAATATTCATTTATAATGCCTTGAAATTACTAAGTGTTGGATTTTATAAAAATTTCGTCATTATAACGACGTATTTTAGAAAATTACCATTTTGCTTAACAACTTCAAAACCCATAATTTAAATCAACTTATATAAATATATACAAGTATATATCTATTATATCACATCATTAAAGTGTGTATATGAAATATATATACATTTATATATACATTTATATATGTGAAAATGATAAATATTTATGTAAAAATGTCTGAGTTTATAAAACTGCTTTTGGACAGATTCTGTCCGTCTTGTTCGGAAATACTTTAAAAATAGAAGTCGTTTTAATAAAATTATGAAACTCTCCAGTCCACTATTTTAAGTTGTTTTGAACAACTTTCATTTAGAAAATATTTCGTGATTTAGCTTGTAAATAGGTCAAAACAGTCAAACAATTATAAGTCCTTGAAGTTTCTGTTTTGACAGATTTAGTCCAGTGAGTACGGATTCATTTTTGACATAGTAAAAATTTGAGTTAGATTATGAAACTCTCCAGTCTACTATTTTAGTATATTATGAACAACTTTCTTTTAGAAAAGTTTTCATGATTCGGACCTTAATTTAGGTCAAAACAGCTGTACAAATTAGGGGGTACAAATCCGCGCACTAATCTTGTGAAGGCTGTTTGGGGTATCATTTGGTCGAGTTAGAGGCTGAATAAATAGTGCATGGAAAGCTAACTCAATGAACTTAGTCATGGAATCTGAGTTTGTTCCATTTTGAGTTTTATGACCATTGTATGACTCTTTGAAGTCAGGACAACAATCTGCTAGAATCTTCATGAATGCATGTTTGTGTGTATAGTTATGAACGATCTTTTAAAACGAGTTTTTGAGGCTTTACACCATTAATAGAGCTGAGAATGATGAAGAATAATAATATTCATCAATGATTATTATTTTGCTCTTACAAATACATGCATGCATGAATCAAGTCACCAAAACAAGTTTTTGGACTTGAAAAACTCATTTCTAGTACATGCAACTTTGTTGCATGTAGAGTTTTAGGTCATGGCTTCAATACCCACGATTTTAGAGTGTTAAATGGTGAATAGTGCATGTTCAAAACCAGGTATTGGCCATGGTTTAGAAAGTGTATGTGTTAGAGTGCAAAAATGTGAAGAGTGAGTTTTGGAAGTAAACCGTTCGTGTAGGCACCTTGAGCTTGTGTTGCTTGATCCTAGCTTTGCTCCTTGGCTTCTTGGATGCTTGAAATGACCAGGAATTAAAGGATTAGGGGCTAGAGTCGTTTGGGTAGAGAAGAGGAACAAGAGAGAGTTTGGAAGTTTGAGAATTCTTGAAAGAGTGTGTGTATGTTGTAAAGGAAAAGGGGGGATTTAAAGAAAGAGGGGGGGGACGACTTGGAGAGAGGGAGAGAGGGGATTTTGTCTTGGTTTGTGGGAGTGAAGAGATTGGAGGGTGAGGTTGAGTGTGTAAGAGGTGGATTTGGAAGTTTGTCATTATGTGCTTGGAATGAATCTTGCATGTATGTAGTCTTGTACTTGGTAAGTATACATGCAAGATTTGTGTGTGTGTGTGTGTGTCATTTATATATATATATATACCCAAATGTAGGTGAAAGATGTATAAATATTGGGTATTATGGTGGTTAAATCTTGTATCGGGTATAAATTTTGATATTATTTATACGCGATTATTTTACGATAATTAGTAAAATAATAAAACTTACTAAAATAATTAAATTTTAGTAACTAACAAGATTATTAAATAATATGACAAGTATTGTGTCTGCCTTATCCGGCTAAACACAAATATCTTTTGTTGTCATGAATTTTAACGCGTCAAATTGCGAGAATTACTAATTGCAAGACTATACACTTAAACGTTGCTAAACTTTAAACGAGAATAAACATTTAATTATTACATCATAGTCAACGTTAAAAACATTAACGATGTTAATAAGTCAAATTTTAAAATTGACGGATGTCACACAATACATGCATCATTGTAGTTGACCGAAGTCAAAGACAACAACACACGGATGAGGCAAACTCCTCGTGACAATACATGCAGTCATTACGAAGGACCGAAGTCAATAGTAACAACTCATGGAATATGATAATCCATAACTATGGATTTCATACAATTAAGCAAGTGTCATCCATGTAATATCAGAATAATATTGAAAATGGGTATACATGTTTCACCTCCGAATTTAAAACAAAACAGTTTAAAAGAAATGGAGGGTATGAGAACTCACCTGAAGTCCTTAGAATATGTATTTTCGTATTATGCGTGCTCGCGTATGTAACTCAACTCAGCTTAAAGATCTGTAATCATCATATGTTTTTGTGCTCATAAGCGTATGCGTTTTATTGCAATTGACTTATCATAGGTATTCACTTTTATTTGCTAGTTGTTACATTAACTTAGTGTATTTAATCCAAGTCAAGATATAACACTCAATTCTTAATAGTTAATCATCATAAACAAAATGTTTTAGACTTAGTAGTTTCACTACTCAAATGAAGATATCTAATTAGAAACTATTGTTTATACTCATCATGGTTATGTATGTTAACTCATATGTACTATCTTTATCAATACATACCCAACATGCATACTTACATGGTTGTTTAACTCCACCACCTTTTATTTACTTTATAAAATCCACTTTTGTGTTCCAAATGATTGTAATTAATTTGTTTACATGAAAAATTAGGTTTCTACTCAACACTTCCACTCCTTCCATAAACATTCTATAGTGTTAAAGAAAGTTAAGATTAGATTGTGAAAAGGTGGTGATTCTTGCAATTCAACTTGCATGCATGTATGTGTAGTCATGACCCTTATTTACTTCTAATCTCATAGTTAATTGAAATTTAGTTGTGTTCCCCCATTGAAGCAGCGAACCTATAGCACTTTTGTGCATAGGTTCGGCTGGTTTTGTGGCAGTTTCGTGGCTCCAAGGCTCAACAGGGTTCAGCTAATGCTATAAGGTTCGTGGGTCCCTCAATGTGAGAAGGTTCGGTGTCCCTAGGGTTCGCCACCCTAGGGTTCGGCTCCAAAGAGGAAACAGGTTCGCATGGCCAGGTTCGACCATGCCATGCATATGGTTCGCCACTTAAGGTTTCAGCAAAGGTTCGGCCAACAGGTAAAGGGCTCGGCTAGATGGGTTCGCCTAGCTCGAAGGTTCGCCAAATCTGGGGAGGGTTCGTTTCTTCAGAAGGTTCGTCTCACATAGGATCGGCCAAGGTTCGTCCCTAATGGGTGCGGGAGGCCAGAAAGGTTCGGTCCCCATCTGATGGTTGGCAGCAGGTTCGCCGCCCTGTTCTCACCCTCCACGACCGAACCTGTATGTCATCTTCACCCTCCTCCATAACCTAGGGAATACAAGGTCGTCTATGGTTTCCTCGGCTCTATAACAACTCGATTAACAAGCTACTACAACCCAAATGTCGAGTATAGGTTGTTAATCATATACACATCTCATCTATAACCAAACCGAAAAGCAACACTTAGATTTACCTCGATCCGACGGCCCAATGCAAGATTTCTTCGTATCTTCTTGTTCCTCTCGATCACACGAACGCGTAGGCGCCAAGATCTCGTGATTTCGTTGGGTAACGAAGGAGATATCGTAGAGAGAAGTTTTAGAGAGAGAAAGTGACGGAAATTGCTTTTAGAGAGAGAAGGAGAGTTGAGAAAGTGAGTGAAAGAAGGAGGTTCATCCCTCTTATACTCCGTATCGTTCCCGCGTGCTCGGTCTCGTTTATTTCGCGATAAAATTCGTAACACATTCGGTTTTATCGTAAAACATATCTAAACGTAAATTGTTTAGATAAATGGGGTTTCGTTAAATAAAATGATTTAAATAATTCATTTCGTAAAACGATTTCAAATAAAGTGGTTTCGTAAAACAGTATAAGTTTTATTTTAAAATCGCTAAATTAATTCTTTAATAATAAAATTTATTCGAATTCGTCTTAAGTTGTGATTCCTAATAAACGTTTTTAATTTTTTATTTATTTATTTAATATCGTTAGATATTATTTTATTTATCTCGTCGAAACACGTTACTCGAGTATGCATTCGTAAAGATCGTCACCTTTTCGAATCCAACGCTCGTATCGTATTTCGATTTGATTTATTATTGATGGAATATCGTTTCAGAATATTATTCTTAATAATTATATTCGTGTGAATCGTCACCTACGCGAATACATTATCGAGTTAATATTTCTGAATTAATATGCGCGTTTAAGTAATGTTTGTAACCTCACCATCGCTTAATTAATTCCAGTTACACTTCCGATATTTTAGTAACTTTAATATTATCTTCCCAAACCAAAACTCACTAAACCCTAGTCACTGACACATCCATGATAGACCGAAATATGCATATGTATAGGGCATATGCAGAGGTAGATCGCAACCTCCCCTACACCGTCCCACCGCTATTTCGATAAACCATGACCATGTGTCCTTGACTATGTTTAGTAACCAAACCATACAAACTCCGAGTTCCATCCCAATTCAACCCAATTCCATTCCAATAATCCATAATCATCAACAATAAGACTGCGTTAAACTCTCTGGCTCTGTTTAGTTGAGTTACAACTAAACTTCCCATGGTTTACGCGTATAATATGTTATAAACATCCATACCAGTAATAGTGATAATCATCAAATAATGTGTCAATATTAGTAATTACAAAATCTCAGGTCGTAACAGTACAATCGTACGGATGTACGGACAACCTAAAGTACAGTGATGTTACATTATATTATTCTATTGTGTTAATGATTCATGAAATTATATTATCATGTTTCATCCTAGATGTCTCCATTAAGATATGATTCACACAAGCATGCATACTATGATAAGCGATAATAAAGATACAACAATATTATCTAAATCATAATGTAATTGATATGTTGTACTACAACTTTTAAGTAAATGAAAGTTTTAAGCATGTTTCTCAGCCCCGAGAGTTTGAAATCAATAAAGATTAGAAAAGGGGCATATGAACTCACCTTGTAGTTGTTGTGGTTGACTTAGCCTAAAAAAGAATGCACGCGCTCTTTGTTGTACTTGTTGTATTCACGATCCTGTATCGATTTCATGTTGTTTGTAACTTGTAAGCATGAGTTGTAAAGATTTGTGCGTGTGTATGTGTCAGTCTAGGTCGGCTAACATCTATCGGTCTTGGTCATCATTCGGCCTTGCTTAATTGTTATGGATCAGTCTTCCCCTTAGTCATCTAGGTCACTCTTAATGTATCGGGTTTGTCGAGATCAGAGTTTGATCTTTATTATCTCAATCTTAAGCCCATCCTTGAAAACCCTTAGTACCCCAACGTGTGATACTTCGTATCATTGACATAAAAATTTATAACTTAAAAATAGTTTCTAAGTATAAACCTTAGAACTGTTGGTTGTACATTTTCTTTATAGTACTCATGCAACCTTTAATCAATCCTTTCTGTTAGGAAATGCCCATGTGCTTAACAAGTTCAAAGTGTGTTTATTTGACATTTTGACATAAAGGACTTTAGGTGTTATGATAGTATACATTAAACAAGGTGCCCATCACCTTTGTAGTCTTTAGTGATTTCCCATCAACCCATGTATGTTGTTCATCGTAATCTAGTTCAGATGTTTGTTACAAATTAAACCATGGGTCGAGAGATGTAGACCGATTGGATGAATGTTCATCCGAATGGCCTTTGCCGAATGAGGTATGGCCCATGCAATGGTCTTGGCCGATCGAATAGGGGTAGGCCGAAGGTGGTGAGCTGAGCCGAATGAGGTCCGAATGAGATGTCCTGGGCGAATGGGGTACTGGCCGAATGGGTTAGGGTGGTGCTTGGCCGAATGAAGTCCTAGGTCGAATAGGATGCTATTGGCCGAATAAGGTTTGTGGGGTTGTCATTTGGCTGAAAGAGGGAGCATGGTCCAAGTGTACTTCACCCGACCGAATGGGGATGTCGAGTGAATAGGACTCTTTGCCCCTTTGTCCTTTGGCTGAGACTCCTTCGACTGTGGCCATTCGGCCGCTCAACTAGCTCCATGGCAGCCCCACTTTCGAACTCAATGATCACACACAAGGTAGCACCTGTTCCCACCCCATTCTAATGTGTTTTCGTGTAAGGTTGAGGGTGTCTAAAGTGACTTGAGCCGGTTTTGAAAGGGGGTTCGAACAAGGGTACAAAACCCTAGTTTTTCGAACTTTGTAGCTCATTTTACCTCGATTCAGGTGTGTTTTGGAGCGGATCCTTTGTACTTTCATGTAGAGGAGGTTGAGAGCTTCGATTTGGTCCAAAGATGGAATGATTTGGTGGTGTATTGATGGAGATATGGGAGTTTGAAGTTTGAAACCCTAGAGAGAGAATGAAACCGGGGGAGAGGTTTTAGAGAGAGAAAGTGAAGAGATTAAATGAAGAAGATGAGTCTTTCGAGGTATTTATACCCCGAGGGTGTTCGGGTTCGTTTTGTTTGCTCGGTTCGCGTTTTCATTGCGTTTCCGGAACGTTACGCGCGTATTCTACGCATTTAAGATAATTGACTTTCTCGGACTATTTTGATGAGTTTCAAAATTGTAAAACATAAAATATTGTGTTTCCGTTATTTTACTGTTTCGTTCGAGATTAATTCGTTAAACTTCGTTGTTTCGTCAGAAAACGTCACTTACGCGCGTTTTCGTATAGAGCGCTAATTGTACGAACACGGTCATACGCTTCACTTTCTGATTTGGTTTTCTGCTTCTCAGTCATCATTCAGAACGTTAAACCCACAGATATGTTTATGTGAATCGTCACCCACGCAAACACACTGTCAGTTTATTATTCTGAAACAGTACCGAGCTTATGTTCTGCATTGTTTTTCCTCACAGACGAACTTAACTAAACTACATGTTTTCACATCGATATTATTGTATTCACATTGCTTCCGTACTGACTTGTCTGCCATCCGATTCCTGTTATCTATGGATATCAGATCGCAACCGATATGTTCTTGTCATTTGTTTGTACACTGTTGTTTCTCTGGAGTTGTATTTACTATATTTAAGTTTTCACTTAAACACTTACAACTGTTGTTTGTTTTCTGAGTTCTGTTGTTACACAACTGTTCAAACACTGTATTTACACACAGCAAATAGTGAAAGTACACACACCGTACGAACTTGCCGGACGATGAGGTATTGGATGTCACAGCACGCGTCGAGCGACGGCTCGATCGTTATGAGGATTTGGTCCAGTGGACGGTCGCGTCAGAGCATGCGCGACGGGACGGGTCATAGCTTCCCCCGTTCCCGGAGCCACGCGTCTACGCAGACGACGGATCGTCCGCTGGACCATCCGGATCGTAGTTAGTTTTGTATTTTTGTATTTTGTTTCCTTGTATATAAAACCGTACTGTGTATATATGTATGTTTCTTTCTGCATTTGTATTGTTTTTGTTTGTGTTGTTTAATATTTGCGCGACAAACTTTATATCGTTTAAATTATTTAAATTAACGTAAACAAACTAATTATAAAATGAAATATTTAGTTAAAACGATTTCGTAAATAATCAATATCGTTAAAAATGATAACGTAACAACATTATGACGTTTAATTAACATAATAGTTGTATATCGTTCAAACAATTTACGTAATAAACGTATATCGTTAAAAATTATTTAAATATGTAAATTAATTTTAAATAAAATAAATAACTTCAAGACGGCCCGTACTGACCAGTACGGGCCGTATCAAGTTATAGCAAAACTGCTTGATACCCAAAATGGCTTGGAAAAATATGTTTGGGCCAAGACGGGCCGTACTGACTAGCACGCCTGTCCAACAGAATGTTTCACTGATTCCAAGGAAATTCCCTGGAATGTTTGTCTGTACTCAATACGCCGTCTTGGCCCGCATGGGTGTTAAAATAAAAAAGTAGGGTGTCCAAATAAAAGAGCCTTTTTTATCATGTTAATTATACTATATAATTAAAAAGCAACACAAATAATAGTAAATATATATACATATATATTATATTGTATAGTATGAATATTAAATATATATATATATATATTATTGAATAATAGATAGTGTGTGTTTTATATATAAATGTGGTTCTTTCTAAGGTTTTGGTATGTTCGGGGAATGTAACGATAATTTATTTGTTCTCATAAAATATCGATGTTTGACTACAAGTTTGAGTTTTTTTTTTAATTCAACCAATTGGTTGACGGTGAGAAGTGTTTTGTAAGTAATTTTTTCTATTATTTCCGTAACATATTTGTATGGATTTTGTTTGATTTTGTGTTTTCATAAAAAATATGTATAGAGTTCGTGATGAGAGATTTAATTTTGTTATGTAATTTATCTTTCTACAAATAATATATAATACCCGTTATCGAAGTGTTCGGTAATATCCGCCGCAACACCCAGGGGAAAAACCTAGTTTATATTACATGTAAAGTTAATCATTACATATAAATAGTGAAATTAATTAATTAAAAATAAAGGCAAGGTTAATTATTACATATCAAAAGCGAAGTTAATTAATTAAAAATAAGAAATAAATATATATGAGAGCTTTCAAATGTACATATGATATATTTGTTTGATGGTTAAAGCTCACCTGTTTTAACCAAAAGGTCCAAAACTTCACGTGTTTGATTTGCTCACAAGTTTTTATTTTATGTTTCTTTTATGCTTTTATAATTGTTTAATGATAATTAAATAATAGTAAAAACTAACTACCAATAATAATTAAATTATTATTTCTCTGTTTTATTTTTCAGTCTTATATTTGTATTCACGCTGAATTTTGCGAATGTAAAATAATTTTTTTCCTGTTTTCGTTCTACGATTTTTAACATCATAAGCTTATGTTTGCATTCTTATTCCTTTGTAGTGACACATGCTTTTCAGATAGTTTGCTTTATTGTTTTAGAACGGTTTGACAACAATTACGATCCGCTTTTGTCTATGTTTTGATATTCATTGTATTGTTACTGCTATATTGTTACTGTTGTCATGACCAAGTACTCATACCAGCAGAGCGATATAACGACGAGTTTTAGTTTATTTCTAATTTTTTTACTTTTATTAAATGCTAACAAATTGTTTTAGAACGGGTTGGCAGCTATCACGACCCGTTTTTTGTATACGTTTTAATATTTATGATATTGTTACCGCTATTGTGACCGATTACTCGTACCAGCAGAATGGTATAACTCATTTTTTTGATTGAGTGGCATTGTGTGATACAAATTTTAGTTTGTTTATAATTTTATACTATTATTAAATGTCTGAAAATGAGCAATAACTTTATTTATTGTCTTATGGTGGTGTTTTTTGACGATATATTACTAAGCATGACTCTTTATTTGGTGTGACATACATGTTTACAATGAGCATACTTTATACTTTTATGTCGGAGTAGCAAACGTTGTTATTGTTTTTATATATGCGTTTTAATATACGGGATCATTTTTGCGCTCTGACATTAGAAATCGTCAAGAATTCCCGCCATAATTCGTGGGTAAACCCACTAGTTAAAGTTACAATTGAAAACTAAAATAGTGACCTAGATTTAAGTTACACAAATCAGTATGGTGTTCTTAGTTTTTAAGTAAAAATTTGATTTAAATCTCAAATTTATTTTACTATGTAAAAATTGTAAACGTTTAAAGAATATGAGAGAACTTGATAAAAAGTCAACAAAAGTGACCATCAGTAAATACCTTCCAATAACTTAATTTAATCATAGTCATTGATTAATAATCTTAATACCCTACTGTTTCTAACAATTAAATGGAATTATTATTTTACTTGTTTAAAATAATAAAATTAATAAAAAATGTTAAAATAATTTTTATGATTTAATAATATTATTCAATAAATATTATTTTATTGTAGATCTGCAAATATATTTGTTTAATATTATTATTATTTACCAAAAGAGAAAAAATAAATCTCCTAGTCATTTCAGAGTGACAAAACAATAACAAAATGTCACCTTAAATATTTATTTAGAGTAAATTACGGTTTTGGTCCATATGGTTTAAGTGTTTTAACTATTTTGGCCCAAAATAAAATCTTCTGTCAATCAAGCCACAGTGGTTTAGATAATTATCGGTTTTGGTTCCTCAAACTTAGCTATTTTAATAGTTTTGGCCCAAAATTTAACTATGGTTGGGGGCCAAAAACGTTAGTTGTCTAAACCACAAAGTCTGAATTGATAAAAGATTATATTTTGGGCCAAAATAGTTAAAACACTTAACCACAGGTCCAAAACCGTAATTCACTCAATTATTTATTATCTTATTTACTTGTGTATTACAAGGCAATCATTGATATAAAACATACGACGTAGAATTTTTAATATTTTAAAGGAAAAATGAAACGTATATTTTACAGAATTTTAAAAAATAGAAATGAAATTTTAAAATTTTGAAATTATTAATCGAAAATAAAAGATTTGAAATTATTGGATTTTCATTAAAATTAAAATAGAATGAATATTTTTTTTTAATTTGAAATTTTGACTTAGTTATATTAAATAAAATTCATTTTTAATTTTCTTAAATTGACATGTAATTATGTAAACAGCCTAAAATACGCGACAAATGTGAAATAAATAAACGAAAATAACATTGTATGACGTGATATAATATTATAAATTTTACTATATATAAGACTATCGGGTATGCCGGGTGAATGGGCGTGAAAGGGGGCGTGGGAGGGCGTGGCACACCGCCCCCTATGGGCGTGAATGGGCGTGGTTGAATGGGCGTGACTGGAGCAACGGCTCTTGTGGAGATTTTGTGACCGTTAGCCTAAAATAAAAAAAAAAAAATTAATAAAACATATATATACAACCATCACACACTAATTTTTTCTTCATATCACACACTCTTTAATATTCACATCTCACAAAAAAAATCAAACAAAAAATCAGTATTTTTATAAAAATGGAGTTTTTACGGGAAGATGACGATTTTAGCGAAGGAGAAGATTTTTTAATCGAAGCCGCACAACTTACTCTCGACATCATCAGACAACAAGTTGAAAGACCTGTTCTAACTAGAAGAGCACGAATTAATCGAGATCGTCTTGGAGCTCACGCACGTCTTGTTGAAGATTATTTTTCAGAAAATCCGAAATATCCCGAACATTTATTTCGGCGTCTGTTTCGTATGAGTCGGAATCTTTTTTCACGAGTGCGTAATGATTTGGAACAAAACTATGATTTTTTTTCCAACAAAGGTGTGACGGAAGAGGAAAGATCGGGTTTTCCGGTCTTCAGAGTTGTACTTCTGCAATACGGCAACTAGCCTACGGCACTAGCAGCGATTCGTTTGATGAGTATTTACAGATGTCTGAGCGAATGGAGCGGGAATGCATTTATAAATTTTGTAAATGTGTAATTAGATTGTACGCGAAGAAATACTTGAGGAAACCAAATTCCCATGACATCCAGCAGATTTATACGTTTCATGAAGAGGTTCATGGTTTCCCCGGTGTGTTAGGTAGTCTCGACTGCACCCATTGGGAATGGGACAATTGCCCAACAACATGGCGAGTTCAGTTCCAACGAGGCGACCATCCAAGACCAAGTTTTATGCTAGAAGCTGTTGCGTCTCAAGATCTTTGGATATGGCATGTCTTCTTTGCTGCATCAGGATCGAACAATGATATAAATGTTCTAGATCAGTCGCCGATTTACAACGATCTTATTGAAGGCATGGCACCCGGTCAGCAGTTTATTTGCAACAACAAAACATACAAATACAGGTATTATTTGGTTGATGGTATTTATCCGCAATGGGCTACTTTCGTGAAATCGTTTACAACACGACAAACTGAAAATGATAGACGTCTGTATTTCCAAAATCGTCAAGAGGGGGCAAGAAATGATATTGAACGAGCATTCGGCGTTCTAAAACATAAGTGGCACATGATTCAACACCCTACAAGAGATTGGAAGCCAAGTCGGATCATAAATGCGTTATACGCATATGTGTGATACTACACAACATGATAATCGAAGATAACGGTCGAGCGATATGTGAATTTTTTTATTAATTTGTAATTTTTTTTATTAATTTGTAATTTTTTTTATTAATTTGTAATTTTTTTAATTAATTTATAATTGTTTTTATTAATTATATCTCATTTTAATTTAAAAAGGAATGATGACGTGGAGTGAGTGGGTAATGGGGCATTTCCACCAAAATGGTGGGGTGAGTGGTTGTGATGAGTGCCTATGTGGCGCCTATGTGACGCATATGTGGAGTGAGTGGGTCAAGAGACATACCTAATAGCCTAAGATAGATTATTATGAAAAAAAACTTAATATTGTATGCATAACAATTTGCTGGGTCGCTTAAAAAGTCGTACGTGCCTGTGTCTAATTTGACAATCTTATCTTTTTTATTATTTTTTTTTTCAAAATTTGTTTACGTTATATGTATATATTTTGAAACAAAGTAATCTTTGTTTCTTGGTTGAGATGGTGGTCAGCGTGTGCATTTAAAATTTTTAAGTGGTTGGCGCAGGTTCAAGTGTTCAACTCTTGCAACCTTCTCTCTCTGTTTTTTTTTGCCTTTTGATGACGGGGGTAGGTACATCTCCTTAGCCGAGCTAAGAGAAATCCCCTTTTGTTGGTACATCTCCTTAGCCGAGCTAAGGGACATCCCAACCATCGTTCAGCTCGGATAACGGTAAGCACAACCACGTTTACCCGAACTGTCAACAACATGAGTAAACCTGGAAAGGACATTATGACCACTGGGTAAAATGAGTGGTCGTACAAATGAGGAAGGCCTGCAAAGTATTTCCACATAGAAAGTAGCAATCAACCCCTCTCATGAAAGTTCCTGCAAAAGTGTCACTGCAGGATTGGCAGGACATGACTACTTCTTGACAAGATTGAGACAATTTGGTGATAAGTCAAACATTAACACCAAATTGGAAGTATTACCATAATCAAGGCCTGAGAAGAAGATTCAAGAAAGAGAATGTCCAGAAGAAGAATAAGCTGACCTGGCCGAGCCAGAGTCCAGCTGCTATAAAAGGAGGACATAGAAACTTAGACTAGGAAGATTTCTATCTATCTAACTCACTCTTCTTCTTGAAGCAGATACATACATAACATATTTCTTCAAGAGACTCTCATGAGTCTTACTGCTTATTTCCATATACTTGTTTACATATCTATGTCTTATATATCTTATTATCTCATATAGATTACTGACTTGAGCGTCGGAGTGCCCTCGGGGATATTCCCCCCGGGCCCTCTAACGTAGATCTTCTATTTGGTTGCAGTCAGGATCCATGCTCGGGATAACAAGGCATGACTTAGCCCGACTCAAGCCCAACCCGGATTCCGATACGTCAACATTGGCGCCCACCGTGGGGCACGAAACATTTGATCTCGTGTTCTACTTCAATGAACGAATCTTCATCTACTTCTAATATATGCAAAAAGATAACACCTTGTGTTTTTCTGCTAAGAGTCGTATCTCCTTCATATTTATGTTTTTATCATTTTTTGTAGGCTGGCTCAACTGGAAGTCAAGATGAAAGCCATACCTGAAACTAAAAAAAACAAAAAAAAAAAAAGAAAGAAAAAATGTTGCAAGTTGCTCCATATTATGCAAAAGCATATCTCACGATTTGCAATGTTGTTCTTGTTTAGCAGGTTATTGCTTGGTAGGTCAAAAGTTGATTTAGTAAGGATATTGGTACAAGTCATTCAACTACTTTTCTGACATATGAAAGGCTGAAAAGCTAAAAGGTAAAAAAGTTATGATATAAAAGTTAACTTTATCTAAAAAGAAAAAAAAAATAATAACTTTTGTCAGGAGCTCACTATTCAAGTTGCTTTTGTTTTTTAAAATACACGTTATCTTGTTAAAAAAAGGTATTGTCATGAAATTTCTTCAGCAGCAAAGCTGCACTTCAACAAAGGAAAGTTGCTTGTCCATACATGCAGGAAACTTTTATGACAAAAGTAATGTCATAGCTATGAATAGCTATCCAAGAAAACTATTAAAGCTTTTACTTTTACTGACAATGTACAACATGTAATTTTCCTATGTTATGACTTATCATTTCAATATGGACAATGACATGCATTTTATTTTATGACAGCATGCATTGTGAATATTTTTATATAGTTCGTCATCTGAAGCTCAGCTATTTAGCAATGATATCAGAAATCTTTACCAGAGCATAGCTTACCAAGACTATTGTAAACCTCAATATTCATTAAATAAAAAAAAAGAAGAAAAAATGAAGCCAACAAAGAAAAGTTGTTTGTTTAGACCTGCAAGGTGCAGGAAACTTTTCTGACACAATAAGGTTGTCATGGCTAAGAGTAGCCATTCAGCAAAGCTTTTGACATATTTTTACTTTTGCTGATAAGGTGTAGCATGTACCTTCCTATATTATGGCTTGTCATTTTATTGACATGAACTTTACCTTTAAACAACGTGCAATAACAATGTTTGGTTATATATTTTTTCATCTGGATCCCAGCTATTTAGTAGTAAGGTCAGGAAACCGTATCAGCACAGCTTACCAGAGCCAACACAAGTTTTGTCACGGCTAAGAGTAGCTGTCACACCCCGGGCCGGCGGGAACGGATCGGATTTTCCCGTCGGGCGGAAGGTTCCCGGGGCGCGATATCTTGGAGTGATAATCAAATGATCAGATTGTTTACATAGCACATGAGATATAAATGAGAAATGCTAATCATGACATGAAATAGAATTACAAAGTTAAATTACATTGTACATCATAATTTAACTAAGTAAATCTAATCAAAAAGAATCAATGAGTTTATATCTTGAACTGTACAAGATATACAAAAGTGATTCACTGTTTTTGTCATATCAAAAGTATGCAGTCAAAAGTAAGCTAGGTCTTCTACAAGTCCACTAGCTTAACACTTGCACAATTTTATCTACACCTGTCCGTCACCTGAGAAAACATGCATTTAAACAAAGTCAACACTAGGTTGGTGAGTTCATAAGTAAGTAAATTGAAAACCATTGAATTGATCATGCACACATCCACAATGTCATCGTTGTTGCTTGTAATACTTGTTTCATCTGTACCACCCAATGGCCTCTCCTTAGTTATATGTACAAGTAGTGTATCACCTGATCAAGTATGCTTATATATAGGGAATCCTGAAAGGGTCAAGCCCAGACGCTATCCCACCACATACTCAGTCAAGTTCCACACCACTTGCGATACAACTAAAGATATCCATTTCCCCGCTTATTCATCGCACTTGAGATGTATTCAGTTATTGTATTGATGATAGAATAATATATTGTATGGGGTTTAACTATCAAACCGAAGTATTGATAACCCTCGATGTATTAAGGAATTTTAGATTAATATAATCTTGTCCTTGAATTATTCTATACTTGAGGTGGGTTAACTGATGATACTCTATTAAGTATTAAGAGTGTGAGTTAACCCCTTGCAACTTATCCTTGAACCATAGTGCATAGAGCCTAAAAGGAATCCATTGTACTCCTCACGTAATCAGAGTACAATGCATCCGATTTACCTCTACCACCTTGCATGTACCGCGGCCTCAACGAAATCTATTACTAGTAGTGTAACATGAGAGCAGATCACCTTCTCAACCTACTAGTCAATAGGTTTTCGCTGGATTAATTACTTATCACTGTAGATTAATATCACCATGTGTCGCTTACCAGAACCTGACTTGAGGTCACCCTGTCACCGGTCATACGTTACCGGCCAATGAATCAATACGATCAACATACTAGCCCTACAAGCTAGAGGTTTGTCAAACCTATGGTACCACTATGCTATCGTCGGTTTAGTCACGTCAAACTAACTGGTCAGCGAATTTAAGGGACTTACATGATCACTTGAACAAATTGGCACATGATTGAAGTGATATAATGCAAACAGGTCAAATGTAATTAATTGTAATTGTATTCACTTGTACTCTTGTTCTCATTGAAATATGTTCTCCGTGATATTAACAAAGTTAAATAAGAACTAGTCTTATTAAGTTATGTTAATTAATTGAGTGAATGATGTTGTTATCATGAAATTATGTTATCATGATTATCATTCCATGCTACTTGTTATTCTTGTAATATGTGTTGAATTATAAAGTTAAGTGTTATAAGAACTAGTCTTATTACACTCACTTAATTCTTGTATCGAATGATGTAATAAAGATATATTATATTTATATCATTCTTGTGTTTTGCACTTGTAATCATATCATCATGTTTCCTTGTAATTGTTACAATATCATTTCTTGTAAGAATAACTAAGTGTTGTAAGAGTAAACTTACTACTAAGTTATTCTATTGTATCGATGAGTTATGATATTAAAAATATCATCATCATCTTATCTTTCCTGTATTCTTGAATTCAAACAAGCATGCATACAATGATTTATGATAATAAGCAATTTAATATCAAATAATCAAAGTATTAACCATATGTAAGCAAAACTTTTAAATAAATAAAAGTAAAGCATGATTCTCAGCCCCGAGAGTTAAAATCAGTAAAGATTAAAGAAAAAGGGGCATATGAACTCACCTTGTAGATGTTGGGGTTGACTTAGCTTAAACGAAAGAATGCACGCACTCCGAGTTGTAATTGAGTTTGTTTTCACGATCCTGTATTGATTTAACGTTGTTGCAATTTGTAAGTATAAGTTCATGAGACTTTGTATGTATATGTGTAAATGTTAACCCTAAGGTTGGCTTTCACGCGTAAGACTTGGTCATGATCACCGTTCGGTCTCTTATGTTGGTTTTAAGTCAAAAACCTTATGAGTTACTATCTTGTAATCTTTGAACTTGACTCATTCTTGCACTTGTACACTTTGATTTTATGAAATGTGTTAAACCCAATGGTTTAAAATGATGTGTAGACCGAACTATGTGACCAAGTCCTATGTTGGCCTCTAGGTGATTTGTTGGGCCCTAGGCCCAAGACTATGGGTCTTGAATTGTTCTTGGACAACTGGGAGTGCTAAACCATGGTAGGACATGTGAATCAATAATGTGTGCTTGTGGAAATACGAAGGCCCAATCAATTGTTACAAGGCCTAGTGAATAGGTGGCTTTGTGGGCCTCCATTGGGCCACGAAGGGAAATTGTTGGGCCCGAGATGGGCCCAGGCAAGATTTGTTGGGCCAAAGGCTAGAATGAACCGTAGGAACCATTGTTGGGCCAGAAATAGGTTGTTGTCCAAATCGTTTGCAAAGTGGCCTCGAAGTTAGGATATGGCCTTAATTGTGGGCCTCGAATCAAGTTTTGTAGGTCACGGGCTGATTTAGCTGGGCCCCGAAGGATTTCTCTCAGGCCCTGATTATAATATGTGTTGGGCCAACCTGGGCCTGGGTCAATTGGGCCAACCCAGTTGTGGGCCCAATTCAAGGGAAATGTAGGCCATTTGGGCATGTGTGAGTTAAATCCAAATTGAAGTGTTGTTGGGCCCAGAAATCAACAGTGAGCTTGTTGAAGGTTAATGAGCACAAGAGACTTAAACAAGTGTGGTGGTGATGGTCGAATGTAGCATGGCCGTATGAGGGTCCTATTGGCCGAATGGGGCTACATGGCGAATGAAAGCTGGGTGGCCGCATGAGGTGACCCTCGAATGAGTGACTGGTCGAATGTGGTTGTTTGGGACGAATGAGCATGGCCGAATGGGAGTTCACGAATGAGGGAAGGTGACTGGCGAATGAGGCTGCCGACTGTGCATGGTCGAATGGGCGTGGGTTGGGGCAAATGGCAGTAGCTGCGAATGAGTCTTGGCGCATGAGACTTGGCTGCCATTCGGCGAATGAAGAAGATGGCCAGCGAATGAGGCCATTCGGCCTGACGTCATTCGCCCAACTGGGCTCTTCTGCCATGGCTAAAACACAGCTCCCGAATCCGAAGCCCATGGTGTCTTTCGGTTATGGTGTTGACTAGAGGTGGTTCTCGTGGTTCTTAGGCTCGAGTATGGGGGTTGGACACCGGCTAAATGGGTGGGGCGGCCAAAGGGGTTAGAAAACCCTAAAATCGCCACTTTTCATGGCTCATTTTACCTGCGATCTAGCGGTTTTCAGTGTCGATCTTCTGTACTTTCGTGTAGGGGATGATGAGAGCTTCGTGTGGGTTCAAGAATGGAGTGATTTGGTTAAGAAATGAGAGAGATATGGAAGAGAGAAGGTGATTTTTGGTGGTGGTGTAGTGGTGGCCGGAATTTGGGGTAGGAGAGAGGAGGGAGACGATGAAAATGAAAGAAATCTTTCATTTTCAAGTTTTTATACTCCGCGTGGTGTCCGGGTTTGTTTTGGTTGCTCGGTTCGCGTTTTCGTCGCGTATCCGGAAATTACGCGTATTTTAAAAAGATTTAAATAAAAGGATTTAATTTAATTATTTTGATGAGTTTCAAAATTGTAAAATGTTATTTATTTAATTTTATCAAATTATTTTCGTTCGTGACGTGTTTTCGTTTTCGTTTCGTCAGATCGCGTAACCTTCGCGCGTAATTCGTTCGAATCGTCACCCGAACGAATACGACGATGGTTTTGCTTTCTGACTTTTGTTTTCTACTTTTCAGTCATTATTTTAGAACTCTAAACTCACAGATATGTTTGTGTGAATCGTCACTCACGCAAACACACTGTCAGTTCGTCATTCTGAAATAACACTGCATTAATGTTTTAATTGTGTTTCCTCACTGTCGGACTCAACTATACATCATGATTTCACATTATTCTTGTACTGATTCGTCGGCCATCTGATTCCTGTCATCTATGGACATCAGATCGCAACCGATATGTTTTCGTTGTTCACTTGTAAACTATTGTTTCTCATGATTTGTTGTGTTAACTGTAATTAAGTTTTCACTTAATAAACACAACTAATGTTTCAAATGTACGTTGTACTTAATGTATTTAAGTTTATACGAAAATACATACAACGGTTTCTTGTATTTAGGATTCTGCTAATACAAGTACTGTTTAAGCTTACGTATGTACACATAGA
Source organism: Mikania micrantha (assembly GCA_009363875.1). NCBI lineage: Eukaryota > Viridiplantae > Streptophyta > Magnoliopsida > Asterales > Asteraceae > Mikania > Mikania micrantha. The sequence goes on along the minus strand of CM018694.1, from coordinate 79,358,430 downwards.
ATACAGGGAAAGTACACATACCGTACGGACTTGCCGGACGATTTGGCACTTGCTGTTACAGTAGCCATTCTGCAAAACTATTAATATGTTTTATTTAAACTTTAGTGACAATGTGCAGGGCATGGCTTATCTGAACCAAACAATATTCAGTAAAAAAATAAATAAATAAAAGTAAAGAAAGCTAGTTATTGCACACATTCAGCTACTTTACCTTTTCTAACATCACCCTCATACTTATAACTTGTCATTTCACTTTCAAGGAAAATAGATACACACTACCTTTTTCTGATATATTATAGCACATATATTCTGATGATTGTGACTTGTCAACTTTTCACTTTTTATTAAGGATAAAGATATACAATATCTTTTTCTAACAGCGTATAACAGATATGTCATCATGGCTATGCAAGGACAACACCTTCCAGGACCTCAACCACGACCTAACTCATGTGATGAATTTTGTTCAGCAGGGATACCATTAGGCAGAGCCTTTACCACTACTTAACTCAGCAAGTACCCAGCTAGGCCTTGGCTGAACCACAAGTAACCATGATTAACAAGACCTCAAGAGGCTAAGCCAAGCCACCCTTCATGAAAAATGATACAGTTATGTTGCTTGTAAAGACAAGATCTCCTTACTTTGAAAGGTGTCAAATCACTTTCTTAGCAAGACATCAAAGTCACCTAACATGATGGCAAAGTCACCTTGTCATGAATTCAATCAAGTTATTCTGTTTTGAAAAACTCAAGACACCATGCCTATAAAGCAACATAATTGTCTTGCCTGATGATAGGCGTGACTTTCTTCTTACAAAGGAACTCAATTTATATTGCTTCACAAAATCTAAAGTCGCTTTGCTTGCACAACGCAATGCTACATTGCCTTGGCTGAAGTCACTCTACTTTATAGAAGGCAATGTTATATTTCCCACAAAGAGCTAAAAGTTAACTTACTCGCCAAAGAACACAAAATACCTTTTATCCTTGATATGGATAAGCTCAAATTGTTCCCGTTTAGTAGGAACTCATGTTCCCTTGCCTAATGGAAGGAAATATCATATATCCATGAAAGAAGTCGAGTCATCATACGTGACAAGTATCTACATCAACATTTAGGTCATCTAGTCTTGCTAATAGCAAGTTTTCTGTTTAGCCATGGCTCTCTCACAAACATATCACATAAACGTGACATAAAGTTTCACCGTCCGTGATAAGCTTACCAAGGCAGATTTCCAATAAATGAAGGCAAAATTCCTCCCGAACTAAGAATAACAAAGACACATGTTGGCTAAATCACATCTCAGCCTTGGCTGAGCGTTGCAAGTCAGCCTAGCCAAATTTACCCATAGCATGGGGGTTAATACTCATATCTCGACTAAGCATACCAAGTCAGCTCGGCTAAAAATATTTATGACTGGGAACAAAATAATTTTTATCCTGGCTAAAGCGCAACAAGGAGACCTGGCTAAAACGAAGCCCATCCAGAATACGACCATGCAAAGGCACTCGGCGATGTAATACTCTTGTTAAACAAAAAGGTAAAATCACAAAACAACACCTCAGTGATCTAATTTAGAATTACCCCAAATCTCCTTACTCTTGAAAAGTTCAAAGGTTGTCTCGACTAACTAAAGGCAACTTACTTTGACAAAAGCAAGACACTTTCACCTTGCCTTGTAAATAGCATGATGCAGTCTGGCTGCAAAACACCAATGACAATTACCTGGCACGACAGAATCCGACATAGATTAGAAAATGCTCATGCTAGATTGTTTAATAAAATCTCGAGCCACTTTGCCTAGAACAAGGCAAACATATCTTAAAACTTTGACATTCCCATCTTGCATGGAGGTGAAGAAGACATACATAACTTATATCTACCTTGAAATTATTTTGTTTATAATCTTCATAATTACCTTGCTACAACATTTCAACCAAGGTTGATATTCAGGCAAGAACCAATGATCCTACTTATGAGTATTGGGTATAGGAACTTCCAGTTCTATCTTCCTTACCTAGAAAAGTTCATCAGAATAAACTCATGATTAGTTCAACACTACTAATGCTATCTTAGTAGTATTGAACTGGGGCTAGCATGGTATAATACCGCTAAAGTCAAACTGATTACATTGACAAATATTTCATGATATGAAAGAAACATCATCATGACAATACAATACATTTATTCTTAACGAGTTACAGGCTTGTCCTTCTTATGTAAAGGGTGAGCACCTCATAATGAAGCTCCATGGGGTCCGGCCTTGACCTACCCATGTAAAGGGTGAGCACATGTTACAATACTGCTTCGTGGGGTCCGGCCTTGACCTACTCACGTAAAATAACGCGCGTAAATACAAAACTGTCAAAATTAGACAAACTATAGCATAATCATATGCTTGGCAACAATCTCTAGCTAAGAGTGCCTCTTATCAAAGGTAGTTCGTAAGTACTCCAACATACCGAAGTATCTGGTTAAGTAAATTGCATCTTCTCCAGTTGACGAGGCGCTATGGAAAACTTGCCCTCTTACTTGGGTGCATATAGCAAGAATTGTATCTACGCATACGTCAGTTAAATACTGCTTTCAATGTCAAGAAAGCCTCATGCTAGGGAAAGTTTTGTCAAAATACTTTCCTTCCATAGCTTTAAATATCTACTCATTGTCATGGGATTTTCGACACAAGATATGATCATAAGGTCAAACAATGGCATGTAGTAAAGCTAACCTTATGTCATGCCTTTAATCATTTTTCATATCCTTGGTTACCACCGACATGGTGAGGACCTGTTGATAAAACACATATACTGCATGTAGTGCCAAACGTGTAAAGGCCAAACTTATCACAGCCAAAACTTGTCACGGCTAAACATGTCACGGCCAAACGTGTAAATGCCAAACTTGTCACAGCTAAACATGTCACGGCCAAACGTGTAAATGCCAAACTTGTCACAGCTAAACATGTCACGGCCAAACGTGTTAGTATCATACGTGTCACGACTAAACATGTCATGACCAAACGTGTCACGGCCAAAACTTGTCACGGTCAAAAGTGTCACAGCAAAAAATGTCACGGCCAAAATTTTCCTGGCTAGTACGTGGCACGACCAAATGAGTCATAGCCAAATTTGTCTTGGTCAAAAAGTTATGATTATATTTGATCTAACCAAGCCTTGCTAGGAAAAAACAGTCTTGGACTAATAGACATCATGTGAAAAGACAAAAACTCCACCTAATGACGTATCATGAGGTCTAGCTTACCTTCGTTTTTTGCTAAAGAAACAAAAACCTTGCCTATAACAAGGCTTGCGTTTAAATCAGCCAAGAAATTTTTTCTTGCTTTATTCAATAGTACAAGATTGTGATTAACTACCTAGTCTAATACGACAATACTCCATCTCCAAGCTCAACGTCTTACAATAAGCATACGCATAATCTGAAGATTACAATGCATTCGCATGATGGAAGAGACAAATATGCAAATATGCAATTCAATTCACACACAGTACCTCCTTAGGTGATTGGTGACACGTATAAACAATCTATATATTTAGTTCGGAAACCATCTCAACACAATTTTGTGCTATATCCAACATTTGTATGTGGAGTTGGAAGCCACACACATGCATTAGGAAACAATGTCTAAAACTTTCATAAAGCATTTTCTCAATCAGGCCACCTTGCTTCCCCTTGCCAAGAAAGCCTTGTCCCAGCCAGGCTGCCTTGCACGTTCTCACTCAAGCTGTTCTACATGGTTCCAACAAATAAACTTTTTGTCTAGCTAAGCAACCTTGCTTGGTCTTACTTACTCAGGGAGCAATGCCTCATCAATCATCCATGTCTGGTTATGCCCAGCAAGCATTGGCCCAACAAGTTGCCTTGCCCGACCTCACTTGGACAACTTGATCTTACCTCAAAGCTTGTTTCAGCACAACAAGAATAATGCTCAAAGCTATGTGTATCCTTATAGCCAAGGATCAAATTACCACGCCGACAACAAAATAAAAGAAGATATGATCAATCATGTTGAAGTCAGTTATGGTAAACTCATCATGAAGAAACTCAGAAAGTTTAGATTTGGCAAACCAAATCTTGCAAGGTTGGAGTTAATATTTTCAAAGTTGATATCCCACAAAGCACATGACAAAAACACTAAAAAGTAAGAGTCGAGTCTAGTATAATGTAGTTAAAACTACATCACACTAGACTGGGGGGATGATGACGGGGGTAGGTACATCTCCTTAGCCGAGCTAAGAGAAATCCCCTTTTGTTGGTACATCTCCTTAGCCGAGCTAAGGGACATCCCAACCATCGTTCAGCTCGGATAACGGTAAGCACAACCACGTTTACCCGAACTGTCAACAACATGAGTAAACCTGGAAAGGACATTATGACCACTGGGTAAAAGGAGTGGTCGTACAAATGAGGAAGGTCTGCAAAGTATTTCCACATAGAAAGTAGCAATCAACCCCTCTCATGAAAGTTCCTGCAAAAGTGTCACTGTAGGATTGGCAGGACATGACTACTTCTTGACAAGATTGAGACAATTTGGTGATAAGTCAAACATTAACACCAAATTGGAAGTATTACCATAATCAAGGCCTGAGAAGAAGATTCAAGAAAGAGAATGTCCAGAAGAAGAAGAAGCTGACCTGGCCGAGCCAGAGTCCAGCTGCTATAAAAGGAGGACATAGAAACTTAGACTAGGAAGATTTCTATCTATCTAACTCACTCTTCTTCTTGAAGCAGATACATACATAACATATTTCTTCAAGAGATTCTCATGAGTCTTACTGCTTATTTCCATATACTTGTTTACATATCTATGTCTTATATATCTTATTATCTCATATAGATTACTGACTTGAGCGTCGGAGTGCCCTCGGGGATATTCCCCCCGGGCCCTCTAACGTAGATCTTCTATTTGGTTGCAGTCAGGATCCATGCTCGGGATAACAAGGCATGACTTAGCCCGACTCAAGCCCGACCCGGATTCCGATACGTCAACACCTTTATTCCATTTATGTATCTCATCTTTATTATTTTATTTCATCCTTTTGTAATTGTTTCATTCATATAACTAATTTAATTTTTAGGGGCTCTTTGGTAGGGTCTGAATGGATCTGAATGGGTCTGAATCTGAATGGTTCAGATTCAGACCGTTTGTTTGGTGGAAAAAAACACGCCTGAATGGGATAGAACCTCTAAATGGAGGTCTGAATGGTTCAGATATGGGATGAAGTCTGAATGGCTCAGACGTGAGGCAAAGGGGCTGCGTATCTGGCATTGCTCGACAGCAGGCACCTCCGGCCGCACCGCCGCCCGCACAGTCGTGACGATGGAGATCAGGGTCTTTGGCAGAGGAGTCGATGGTGATGGTCGATGAGATCGATGGCGACGAAGGAGATCAGGGTCTGCGGAGGAGATGGATGGTTGTGGAGGAGATCGACGGTGACGATGGTGTTGCGGAGGAGATCGACGGCGATGATGGTGCTGCGTAGGAGGAGGAGCTGCCGAATTCTTTCGTGGCTGTGTGTTCGGCCGAGATGAAGAAGAAACCCTAGTCCCTAGGTTTGAAAAGCAAACGTTTTTAACCAAAAAAAGTTTTTTTTTTAATTTTTATTTTCATTTTCATTCAGATGTGCAACCAAACAGTCTTAACCAATTAAGCACTTAATGATTCAGACCCTCTTAACCATTCAGACATATTAACCATTCAGCACTTAATGATTCAGACCCAACCAAACGGCCCCTTAGTCTCTAGTCATTATTTATTTATTGATTTTCTGTACACTCAGAGTTTGAAACAAAAGAACACATACTTCTATGGTTAGAGATTTTTCGTATCAAAATCAAAGTCAATACCTCAATGGTCGAAAAACTTTAACATTCTTTGTTTGGTTTTATTTGTTATGTTGTGTTTAGTTGTTTGTTTGGTTTATTTGTGTGTAAGCCTTCAATATTTTTTCAAAATTGTTATAAAAGAGCATAAAGTAACATAATAATGTTTTTTATCTATGTTTTCGTCTCTATAACGGATTCGTCACTCTTATATTTTTTTATTTCATTAATTCATAGTGCTCAGGTTTTAATCTTGTAATCCCCACAATACGCGGGTATCATTACTAGTTTCTCCATAAGTTATGAAGGATTACATTAAACGACCCGGACCCGTATGATTTTGCTTCAATATCTTCGAATAACTTAAGTCTGAATTGCCGTTCACTGAAAAAAAAAAATACAGAAAGAAAGAAACATAAAATCTGAATCGGAGCTTAAGAAGAAGAAGAACCTTCCTTGAATATAATCCTCACAGTTCTATTAGAATGGTAATTCTTTACACTCCTGGATCTATCTGATTATTTTTTTTGTTAAATTTAATTTTATTATTATACTTCGATTTTTGATTCATTCAGTCGGCGCTGTTCAATTTCCATTCGTTTCTGACGGTGGTTTTATTGGTGATCTGCACATGCACCTTCTTGAAGATGCAGTTTCCTACCATACTTGAACAGAAAACAGGGTCAGATCTTCTTTCTTTCATCTTTTATTTCAATTTTATCGTCTAGGTTTAGATAATCCCTAATTTTGATGTTAGATGCACCGCGAGAAGAGCAAATTGTGAGATTTATTATGGCTTGTGATTAAGAAATTTATCTTTTAAATACAGTTGTTTGTGTGCAATTCAAATAAATCCATCAGTTATGGAAAGGCTCGTGGTAACTGAATTGTTCTCTGTGACTCCTTTTACTGACCTATGTCGTCAATTTTGACCACAAATCAGAGTTATGGCATATTTGAGATTGGACATTTGGACATTGCTTATAAATCAAGCATGCTTATTGTCTATACCTGACGAGAAATTCAGTTACCATCATCCTTGCCTATTTCCTTGGACCTTGATGAGGTTTACTTCATGGTCCCAGAGGATTTGATACCATTTTGTAACATCTCGTTAGCTCACATATTTGTTTTTAGTTACCTGAGTGGAGACTTTCTAAGAGATTAGGCATCCTGAAACTTTTATGACCTAAGCATGATTAGCCGTTGAGTTCCCATAGCTAAACCATCAAAACGTGTTGATGGTACTTGAGGATAGACATTCTTTATGAAACAAGTATCTCCACCATAGCTGCCAAAGGCTCAAGGCTCATAAGCTGCACTTGGGAGTCTAGGCGCAAAAAAAGCAATTCCCTTCCAGATAAACCGAACATTATCAAACCAAAACTAAAAAAAAAACAGAAAAAGGAAAAAAACCATGGTCTTGAACCCGTTTAGCTACAACTGGAGTACTAGACTGTGAACCACTATTTAACCATATACCTCAAACTCAAAACAGAAAACCATTCGTTTTTAATTGATCTATCATACCAGGGTAACAACTGTGAACCGCAATTTAACCGTATACCTCAAACTCAAAACAGAAAACCACTCATTTTTTATTGATCTATCATACGAGGGTAATAACAGATCAGAATTCAGCCGTCCAACCAACAATAAGCAGTTGAAGCACCATAACATTAGTTCAGACTTTCAAGTTTCAATCACCAAAAGTGGCTACTATGGTCTCACCTTTCCTTGATAAACGCCTAAAACATGAGCCAAATGTATTTACTAATAAATAAGTGTATTAAGCTCAAGTAGCTTAATACCAAAAACACCTGCATCATTTATTTTAAAATATAATAATAAAGCTATTTTGATTAGCGTTTAAGATCATCTAATTTATACCAAAAGTTCGAAGTGCTAATAGTTCAAGAGTACCAAGATTTGTACAAATGTTCATACTTCAAAAGTAGTATTAAAAATTGAACACCAAAATTCTAAAAGTCAAAAAGCACTAAAGATTCATTCATACTTGATTTTTAATAATCAAAATCATCTAAACTTCCCTCGACTTGAATTGGATGATCTGGTTCGGATTCGTCTTCCGTGTCTACTTCAGAATCTTCATCCATTAAAACCCTAGAAGATGAAGATTGTGAAGCCCTACGCCTTAGTCCAGGCATCGTCTTTTAAAGAAAAACGCTTCAGGTCGCTTAGGGTGCCACCAGGCAGTAACCCTGCACCCGTGCGCCTAGGTGTGTGCCCAACACACCTTTGACAACATAGATCTCCACTATCCACAACTGGTGTGAGATTTTTCCTAGGTGTTATGTTTGTTTAGGTTATGTTAAACTATCAATGTAATCAATATTTATTTCCTAGGGTTAATCATGGAATTTTGAATTTTCTGATTGTCATCTGAATTCTGATTCATTGTGTGTATTATACACGTATATTATTTTTTGGAGGATATGTTATAAGTTATGACTTATCAAGTAAAGTTAATGTACGGTTGATGTGGAGATCTGAAATCACTGATATATAATGGAGTCACTTGTAACTTTGATGTCCAAAACTGAACTTTTTAATATTGAACAAACTGTCTAAATTTTAGAAAGAAGAAATATGTACTTTCCATATATTGAACAGAAAATGGGATCACAATTCACACATTCACACCCATTCTTGTCCATTAACTGGGGATACTAATAATCACTGGTTTGTTACCATTTGCACTGTCTTTATGTATATGGATGCACTCATAAACTGTGAAATTGATCGATTTTTCATAAAGTAGCTCTATTATGATGTGTTATGCAGATTTCGGGGATTCTTCTGGAAGGCTGCTAGAATAGGCAAGTTTCTGAGGAACAATTATTTATAATTTATTTTTATTTATTTTTTTGTAACATGGATTGTGTCTCACTTGTTACTTATATTTGGAACAGGCGAGCGGTTGAGCCCATGGGTGGCTGTTGGATGTTTCACAATGGGTGTCTCTATCATATTTTTCTGAATACATCTCTGATCTCTCAACTATTGGGTAGCAACAATGGATTCTTCCTTATTGGATTATAAAATAGGTCTTGGTAGAACTTCCTTATTGAGGTTTCTTTTTGTGTGTAACTATGTATTTTTAGATTTATAATTATGTATTTTTGAGTACAATCGAAACTTGATTTATATCCTCTACCTATTAACGCATTCTTTGTATGTAACCGTGAATGCGCAACTCGGTAACCAGATCCTATGGGCTACATTTGGTTCAGTTATTGGTTTGGTGGTTCGTTGAAACAAGGCAACAACATAATGAAAGTTTTGGTGTGTCGGTTGCATGTAGGAAAGTATCACATTCTAAAAGTTTCGGGTCTTAGGCCACTCGGAGTCGTCCCACTTTTCCCCCATTGCTACATCAGCGTCACATCACTTTTCCCCACTTTTCTTCGTTTTGCATGGTGTCGTCCCATTTTTTCCCACATTTTTTCCCCACTTTTCCCCACATTTTTTACCCACTTTTCCAAGGCAAATGGTTTCTCCCACGCTCTGCAACATTTAGCTTCCTCTCCCCGTTTTTCCCCTAGCCGAAACCGGGGGTGCGATGTTCCCGGCCGGCCCCGGTTCGGTGATGGCTTCCCCGGCCTCTTCCCGACCCCCCACTCCGAGTGGCCTTAGAGTTTGGTTTGGTTTGGAGAGGATCACATTACTTTCTAGATAAACCGAACATAAACAAACCAAAACCAAAAAATGAAAAAAAGAATAACAGAAGAAAAAAAATGGTCTTGAACCCGTTTGGCTACAACTAGACAGTGAACCACAATTTAAACGTATACCTCAAACTCAAAACATAAAACCACTCGTTTTTTATTGATCTATCATACCAGGGTAATATCAGAATTCAGCCATCCAACCAACAAGAAGAGTTGAAGCACCAAAACTTAAATTCAAACTTTCAATCACCAAAAGTGGCTACTATAGTCTCACCTTTCCTTGATAAACGCCTAAAACGTGAGCCAAATGTATTTACTTATAAATAAGTGTATTAAGCTCAAGTAGCTTAATACCAAAAAAACATCCACATCATTAAAACAATGTCTATTATGGCTCACAATCAACTAATCAAGCAACCAAAGTGCCTGGTTCAAACTAAGGCGAGATTGTCCATAAAAACAAGAGGCTGGATTTTGAAAGTTGTGAAAGCTACTCATATTAATGAGAATCTATCTCTTCTTTTTCCCAGCCTTGCCGGATTTTGAAGGTCCGGCATTTGAAACAGATGCTGCAGCTTCTTGTTTCTTTATTCTACCTGGGTGTCTCGGAACCAATTCAGCAATCCGAAGCATCAACTGTTTTTCTGCAATTTCATTCCACCACAACTTAGTTTTTTTTTTTTTTTTTTTTTTTTGAACGGCTTGGTACGACACCCACACCACAACTTAGTTATCAAATATTTTTTAGAAAAAAAAAAAAACAGAGTTATCATTACTACTATGCATTGTTTATTCTTCATCCTTTACATTTACAAAGCAAAGAAGCATCTGTAAATCTTGGATTTACTCGAAAAGTGAAGACAATAAAATAATTGTTATTCTTGCAGTTGCAAGAAAAGAAGTTACACATTACTTAAGGCATTTGAGGTGACATATAGTTAAGAAAGTTGTTGGTTATCTTTAAATACACAGCTAATCCAAGAGTTGGCTGACTCATATTTAAAGCAACTAGGCCAGGTGTTGTTACAAACTACCATAAGCAGTTTGCGTGAATTTCCTACCCACCCTACTTCATTTGGGTCCCTGACTGACTTAAGCGTTTGCGTTTTTGCCCAAATTTAGTTACTCTGATTGATTTTTTTTTTATTGTAAAAACACATGACTCGGTGAATTTCATAAATACCTGTGTTCATGTTATACTATTCTAGGTTATCAAGTCTTACTTCCTGAGATTTGACAATACTAATAAATTTAGACTTCTCTATATAGCGGAGCTTGATGTAACACATTTCACATTCAGAAATTTATCAATTTTTCACTTAAATTTGGTTTCTTTATATTTCTTACCTTTAAAAGGTACAAATGTAGCCACAAATGTAAGCAAAAAAGGGGTTCTGGCGAAAATTATATGTACTATTCTACATGTATACAAGTATAAAGCAATAATGCTAACTCTGTTAATGTCAATGCTCTGTATTGAAGTAAAAACAAGATTGAATTTGAAAAAATGAATTGCTTTCAAAATATACTCAGAATCATCTTTTATGAAGTTGTTTTATAAACTCTGCTTACTTGGCAAGACAACCAATATCTAAGCATACACAACAGTATTATACGTGTGGGCCAAAAGTACAATTGCACTAATTTTAACGTTATTTTACTTATTTTGTGAAAATAACCTTAAAAATGTTGGGATGATCAACTTCAAATGATAACTTTGAGCCGGGACTCCTTCGAAGCAGCCTCTCTATCCCAATTGGGATAGGGGTAAGGTTTGTGTCTATCCTACTGAAAAGTAGGAATATACTGGGTAAGTTTGTTTGTTATCCTGTGATCATAGCAAATAAACAAAAACTATGAAGAAAATGAAATTAACTTGAAGGCTATAATATAACTATGCTTACTGGATGAGATAAGGGGATTGTGTAGACTCCCATCTGATCTTGTCAGCATAACCCGCACTCTCCCTACTTGCATGAAATCCCTTGAATATGCATTGTCACTCTTCACAACCAAAGTTAAGAAAACACAAAATTACCAATGTAAATCACAATCTTCAATCCCAAAGAACAAGCTTCAAAAGAACAAAATGTTAAGATCAAACTCATGCTCTGAAAGCAAATTCAGAAACAACATGTTTATATTTGCAAGTAGCGTAAGATAAAATTTAGCTATCATTTGATCCAAATCTGATTTGATTATGCAAATGACCCAATATGATTGGTAAAGTTCAATTGTAAAACCTCGATAGCGAAAGGAATTTTGAGGTGACCACAGCAATCTCCAATTTCCAGCGGCGTAGGGTTTTCGCATGCTTTTGAAGCGGGGATTCTTCTACCTTCAGCAACAGTCTTCTTTGAATTTATGTAAACTGGGTACAGTATGTTCCAAGTTTTGAAATTAGTCGTACCTCCATCCATGATTTCTGTGAATTACACCATAAGGCTCACAAATTTCGATCGACCGTGAAAGGGTGAAAAGGACGCAACTAATGAACTAAATGAATTCAATTGATTAGTGCGAATTTATACATGAAAGCGATGAGATCAGAGTTCGGATATTCGGAAGATGGCGCTTTTGGTTGATTCGCCGGCGAGAAGATCAGAGCTTGGATCTGCGTATGTAAACTCGTTAAAGGAAAAACTTCAAAAAGTCCAACTTCTAATACATGGGGCTAAAGTGCTAAACTGCTTGATTACAGCCTATTACCTTTTTTTAGAACCAGAAATTTAATTTTGTCATAAGGAGAGATATGAAAACTGTTTTTTTAATCGGTTTCGGTTAACAAGTCAAGAACTGGTTCTGCTTTTTGACTGGTTTAATCAGTTTTTTGTTGGTTTAGGTTGAGATTTTAGCCAGATAAAGGAGGAACTGATTTTAGTATGGGTTGTTGGTTTTGGTTTCGAGTTCTTTGCCCGCATCTTATAAGAAGTACTTGAACCGATTATGGAATCGTAGAGCCAATTGCCTACTACTTAAGCTTATGGTACAGCCCTTGCTTTAATATTGTATTTTCTTTTTAGGTGTTTTAGATGCTAAATATATACAATCTATGTAAAGGAAACTAAAACAAAAAGATGGACTCGTAAAGAGGTTTAAGGATTGCTCTTCTATTATAAGGATGTAAACCAGAGAGTAGACGAGACTTTGAGCTTGAAAATTTTTTATTCAAACCGACTCAGCTTGATTTTCTTGATGCGCTACAAAGTTAAACTCAAGTTTTACTCTTAAAAAGGTTTAACCATTACCCCGTTATTCTTCTTCTTCTTTTTTTGCACATTAATACACACACAAAAGAGACAAACCATCTTTAACGCATACAAAATGAGTTAGAACCAAGTTTTTTGAACAAACTATTTTTTTTCATGGGCTCATGACCTCAAGCTTTTTCTAGCGGAACTTTTTTTTTTACCAAACTTTGATCTGGCCGCTAGTATTTTGAACAAACATAGTCTTATATAGGTCGGTTTTTATTTATTTATTTTTTCCTTCATAGACTTGTGATAGTTTGTTCATGACCGCATCCCTTTATCCATTTAAGTTTTTTTAAAACCGATTCGCCGTCAATATAAAGCATGTTGTCGTTTAAGTTTCTATAGACTTGTGATAGTTTGTTCATGACCGCATCCCTTTATCCATTTAAGTTTTTTTAAAACCGATTCGCGGTCAATATAAAGCATGTTGTCGTTTAAGTTTTTTGAAAGTCGGGTCGCCTATGATATATAAGAGCATTCACATCTCAATCCTTATCTCCATCTCTATAATTTAACTAAATATAATATTTTTTAAATTTATTTTTTTTATATTTTATTTAACATACCACGTCTCATAAACCAAAGTTATAGAAATTGTGATTATAATTCTTTATGATCGATGTAATCATTTTTTTAAAAGATCTTAGTCCCTAAAGTCTAATCTTGATCGTTCAAAGTCTCTAAAAATCTTATATAAGCAACAGTTCATAACGGTTATGCAATCTATTTCCCCATCAAATTACGGTTTTAACTGTTTAACTATATTTTATTTCAATATGTATTGTGTGCTGATAAATAGTTCGGACTGGTTTTTCGGGTTTTGGGTTTCTCGGGTTGGGGTATTCTGGTTTTGAAAATATGAAAACGAAACAAAAAATCGAACCAAATAACCAAAGTGTATTCGGTACTTGGATTTGGTTTTCGGGTTTAATCGGGTTGAGTAAAATGATTCTCATGTTATACTTAAATAATTATGTTTTCTATTTTTTTAAACAAACCATAACCTATTTAAAATGTTTGCATTGCAATATGAATACAACAAATAAATAAACAAACTAGAGCATGTTAACAAACCCAAACTTAAACAAACCAAATCACAATCTCAATTGTTTAACAAACCGGAAACTAAACAAACAATAACTTATCTAGTAGAAAACATACTTCTATTGTCTATCATTGTTCAATAACGTCCAAGACGTATGAGAAGTGAGAAATTGAGAATGTATTGAATAACGAATTGAATTCAATTACGATTGGGGTGTTTTTTTCCATGTAGACCCAAGAGACTATGGGTATTTGGGTCATACATATTATATACAAAATACTCACCGTGAACTAATTCGGAATTTTCAAGTATACCCGAATCTGTCCCTGTATAGTGTAGTACCCAAAGACCAAGAAGTTAAAGTTCTTGGGTTCAAGTTTATCATATTTTCAAGTTAGGTTAAACATTTATCAAGTTTATCAGGTTCGGGTAAGCTTTTCTTGGATTGGTTTTTTGGGTTCAGGTAAAAGAACGCCCCCTAGGTACCTAGCTACTTTTTTTTTGAACGGCCAACTAATCAACTGTCGGGTACTTCGTACGCGGCCCCCGATGGCTAAAGGATGCCCATGCTGGCCACTAGTCCAGATGGACGGAGCCCCTAACCCACCAGTCACCAATTATCTGGGAAAACCCGACCCAAGCACCCGCCCAAAGGCACGACGGTGGAAGGCGGTAAAACCGGGTGCGATCAAGAATCGAACCCATGACCTGGGTCTTCTATCACTTCCTCCATATCTCCATCTTATCACTAGGACAAGACATCATTAGTTAGGTACCTAGCTACTAATAAGATAAACCAAAATCATTTTAAGTTTTAACGGAAGAAAATGGGGAAAATATGAACTGTCAAAGGTTAGACGGTACGACGACGTTTCGTTGACAGTCGAGCTACCCGCACCTCAGTATTACCATTCCATGAAATTTGTTACGCGTCCACTTGTTATCGCCCCATTGGTTGTAAAACTTTTCAAATATTCATGTCATACAACTAAGCCAAGATTTAAATAGTAATTACAGGTTATGCCACGCACCCATGGGTTATGACTTATAACTGAATGGCATTTACGTAATTCCTTGAAGTTATAGAACCTGTTTCTGAAAGCAGACCGTAACAGTTTTTAAACACCAAACAGTTCGTACATTCACGCATTTATCATTCTCTCCATCTTTAGCTCTCTCTGGATCGCAGAAATAGCCATGAGCATGAGTGACACTAGCGAGAAAGTGCAATCCTCTGTCAGCGACGAACTGCAGTTTCCTATGGATGAAGTTGAACCGATTACCGGAACATCACCAGCAGTGAAAAGTGTATCATCGAAGGCCCCTATGCAGCAGAGCGATACGACTGATGAAATTTGGAGAAATATTGAGAACAATCGTGATTTCGTCCCGAAGAATCGTGATGATCGTAGAGAAGGATTGGAGAGAACAACTACATTGGAATCTGCAGTCAGAGTTGAAGAAGCTGCTTATGATTCATCTAAGCAATCGCAATCTGCACCTGAGTCGCCGGAGGAGACAGATGGAGGAGGACAGGACGGGGAGGAGTTAATACGTGGTTCTGTTGAAAATAAATTGATTCTGAAGCCGTCTCCTAGCGTCGGTACGAGTCTCGTCAACCTTGTGCCTGAGGCAACCAGTGCGAAATCAAATGGATCGGAGAGCGGTAGTTCTTCTATGATGGATGATGCATGGGGCCTTCTGAGAACTTCGTTTGTTTATTTTCAGAAAAAACCGGTTGGAACGCTAGCTGCAGTTGATCCTAGTACAGATGATTTGAATTACAATCAGGTACATGCTATACGCGCATTTTCATGATTGCTTCTATAAGTCTTAATATAAGATAATTTGCACCTATTTATCGATCTGTGTAGCCATGTGTATGCTCCGTGACTATTTTATAGCATAGAAAAACCTAAAATAACGAGTCTACTAGTATATATGTAGGCATTTTCGTTTCATATGTTGTTTTCATATCTGTGTTTTGTTTGATGTTTCAGATACTCGTTTTAATGTCATACACCTGGCATGAATAAATATGTTGCTCAAGCATTTGTGATGTGTTTACTCCGCTGCATATGTAATCATTCCTAATTTTATTTGCTTGTGTTTATGTTTTGTCTATCTGTCTATAGGTGATATATTTGCTTGTGTGTTTGTATGATTGTTTTTGCTTGATTCTAGATCTGATTAATTGCTGATGTGTGTAGACACAAATACACTCAAATGATGTACGTGTAGTGTACATGTATAGAAACAAATATGTGAGGTTCTATTGATGATGCTTTTGTGTGTCTAATCTAACATCCTGTTGTATATAGTCTTTATATGCTCTATTAACGAAAGCATATCAAATTAATGCAAAGTTCAGGCAGTTCTAATGTTTCAGATGGTTACTAGTAGGGTCAAAATGCTAACTAAAGTATTTTGGACCACCTTATAATCAACCGATTTGACCTACCAGATGATGAGAATAGTAACATATATACTCAGATATAATAGTATGTCTTTAACCTGCTAATCTCGAGTTCCCAAACAAGACTAAGTTAGGATGTTAACATTAAACCAAACCAGAAAAACATTTACCTAAACTCTTTGTTAATAGATCAATTATCATTTTCAAAACACGTGAATGGCAGTAATTGGTCATTTGGTCTCCATGTGTTTCTGTGTTGTTCGTGTGTGCAGCTCCACTTTGGTTTCTACATAACTGGTGCAATGCGCACACACACATAATTGTGAAATGGGGACATAATTATATAATAGATATGGAAACATCATACATCACTTCATGCAATCACAGAACCATATGTACACTTGTTCACCATATATTGCTGCATTTTTAGTCATTCAATCTTAAATTGTGCACTTCTAGCTAGTGCAGGTGTTTGTGAGAGACTTTGTGCCTACTGCCTTGGCCTGCCTAATGAAAGTTCCAGATCCAGAGCCAGAGATTGTGAAAAATTTCTTACTAAAGACTCTCCATCTCCAAGGATGGAAAAAGACAATTGACAATTTCACACTTGGAGAAGGTGTCATGCCAGCCAGTTTTAAGGTCCTGTATGACTCAATACAGAAAAAGGATGTCTTGAAAGCTGATTTTGGTGGCAGTGCAATTGGAAGAGTTGCACCAGTTGATTCAGGTTTCTGGTGGATTATACTCTTAAGGTCATACACCAAGTGTACGGGAGATTATACCTTGTCAGAGGATCCTGAGGTGCAGAAAGGAATGAAGTTAATACTCGATCTTTGCCTATCTGATGGTTTTGACACTTTCCCAACCCTTCTGTGTGCAGATGGGTGCAGCATGATTGACAGGAGGATGGTAAGCTTTAATTTTGTATTCTTGTCTGTTAAGATTACTTTAAAAATTTCTGTCTATGCAATAATGCATGCTATATATTACACTTCCAACTTGCATGTGTTACAGGGAATATATGGATACCCAATTGAGATCCAGGCTCTCTTCTTTTTTGCACTGCGATGTGCACAACAAATGCTTAAAGAAGATGCTGATTCAAACAAACTGATCAAACGCATTGAAAGAAGGATTACAGCTTTAAGCTACCACATCAGAAACTATTACTGGCTGGATTTTACCCAACTTAACAATATCTATCGATACAAAACGGAGGAGTATTCCCACACGGCTGTTAATAAGTTCAATGTAATTCCCGAATCCATCCCATATTGGGTGTTTGATTTCATGCCCTTGAGAGGAGGCTACTTCATTGGAAACGTGAGCCCAGCTCGCATGGACTTCAGGTGGTTCTTAGTTGGCAATTGTATTGCCATATTGAGTTCATTAGCAACAATGGCTCAAACAACTGCTATTATGGACTTGGTTGAGGAGCGCTGGGAAGACCTGATAGGCGAGATGCCATTGAAGATTACATACCCGGCTTTGGAGGGATACGAGTGGAACATTGTCACAGGATGTGATCCAAAGAACACGCACTGGAGTTATCACAATGGCGGTTCTTGGCCAGGTAACCCTTAAACTAAAAGGCTATCTAACAAAACAGGTGAAACGAACGGAGATACAAGCAAGAAACATATATAATTGAGCGTCTTCTTTTTTTTTTTTCATTTGTGGGTGGTTTTGCAGTTCTTCTATGGCTTCTAACAGCAGCTTGCATCAAGGCAGGAAGGCCTCAAATTGCAAAGAGAGCCATAGAACTGGTGGAGCAGCGGCTTTCGAAAGACGGATGGCCAGAGTACTATGATGGTAAGAAGGGACGTTATGTCGGGAAGCAAGCAAGGAAACATCAAACATGGTCCATCTCCGGGTACCTGGTGGCTAAGCTCATGATTGAGAATCCGTCTAACCTCGCCATGATTTCCCTAGAAGAGGATAAAAAGATTGAAAAGCCGAGGCTTACAAGGTCAGCCTCTTGCCCTTGAGCCAGGTAAGTCATCCTTGGGAGGAACAACTTAACACTTATGTTTACCATGAAAATCTACTTACATATGCCGGTACTTGATCATTTTGGGACAATTGTTTACAAGATGTCAAAGTTTTGTTTTCATTTCAATTTGTAACTACTACATTTTCTAATACCTATAATAACAAATCATTTCTGTCAATACTTCTTTATTTAAAGTTCATATATTTTGGGTACAAGACATAGACATCACTTTTTCAAACTCATGACTATAAATTAGAGAATAGCACATCACTACCAGCCAATGTGGGACTAGCCCACTTGGTAGAGGCTTTGCCTTTTAGAATGGGAGGTCATGAGTTCTAACACATGCAATGGTGTAATTATTGTGGAGTAGTTCAGAAGGAAATAACATTTGCCGTTCAAAAAAAAAAAAAAAAAAAAAAAAAGCACATCGCCACCAGATGTGACAGATAAGTGTTGAAACATTCATATAACCCATTTCTCAAGAAACAATGGTTGATTTTGGTAATTTTTGTTTGTTAACCACGTGAATTTTGTTCACTAAATTATTATTATAATAATATATGACTTACTCTTATTAGACTTGGAAATTTAAAACAAATCTAAATGAGGTACACCATCTAGTGCCACACCACTGTGCGCCTAGCTAGCCACCGCTATACCCACACTATTGCTGCATGCCATCGCCTACATCATTACTAGCTGCCATATTAACATATACAACCAGTAAATCTATTTTGATAATTTCATTTTCAGTTCCATTTTAGCCACACATACCTGTTTTAACATGTTAAATGACTTGTCATCTCTTGTTTTCCTAAACTTAGTACGAACATTGGTGCGATCCTATTGTAACATGCTCATTAGTCATTAGAAATGCTATTTTGTTCTACATGCTTATTACAGTTTAATTTGGTTGCAAAATTTACATGATTTTGGAGTGCGTATTTTATTTTGCAACTGTTGTGTTTGGCCTTTGGCCAAAAAAACAACATGAGCTCCGAGTCCACATCTTGATCCTAGAAATTGAATCAACCCCTTTTCAAATACACACAGGACTTGAATTTCTTACTTTGTGATCATATTAAAAATTGGAACTTGTCTTCACAACATATGACGGTGAATGATTTATAGACTACAAAAATATTAAGATTAAGGTTGCATGTTAATAATTCGAACAAACCAATTATGATCTAAAACTGAGCATATACTAATTTTATTGCAATAAATAAATAACCTACACGTCAATTTTTTATAAAATTTTCATTTTGCGTTTGGTATCTCTTTCTCCTACTTAATAATAATTATTCTCCTATTTAATAATAATTATTATAAATGATTAGATATCTAAAATATATCTTCTGATTATAATAATTTATTAAAACGCAATAAAAAATGATTTTTATAATTTCTCAAATATAATTCTATAATTATAAAGTCTTCACTTTTTGTTATTTATGAATCTTAGACCTTTATTAATTCTTATACATCTAACATACAAATAGGGGATGAAATTTTTTATAACTCTCATCTTTTGCTACAACTACATAACTATCATCCAATGGTTACTTTAAAAAGGTAGGTGTATAGGATCGTGCCACGTGTCAAGTTCTTTGTTTTTTTAGTATGAAGGACATTTAGGACATTTGTCATTTATGTAAAGTTTACCCCTTTGTTTTTTAAACATTCATAACTTTTTTATACTATATTATTTTTTTTAAAAAAATTGCACCATTATAATCGTCTCATTTTTCTCTTTAATTTTGTTATAGTCTCGACTAGCTTTTTTTTTTGATGTCATGTATTTACATCATTGTAACGAGCTTAACGATAGCAAATTAATTAGAAATTTTTTCTAACAATAGTAAATTACAGTAATGTAACACAAAATGAAGTAATGTAACACAAAATGAAGTAATTTACACGAACCTTAGAGCTTGAGTTTTGATTTTTTTTATTCTCTTTGAGTTTCTTTGCCATATACCATTAGGTTCGGATTTGTATTGTGATTCTAAATAGGTAAACAGATTTGAGTTTGACCGGCTAGATTTGTAGATTTTTTAATTTTTAGATCGAGAATAGTCGAACCTATACTTTTGGATTTACTTAGAAATTTTTTTAAATTTTTTAAATTTTTGATTTTTGATTTTTTTAATTGTTGTTTGTTTTGATTGTAGAAATGACAACTCTCACCTTTGGAGATAAACACAATCTGTGTGCGTATTGTCACACATCGAGCCGGCGGGACGGATCGGCTTTCCCGTCGGGCGGAAGGTTCCCGGGGCATGATATCATGAGTGATAATCGTGTTTGATCAGACAATACCGCTAATCTCTACGGCCGATTCAAAAGTTCTGGAAGCATGCGCCTTCACATGTGTTCGGACTCTAGGTGGTAGTCCTTCCACATATAACTTCATCCTACGTTCCTCCGTGTTTACCAAATGAGAAACCAGTCTTGACATTTCATTAAATTTTGACGTATATTGCCGATGATTCATACGTCCAGCTTTCAAAGTCAGAAATTCCGGTCGATTTTATCAATTTCATTCTTCGGACAAAAGTGTTTCATAACTAATTTCTTTAAGTTTTCCCATTTCATGCCCTCCACATCAGCAGTGGTCTTTGACTGCTTGACCGTGTTCCACCAGTGTAAAGCTTCTTCAGTAAATGAATGAGCTGCAAATTTCACAGCTTGATCAAGCCGACATTCACTAATCTCAATAACCGCTTCCATAGCCGAAACCCAATGGCAGGTAGCCACCGCATCTTTCTTACCATCAAATGGTGGAGGATTGCACCCTTTAAAAGCCTTGTAATCACATCATTTGGGTCCCTTAGTACTTGAACCACTGCCTTTATTATTAATGATCAACACATCATCTTCATCGTGCTCTATGTTAGAGCTGTTGACTTTCTCTCCTTCCTCAGTAGCTCCTTCTTTAGTAGTTTCCTTTTCGGCTTTGGTTCTATCTGAAGGTAATAGATCTTTTAAAATTTTACTAACTTCGTTAGATATTGCCTTTACCACCACCGGTTCAAGCCTAATTTCTTCCTCTTCATTTTCTTCTTCAGTGTTGACTTCAGTTTCCGCATTATTCACTGGTACTTCCTCAGCTTGCTTCTTGTTTTTAGGTGGTCGGCCTCGACCTCTACCATGTCCACCTTCTTTCTTTTCTCCTGTCATTTTAGTTTTCTATACATATTGCAAACAACCATGTGTCAATCAACGTAATAATTCAGGACATAATAAGCATTGTAAATTGTTAATGACGTTGATCAAGTGTAATTAACTATTTACCTCACTTATAAGTTCTAAACATTCCCAATCATGAACACATTATCATTCGCAACATCATACTAATTTAATCTATATCTTAAACATAACAAAGCTCTAAGGTCATATGCTCATGGCATCAAACTACCTTGACTGGCATTCATATCATTCTGTCCCATTTTCAGTCTAAGTCCAGCCATTAGAGATGACCGGATCTCTCAAACTATGGCTCTGATACCAACTTGAGAGGCCCTCAGTCCCCTCAGTTGGCAAACATCATATCCATAGTCCTTAAACCATATTTACATTATCATAGCAGCGGAATTTAAGGTGATTATATAAGTAAAGTACACATATTAAACACACATTAAAACATAACCCACTCTTTTAACAGTCATATAATACAACCAGTCTATGCCAGGGGTAGTCTTCAACGTATGCCATGAGCCCTCCTGGTCTTCTTTCTCAAACTATTCAACCTGATATGCATGTAAAACAAGTCAGCTTTATGCTGGTGAGTTCTAAGTTCATTTCTTAGAAAAAATCCTTATTCATTTATATCATCATATAACATAATCCAAATACATAACATACCTGTTCTCATATCATAATTTCATAACGTACATTACATAATAACATAATTACATAACATACATATTATCATAACATCATTCATACGGTGAAGGAACTTCACCGTCAACTGCTGACCCTGAAGTCAAACAGGCTTGTGCAGCACAAGGCTCTATAACTATCAACCCGAAGTCGATAACTTACACATGCATAAGATTCCATCAACTGGCGACACACAGTCGGCAGGCCCGTGTTTCCACATGACTCTTTAAACATCATAAGCAAAAGCGGCTCCTTTCACCGCTGTGCTCAAGTTCTGCCCAACCGCAGCTGGCAAAACCATAATTCCTCCTCGACCTCGGTCGAGTGTCTTACATTTCCTCCTCGACATCAGTCGAGTGTCTTACATTTCATCCTCGACCTCAGTCGAGTGTCTTACACAAAAATAATCATTTCTTTCTCAACCGCAGTTGAGACTTTAAAAACATTCGTTATATCTCAGCTGAGATTCTTAAAATCCTTCCCTTCTCAACCGTAGTTGAGACTTAATATATTCTTTACATCTCAGCTGAAATTCTTAAAATCATTTACTTCTCAACCGTAGTTGAGACTTAAAACATTCTTTATCTGAAAACATACTTTTCTTGAAAACATGATTTACCTGACCATAATCAGGTTAAAATTACTTTCATACAATAACTTTATATATACATACAATCATTTTCATAAAATGACTTTATAACATGCATATCAGCCCAAAATGATAAAACATTTAAAACAGGGCTATAAGAACTCACTTGATATCTTATGGTAGCAAGATTCCTCGTAAACTGGTACTAATGATGTAACTCTAATCAGACGGGTTTCTGCGGGTAAAACAATGATCAGAACTTATAAACACGTTCCCTGGTGCGATCCTTGGACTCTGGCAACTTCAAAATGGTGATTTGATGATGAAAAACTCGTCTAGTGGTGTTCTTGAGCAAGTATGTTCGAGATGTATATAAAATTTTAATTTTCTGCATGATCTGATGAAGAAATATGATCCACTGCACCGCCTCACTCGTCGCGTACCGCGACGAGGGGCCAATTAAGGCTTCGCGTACCGCGAAGAAATCCGGAGATTTTTCAGATATTTTGGTCCATCGCGTACCACGAAGGATCATTAGCCTCTTCGTTGCGTACCGCGACGAGTCCAAAAATTCTATACTTTGAGATTTTTCTTCGTTTCGCGATTCCGGACAATCCGTAACTCCGTTTCGAGCACGGTTTTCGCCCACGTTAATCATTTCTCGTATACTATCAACCGGTAGTAATTTCAATGGTTAATTCAACGTGGATTTTATACACGATCAAATATACTAATTCTTCGGTTGTTACAGTTCGGTTTTTTTTGGCTTTTTGCTCATCCCTAATTTGTAACGAGCCTAAATACAACAAATTAGTTTGAATTTTTTTCGAACAATGATAAATTACATCACTATAATCATCATTATTAGAGAAAAAAATCAAAATAATGTGTTATATTACATCATTGTAATTTATCATTGTAATTATCATTGTTAGAGAAAAAAATAAAATAATGTGTTATATTACATCACTGTAATTTATCATTGTTAGAAAAAAATTCAAAATAATGTGTTATATTTATGCTCGTTATATCGATGTTTAATAATGGACAATGAGAAAAAAAATTAAAAAAACTAGTCAACCTTATAACGGGATTAAAGAGAAAATTACATCACTGTAAATAATGTGTTACGTCACCGTTAATTATGTCATTGTAAATTACTTCATTTTGTGTTACATTACTTCATTTTGAGTTACATTACTGTAATTTACAATTGTTAGAAAAAATTTCTAATTAATTTGCTAGCATTAAGCTCGTTACAATGATGTAAATACATGACATCAAAAAAATAAAAATAAAAAACTAGTCGAGACTATAACGAAATTAAAGAGAAAAATGAGACGAGTATAATGGTGCAATTTTTTTTAAAAAATAATATAGTATAAAAAAGTTATGAATGTTTAAAAAAAATGGGGTAAACTTTACATAAATGACAAATGTTCTAAATGCCCTTCATACTAAAGACAAATGAATTGACACGTGGCACGATCCTACACACTTACCTTTTTCAAGTAACCATTG